>CM062249.1:43024576-43624576 GCA_031216285.1 Syzygium syzygioides
TGTTCAATCACCCATCATTGTCTTCGGACTCTTTCCTCTTCCTCTCACGGCGCCGCAGGAACCGGCCCACCATTGTCACCCATCAGTCTCTGTCTCAGACTCTCCCTCTTCCTTGCATGCCCGCAGTCTTCAACTCTTCCTCTTCCTTGCACGGCGTCGCAGGAACCCGTCGCCACCAGCCGACCATCGTCGCTCGTCATTCTCTTCGATCTCTCTGACCTTTTGTCAAGTGCTATTAGAAATCAACGGTCATCTCTAGACATCGAGGTAAATTAATTTTTACTGTCCCTTGCTCTGTAAGGATTATATCCATCTTTAATTGAACATTGGGTCGCGTTTGATGGATCAATTTCTTGCTTTGGGATTCTGAGTGTTTGATTTCTTGGAGTGAGTCCCATCCCTTTAGTGGGACTTTATCGGAGGGGTGTGCAACCAGACTGAAAAACGGAGGCTATAAACGCTCCATCGAGAAACAACTTGGGGCTAGATGAAGAGAGAGATAGAGATTGATCATATGTAGACCTGGGTCATAAACTTATTACTTAACCCATATATTAGTAGATGGGCTATAAATGGGTTAGTTATATTTAGTAAATAGGTTATAAATGGATAGAAGTTTAATATTAATATTAAATGAGTTGTAAATGGATTATAAATGAGTTTACAACTGATTTAAACTCAACTCATCTCTCTCGTCTTTACTCAATCTTGCGGTCACTTGCTTCGCACTCTCATCTCAGTTTGGGTGTAAATTTTCTTAGATTTAATTAAATATGAAAGTGTTTTAGCAATATGGATCTGATTAAGTATGGGTTGGGTATGGATCGGGTCGGGTCGAGTATAGGTCAAGAAAATTACATTACGAATAAATAGGTCATAAACAGGTTAATGAGTCACTTTGGGTCGGACCATTTATGACCCAACCCAAACTTAATCCGACCCATCCATTTCACAGATCTAATCATATGAGAGAATGAGAGAGAAGAAAAACGGAGGCTTTAAGTACTGTAATGCTCTAGGGATCAACCGGTATAGGGACACAGTGGGGGAAAGTGGGTCATTATGCTTATAAAAATGCCGGATTTTAATCGACAGTGACAGTGATTTTACAATAGTGATTTTGGGTGGGGGAAACCAGACTTGGTGAGCAACACAAGCCCTCCTATGAGGTCAGTTGTTCTTGTGGATAGTCTAATTAACGGTGGAATTGATGCTTGGATTACTCTAAACCAAGATGAGAGGTTTGTACTTTCATCTTGTTCTGCTTATTTTCTGAATTTTGAATACTTCTGAGTTTGCATAAACATTTGAAAGATGATCTTTCTTTGTTACCGTAACATGTCCTATTATGTTGGCATAAATTTATGATTTGTAAGTTTTTGATATGTATTCTGAAACTCCGATTTTGTGGTGAGTAAATAGACTTTATTAATCAGCACTTTTGCATTTGTCTCTAGAGCATGGTTTCTTGTTGATTTTTCTTTATATATGAATTTCAGGTCTTTGTTAGAGATTTTGTACCAAGTGAATTTGGCTCGCGTGATTCCACTCTTAGAGGAGGAGTTATGCCTGCAACAAAGATTTAATGACCGTTTCAGATAATTGAATAGATTCCTGAATTAACTCGGTCATATCCTGCCAATTTAGTCCATCCTCTAGCTGTGGGAATGGGACTGATATTGGATCCATGTTTCTTGCAGCAGTTTCAGTTCATTTGTGGTGCAGTTCGATTCAAGCGATTTGATTCTTGTTTAAGGTTATAAAAGTAGCCTCTACACAATTTAGTATTTTAGGAAACGAAAGAGTAGTTTGCTCCCTCCAAGTCTATGGACCTTTTCTTTGGTATCCTTGTTGGCATGCCGTAAAATGATTGATTGCCTGGAAGCTTATTTATTTATTACATGTGCTTACTGTTTCAACATAGATTAGGAGGATTTCGTAGTTGTTTCCTCACGTGTTTACGTAAAATCTGAAGCCGTATAGGACATCGGACGGTTGCTTCCTACTCGAGGTGTTTATGAAACCGGAAAAAGGAACAAAAAGAAAACAAGTTTTTGGGTAAACCTAGAATCGGACTGAAAAAACAGAGCAAGCTCCAAAATAGGATCCAACGCAAATACGATAGATTCAAGGTTTCAAAAATTAGGAAGCGGTTATAACATGATCGATTTTAGTTGACATGGCCACGGGCTGGTTTCAGCCTGGGTCAAACCCTAAACCGGCCCATTGACTGGGCTGTGGTTCGGAATCGGAACCAGCCCGTGGCCTACAGGCACGGTTCCGGTTCCAACAATTTTGGAATTGGCCCGGAATCGGTTCCAAAATAAAAAAAAAACTGTAGCAAGGCATGCATATCTGTAGGCCTTGCTGCAGCTTGCAGGTCCAGGGCAGGTGGCCGTTGACCACTTGGCCTTGGCAAAAAAAAAAAATATATATATATATATATTTTAAAGTAGTCGTTGCCAACTTTAGCCATTTATTATTATTTTTCCCTAAATTTCTTTCTCATTTTTTCTTATAAATTCTCTCAAATTTTCTTAATACTTTCAAATTCTCGATTCTCTCAAATTCTCTAAATACTCTAAATTCTCTTAAATTTTCTCGATTCGAATTCTCTCAATTTTTTCAATCCGTGTAATTCTCTCTTAATTCTCCCAATCAATTTGCTTAATTCTCTCAATCCACTCGAAAAATGGCAAGTGAAAGTCAAGCAGCAACTGGCAAAGGTAAGAATAGAACGATGGAATTCGAATATTTTTTTGATCTTTATGATTATGCAGATTTTCAAGATGACGAAATCAACATTTTTCCCAATGTGGAACACGTCCCAACATAAGAAATTCTTCATGCCGAAATGTCAACAATAAAGGAGGCAGAGCAGGAACTTACATTCGACATTTGGGACCACTTCAAGAGAACGGAAAGGTTTAATATTGGTCCAAAAATGTATGATATAATTTGCAAACATTGTGAGGACAATATATAAATATACAGATGGATAAGGATATTGAACATTCAAACGACATCTTAGGAGTAAATATCCAACTGAAGCGGGAATCGATACCAAGCAATAACAAATTTTCGGGTACGTCAATCCTAACACTTTTCATTTATTTCGTTTTAATGAAAATACTTATAAGGAAGAATCAGGTAAATTTGTTTCCGTTGAGCATTTATCATTTAATTTTGGAAAAAGATTTGGTTTCAAGCAATTTGTACAAAAAGCTTGTGCTTTGCAAGCAAAACATGTTGCTAGAAATACATTTAAATGAGTAATTAAAGATCCTAACAAAAATGGAAAAAAAGATTTACAAAAAGTTTTTATGCAATTTAATAGACGTGTGCATATAGGTAGTGATATTTAAAGTGATCATTGACAAATTCATTCTTACATGGGCAAAACATGTCATTAGATATATGACAATTGGAATATTCAAAAAAAAGTCCTCGCATTTAGAGTTTTACGGTAAGCATATAGCAAATAATATTTATAGAATAATTAGGCAAATTTTAGAAGAATATTATTTGCTTAATAAAAGTTTTTCAATTGATTTGATAATGCCGCGGCAAATACCGTTTCAATTGCCAGTTTAGAAAATATTTGTAAACCCGCTTTTGGTGGAAAATTTTTTCACGTTAGATGTGCTTGTCATGTTTTAAATTTATGTATACAAACTGATTTGAAAACTCTTGATATTTTTTTTGAACCAATAAAAACAGCGATTCAATTTTTATGGAAATATCTCGAAAAATGAAAAAAATAGAGTAGATTTTGTAAAGCAAATGGAAAAATGCCAAGAATATTTCCAAGAGATGTTCCAACTCGTTAAAATTTTACTTTCTACTTACTTAATGAATCTTTTGCATATGAAGATTTATTATGTGCATTCATTTTTAATAATATACCATAGATTAATTTATGCCCACAAGAGTGGGATATTTGCAAAAAAATTTTAGATATTTTAAAGGTTTTTAATTATGCAACTTATACTTTGTCCGGTGTTTATTATTGTACTACGCATTTATTTTTTATAGAGTGTATTAATATTGTCAGAGTTTTTGAGGAATATGAAAATTATGTTGAATTACAAAATGCTATAGTAATAATGAGAATGAAGTGTCTACATTATTATAGTAAAATTCCCATTATTTATTTAGTTGCTTGTGTTATTGATCCACGTTGCACATTAGATGGTTTAGGTGATTATTTACATACGTATTATTAATGTTTACGTTATAATACGGTAGATGCTACAACCATATTAAGGGAGGTTAAAAACATAGTAATATAATTATATAATGAATTGTGTACTAAGGAAGGTGATATTAGATCTTATCAATCTACTGAGACGCAAAGTGAAAGTACAGGTAAAATTAGTAGATGGTACAAACTTTTATTACATAGACAAAAAAAGTAAAAGGCAGTAATAGGAAACATTTCTGAATTAGAGATGTATCTAAGCGTTTCCTTTGAGTTTTCTAAATGCGAAAATAATACAGTTTTTTAATTTTGGATTGGTGGAAGAGGCAAGCAAGCCAATACTCAATCCTTTCTCTTATTGCAAAATAAATTTTTGTAACCCCATGTTCGACAGTTGCGGTCGAACAAGTATTCAGTGCCGATGGTCATATTTCAAGATTAGTTTCGGAATCAGTAGAGGCTTAAGCTTGCGTCGATGATTGGACGAAGGCTCAATATCGACAACAAGAGATAGATCGAAATAATGAATCTAAATTCTTTCACAACAGAGATACCACCACTACCGGTATCGGTATCGGAACGGGTAGAGACGATTGAGGGTAAAAAAACTACATGGATTTTGATTCTTCTATCCCCAAGAAGATATGTAAGGCGCTTGATGATAATTCATTAAGTTCAACCCTCATCTCTTTCTATCTTTTTTTCCTAAATTTGATTGCAATGTACATTTTAATTACATTTTATATCGAATAATTTATTATTTCGTAATTTGATAATTCATTATTTTTTTATTTCATAATTTATTTTTTTAATTTTTACTAGCCTGTTTCGAACCGGGCCAGAACCGGAACCCGATTTCGAATCGTGGCTATGTCTAGATTTCGGGTTTTAAATCTGAAATCGATTCATTTTGAAATCGATCGCCCTATCAAGATTGGGGTGCGGATCCGATCCGGCTGCCAAAAAAGGGACGGCCACGTAAGGCCGCATCCGGCCACGTAAGGCCAGCGGGCGTCTCTCAGCCAATGAAGCCCTCCGCTTTCACATTTCCCTCCCGCCACGTGTCCTCTTCTCCTCCACCACTTCCCCCTCCCTCCCTCTCTGCGCGCACACAAAAACAAAAAACTTCACCACCACACTCCCTCCCTCCCTCTCTCTCTCTCTCTCTCTCTCTCTATCTCTACTGCAGCTGGAAGCACGATCTCCGATGGAATTCCCGGGCGCCGCCGCCGCCCGTTGACGACCGACCGATCGTCCTTCCTCCCTCCTGAATCGCGGCCCGACCCTCTCCGTCGCAAATGGCCGCCTCCCTCCTCTTCCCCGACCTCGCCCTCCTCTCCGCCCCCCGCGCGGCCGCTCCCACGCGCCGCCTGTCCTCCCTCTCGCCCCGCTCCCTCGCCGGAACCGCCGCCTCCTTCTCCTCCTCCTCCCGGAGGAGGAGGAGCGGCAGCGGCTCCCGGCGCGCCGTCGGAATCGGAGTCCGGGCCCGAGTCGTGGAGGAGGAGGAGGGCGTACTGGTCGAGAAGCTGAACGGCTACCGCTCCAACGGCAACGGAGCCGCCTCCACGAGCTCGGGCGGAGGCGGAGGCGGCGATGCCGCCTATTCGAACGGTTCCGCTTGTTATCATGCGGATGAGAGGGGGAGGAGCGCGGAGGGCAATGGGAGCTTGGTGAAGTATGTGGAGGGGAACGGCTCGGCGGCGGCGGGGGCGTCGGCGTCGAGGTTGCTGAAGGAAGTGGAAGTGGTGGAGGCCACGGAGGAAGGGAGGAAGAGGAGGATTGAAGAGATTGGTAAAGAGGACGCTTGGTTCAAGCAAAGTGGACCACAAGTTGAGGTAAAAATAGAGAGAAAGGCTAAATTGCAAGACACTGTTTTTGCTCAGGCTACCTTTCTCTGGATAAGTCTTGCTTCTAGTGTTAGTGCAGAGTCCTTTGTTCAAATTTAGAATTTTCTTCTCCGGAAGTACGGCGGGTTGCTACTGCGCTGCTGAATTCTTCTCCTAGTGAGGCCTGTATCTAATGAAACTAGGAGGAGTAATTACTAGTAGGAGCTGGCTTCAAAATTTTTTGGTTCATTCTTCATTGCATCAATAGAAGGATGTGGTGACCGGTCCCTTTTATCATCAAACGACTGCTTGGAATCTGTCGTGGCAGTTACGGATATAGCATCTTGGCCAAATGTAGGTCATGTTTTAATAGGGGAGCTTGTTAGATCTCTAGGTAGTATTTGTTTTACTCTATAAAGCTGGAGCCATTAAAAGAATGGACTTGCCTTTAGACATTAGGTTTGCTTCACAAGTTCAGTCCCTCTATTTAAAGATGGTCGTTGTGGGTTTTGGTGATCTTTGGACCTAAGACTTCCACCATCTACGAATTACCAGGGGCATTAAAATTATACTGTCGGCTTTGTGTAGAGAGGAGCCGGGCTTGATAAGAAATATCCCATCTGTTACTGGAGACAAAGGATTGGCAGCAGTAGACCAAAAGGATCTATAAAGCAAAATTTTAATAACAAGATGATGTCTTTACCCAAAGAAGCAAGACAACGTTTCTATTGTAGGCACATGTTAGACTATTCGATTCTGAATCATCAATCAAGTATATAAACTTTTTGGAAGAACGTTTCAATGAGAAATGGATCCTTTGTCTCGATAGCTGATATACCTCCTGCCATGGTCAATGAACTAATCTTATTCTTGTTAAATATGATTGGTCATATCTTATAAACTCTCATTTGACCTTAAAATCTTAGCTGTCTCGTACAGTTGGCCTTCAGCATGAATGCAGTTGCCCTTTTTCTTTTGTTGGGGGGGGGGGACGCTATGTCCTATACAGGAGAAAAAGCTATTACACACTTCTTATGGTCAGCTACATCAAAATTCTTGAAGTGCCTAATTTCGTGCTCTATAATGGAATTAACTTCCTTTGATTGCTATGAGAACATATAATTGAGTTGCTTCAATGACAGATAAGAGGTTTATTTAACTGTAGGCACTAAGATGGTGCTGGCTCATGTAACCACAAAAAGGATAGGTGCTGGATGGGTTCTGTGCTAGCTTCTACATTTCAAAATCCTGCCCGTGCCTGCATTTATAGCTATGAAAATTATGAATCGGATGTTGTGATATGATGCTTATGTATCTTGTGTGGCTTATCAGGTATCTGTTGCACCTGGTGGTCGGTGGAGTAGATTCAAAACATATTCAACCATTCAAAGGACACTGGAGATATGGGGATTTGTGTTGACATTTATTTTTAGGGTTTGGTTGAGCAATCAGAAGTTCTCTTATCGAGGTATCGAGTTCAACCACAATGCGTTAAATCTCAAGGTTTGAGACATGAAAAGCATCAATGACAATACCACAGGCCTTCGTTCTGTTCCTCTAAATATTTTTCCTTTTCCTCTTTGACGGCATTGTTTTCTACTGAGCTCACATGCTAACTTTAAAACCAGAAGTGTCACTATAGGTAGGGATACCTTCTAATACGTTGACAAGTGTTTTTATAGAAATCTTCCCACAATTGATTGAGCAATTAAAGGGTGATACTATTGTGTTCTCCTTTTGCACTTTGAGATACACTTCTGGCACAAAATAATGGATCTGCACATTATGATTTCCAAAGACCTTGTGTACATAGGATTTCTATTTTTAGATTCTTTAGCTTTAGCGATGCTTCGCAAGAGTTTTAAACCTCTGGTACTGAAGTTTGGCCTTGTTTTTTTTTGTCTAATTGAGACAAGATTGTGAATGCAGGAGGAATGACTGAACAGAAAAAGGTCTTACGGCGTAAGGTGCTTGCCAAATGGCTGAAAGAAAACATATTGAGACTGGGTCCGACATTTATCAAAATTGGACAGCAGTTCTCAACAAGGGTTGATATTCTTCCTCAAGAATATGTTGATCAGTTATCTGAACTTCAGGTTAGAATCGGTTATCATTAGTATGTTTCACAGTTTCTTGCCTAAGTGCCGGTACTCTCCATGACTGGGCTAGCTTGATGTGAAGCTACCTAAAGTACTTATGCCTTCTGATTCTTATTCTATTTATGTGCCTTGGGTGTCTTATCTTCTCCTAACTGGGCAATTTCCTGGCTGAATGCTTCTATTTCTTCTTCAGGATCAAGTTCCTCCTTTTCCGTCTGAGACTGCTCTATCTATAGTCCAAGAAGAGCTTGGAGCTCCTTTGGAGAATATTTTCGACAGCTTTGACCATGAGCCCATAGCTGCTGCTAGTCTCGGTATCAGCCTCAATTATCCAAAATGCTCGTATGAGTCACCTGAGCTATCATTGCTTAGATTTACTTCCTGTCCTACTGACACCTTGGTTAAATAAATTATTGTGCAGGTCAGGTTCATCGAGCACGTTTGAAGGGACAGGAAGTTGTTGTTAAAGTACAAAGGCCTGGTCTCAAGGATCTTTTTGACGTTGATTTGAAAAACCTAAGGGTGAGGGCCGTCAATAGAAGATAATCAATATTCGGGGAAATCACCTTCTAGTTCACTGTGTTTTTCACTTTTCTTGCTATAGTTTAAAAGGTTGACAGTTTAGTCCCCAAAATTATTCTTTTAGATAAACCTTCTTTCTGCAGCCTCATATGTGGCCATCAGATGCACGTAGGATGTGTGAAGAACGAAATCAATGCAATCTACTTTCTTTTGTTCTGTCTTCTTATGGAAAGGTCTTGACAAATAAACTTAGATTCCCCTAGAACGAGCCTCAAGGACTGACTCATATTCATATGATTGCTTGAGTGACTACCAGCTGCAAAAGTATACTTCATATTCCAAAGCTAATAAATTAGCGGGCAAAAGCTCATAACTACAGGGGAGGAATGCTATTTTAACTAAGAATTTGAATTCTGCTAAAGTATGGAGAGAATCCCTATAGATGGTACTTATGGGGCTGTCAAAATTTATGGTTTGCTGAATCTCATGTGAAGTGCAATTTTTTATCTTCCGCCTAGAGTCTTATTTAGCTGACTGGGAAAGATGAAACTTGAGAATTTTGACTGTATCTTTCTTGCTTGACTGACTTATGACTCCATGCTATCCTCTCGTTTATTTTGGAAATTTTTATTACACTTCTGATGTTCTGTATGATCATGAATACATGCATATTGCATGCTTAATAGTTTAAAATGCCTTTAATTTTTATAAAAGATACCACTATTACTTTTTGCCATCCTAATTTCTGTAGTCTCAGCTTATTTTCTGTCTATTAGCCTGTATTTTGGGAGCTTTTACTTGATATTTATTATTCAAATTGTATGTGCATGTTGGTCATTAAAATACTTTGGTCGTTTTAGTCCTTTTATGTTCAAATGTTGGACTTGATGGATCATCAAGAAATTACATCAATCGACATTTTTGAAGGTTATTTTTTTGCCATTTCTTCTTGTAGGTGATTTCTGAATATCTTCAAAAGATCGATCCAAAGTCAGATGGTGCCAAAAGGGATTGGGTTGCGATTTATGATGAGTGTGCAAATGTATTGTACCAGGTATTGTAATTCATCTATATGTTTTATTTGGTTTGACAAACCAATTGTCATAAATATTCTATCATAATTTGAAATTTAAGAAGCAAAAAGTATGAAATATTTCGGTACGCATTGGATTGTAATGTAGAATTGATGAAGAAGTTATACAAAAGCAGGAATGCATAGTCTAGAAAGTAACTCATAATTAAGGCAGGAAATAAGTGAAGGTAGAATGTTATCTAGCATAGGAAGGGCAGGAATGCACGTAACACTAGGTTGTGGAGGTAGATATGGTCGCTTACAATATTTTAGTTGATCCAGATAGTGGTTTGTCATTCATTTCTTAGAGGAGCATAATTCTGAGTTACTATGATATCTTATGGATGTAGCTCCTATTTACTTTTGAGAATGACTGATGACAGGAAATTGATTACACCAAAGAAGCTGCTAATGCGGAGTTGTTTGCTAGTAACTTCAAGGACATGGACTATGTAAAAGTCCCATCAATTTTCTGGGAGTACACAACGCCCCAGGTTCCACACTTAGAGTGTTCATGAAACTTCAATGCTTTTATATGGACCTTTGTTTATTTGTACCAAATCATACTTTACAACTGATGCCAATCTAATTATGTCTTCTGTACCTAAACAAATTTAGGTTTTGACCATGGAGTATGTTCCAGGGATTAAAATCAACAAAATACAAGCTCTTGATCAGCTGGGGGTAGATCGCAAAAGGTTTTATTTCTCTACCCTGAATTTTCAAAATTTCGTCTCCTGTGGTTGAGATGATGCTTCTTACTCTTGTGCTATTCATTTTTCTGTCTGATAAGCTATTTGCTAAGTGCTGGTTTATAAATTGCAGATTGGGCCGATATGCTGTTGAATCCTATTTGGAGCAAATTCTTTCTCATGGTTTTTTCCATGCTGATCCTGTGAGCGCTGTCAAATGTCTTTAGTTGCTTTCCTGAAGTGCGATCTTTAAGTTTGATGCTGCTAAAACCTTTCTTAGTTCTTGCATCGTCCATCTAAGTCATAATGTCCAGCATGTAAAGCTCAAAACCGGTCATTCAATCTAACAATTCTCTATTCATTGTTTCAGCATCCAGGAAATATTGCCGTTGATGATGTCAATGGCGGACGGTTGATATTCTATGATTTTGGCATGATGGGAAGGTAAATAATGGACCTTGTGTGTAGCCATCTTTTCTTAGTAGGATCAGGAACTTAATAATTCAAGCTTGTGTGAATGTGTCTTGGGACATTATTGGTTGTGTTGCTGACCTGCAGTATAAGCTCGAACATCCGAGAAGGTTTGTTGGAAACATTCTATGGTGTCTATGAAAAGGACCCAGACAAGGTGATTAAGTCAAAAAGTGGCAGAAGTTGTTCACTTCCCAAATTTAGTATGTTGCCTGCAGTAATGAATTTACTACTTATAAGTTTCTTTCTGGGTGCAGGTCCTTCAGGCAATGATTCAAATGGGCGTTCTTGTGCCAACAGGGGACATGACAGCTGTCAGAAGGACTGCGCAGTTCTTTCTTAACAGGTGTGCTGATGAGGTTATCCTTTTGTTTAACTCCCTATCTTTCTGCAATCTGCTTGAAAGTATGGTGATGCAGATGCTGAGAGTGCTGTTTTCAGTAACAATTCTTACCTGTGAATATTTAAAAAGAAAGGGTTTGCTCCATGTTTATCATCCTTCTGTTTCTCTGGTTGTTATATGTGAAATGTCTATTATTGGGACTTTCATTTGAGTTTTTAGGTATCAATTTGTCCGCTGGGGATTGTAAAGCAACTGTTGCATGATGGAGAACTCAAATGATTTCATTTGTTAACTTTACTGAAGCTTTATCTTGCAAGTGTTTGTTGACTTCAGTTTTGAGAAGTGAGCATGTGTAGAGGGTCAGGCTTGGATAACAGATAGAAAAGATAGAATTAGTATCCTTGCTGGTTGATTCCAGAAGCTGCTCGCCTGCATATCCTAAAGAGGCAATAAGAATTGTATTCATTTTTCACGTGTTATGTGGTCTGTCAAAGTATCCCCTAGAATAAGATTTCAAGAACTCTTCTCAATTTGCCAGATACATGGATTACTTTGTAAGGGAGTCTTCCAAGTGGCAGGAATATGTGGCTTTAGGTTAAATAGAAATGCCAATCAAAGAACTTGAGAACTTTGTCGTTTTTGAACTTCTTGTGGTCCGCAGAGATTTCAATCCTACATTTGTAAACGATGTCTTCTTTGGAGCTTGGGTTAAAGGCACGTTTTCTGTTAAGCTTCCACTTAGACGTCTTTGTGAGTAAAGACGTGTTGCAGAAGTGCAACATCATGTGGAGATGAGATATGTCTCCCAAGGTCGCGCATTTCTGCTAGGGCCAAAAGGCATGATATCCTTACTGTCAACATCCTCATTTGGAAGACCTATGGTGGTTAGCTGATGCTTTCTATGTGAGGAAGTGGCTGAATCTGCAGGAAGTTTATTCGTTTCTTTTTCATGGACAAGATATGTTAGGGAGTTGGTCTGCTCTTGCTTAATGACTTTGGTCACAGAAAGGTTTATCTGGCATTAAGGTTGAGAATCAATTATATGTCTTATACCTCTTGCCATCTTTTGGATCGTAGTGACTGCAAAGTATAACTATATGAGGGTACTTGAAAGAAAGGAACTCATCATAATATTGGCTGGTGAACAGTTGGTGTTGTGTTGATAGACCAGCTTTTATTGCATATATTGTACTGTAAATTAGTTGGTAGGGGTTGCCAGTTCTTGGTCTCTGTTAAACTATCCTGCATTGTTTATCTATGTGTTTCAACAGGTCTCATTTTCATGCAGTCTCCCTCCACCTACCAATTTAAGTTTGTGGGTTAAACTTATTTGACATAGTATCAGAGCCAAGTTTTTCTCCAAATTTATTTCCTGTGTGAGGCTACCTGTTAGGCAATTCCACATGACATACTCAGTTCGGTTTGCTCGCGAGAGGGGCTATTAAAGTATCCTAAATCGCTTTGTTATGGGATTTTGGTGGGTCTTATATTCATGTAGTCTTCCTCCATTAATTGGCTTAAGTTTTTTGGTAGGACTTTCTTATAGTGTTATTCAGAAATTTTATGGTCTGAGAATCACATTAATTTCACCTTTTGTAGTTTCGAAGAGCGTCTCGCTGCACAAAGAAGAGAAGCAGAGATGGCAACGACAGAACTAGGCTTCAAAAAGCCCTTGAGCAAGGAGGAAATGATTGAGAAAAAGAAGCAAAGGCTTGCTGCAATAGGTACTTCCCACATGTTGATCTTACATGTTCTCGTAGAGTACTTGCTTAATTACCTAAATGAAATGGACGTGCCAACTGAACCGTAGGAAGTGGGAATTTCGTTCTATATTCCGGTCTCACTGAAATGTTTTGGCTTTGTAGTATGTACAGTAGAAAACAGGCATGAAATCTATATTGAAACTAGCACTTCTAGAGCCGCTTCAGTTATTCCCCTGAATGTAGCATATGCTAATAATTAGTTGTCATTCACAGTTATCTTTCACTTTAGCTGATGTAAAAACTGTTCTGCCGTTGGAACCTCCCATTTCTATTTTTATTCATAAAAAAGAATAAAAGTCTGTTCTTGCCAATTCTCTGCTGGTTCTCCGGGTTATTGGAATGGCTGTGTAGTTCATTCATGTGCAAAGTAGATTATATAGTTCAGTCTCCCACTTACTTCCAGGATTTGTTCAATAAGCAAAAGAATTTCAAAATTTGAATAAATCTAATCGAGAAGAAATAAGTGGTCTAGAAGAATTGAATATGGTTTATGGAGTATAGACTACTTAAAAGGTCTGAATTATGGTATCACATTGCGTGATATATTAATATCTTTGAATTATGTACCATAATTATTGCTTACACTAAAGCAATCTCTTATCTATCTGCAAGAAGCTGAGAATCACTGCATTGCAGTGGACTGAGATGGGTAACAAGTACCATGGTAATGTCTAAGGCAACATGGCTTTTTTTTGTTAGATTTAATGTATAACTTTTACAGTAACCTGATAGCATTTTACATGTGTGGTATGAGGTGAAACACATGTTGCTAATAGCTACTGTTACTTTGATCAGGAGAAGATTTATTATCCATTGCTGCAGATCAGCCCTTCCGATTTCCTGCAACATTTACATTTGTTGTGAGAGCATTTTCAGGTACTGTGCCAATGAACTATGATTGAGCTGTTGTGCTATGAAAAAACTGGACTGAGAAGCTGTGTTATCTCCCCAGTGTTGGATGGCATTGGGAAGGGTCTGGATCCTCGATTCGATATAACTGAGATTGCTAAACCGTGAGTATCCTTTTTGGTTTTTGATCTATGTTAAAAAAGAGTATCCTTTTTGGCAGAGATTCATTTCTGGAGGGTTCGTATTTCTTTCTCAAGATGTTCAAATCGGCAATTCTTTCTGCTTGTAATGTTTTCATATTTCAATATGTAGTTATGCACTGGAGTTGCTAAAATTTCGTGAAGCTGGTGTTGAAGTCATCCTGAAGGCAAGTTTGGGTAGCTTCCTTTGTGATATTTAGTAATGCTGCTCTTTGAATCCCACATGACATTCTTAAATGGCATTTCAGGACTTTAGGAAGCGGTGGGAGCGCCAATCTCGTGCATTTTACAACTTATTTAGACAGGCTGACCGAGTTGAAAAGCTGGCAGAAATCATCCAGCGACTGGTAATTTCAGGGCTGTCCCTCCTCGTTGTATACTAAATCTTTCAGATCTTAGGTTACATTGCTTCGAAATTACAATGCAGGAACAAGGTGACCTCAAGCTCAGGGTTCGGACTTTAGAATCTGAAAGGGCCTTTCAACGAGTTGCAGCTGTCCAGGAGACAGTTGGCAATGTGAGTTTAACCAGTAATCCCGTTCTGTACTTAGTTGTTAACTCTGCAAAAGAACCACAGCAATGAAATATGTCTTGAAAGGGCACAGTCGTTTCCTTTGTCTAACTCTAAACTTTCCGGCAAAACATGTATCATCAATGGAGATCTATCATTCCATCAATGTCTTGTGATTTGTGAGATTAAGCCTAATAATCATGAAAATATAAGGTTTTCTAGTCCTTATGGTAACTTCAGATAAAAAAATATCCATGCCCTTTACTGAGAGTTATTATGAGAAAGCCTTTATTAACAACTGCTTCAACTGGGTGCACATGCAAACTAGAAACAATGCACATCGTGTTAAGATGATTACGGGCAAAAGCTACATACTCCAGGAATCATTTGAAGTCAATTTATTTGGCACCAGAACCTTGTTTAAAATTTGTACTCAGGATGGATGCTAAAATCCCTTATTGTGACTATCTTGGCCAATCACCAGGCTGTGGCTGCTGGAAGCCTGATGAACCTTGCAACAATTTTGTATCTCAATTCGATTCGAGTAAGCTACTGGTTATCTTTTACCTTTTAAGCAACTTATTCTCTCTTTTATGCTATTTTGAACTCATGTTTGTCCTGAACTTGCTCTTATAGGCGCCTGCACTAGCAGCATCTGTTTTATGTGCATTTTTCGGTTTCCAAGTTCTCTTCGGTCTTATAAAGGTGAAAAAGTTGGATCAAAGGGAGAGATTGATCACAGGAACTGCTTAGACATTGGGTGTGTAAAATCTTGTTCATATACAATTCTTTTTCTGTGATGAATTTGGTCCAATGAGTTCCTGTTCTTATTGCTTCGTGAATTCTGCTGCAGATGTATAGGATTATTGATACGTGAGAAGCTGCTCCCAAGTACACACGTCCAGCTTACAAACATTTCAAGGGGAGCCAAATTTCTGTTGGGGAGTTATTATAATTCACCTCTTCAATTCAACTGAATAATCAGCATGCATCTGATTCTTTAACTGTACATGCGAAGGATATTATTCAAATGCAGAATGCACAACCAATCTTTTGGGCCATTCTGTTAAGTTTATCTGCTTCAGTAGCCCACTATCAGGTTTGCCCGTCTGCTACTTATTCAGAATAATCCCCCGCCTTTTGATAGATAGGCCCGTGCCATAGTAAGCAAGTTTAGTACCAGAAACTTCTAGTTGTACTTAGAGCAGTCTTGAAGTTGTAATTGTCATTTGGTCAAGTTTTGGGTAGTTTGACCTCTCGAACATGTGGCTGGTGACATGTAACAGAACTCGTATAATTGTGTAACATATAGAGGGCTAATTAGTGACAACATTTGTATACTGTTTGTAATTGCCCGCGATCCTGGTTGTCTACTAGTTACCCATGCAATCTCTCTCTCTCTCTCTCTCTCTCTCTAGTGCACACTGATATCAGTCATGTTAGGAGGTTTCATTATGGGAATTTCAGGCAGTCCATTCCAGCAGTAGTAGGTCTCTGCTACGTAAGCATGGAATAGCCTTTGCGGTCCAGATGGTTGAGGAATAAATGAGGTATTTCTTGAGCAACCTAGGGCCTCTAGTTCCACAAATTCTCAATCATCTTCTAAGGTCAGCGCTGTGGGCTTACTGATTCCTGCATCTGCATGACGATAGGCTTGTTGAGATCGAGAAGGGTCGTAACTAGTGAAGGCACATGCTTTGCACAATAATCTACTTATAAAAGTTACCATCACCGTTCAAGTATTATTGGTAGGAGCACCACTAGGTTTGCTGTAAATGTATTAAATTGTATAATGTATTGCATATAATGTTTGTTAAGATTGATTTCTATGTTTTTCATTGTGTTTGTTAAAATACATTTTATTTTGGAGGAGAGGAAAGAAAAGGAAATAAATAAAAAAGTGGGTTGGTCAAACTTGGATCAATGGGTCGATTAGCCGTGAAAGCGAAATGATAATATTGGTACATGAAATGGCAAAAGGGACAATTTCGTTCCAAAAGGTATGATGCACCAAAAAAGCTAGGGGTGAGCGGTTCCTAGTCCAATCCGATTCAATCTAGGAATCGAACCAGGAGGACCGGTTCCCAATTTTTAGGACTGGGGATTGGACCGGGAGGATCGGTCTCTAGTTTTTAGGACTGGGGACCGGATCGGCTGGTTTTGGGACCATAGACCGGATTGGACCGATGGTCCGGTCCGGTTTCAATGGGACCAATCACTTATTAGTAAAGGCAAGAGAGAATTGGGAAAATTAGATTAGGCTTTCTATTTTTTTCAAAAGTTTTAAAAAGTAAATAAATATATATATGAAAAAATTATAAAAATATATATTTATCGGTCCGGTCCAATCCGGTTCCCACCCTAGAATCGGGAACCGGACCATTCGGAAATCGGTTATACTTTTAGGAACTGGGAACTGGACTGATATTTTTGAAAAACTGACCAAACCAGTTGGTCCGGTCCGGTTCCAGTTTGGATTTTTTTTTTTTTTTGGTAACCCAGGGAACCTCCGCACCGCCGACAGCCGGGGAGTAAACCCTGGAGGTGACACGTGCTAGCCACCACACACGTGCCACCGGTTAAGTCATCCTGTGGCGCCCGAGATTCGAACACTCAACCTTTTGCGAGAGGAAGAGTGCGCGTTCCAGCAGCGCCACCCAGGCGGGTGGGGTTCCAGTTTGGATTGTTCATTTTGCTCATCCTTAAAAAAAAGCTGTATTTGCCCTTTCATTCCAAAAGGTATGATGTACCAAAAAAGTTGTACTTGCGACTTTTAGGGAATTTGCAACATTTCAAATTACGTTTTGAAGGGTTACAATTTTTCAAAATCATTATACAAATGCCAACTTAGTTCATCCCGAATGAAATCGGTGATCTTCAATTTAGATAAGTGTCCGTACGGTACAGGCAAAAGTCAACATTTTGGCAACGGCCAGTACTTCACGACATTCTTCTTTGCTATTTGCTCAAAGGTAGAAAATGAGGTGCTTGGCGGAATCTTTGGAATACCTCCTCATCCTCCTTAATCTATACAATCTCTATTGCCTTATTCACTTGGTTCGCACCACCAAGAAGAGGACGTTCTAGACAAAGCAAAATGAAAACAAGCCCATTCAAGTCGAACGACTCTTCTCCCGAACTAATTTAAATTTAGGACGGACGAACCTTAAAAGTCCCACGTGCTTAGTGGGATGTTTCCAATATTTGAGAGTGCAATTCTTCGCGTAAAGATCCTTTGGACCCCCTGAGCTGGAGATATTCCCCGCGACATCTTGTACTAATTGCGCCATGCAATGCTTTTCAGAAGCTGCAACTAATATTTCAGCGGATGCGTCTCGAGAACCTAAGGCTATGGATGTGAGAATGGCGGTCAATGCGAGACAAAATTGGTCAAACCACGTGACCGTTGCTCACATGGTTGTTTCAATGGATGTGTTTTGAATACGATATGTCTCTCAACTCAGCTATTTGTTAACGCAGTAGGAAGACACATGAAAGCACATTTGGTTTGGATGCTTAAGCAGGCAGGGTATTCAAGCTAAAGCCTCTCAACTCGGTTACTAACTTGCATGATTTAAAAAATAGTTTTCTAAAAAATTGATTGTTTATGTTGCTTACAAAAATGAGGAGAATCACCGAAACAGTACTAAACTTATTGCGATTATGTCAATTCGGCCCTAAACCTTCTTTTTAATGCCAATTGAGTCCTAAAATTTTTGTATTTGTGTCAATTCAGTCCATCCGATTAATTTTGGCCGGCCGATGTCCATGTTAGTGCCAGCCGGCCGGCCAAAATTGTCATCTACCGTGTTATCTACAATTTTGTACCTCGTTTTAATCCGAGTAAGCTACTGTGTTATCTTTTTGCCTTTATGCAACTTGTTATCTCTTTTATGCTATTTTGTACTCATGTTTGTTCTCAACTTGCTTTGATGGGCGCTCACAGTAGTGGCATATGTTTTATGTGCATATTTCGGTTTCCAAGTTCTTTTCGACCTTATGAAGGTGAAAATTTGGATTAAAGGAAGAGATTGATCATAGGAACTGTTATACATTGGAGGGAAGAACATTAGAAATGCCAAAACTTATGTACGGCGCTCACTGTAGTGTCAAAAGCTTTCGCTGGATCACTTAAGTGCCAAATCAAAGAAAAAACGATTACTCAAGTATCAACGACGAGAAATTTCCGGTCAAAATTAATACGTGACTTTTATAATTAAAATTTTAATCTTAGTTGGATTTTTTAAAATCAGTTTATGTGGCATTTCCATGTGTATATTTCGATTTTTAAATATATTTTTTTCTTTTTTTCTTTTCTTTCTTCTTCTTCTACATTTGGTCAATGACTGGACATTGGCCACCAACCATGACTGGTTGCTTGGCCTTACCTAGATGAGGCCGCCGTCACCCGCCACAAGCGAGGCCCGGCTGACCTTTGCCTGTGGCTTTCAAGGGTGGCCTCGCCAGCTATTGGTGAGGCCGCCGTGGCTTAGGCGAGGGTCAGCCTTACCTCGCCAGGTCGGCCTCGCCTGGGCAAGGGCGGGCGAGCCTTGGCGAGGCCAGCCCTCGCCCAGGCCACGACGACCTCGCTAGGACTCGCCCAAGCAAAGGTTAGCTGGGCCTCGCCTATGGCAGGTGAGGCCAAGCAGTCGATGGCCGGTGTCCGATCACCAGCCAAAGGTAGAAGAAAAAGAAGAAAAAAAAAAGAAAAAAAGAAAAGAAGGAAAAATAGAAAAAAATCCGAAAAATATTTAAAAAATCGAAATGTACATGCTAAACTACGTTGTTTTGAAGTGTACATGCTGACTAAACCTCCGGCGAGCCACATTGGCTTTAGAAATTAATAAGAAAATGCAACGTCGGATTTTAGGCCAAACTAATTGGAATAAGCACTTAAGTGATCATTTTTCAAAAGGTTTGGCACTTAAGTGATTTGGCAGAAACTTTTGACATTAAAGTGAGCGACGTATACAAGTTTCGACACTTCTACTATTCTTCCCCCGACACTGGGAGTGTAAAACTTTTTCAGATACAATTCCTTTTCTGCGATGAATCTGGTTTAATGAGTTCATCTTCTTAGTGCCTCATGAATTCTGCTGCAGATGTATAAGATTATCGATATATACGAAGCTCCTGAGTGCACACGTTTTACTTACAAACATTTCAAGGGGAGCTAAATGTCTGGTGGGGAGTCATTACGAAGCTCCCCTTCAATTCAACTGGATAATCATCATGCGCATGATTCTTTTAACTGTGCATGTGAGTTGTGCCGTTCCAGTAGTGTTTGTGAATTAGTAGTTTTGAGGGGGGAGTGCGGATATTATTCAAATACAAAATGCACAACCAATCATTTTCTTACTACAAAAAGGAAAGTAGAGGGAAAGTTAAAAAATGTAGGTTTCTTCTTAAAATGGAACTGTCAATATAGATTTGAGGCTGTTCGAATGGGAAAAAGAGTGGATCTGCAGTATTCCAAATAAATTGGCTTATTCGAAATCAATTCATTTGGAATCCAAACATTATTTAAAATTTGGACTCAGGAGAGATGCTAAGTTCCTGATTGCGACTATCTTGGCCAATCACCAGGATGTGGCTGCTAGAGGCCAATGAATGTTGCAACAATTTTGTATCTTCTTTTTCCCTTTACGCAACTTGTTATCGCCTTTCTGCTATTTTGGACTCATGTTCGTTCTGAACTTGCTCTTATAGGCGCCTGCAGTTGTAGCATCTGTTTTTCATGTGCATTTTTCGGTTTCCAAGTTCTCTTCGGCCTTATAAAGGTGAAAAAGTTGGATCAAAGATTGATCAGAGGAACTGCTTAGACATTGGGTTTGTATAATCTTTTTCAGATATAATTCTATTTTTGCAATGAATATGGTCCAATGTGTTCCTGCCTCATGAATTCTACTACAGATGTATAGGATTATTGATACATATGAAGCTGCTCCTGATTGCACCCGTTTTCAGGGGAGTCAAATGTCTGTTGGGAGCCATTATAATTCACCTCTTCAATTCAACTAGATAATCAGCATGCGTCTATTCTTTTAACCGTACATGTGAGGGATAATATTCAAATGCAGAATGTACGACCAATCATTTTCTTATTGAAAAAAGGAAGCAGGGGGAAAGTTAAGAGAAAGTAGGTTTCTGCTTAAAATGGAACTGTCGATTCAGATTTGAGGATCTTTGAATTGGAAAAACGAGTGGATGTGCGGGGTCCTAAATAAATTGGCTTATCTGAAAAAAGCTTTGCTCTTTGGAAAGGCGGAATCATTTCCATGAAAATGCAAGTTTGTAAAGTGGTGCAAAGTGGCCAATAGGTATGTGGCCCCCTTGGTAAATGGATTGGGAGTGGGGACGCTAGTATCACATGTTCGGAGTTCGACACAGCGAATGCAAACCCTTCATGTATACATGCAGGCCTCTCGCTTTTTAGTTGAAAGAGTTTGTTATCACGAAAGAGGTGACACTTGATCACGAAAAGAGGTGATTGTTGAATATGAAAAAGATGTGATTGTTGCAGGCCAAACTATATCCTAATCTTTCTCCTCAACCTTTAATCCTTTCCAATTGCAAATACTTTTCCAACAGGAACCACTGAAGTGCCTCGACTCATCAATTCCTTGTTCAAGAGTTCTGTGAGCTCCCCATGAAGCGTAACCCTTTTTGCTCAAATTGTTTTTACATGTGTTATGAGAGGCTGCAGACCTCGATACCAGCCAATGGCACCGGATCCCGTGACAAGTAGGAGTGCGCCACCGCCTTCCGGGTTCATTTATCTTATCAACAATCAACACATCCATTATCTGGAAAAATTTCTTACGATCTGCATAGCAACGTTTCTGCTCTCAGAAATAATTTCTAATTAAAAATAATTTTTTCTATTTCTATTTCTTGGAACAGTTTCTAAGCAAAAAATAGCGTTTGGTAACTGCACAAAATTTCTATTTCTGGAATAGAAAAAGAATAGAAATACTTTTAGGGCGCGAATGATCTATTTCCATTCCATGAACGAGTTTCTCCCTTCTGGGTTACCGGCGGAGGACGGCAGGTGGCGGTGGGGGGCGAAGGATGGTGGTTGGCGGCGGCAGAGGATGGCGGCCGATGGCGAGAGGCAGTGGAGCACAGTGGTCAGCAACGGAGCATGGTGGCATCGGGCGATGGTGACGGTAGCGGGGGGTAGCGGCGGGAGATGGTTGGCTACGGAGGCTGGCCAGCGTCGGTCGATGGAGCACGGTAGCTGGTGGCGAAGGATGGCGGGCGATGGTGGGTGATCGTCGGTGTCGGGTGGCCAGAGGCGGGAGGTGGCCGGTAGTTGAGGGCAACTAGCGCCGGGTGGTGGCTGACGTCGGGCGGTGGCCGACGTCGGGCGATGGAGCACGATGGTGGGCGGCGGAGGATGGCTGTCGGTGGTGGGTGGCCGGTGACAATGGAGGTCGACGGCTGGTGGTGGGTGATTACCGACGTCAGGAGGTTGGCGGGGGGAGGCGGCCAGCGTTGGGCGATGGAGCATGGCGGCCAACGGCTGGTGGCGGGTGGCAATAAGCGTTGAACGGCGGAGAACAGTGATCGACAACAAGAGGCGGCCGGCGGGCGGTGGCAGAAGGCGGGCGGTAGGTGGCGGCGAAGGGCAGTGAAGGACAGTGAGGGGCGGTGGTAGATGGGTTGCGGTCAATGGATTGTTTCTTGTTTTTGGAGGATTTCAGAAAAAATCGTTTTTTGTTTTTTTTCTAGAAACAAAAAAGCAGATTTATTTTGCTTCTTGTTTCTGTTCCAAATCTATTCCATAATCATTTTTTGGTTCCAGAAACAAAAACGTAGATTTTTTTTCCTAAACGGATTTCTGTTCTTTTTCTATTTCGAGGAAAAAAAAACAGAAAAATAAAGAAACAAACCCTCAAACCACCTAGTTCTTCTTTGTTCCATCGCTCTTTTGACTTGCGGCCCCATAATCAGATTGATCACTCATCAAGTCATCATTAGAATCATCCATCGGATCAGATTAATCATCCATGGCTCTTTTTTTTCCGTCGTTTGAAAAGAAAAAACTAACTTTTATTTTCCTAGAGAAACGTGCATTATCTGTGCGATATAACAGCAACATATGCTATAGAAACGCCGGTACGTGGAGATGTGATAATCAGAACTCCTAACAATATAAACATGTTAAATCTAACATATATGTGTACTAATTATAAAAGCTGGTCCAATCCTAGCATATCACGTGAATGTGTTTAAAGAGGTGATAGGAGGTCACTTTCGATCATCCGCAGGATGGCAGTATATTGTGGCACCCTCATATTTCTTGGTGACCTTGTCAAACGAAGGTGGTGGGAAGAGTTAGTTCGCGTGACTGTCAATCAGCTTATATGTGGATGTGTGATGTGTAGAGAGAGAGGAGTTTAAAAATGTCTTGCGTAACCATTTCCGGGGCTGAGGCACGAGAACACAGATTAAGAAAACTGCACCTTATTAGTGTAAGTGCTATTAAGAAACGGAGAGAGAGAGAGAGAGAGAGAGAGAGAGAGAGAGAGAGAGAGAGAGAGAGAGAGAGAGAGAGAGAGAGAGAGAGAGAGAGAGATGGACAATTTTTGCATTTTTATAAAAGAAATTGCCTTTTTTTTTTCTTTTTTTTCCCTTTTGCATGTGGCTAGGGTCACCGAATCTGGTGATGGCGATCCTCACCTATGGCCGGTCTCCAGCCATGGCCAAGTACCGGTATAGCCGACATTAGGCCACGTGCCAAAGGAAAAGAAACTGGAAAAAATAATTTTAAAAAATGCAATAATTATCCACTTCAGTGCCGGTCATGTTAGAGTTTTCCTGCCAAAATTGATCGAAAAGATTAAATTGGCAAATTTTCAAAAGGTTTATGACTAAATTGATACAAATAAAATATTTGGGACTAATTGGCAAGTTATCAAAATATTTATAACTAAATTAGCATAATTTAAAGTTTAGGACCGAATAGCTGTCTTACAATAGGCTTAGTACTTTTCGGATAATTTTGTCTCTGGAAAAATTGTTAAGCCGGGTACGATTCGAACTCGAAAGTTGCCGTGCTTGCAAAGGTCGAGTAGTTTCTTGGTCTCGCTAAAACAACAATAAATTGGAAATACTAAACATTAACCCACTCAATGTTTGCCAACTGGTACGTGGTTACCTACAAAAGTATAAAAAAGATCTATAGACAATGTCAATTAAAAGAAAATTGATCATCAGAATAGGAGTTACATGAATCTTTATGGAATCATATCCTTCATTATAATTGCAAGACTTGATCAGATTAGAATGAAATCATTGTTTCTACGCCTCAAACACACTCATGCACACCCAAAAGAGTCCGGTGAATATGAAGAAAGCACCGCCTTCTCACTGTTTCATTAAACTGTACTAATGCATATTGTCTTTGCCAATTCTATACGATGCTGTAGCAATTACTTGTCATATCACAGCCATACTCAGAAGCATGTGCGTTACAGTGACGTGTGATTAAAGAATGGCCAGGTAAAGTAAAAAGTCCTAAACAAGGATTGACTTCTCACCCAAAAAGGTCAACTAGTTAATGCCCTTGCAAGCACCAACATACAAGGAAACCTGTTGTAAATGCCCCTTTAACGTCGCCAACTAGTGATAGAAAGTTGTCGCACTAAGGTGACATTAAGAGGATGAGATATCATAACCTATGAATCTCCACTCCAATCCCATGATGTAATGTTGAGAATTGGCTTGGCCAAAACTCATTAATTTGAGTAATCTCGGCCAGCTTGGACATTGAAATTTTGCATACCGAACTCTCTATATAAACTCCCTTTTGAGTCACTTCAAGGACTACGGTCATCTCTGCCTTCTAAGTCTACCTTGGATTGTCTTGCTCGATTCTTATCCTACCCTATGGCGAAGAAACCGAGCTTGGGTCGCCAGAAAATCGCCATCTCAAAAATTCCCAAGAAAAATCATCTCCAGGTGACATTCTCGAAACGGAGATCCGGGCTTTTCAAGAAAGCGAGCGAGCTCTGCACCCTATGCGGGGTCAACATCGGAATCATAGTCTTCTCTCCCGCCAGCAAGGTCTTCTCCTTCGGTCACCCAGAAGTCGAGTTCATCGTCGATCGGTTCCTCGCCCAGGACCCAGCGCCACCCCCTGACTCGGGTGACTGCCGGCTCATCGAAGCTCACCGGAACGCGAACCTGCGCGACCTCAACGCGATATTGACTCGAGTTCTTGACGAGCTGGAGGCGGAGAGGAAGCGAGGGGAGGCGCTGGATGAGATGAGGAGAGCGAGCCAAAGGCAACGCTGGTGGGAGGCACCGATTGATGAGCTTGGATTACGTGAGCTTGAGCAGTTGGGAGGGTCAATGGAGGATCTCAAGAAGAACGTGATGAGATGGATCAACGAGCTGATGGTGGACTCTTGCTCCACAAACGGGGAAATCGCCTACGAGAGCAAGCCCCTTGAAGTGAATGGTGCATACAATCTTGGGCACGTGTACAATTTCCATGACCAAAATGGACTCTTCTGATGCACTTATTGTGCTCTTTTCCTTTTTGGGTGTTTTTTGTCCAGTGTCTCCCTGGACATGCCTGTCTATCCTTTTTGCTATTGCCTTTTGGATTTCTGTGTTTCGTGATTCGGGTGTTGTGTAAATAACATTGGACTGATCAAATTTGAGAATTTTGCTCATGTTGGTGTTAGTAGAATTTGCTAGTGTTGGATGTTTACTTGATTTATTCATGTTCTGAGGCCCTCTTCATGGGTTCAGATGTTTATCTTCGAGACATAAAGAAAACTTTGATGTTGACCTAAATAAAAAAGTGCCCGCTTGATTTCAGAGTTGTAATATGTGAAGGGTTGATGCTCAGTTATTGCTGCAATTATTCCTATTTGGGGAACGTTATATAGCTCTACCAGTTATGTCCCTTTTCAGTATTTAAGACCATATAAATTTACGTTTTATCCGCAAGAGAAAAATATCAATCCTTCTTTGATTTGCTTGATAGTGAAGCAATCAAGAGAGCAGATGCTTCTTCTGACAGGAATTGAATTAAATCAACATCTAAGATAACATTTTTATTGTTGGCAGTAGCATCAAAATGATCCTGATTGGGACGAACGATTGAAGTCCTCTAAATCTCAGCGCTCGCCATCTTTCAAGGGGCTGTGTTTATGGCAGAAATAAAGATCTTCTACCATAGTATATTTCTCGACAATTACTAATCGCCTGATTCTTTTGCAACTTTCTTCTTTGGTGATGAATGATGATACCTTTACTTCATCAATAACTCTCCAAACGTCCCTAATTGAGGAAATAATTAAGACATAAAGTGAGTTAAGATCAGCCATTCATCTTGTAAAATTGACCTTTTCAGCTGCAATGGCCAAATTACTTTCTGAAAAAATGTGGGTGCTTGTGTTTGGAAGTCTGTTCACAAGGCAAAAGCAGGGGCATTTGTTTTGGAAAATCATGGAGTTGAGAGCTCATTTTTGGGGCATAGCAACGGCTCGCCAAGAATTTGATTGAAAAAAGATCGATAAATTAAAGGCACAAACTCTAAATACCACAATTCTGAAGCAAACCCAAATCTTGAGCTCCCGTTAGATTGATAGGTGGGATTATCTTGTGAGAATAGATCTCTACCATTAGATGAGAGGTGAAATCAATGATTGTAATTAGAATGATTCTTATACAAATAGGGGTACTCTCCCATCATTTATATCATCCAACATTCGAGTAATAAAAGTACATTCTCTCATTAAGCTCTCTCTAAACACTTTCTCTTTCTACTATTTGA
This sequence comes from Syzygium syzygioides, assembly GCA_031216285.1. Lineage (NCBI taxonomy): Eukaryota > Viridiplantae > Streptophyta > Magnoliopsida > Myrtales > Myrtaceae > Syzygium > Syzygium syzygioides. The sequence goes on from CM062249.1 coordinate 43,050,920, forward strand.
GTGAACGTTGCGCTTTCAATTCGCTATTTCAAGTATCGGCTTGTGATATGTCACCAGCGAAGTGCTCAACTGCTAGGAGGCCATCGGCAAGGCAAGATATAGTTGCCAGCAAGCCAGATTGACCTTAGGCAAGGCAAACCATTGCCTTGGGTCACGCAATCCAAGGCGACGATCGCCTAGGTCGCATGACCTTAAGTCACCTTGCCGAGGCTGCCAATGCCAAATTTAGCCTCACTGGCGACTGAATTTTTTGTTGGTTTTGAGATATTGTTTTTGAATTTTTTTTAACAAAAGTCCTTTATAAAGTATGATTTTTCAAACAGATTCAAAGCCCAACCAAGATCAAAGCCGTCCTCGCCGCATTGCGCACTTACCCAGCGTCTTCGTTTGGGCCGAGAATAGAAACGAACATTGACATTAAGAGAAAAAAAATAGATTGACTTTACCCCGCTACGTTGGCTGAATGGGACGTGGTTACCTACGAAAGTATAAAAAGGAAATAGCCAATGCCAATTAAAAGAAAATTGATCATCTGAATAGCAGTTACATCAATCTTTATGGAATCATATCCTTCGCTATAATTGCAAGACTTGAAGATTAGAAAGATATCCTCGTTTCTATGACTCAAACACATGTTCATACACACCCAAAAGAATCCGGTAAATATGAAGAAAGCACCGGCTTCTCACTATTTCATTAAATTGTACTAATTCATATTGTCTTTGCCAAATCTACACATAAGATAGATAAGATGCTTAGTAATTACTTGTCATTTTGTGTGATTAAAGAATGGCCATCCCCAAAAACTTTCTCACCTAAAAAGGTCAACTAGTTAATGGCCTTGCAAGCACCAACATACAAGGAAACCTGTTGTTTCAGTTCTTTAATGTCGCCAACCGGTAAAAGAAAGTTGTAGTAATAAGGTGACATTACGACGAGATATCATTACCTATGAATCTCCGCTCCAATCCCATGCTGGAATGCTTAGAAATGACTTGGCCAAAACTCAGTCATTTGAGTAATCTTGGCTAGTTTGGACATTGAAACTTTTTGCATATCAAACTCTCTATATAAACTCCCTTTGAGTCAAGGACTACAGTCTTCTCTGCCTTCTAAGTCTACCTTGGATTGCTTGATTCTCGAAATGGAGATCCGGGCTTTTCAAGAAAGCGAGCGAGCTCTGCACTCTCTGCGGGGTCGATATCAGAATCATAGTCTTCTCTCCCACCAGCAAGGTCTTCTCCTTTGGTCACCGGGAGTTCATCGTCGACCGGTTCCTCGCCCAGGACCGGCGCCACCCCCGCTTGATTTCGCGGAGTTTAGTATGTGAAAGGGTCAATGCTTATTCATTGCTGCAATTATTCCTATTTGGTGAACTCTAGCCAATTATGTCCATTTTCAGTATTTCGTTTTAGCCGCAAGTGAAAAAATATCAATCCTTCTTTGATTTGCTTGATAGCGAAGCAATCAAGAGAGCGGATGCTTCTTCCAACAGGAATTGAATTAAATCAACAGAAATTAGAAATCCCAGAATTCATAACAAGATAACATTTTTTATTGTTGACAATAGCACCAAAATGATCCTGATTGGGACAAACCATTGAAGTCCTCTCTAACTCTCAGCCTTCGCTATCTTTCAAGGGGCTGTGTTTATGACAGAAATAAAAATCTTCTACCATAGTATATTTCTCGACAATTACTATTCGTCTGATTCTTTTGCAACTTTCTTTCTTTGGTGATGAATGATGATACCTTTACTTCATCAATAACTCTCCAAACGTCCCTAATTGTGGAAATAATTAAGACATAGAGTGAGTTAAGATCAGCCATTCATCTTGTAAAATTGGCCTGTTCGTTTGGAATGGCCAAATTACTTCCTGAAAAAATGAGTGCGCTTGTGTTTGGAAGCTTGTTCACAAGGCAAAAGCAGGGCATTTGTTCTGGAAAATCATGGAGTTGAGAGCTCAGTTTTGGAGCATTGCAACGGTTCGCCGAAAATTTGATTGAAAAATAGTCAAAATCAATAAATTAAAGGCACAGACTCTTACTACCACAATCCTGAAGCAAACCCATGCCTTGATCTACAGAGAAATTACAAGATTTAAGGGAGAGAGTTGGTATATATGTAGTCTGCATTCTCAAGAAGCTCCTCTTCAGCCTCCTTGCCATGTCTGGCTTCCGAATCACCACTTGCCTTGCCACTCTCTGCGCTTCCTCTCTGCACAGTTCAAGAGAGAGAGAGAGTAATCATCAGACCCACCATGTTGTTGGAGTCTGAGAAAGCTCCAACTTCATTGTACATCTGAGACTTCCCACAAACAGTAGACATCACGCCCAAGAAGGAAGCCAGAAGCAAGAGACAGAGAAAGAGAGAGAGAGAGAGAGAGAGAGAGAGAGAGAGAGGGAGGGAGGGAGGGAGGGAGGGAGGGAGGGAGGAGGAAGAAAGGACCAGAGATTGATCTTGATGTGTTATTTTGACTGCTTTGAATCAAGGAGCAACACCCTTAACAAAACTTTAAAATTACCTAATCTGATCTTGTTGTACCATGAGATGGTGGGTTAAAAGTTTCTGGCTCCTTTGACCTGTCTCCTGATTCCCGAGCATGTAGCGCTATCTTCAAGAGCATCGGGCTGGCTCCGCCCTGGCGTTTCTGCAGTAAAATACGTGCAATCTGCATAAACAAAACAGCAAAATGGATTTTCTTCTGGTTCGGTCATCACAAGATTAACTGCCCCGTGTGTTTAGATTATTTACGACTTTTTACTCTGTACACGGTACATTTGATCTGAAACCGTATGTGTAGCCATCAGTGTTGTCCCTTCATATGCATAATAGCCGAGCCGAAAGGTTTGCATACTCCAAGTCATGATAAGAAAAAAATAGGGTAACTTAGGATATGATGTTTCAAAACTTAGAGCTAGAGTTACATAAAGAAGCATGTCGTTTTATCTCTTGAATCCAAGTAAGCACTATATGGTACATTCGTATGGTAAACTTTGGTGAACTTTTCTCACTGTGAGTTGCTCAACTTTCTTGAAGTTTTAGGAAGGGATAAGTGTACTAAAAGTCCTAAAACTTATCGCGAATATGTAATTGAGTGCTAAAACTTTTAAAAAATAAAATCAAGTCCTAAAACTTATCATGAAAGTATAATCGAGTCTTAAAACTTTCGAAAAGTGTAATCAAATCTTAAAACTTATCACAAAGATGCACTGGAGTCTTATAATATACAAAAAGTGCAATTAACGAAAAAACTTGATTTGACCAATTTGATAAGTTGTAAGACTTGATTGCACTTTTTGAAAGTCTTATGACTCAATTGCGCTTTTTGAAAGTTTTAAGACTCGATTGTATATTGTGACAAATTTTAGAACTTCCGATACACTTATCCTTTAAAGAAAATATCACTTCAGTTAAGCTATTATGGATGCGTTTGGTTTAGCATTACTGAGGAACTTTAGGGGAATGCAAATACCTTTAACTTAAAACCTTTTGGAGAAATACAAATTACGTTTGGTAAAAAATCTTTTGTGAAGCTACTTTGACCCTAATAGTATTTGACAAATTTTATTTTGCAAAGGGCTTTGGGATTTTTTTTATTAAAAAAAAAGCTTACCCTTCACCGAAGTTGGTGACGGGCTACGGCCGCTGGCGAGCCAGATCTAGCGTCGGCAGCCGTCGCTTGAGGTCAGGCAACCCCCAGCGAGGGTTGCGCAATCCCAACGAGGGCCGCCTGGGGTCATGCAATCCTCGCCGGGGTCGCTTGATCTCGAGCGACAGTTGCCGGCGCTAAATCTAGCTCGCCAGCGACCATAGCCCATTGCCGGACCTCAGGCGACCGTTGCCGGGGTCGGGCAACCTCATTGGCCTCTCACCGGAGCTTTGCCTTCTCGATCTGGACTCAAGCAGCTCTGATCGGCCGCCCACGGCCCAAAAAAGATGAACAATCACGAGGGCAAAATTGGAATATTAAAGAATTAGTAAGGGTAGTTTGGGAAGAAAAAAATTGATTTCAACATTCCTAATGCTGGCTTTCGGCCGAAAACCCATTGGAAATACTCGCCAAACGCCTCAGTATTTTCCCTAGGATTGAGAATGCTGAACCAAACACATCCTATATATTAGAATATGTTAAATAAACTTTATTCACGTCAGTTGCCCCATCTCCTGTAAATGGAATTTGTTCAGAATATCCTATCAAAACATCATATTTACTATGTCCTCTTATCTCTTGAATCTAAGCATTATATAGTATGCTATTATGGTAAGCTAAACTTTTGTGAATTTTTCTTATTGTGGTGTGCTCAACTTTCCTGACGTTTAAGGAAATATCACTTCAGTTAAGCTATTATATGTTAGAACATGTAAAATAAACTTTATCCATGTCAATTGCCCCATCACCTATAAATTGAATTCGTTCAGAATATCCTATCAAAACATCATATTTACTATGTTCTTAATTTTTTATAATCATGGGAAGATTATTATTTTTCATTGGCTTTACATGGGTGTTTGGAACTTCCACTATGTAACGACAGATATTCATGATGTCAAACTAAGAGTGACAACTTCTTCCCTAAGATTTCTGATTCCCTCCATTTTTCTCTCACCAAACTTCCAGCTCTCTGGACTTGACTTAGTAAATACTTGTAAAAGTAGAGAGAGAGAGAGAGAGAGAGAGAGGCATGAACAACACATGCAACAAAAACTGCAACTTATACGCATCTCCTACACAAGCCTAATTTCTCACATGAAAAACCACACTTGTTTCCATTAATAAGATGGCTGAGAACACCAATAACCCCACCACCGCCACCACTGCCGCCGAAGCCATGACCACCATAGTAGCCGCAGTCCAAGAAGAGATGAAGCCACCGCAAGAAGCTTCTAAAGAAGCTCCAATCACGATGGACAAGACCAGGCTAGCGAGGATCATTGTCGGCGCAATAGCCATCCTCACCTTCCTTCTCTCACTGCCCGTTTTAGCCTCGATCATATGGCTTCTCTACATGAAAGGCTATGACTGCGAGAGCCTCTTGAGGCTGCCGAAGCTCCAAATCGGGATCGGCATTGCACTGGTCTTCGTGTTCCTGATCAGCAACCTCGTGGTGTTCTTGAGGGCCAAGGTGCATGCCCTAGGCCTCCTTGTGGTCATGGTGTTTCTGATCTTGATGCTCACCATGGGCCTTGCTTTGGTGGGTGCTTACAAGAATGAGAGCAAGGCTGTGATAGGGTCCCCAACGTGGCTCAAGGACAAGGTCTACAATGACAACAATTGGAATTACATCAAGTCGTGCATCTACGACTCGAGGATGTGCGATGATCTGGTGGCCCGATCTCTCAGCCTCAAGTCGTTCGACTTTAGCGCGAGGAAGTTGTCCCCGATCGAGGTATAGGGTCGTTATTTTCGTTTACTTCAGCCAAAACTAGGTTCAACAATTATGTTTCACTCAGTCAATTATGTGTTCTGCATTTAGTGCTTAATCTATGTAATGTTTCATGTTTCCGCTGCGAAGTTCGGCTGCTGCAGACCTCCTGTGATCTGCGAAATGGATCGCGTCAATGCCACGTACTGGAAAAGAAACGACCACCTTGGTGCCGGTTCTGACGAGGTGGACGACGAGGACTGCGACGCGTGGCAAAACGACGAGGACGTCTTGTGCTACGATTGCATGGCGTGCAAGGATGGGTTCTTGAAAGTAATAAGGAACAAATGGTGGAGACTGGGGCTGTTCCTGGTGTTGATGTCGCTTTTGCTCATCGTTGCTCACTTGCTACTGTTCATCGCCACCGTATGGGAGCGATTTGGAGGAATGTGACCCCCATAGATGTTCTTGTCATTTCTCCCCTTTCTAAAGTTGAGATTTTATATTTCTTTTTTACATTTTATTTTTTCATTAGTTTGACTATGTGGTGTACATGGTTGGACGTAGCGGGGTATGAAATTCTCACTTTTTCATTTTTGGACAGTACTTGCTTGTCTCACACATTTTCAGACTCTACATTTTCAATTTACGCTTCTTAATATTTTACAATAGTATTTATATCATGAAAACTTTCGATGATATAATTTTCACGTGAAATCCATTAAAATCAAAGGTTGAGATGCACGTGTCCTCAATGTGTTATAGATTTTGAAGTATGAGCTTGGGAGTAGAGATAATCGTGCCGGCCAAGTTGTATAACTAAAAACCCTTGTCCAAGCCCTTCGAATTTGTCTTCGAGTCCCGATGGTGCGAGAGGGCTCAGGCTGCCCGGCAGTCTATTAGGCTCGTGACTAGGTAGGTTACTTGTCATTTCTCTCTTTTCTAAAGTTGAGATTTTATATTTCTTTTTTTGATGTTATTTTTTCATTAGTTTGACTATGAAAAAAGATTTATGTGGTGTACATTGTTGGTCGTTGCGGGGCATGGAATTCCCTCTTTTTCATTTTGGAAAGTATTTGCTTATCTCACACATTGCAAATTCTACATTTCTAGTCTACGCTTCTCACGATTTCACAACAATATCTACTTTATGAAAACCGTCGATAATATAAATTTCACACAAGACTATTGAAATTGAGATGCACGTGTCCTCAATGCACTTCGAACAAAATGTTAGGAGAATTGGGAGCTAAATCGGGATAGCTTTTGAAGTATGAGCTTGGAAGCAGAGGTAATCATTGGGGTAAGGTCGAGCTGGGTCGGACCTAACTTATCACCTAGCCCCACCTATCAACGAAAAATAATGATAATTTTCAGGGTATGGGGGCTCATCTTGGGTCTCAATCGTGCAGGCACGAGTCGTATAACTAAAAGCCCTTGTCCAGGCCCTTCGCACCTGTCTTCGAGTCCCGCTGATGCGAGAGGGATCCGGTCACCCCCCGGTCTATCAGGCTCGTGTTTAGGTACATTTTTTTTGCTATCTAGGCCAACACGATTGAGTCTATGTAGAAGTAAGATTCGGCTCTACTTGATACCGGCACTCGAACCTTCTGCAGGATATTGCCATCAGATTTGCAACAATTGTCATCTACGGTCCACACGGTACGTCTCTTTCCACATCGATTGTCGAACTGGATATGTTAGGGTGCTCTTTAGCCGATTGAAACAGGAAAGAACTCGAATATTTGGCATGTCATGAATGGGAATTGTCCGTGGGGCCAATTGGTCAAAGTCTAGCGTTAAGATAAGATAAGAGAAGAAGCAAAATTGCACTTGTTCTTTTGGCATTAGACATTGACACGGGATTCGTTGATCGAATTCTTTCGTTATAGGAAATTCTTAATTAGTAGGGCTAGACTGCTAGTTAATAAAACTACAGCTTGGGATTGAAGTGTAGGGTGCGCATGGCACAGCATTCTCAAAGTACTTTAGGCCTATGAAGGCCCTTGTGCGTAGAAAATTACTTAATCAATCTTAAATTTATTATGCGGATACCAATTAAGTCCTACACTTTTCAATTTTGCCAATTAAATCCTAAACCTTTGTGCGAAATTCTAATATAGTACTTTCGATCAATTTTCGTTAGAAATCACTAAGGGTTGACGGTGGTCAAGGGTTGCAGGGCTCACCAAGGATCGATGGTTGCTCTAAAATTATTCGTTGCGAGGCTCATCGAGGGTCGTGCAAGCCTCACCGTGGGTTGTCGAGGCTTGTTGACAGTCGCCTTTGATTGCCTAGCGTGGACGCTTGCCTCTCATCACTTGGCGTGGTGCCTGCTGATCTCGCGGCCTCGTTTTACGGAGAAAATACCAAAATCAATTATCCAAACACTATTTGTTTTAGGCACATACACATTGAGTCAAAGACTTTTGAGAAAATGCGAGCTCCTCCAAACGCACCTTAAGAGGGAACTGAGAGCGCTTACACCGAAAAAACATCAATCTTAATTCTTACTCGTGACAGATGAAAAGTGTATCTTCTATAATAACGCATTTGGTACAATCAATGAAATTCTTGAATCGACCACATACCATCTTCAATTCTTGCTTTGGACATCCACCTTTCGAATGTCATGATGTTACAAAGGTACATATGATCACTAGATTCGCTGTTAGTTCGTTAACTAAAAGAATTCGAAACAATTCTATGGACACAACATATGTTAAGAATTGACCCGCACAAAGCCAATCGAATCTCTTGACGATCATAGTCATTACATATTTTAGTCTTAGCGACCATGTTACGCCCATGCATTTAAGAAAGGTGCAACTAGCTAGCTATTGTATGATTCAATCTAGCTTAGGTTACTTATGTTCCAAGGAACTTTAAAAAAAAAAAGAGAGGAGAGTATTCAAGGGATTTTGTAACTTTCAAAGGATAAAAGCTACACGACGAGTGAAACGACGTAGCCGGATAAATGATAACGCCGTTTTGCTTCCAGTGCACTGTAGCCTGGCCCAATAATATCTCACGTGGGGTTTTGATTACGTGGATCGCATCCGACCATCCGTTAGTCGTGAAATGATCATCACGTGTTTCATGATTTTATGGCATCACATGAAACAGAATTAGTTGTTCTTGAGCTGATTTAGAAAAAAAAATTGTAATCGCTTGAAATAATTACTTAATGAAAAATCTCATTATCCATAATAATTTATGTATAAATATTTTTGAGAACGATAAAAATATAATTTGTTCATTTATTTTAGAAGCGATACAAGCGATTATTTTTAAAAAAAAATTCTTTCAATTATATATGTTTCGTGAAACAAATGTACCCTTAAGTTTGGCTTCTTTTCTTGCTCTGAACAGTTGATGGCTCGGAATTTGGAAGTCGGCCTCCCTTATTTGCATTTCAATTTCAATCAATAATAACAATAATAATAAAGAAATTTTCTTGTTGCTTTAAATATGTTTCTCTAAAACATTCCCGTTTCTGAATTTTCTCCTCAATTCAATTGAAATGTACTTCTTTTTACGCATGTTTTACGTTTGCATGCAGAAAATCACTGAAAATACATCGAATCGTTGGGGTTTGTTTTGGAGTTCGAGCTTGATCCAGTTCAAGTTCATTGCATCATTAGATTTCGGATATTGATTGGAGTCTCGCTATATTAGAATATATCCTATGCTTATTAAGCTGAACTTGAATTTGAAAAATCAGAACTTGGTCCGCACATTATGCCTAGTGATACATATTTAATAATTAAATCGCATCAACTCGAAATTGATCATGTTGTATAAGATGTGCGGGAACCTATATATTTCTCTAATAATATTTAGATATATATATATATATCCTGTTATCTCTTTATATGGAGGGAAAAAAAAGAAGCTAATATAATAAATCTAGATATTTTTTAAAAATTTTTTCTAGCAAAAAAAATCTAGATACTTTTCCAGTCTTCCATGTCAAACACCTTTTTCTGGTTTTCCGGATAAACCGTTATCAAGTGGGGCTTTGAATTTTGAGAAAATGGCGCACGAGAGGAGAGACGAGCGAGCGCCACGTGGAGGCCCGACTGGAGCGCAGCTTTGTACCCAATGCCATTGACCCGGCAACAGCTCACGCCACCATCGTCGGCGTGCGCTCTCAGCTCGCGCTTCGGTGGCCTCCGTTGACCACACGACCCCACCTCCCACCAGAACAAAAAAATAGAAGAAAAAAAATCACATTAAGTTAATTATTGCCAAAAAAGAAGAAGAAGAAGAAGAAAAATCGAGTTAATTGACAGGATGAGCTCCCTTTTTATAGATGAGAATGAAATTACGTAAATTTATATTTGAGACATCAAATGATTCGTTTCATGTCATTATTATCCCACTTAGAGCCGTGTCTTTTACTTTAAGTGTAGAAAGCTGCTTTTTGGGTATCTGTAGAAATTAATCGAATTGAATGTATGGATACGGAGCGAATACCGTGCAAAAAATAAATTCAACGGGTGCTCTCTCGCGAATACAGACGCGTGATGTCCGAAATCCCGATATCTCGCCATATTGCCATAATGATCAATGAAAAAGCATTACTCTTTGCAATGCTAAGTCCCGAAATTGATTGGGAAGAGGGGGGCGGGGGCTCTGCATTTCGAGCAGGGCGATAGAATCTGTGGAGGTCTAAAAACGAGGCCTCCACTGCTTAAACTTAAAGTCTCGATCGCATCGTTAAATTCTGGAAAGGCCGTATTTTTTTTTCATGAGCCGTATCGAGTCATAACTGCTCCATGCCTCCACCAAGATTCCGACCGAGAGGAAGCAGCGCGCATTCTATTTTTTATTTTTATTTTTTAGCAAATAATAATAAATTGGAATGAAGGTCCAAACTAGAAGGGCGAGGGATACAGTGAAAATGAAGGGACGAAAAAACAGTAGCAAGGAGGAGGCAGAAGAGCCGTCCATATTGGAGAGTGGAGAGAATATTCGGAAGAGGAAAAGGCGAAATTTCCCGAAAATTGGGGGGGGCGGGGCGGGCGGGGATCGGAAACGGGCGTGCGTATTGGAAAGTAGCTGCAACCGGGTGTGTGTGGGGCGTGTCCCTTTGGGTGCTTCAATTTGTTATTTTGTTCTTCCCCCATGTGTTTTTTTCCCCCAAGCGACACTGGGCCGGGGGCGGTCTCCTTCTCCATCTTCCGTAGAGAACCCCACGCCACCTTCTTCTCCCCCCTCTTTCTCTCTCTCTCTCTCTCTCTCTACAGGTTCCGTTTTCTCTCTCTACCGAAGCTCGGTCGAATTTCGATTCCCTCCGTCGCCGCCGCCGCCGCCGCCGCTCCTCCATCGGCGCCCCCCCGCGAAACCCTAGCGGTCGGCCCTTCGCCGCCGCCGCCTTCTTCTCGCTGCTTCGCGAGGGCGTCTTTGTGGAATTTCGATTGCCGAGGCCGTAAGTTTCGATTCGGTTCGCTAATTCTCCCTTCGCGGATGTTTCGATTTGCTGAGAGTGAGAGAAGAGAGAGAGAGAGAGCCCGTGTGTGTCCCCGTGCGTGAGTATTGAGGAGTTGTTGTTTGCTTTTTGATGCGATGGAGAGATTTGAGTTTGAGGAGAATTTTGGGGGAGGAGGAGAGAAGGGAGGAGGTTGAAATGGTCCGTGCCTTTTGTGTTTCGGCCGGAGGGACGCTGCTTTTGGAGATTGTATCGTTGAGCTGCCGTCAGTCTAGTGCAGTGCAGCTGCTGTTGGGGTAGCCTGTTGTGCTTCTTTGCGAGGTTATGTCCGTGGCATTCGAAGGCCGCTTGTGTGATTTCGTTTATGATTTCGTAAGGATCGGGCTGTTGTAGGGATTTGAGTCTGTGTTTTGACTTGGTCTGGTTGTGCTTTAGGATTGGAGTCAGACGAGTACTACGAGCTTGGAGCTGCGTCCGGTCGGATTTCGAGTATGCCGAGTTAAGTATGGTCTAGCGAGTGCTCCGGCTACTGCTGGCTGGCACTTATTGCGAATGGCAGAAGACGGCCTGCGGATCGGTGGGCTTTCTTCTGGTTTGGCAGTGCTGTTGGACGAGGAGGATAGGGCTGATAATTTGTCGAAAGGCCGTCTAGTATCTTACCGTGATGAGATCCGGAATCAATCTGTTGAGCACACTTTGGAGCAGATATTCGATCTTCCGTGCAAGTCACTCGGTCCACTTTGTCGTCCGGTCGAGAGCGACTTGGTTCATGCTATTATAAGGAGTGAGCTTTCGAAACTTGACGCAAATCTGAAATCGCAGGATCATAATAGGGATGGCATATGGATAACTGATAGTGGACATGGTCCAAACATTGTTGCTCTCGATGTTTCCAGCATTTGTGGTGAAATTACAACCTTAGTTCCACCATTGCTTGTTGAGAGCTTGGCAATGTTCAGCAGCGCGAGGGCTAATGCCTATGTGTGGAAAGGAAAATGGATGTATGAAGTTATTCTGGAAACTTCTGGTATACAGCAGCTTGGATGGGCAACTGTATCCTGCCCTTTCACTGACCAGAAGGGTGTGGGAGATGCGGATGATTCATATGCATTTGATGGAAGAAGGGTAAAAAAATGGAATAAGGAAGCGGAGCCATATGGTCAGTCGTGGGTCATTGGTGATGTCATTGGATGCTGCATAGATTTAGATGATGATCAGATTTCCTTCTTCAGAAATGGAGTTTCGCTGGGGGCTGCGTTTCATGGGGTTCGGAAAATGGGTCCCGGAGCTGGGTATTATCCTGCCATTTCACTTTCTCAAGGTGAACGTTGTGATATAAATTTTGGTGCCCGTCCCTTTAGATACCCCATTGGAGGCTATCTTCCTCTTCAAGCACCACCTTCCACCAATATATGGGCTTCTCGTCTATTGCATTACTTTTCAAGGCTTTTGGACATGTACCGTATGGAGGGAGCCGAGTGTTCTTCAGTTGAGAAATTGAGAAGGCTCAATAGATTTGTTCCGTTTGAAGATCTTTTTGTGCCCGTATCTCAAGCTATATGTAAGGAATTTTTCTCTAAGCTCGAAGCAGGTGATGGAAGCCCTGAGTACATTGCCTATGGACCACTTCTTTCCTTTATGATGGACGTGTTTAGGGTGCAAGCGCCCCATGACAATTTGAACTTTGATAGAGTTCTCGACATCTTCCTAGAATTTCAAGCCTCGCATTTGATGTTTGAGCACATAATAAATGCTCTTTCACACTGTTGTAAAACGGCATGTTTGGTCCTAACAGAATGTCCATATTCTGGATCCTACCCTTACCTTGCCCTGGCCTGTCATTTTTTTAGACGAGAGGAAATAATGGTGCTTTGGTGGAAATCTTTGAATTTTGAACTTCTATACGAGGGTTTCCTGTCCCGCAAGCCTCCAAACAGAGAGGATCTTCAGTGCTTGATGCCTTCTGTTTGGTGGCCAGGATCATGTGAAGATGTTTCGAGCGAAAGTAGCATGGTTTTGACGACGACGGCTCTTTGTGAAGCTATAAGTAAGGTACTCATTACAGTCTCAACTGTTAGTTTCGAGCTATATTGACTTGATTTCCTTCAGATTTATGGTTATTCCTAGTTTAGGGATCTCATAACTTATCACAATCTCTCATATGAGTCTCTAAAAACGCAATAGAGGATTTGGTAGTGTTACTGTATAGTTTGTCCGAAAATCTTGGACTGAGATTTCTCATGGGCTGTTTTGCCGTGCGGGGCTTTCTCTCATGCTTTCTGCACCCATCAAAGAATCCTGTAGCTACAGCAAATTCGGGGTGTCTGGTGCTTTGTTGTCCATGAATATTTGTTTACTGTCCAAAATAACCTCTGTGCTGTCTTAAATTCATGCTTCTGATTCTTCTAGTCAATTAGGGCATAGTATCTAATGGAACTGCAGAGGAATGGATTTTGATTCTCACAATATGCCACACATTTGCATGCTGGCTGCTGTTGATTGGCGTGATCTGGACCACGGAATCAATTCAGTGTTAGTTAACTTTATCTTCTTCGATTAAGGTATTAAGTGGTTTATCATGTCAGTGTTAGGCTAACTTTGCACATGCTTCAACAAATTTTGTGAAATGTTTGGGTAATGGTATCTCATTTCTGAACCCTGTGCTGACGTAGATTGTATTGATATAAGGTCAATTGGTAGTGTAGAAACTAATGCTTGCTTATTTTCTATCTCGGCAGATTGAGGAAAAGCATAGGGAGCTCTGTCGACTGGTAATACAATTTATACCTCCTGCAGCACCTCCCCAGTTGCCAGGTTCAGTTTTTAGGACATTCATACAGAATCTTTTATTAAAGAACAGGGGAGCAGACCGAGATGTTCCTCCGCCTGGAGTTTCAAACAATTCTGTTCTTGTTTCTCTATTCACAGTCATCCTTCACTTTTTGTCAGAAGGGTTTGCCTTAGGGGAAATGTTTAGTTTGTTGAGGAGTAGTGAGACTGATGGTTCTAACCTGGCTTTTCTTCATAGAGGGGGACAACAAAGCTTCCCTGTCGGTCTGTTCCTTAAAGACGATCCGCATCGGTGTGACATTTCAAGGCTTGGAGGGTCCTTTAGTCATCTGTCAAAATCTCACCCTGTATATGATCAAGAAGCTGAAGTAGTTCGGTGGGAGGAGGGATGTATGGATGACCAAGAAACCAGAATAACCCATTCAACAATCCAAAAACCGTGTTGTTGCTCCAGTTATGATGTCGATTATGGAAGAATGTCCAAATGTCCAATTAGATATAGAATCAAAGGTTCTCGTGTCCATTGTAGCTCTATTCCAGAGAGATCCGCTCATGTTGCTACTGAGTGCAGCGCAGGAAGTTTAAATGATCAAATAGCAGAAAAGCCTAGCACTAGCGATCAAACTGAACCAGAATTTGGTTATCGGCCAGTTCAGAATATCAGGAGTTTACCAATAGAGTGCGGTTTGTCTTCAGCGACAGTAAGAGAAGAAGAACTTCTGGATGCTTTGTTGCTGCTGTATCATATCGGTCTTGCGCCAAACTTTAAGCAGGTGAGGACTCAGCTACTTGATAGAAGAGCAAAATTACAAATCTTTTGAATTCTCGCATAGCCAATTGAATTTTGTGATAATAATTTTGTGTTGAATAGACAGCTATGATGATCAAATGCTTTTGTACAAAAGGCGGATATTGTATGGAGCTTAGGAAATTAGCTTGGTGGATTGTGTATGTAGCTTAGGAAATTAGCTTGTCTAGGAAGATCAGGTCTTGCAGGTCTTGCACATAATGCTTTGTTACCTTTTTGGCAGAAAATATTCGTTTTGTTTAGAGTAATTTTACATAAAAATGCAGATATGTTGACCAAAGTAGCAGTTTCTTATTTTATTTCTCCCAAAAGACAACTGATCCGGCTGAAATGGTACGTGTAAAACCAACTGTTGATGCTTGGAACATACTCATTTTGTCAAGTTTCGACGAGATAGTCTCCTATCTTTGGGATAAGATAGATTAAGAACGTTTTTGCACCCCTTGGTGCCCTTTATTAATATATTCTCTTACCTATCAAAAATTAAAAGAGATGGATTAATAATTGTTTATCGAATCTTCTTGCTTTCGTTCTTCTTTAAGTCTTGGGTTTTGTGTTTTCTGAGGACATTTTGGTGCTTGGAAGTTGAGTTGTTTGTTAGAGAAGTTTGTGACATAAATTAAAGTCTAATTTAAACACCTCAAATCTCAGACCTCTTAAAACTTTATTGCATCTAGGATTGAAAGCTAATGGCCGGACCTTTGTAAAAGTTGGCTTTGTGTGGTTAGAAATTCTCACGAAGCTTAAAGATGATTTTAGAGTGTGCCGTTGACCAAGGATGGTGCAAAGTCCTTCTTTTTATCTACTGTGCAAGCGGTTGTGATGCAGGAGCATAGGAGAATATTTTTAAATTTTCTATTTTCCGAGTTACTGTTCATGGTTACGGTAGTGGAGTTTTATTTTGTTTTTGGGGTCCATTTTGGTCTTTTCTTATGTTTTAAGAGTCCTGGTGGTACTGCATTTACTTCCTTAGGTAGGAATCCTTCTAATAATGGATCTTTATGCCTATTTATTAGTCTTGGAGGGTTTTTTTTTAGATTAGAAATTACTTTTCTTTGTTGAAAAAGTATGTTTTACGGAATCTGTTCTTCGTTGCTCCTAGGTTTGAAGTCCTGAAGGCAATCTTTTAGATTGTGTTTTTCCATTTGAATTGTTCCTTTGTGCTTCTTCAATTATTTTCTTGGCGTTGACATACCTTGTTAGGATTCCTTTCCATATATCAATTTGGCAACAACTGCCAGGTTTCGATCTTGGGATCTGTGGATTATGGGCCCACAATCATCTTGTCCAATCTTTTAGTGAGCATCATTCTTCCCCGATTGGAGAAAGCTCCGATACCAAATTGATGTAGGGAAGAGCAAAAACCTAACAAGGTACTCGACATCAAGAACAGAA
Organism: Syzygium syzygioides; assembly: GCA_031216285.1. Taxonomy (NCBI): domain Eukaryota; kingdom Viridiplantae; phylum Streptophyta; class Magnoliopsida; order Myrtales; family Myrtaceae; genus Syzygium; species Syzygium syzygioides. The sequence goes on from CM062249.1 coordinate 43,066,714, forward strand.
TTGAAGAAGCACAAAAGAAAAATTCAAGCGGAAATACACAATCTAAAAGATTGCCTTCTAGACTTCAAATCCAGGACTAAGAAAGAAGTCTCTCGAGAGAAATTGTACTCAACAATGAAGAATACTCTCTAATCTCAAGACAACCTTCTAAGACTAATAAATAGGCATAAAGACCCTTTATTAGTAGGATTCCTACCTAAGGAAGTAAAACTAGTACGACTAGGACTCTTAAGACATAAGAAAAGACCAAAAAAGACCCCATAAACAAACTAAAACTCAACTACGATAACTGTGAACAGTAACTCGAAAAATAAATAATTTAAAAATATTCTCCTATTCTCCTGCATCAAGTTGCAATCTTATCTTGAGCCTTAAATGTAGATAGCACTGTTAGTAGTTGGTGCCTTGTTCCTTTTTATTTATTTAGATCTCTGTAGGCTGGTTAACATCTAAAGCTTTTATTGTGAAGCAACTCATGCACTGGCTAGAAAAGCTTTGAATTTACATTAAGCAAATGGCTCATATAGTACTTGTGGTTTTTAGTGCCAAAATGATCGATTGTGCTTTACCGGGAAAAAGAACTTTTCTAGGAAATTTCACTTCCTATGCAGTACAAATCAAATGGTGAAAACATAAGTGATGTGATGTTAACCGTTTAAGGACAGTATGATTTACCCTTATGGCTCATGTAACTTGATAGACTCATTTTAAGATAAGGAGTTAGCTAATGCATTAAATGTTTCAAGATGATCGGGTAGTGCCTTTCTGTATATGGTAATATCTCTTGAACTAAAATTTTCGTTGCTCTATTTTCAGGCATCATATTACACATCACACCAGTCCCAATTTATCTCTCTCTTGGAAGACACTGACAAACAAATAAGAGAGCAAGCGTATGGTGAAAAGTTGAAGCGCTTAAAGGAAGTCAGGAATGGTTATCGGGAGGAAGTTGCTAACTGTGTTAGACATTGTGCTTGGTAAGAGGACAAGGGGACTAATGATCTCATTATCTCATATACATTTCAAAGTAACTGTGCTCTAAACTATACAATGTGTGTTGCTTGAGACGACTAGCCACTGAATCCTTGTTTATGGGGAAGTTTTAAAGTGCATACTAGACTTGACTGTTTTGTACTCTATCACGTCCTAAATCCTATAATTTTGCTCGCTAATGAGAAACTCAGAAACATGCAGTGTCTTGTGTAACTTAGTTTATGCAGGTTGTACTGCCTCGTCACTAGATCGCATCTAATGTGGTTGCTTTTACTGCAGAGTGTGATCTGAGAATTTCGGGATACCATTCTGTTTGTAAAGACATTTGATCTTTCTTGTATTTGTTTTAGCATCAGCATTATCATTCCATAACAAGAGAAGTTCGGGTCTATGGATTTTTCTATCTCAAACAAAACTTTCATAACAGCTTCTTTTTTTATTGTGAAAGAAAAAATTTTGAGGCTTAGGTTTATTCAAACACGTTTTTTCGTTATTGCACCTAATAAGATTTTGTCTTTTGTCATTGTGGCTAATTCAAAATCTTGCACTCTTTCATATGATTGGTCTGTATAGTGTCAGAGGATTTCCCAAGGATTCTTTATTGGATTGAGCCAACCTGACATGCCGGTTCTGTAAATCAAGCAGAAATTCTTCAATGTTTCATCCATGCTGTTGTCATTAGTTCCTGATTGTTATAATCATTATCTACAGGTACAGGATCTCTCTATTTTCACGATGGAAGCAAAGAGGCATGTTTGCTGCCTGCATGTGGACTGCACAACTGCTTCTAGTTCTTAGCAAAGTGGATTCTGTGTTCATTTATGTTCCCGAGTTTTATCTCGAATCTCTTGTAAGATCTTAATTTCTTTTAACTCAAATGTTTATGTTCTATTTGGTCTATTCACTATCCGGTTAATTTGGTATTTGCGGCTTCGCTGGTACATTTCATGTGCATCTTAATAGAATTTTGGATTTTTACTTCAAATTTGGATGTTAACAAAGGCAGCTTGGGTTCTCAGTGACCTTTTTTTATGTATCTTTTCAACTTCAGAACTAACTTGTCGCTTGCATTATGCATTTCCTTTAGTAGCAGTACTTTTATTACCTGTTGTCTTCATCTTTTCATCCATGCTTGATGAATAGACAAAGTAAAAGGACATCTTAGGACACAAGCTCCTGCCCTGTGAGGAAGGACATTGTGGCCTGCTAGCATTTCAGAGACAATTTTCATGAGAGCATCCATGACATCCCAGTCGTATCTGCGCAAGCTTAAATAGAAATGAGGATTGATGTCTTGATTAGAAATTTGTGAATACATGGGCAATTTATTTTCACTTATCTTTTGTTGTAATAATGCAAGTGAACCTGTAGATGTGTGATACCCTGATAATTGATATATTATATTGTTGTATCATTGTGCATGTTCGCTCATGAGTAGTTGCTTAATTTCTTTGGTTTTTCTCTTGGGAGTTTTTCGTGAGGATCGCTGTACACATAGGATATCAATTAGCTAACTTGAAAATACAGTATTTAATTCAAAATTCAGATTCATGTTCTCTGACAATGCTCTGTGAGATGTTTGAGCCGCTAACAGTTGCCACTGTTGTTGCAGGTTGACTGCTTTCATGTTTTACGTAAGAGTGATACACCATTTGTCCCACCAGCTATATTTATTAAGCAAGGACTGGCTTCATTTGTATGTTCTGCTCCACTTTTTTCCTACTTTTCCTTCACATTCTAGTGCACTCAATGTTTCATTTAACTATTGATAAGAAATTTCTGGGGCTGCGTTTGTTATTATGTATGTGCTGTGCTTAAACTGTAGCCTGATTGTTTGCTGTTATTGTATTGCACAGTACATACTATTTAAAAATTATTATCTGTAAATGACTTACTCTCGTGGCTCTAGAGTCTTGAAAATTTGGAGCAAAGTAACTAATTGACTTGTCACTGGTTTGATATATGGTTTGCTTTCACCCTATTGGGATGTGCACATAAAGTGTGCATGTGCATATACACACAGTTATAGAAAATCCTTGGACAATGTAAGCATGGTCATGTTTGAAGAGAATTACTCGTTAGGTCAGGATAATGTCGAGCAGCTTTTTCTATTTATTGTTGTTTCTTTTTCACATGAAGTAATAGATCTTTTCCTCCAATCAATTTATAGTTAGAGCATCTAGTACTTTTGTGAGCCTGTCGAAATTCTTTTAAACAGATTGTTATATGATAATACTTTTTATGTGATCAAGGAGGGTTTGTTTGGGCAATGGGCCTGTCGTATAGATGATTTTTTTCAGGGTAAAGGAGGTGTTATTCGAAAAAGTTTTATATAGATGATTTTAAGTGCGTAAATTCATAGCTTGTTAGAGCCAAGATATGAGAAAACATAGATCTATCAAGAAGAATCAACTGAACAAACCAATTATTGGATGTAGATAAGAGGTTGTTGTGATGGTGGGCCTGAGATAGATGAGGTTTGGTCATGAATATATATTCTGAACTATATCTCATGAGCGTGCTCTTTGGATTTCATAAAAAGCTCTCCTGCAGTTCTCGATCAGTTACTTCTTTGACTCAGACTGTCCAAATGTCAGAAATCTGTTTGGATGGGCTTTGGGGTGGCTTTGAGCAATTCAAAGAGCCACACGGGAATTTTCTGCCTAGATAGAAACAATTTTTTACTTATAACAAGTTTAAGAAAAAATCGTGGTTGACAGCACTACTTTTGATATTTTTTTAAAGATAATAGTTGTTTAGTGTTAAAAAAAATGTCACACATATGAGCGTATCAGTAAAAGTTAAAAACTAAGCCAAGCCAAACACATACACCCATTTGAAGAGTATTCTCATTATTTTGCCTTGAAGAAGGCTTTTGGATGTCGGAAATGACTAATGTGCATCTTTGTTTAACAGCTATGGCATTTTGCAGAATATTATTATAGGACTGCTATTCTTGAGTTTTATATATCCATCTTTGTTTATCGAGTGGTAGTAAGTTGTTTGCTTGTGTCGATCAGGTCACTTTCCTTGTTATGCATTTCAACGATCCAAGAATATCAAGTGCAGATCTCAAGGATCTTCTTCTTCAGTCTATTTCAGTCTTGGTACAATACAAGGAATTCTTGGATGACTTTGAGAACAATGAGGCCGCCATCCGAAAGCTACCAACTGCGTTGCTGTCATCATTTGACAACAGATGTTGGATTCCAGTAACTAACATTCTTCTAAGGTTATGCAAGGGCTCTGGTTTTGGTTTTTCAAAGAATGGAGAATCATCATCATCATCAGTTGTTTTCCAGGTGAGTGTTAAATTCTCTCTCTCTCTCTCTCCTTCCCTCCCTCTGTCCCCTGTGAGACTCCTTTCTGACTAAAATTCTTGCCTCTTGCTCAATAGAGATTGCTGCGAGAAGCTTGTGTCAATGATGAAGTCCTATTCTCAACGTTTCTTAATCAGCTATTTAATACTTTGAGCTGGACAATGACAGAATTTTCTGTCTCAATTCGTGAAGTCAAAGAAAAGTATCAGGTACTTCAAAGAAATTTCCTTTGACCATCAAACATCTATGCTTTGTCTGTTCGGCTTATGTAGGTTATTGATGTGGATGCTTAAGTTAACAACTGTACTAGTGGATATTTATCATCTGAATTTAGACATATGATAGATATCTTTAGCCTTGTTTATAACATGCCTATAGTATGTGGTGCTGCAGAGGCGAAACAGTTGGAGAACTGCAAAATCAAAAGAAAAAATACACTAGGAGATGCAGAGACTCTTAGAAGTAGTAGTTTGGAATTCGGAAAGGACGATTAGTTTGTAGTATGTCATAGATCATGGTGTGTGGAATGGTGGATGCCTGTAGTCAAAGAGGCGGTACTTGAGGCGTACGCCTTCATAGTACAATTTGGATCACTAATTCAAGTCTACTGTTTGAAGTGTGAATTTTGATCCTTCACCCAGGTCACTAAAAAATGTAGTCAACTGGTGAACTGCAGTCTGGAACATGACACCAATACAGCTCACCAGCTACTTAGAACGCCAAATGTGGTATTTTGAACGATCGGCAAAGTCGGCCGATAGAAAAATGAACAATCAGCATAGAGCAGATCATTGATCAATGAAGAAGGAAATTGAGTCGAGAACTACGTCAGGATGCAGGAGCTTGAGTTGTCTTGCCATCGAGACGAAGAAACTTTTCTCAAGTAAATACAACTATAATAGGAAGAGGTGAAGCTGTGTGCAACTCAGAGGCAAACCCTGGAATGTTAGATCCTACAATAGAATAGGAAGACTCGCATGCAAATTATGTTATAGTATGGGTTCTAGAACTTGGGCCCAACATAATATAATACAAGTTCTGAGAAGAGAAACAGAAAAAAACATTAGATGGGCTAAAGTCTACTGTCCAATTTTAAAGGCCCAAAAAGTAAATACATGTAGAAACACTTATTACAAGCTAATTTAGCTAAAGTGGAAAATACTATCTACATAATATATTGTAAGAATATGTTTTATATTCTAATGTACTTATGTTTGATCTCTATATTGTTCCACGTTCTGAAAAAACGTATTGTGTTCTAATGAAACATTCCGAATAAGTCTACCCACAATGTACCAAGTTCTAGGTAACTCGATTCTGTGGTTATTTTTTCGTTCCACGTTCTGTGAGGATCTGCATCTTGGGCAACCTCGGTTTCACTTTGCAATGTGTGAATGAGGTAGATAAAAACTACAAATTAGATTATTGAATGGAGTAGATAAAACACCAGTAAATTGAAGGCTTAATTTGATTGAGCAATACCATATTGTGTTCTATTGTAGTTGCATTAATCAAGTCTGTAAATTGGCAATCTGAAATGTGGAATCATGTCATGTCGGATTTGAGCTGTCTTTCAGTCCCCGACTTTAGAAAATCCACCAATACTGTTCTGTTAATTGGAAGGCACAGTGCAAACCTCACTTTGTTGTGAGAGAAATGGAGATTTTATACTTCCCTGCATTGGTTGTTTGAAAGTAAGTTATATGCAGCATCCTACATGTGCACTTTGGTGTAAGTTAAGTTGGGTTCTCTTGCATAGTAACTTTTCACATTCTATCCAATATGCTAGACATTGGAGCTGCGGTGCTAAATAGAGGTCTCTTTCTGGACATCACTAAGAATTCTCAGACTCTAGGTGTGATATCATGTTATTAAATGCGACAGATAGTTCTAATGGTTTATGTGGAAAATGTTCTCAATTATTATATTCAGATGGATTTCGTGGGCTCTGCTTGTCTGTTGCTTCTTCACGGGAGTGTTCTGAAGTTCTTGAGTATATGTTGGTGGATGGCAGATAACCAAGGTCAACTCATATCCAAGGACTCTGCAGATCGTTCTGCTGTTTTTGTGTTATCATGGGCAATCCTATTTTAATGTTTACTTTTGAGTTGAATATAAACGGTGCTGTCAGTGCTTAATTTCATCTTAATCTTACTACAAATTTCACGTCCTTCCTCTAACCTTGAGTTCAACACTCCTCGCCGCTACGTATGTCAGCACCTCTTCATTTGAGGTGCAGCTGGTAAGCTACAGCAGTGAGCAGATGAATAGAGTATGATCTGTAATATATCCATGAACCAATCTATAAAGTAACTGTCACTCATCCTCTGGGGAGAATATCGATATGCTTGAACCATTGGTTCAAACTTCTTTTTGGCCATGTTCATTGCGTTTCTTAATTGTACTTTGTTACTGAAATGAATTTGCCGGATTCAGTTATTGTGCTAAGTTTTTGGTGATATGAAAATGGATCCTCAGTAAATATTTAGGTTTCTTGTCATATAATGCTCTTAATATACCACCAGCTTTGTCGTTTTTATGTGTTTCTGATAGGTTCATTGCTACAAGCATTGCTGCCCTCTCTCTCTCTCTCTCTCGCATTCGTGCAGAATGATTTGAGAAGCTTCATTACTCACTGTTGGGGAACATTCTGCAGGTATTGGACTTCCATCAGCGAAAGTGCAGTGTCATATTTGATCTTTCTTGCAATCTTGCAAGGGTTTTGGAGTTCTGCACTCATGAAGTTCCTCAAGCATTTCTGTCTGGAACTGATACAAATCTACGAAGGCTGACTGAGTTAATTGTTTTCAGCTTGAACCATATATCTTCTAAGGCATATGCTGAGTTTGATCTGTAAGTTTTAGTGCCGTTGATGTCTCATTCACCTCTTCTTGTTCTCTTATTTAGGCCATTTATTTACATTATTTGTAATGTCTACTTGATTGTCTGTTGAGGACTGTGAATCTTCGAGTAAGTGGTCATGTGTGGGCCTCTCAAGTGATGGTTGTTTCTCCAGCCAAGTAATTTTTTACTTGGCTTTCCGTATTTCATTTTAGAGCCAGGCATAAAATTCAGTTGAATAGAAGTCTGGATATAGAATTCAGTACATAAAAGAGTTGCCTAATCTTTTTATTTGTCTTTTGTAGGTCATATAAAAAACACATTCAATCTTCGGAGAAAGTGAACCGGGGGATGCTTTTGGCACCTCTGGTAGGGATTATCTTAAATCTGTTGGATGCTAGTGGGGAGAAATCTTGCCAGGATCACAGCGATGTAGTGAGTGTGTTTGTGAGTGCAGACTGCTCCAACACAGTTCATCATGGATTCCGATTTCTTTTGCAGTACGATTGGGTGAGTAATTTTGCAAGTCTAACCGTTGTTTCTGTCATACCTCAAAATTAAGCAGATATTCCTTAACATTTAGTCATACCTTGTGAATGATAAGTAGTATCACTGAGCGGGCATGTCATCTAAACAGCCTAATCACTTTGGGTTTGATTAGACCTGATCTCCCACTTGCAAAACCAGTGCTTGTTTTGCTGGCACATTGGGCAAGGATAATTTAACTATTGGGGTCACAATCTTCAACTTACAAATTCAGTGCTTGGTTGTGCTGTCAATACAGTGGTTGCTTTGCTGTTAAGTTAGGAATAAATAATGTAAATGCAGGGTTTTGTATTTTGTAGTGGCTAATTTTAGTTGATTCCACCCAAGCCATCCCTTTTCTTTTCTGCTTTTGTGCATGTCATGTGGAGGTGTCTGCATCGTGTCCCTTCCCATGATAAACTAAGAATACTTGTTGCCTTTTTCATGCTATTGTTTTATTTTTTTCATCAAGTTTTAGGTTGACGCGATGGTATGTTTTGCTGTTAAGATGCATAAATCTTCACCTTTCTCTGACTGATTATTCACTCTATTGCTATTGCCAACCTCGACTGTGCTTTGATCTAGGTTTTAGCTGTCTGCTGACTTTACCCACTGAGCACTTCCTACTCATTTTGCAGGCCGAGTACTTCCGAAGCGATGCTTACATCCCACAGATTGCACAGCTAGACAGTTTCATAAGTCAGCTCATCTGCCAGTCCGAGTTGAAGGAAGCCGAGCGCGCTGGACACAAGGAGGAAGAGAAGGACTCTGACGATGAAATGTGCTGTATTTGTTATGAATCCGTTGCAAATGCGCGATTAGTGCCTTGCAGCCACAAATCATGCTATGGCTGCATAACCAGACATCTCCTCAATTGCCAGAGATGCTTCTTCTGCAAAGCCAGCATCTCGGAGGTCGTACAGATTGGAGAGGAGAAAAACGATAGGTAGCATCTTCCCTTAATTTAGATAAGGTAGAAAAGAAAAAGAAAAGGAGGTATCCTCTTGTTTCTTGGCACAAGAATAATATGTTGTCGTGCAGATTTAGCTGGCCGATGACTATTGCATAGTTGCCTGCTGCCTGGTGTTGATGCCGGACTTCTCTGAATTCAACTTACGTAGAGAGGGGAAAGAACTACCTAGGAAAGTTAATTCAATTCAAGCATTTATACCTGTGTATATGTCATATCAGAGAAACCCGAACGGCGCTGGACTTTAGTGGAAATTTTGTAGAGAAAAATCGAAGGGCGTTTCCTTTTGTAAATACTGAGTTGTAAAGGGGGCAAGGAGAATCTTGCGTCGAATCTTACCCAAAGTAAAATTCCAGACTCTCTCAACTCTCTCTGTACGCGGGGGACTTCTGAGAAGCTTTAGGACAGAGAGAAGTTTGGCAGATTGTCTCAAGATTTGGTCTTTTTCCTGGATGGTTTGTATTTATCACCATCGCATGAAGTGTTTTTACATTTACCCCTCTTTGGGTCCTAATAAATTGCCACGTCTTGTCATCAGCTATATTTCAAATAATTGCTAATGTTCATATCAAACTGAACTGGTTGCATGAAATTGTGTTTTGGTGCCGTTAAAAGCGAGTCTCTGGTTGATTTCTTTGAGCGGTTCCAATGGTCGGACCGGTTCGGAGACGGCAAAAGAATAGGAAAGAATGCCGATGTTGGGCTTTACAGTGGACATAGACACGTGGTAGCATTGAATGGAGTTAGTAATTTGTCTACGGGAATTGACCGACCATAAATATAAATATTATGCAACCCAATGTCGATGGCAAAAGGCATTGATGAAAGCCCTGATAGAGAGAGGATACGACATGGGATGGCGCGCAGGACGCGTGTTGGAAACTTGAACGGCATTCAATTCGAATACACAGTTCTTTAATTGCTGCTGGGTAAGTGGCCAGAGACGTTAATGTTCGTGCGAATGTTGAGACCAACTGCGGTACAATCGAAAGACGACGAATGCTGCACCCTCTTCCTCGATTCCGCCAGCTTTGTTGAGTCGGTGCAACTCTAAAAAAAAATTATAGACGTGTGTGTAATGTCCATCTTTTCTTACAATATGGTCAGTGTTTGATCGATGAATTGTATGAACCATTTGAGCTTGCCAGGTTTAAAGGTGCAGAGTTAGATTTCGCCGCCCCCTCCGTCTCAAGTTCGAATTTGCTTATGATAGTGATGTATCGATCGGGCGATGAACGAAAGGGGCGCTCCAATGAATTGCAATCACGGAACAGGCTGATCGAACATTTTGTAGCGTGCGGGGTGCCCATATGGTCACATCCGACGAGGGTTGCTGCACAGATTTGATTGCCCCCCCCCCCCCCCCTTTGTTTTGGGACGTGTTCCATGTTTCGACGACTAAGTTACTTATCATTTCTTGAGATTTTGTTTCCAAATTTATCGGATTGGATAATGTCAATTACTCGCTTTATACAGTAATATGAATTTCGAAGTATGATTGTCTGGCATTGTACCGAGTGCAATGCGCAAGCCAAGAAATGATCTGTCGTCCTTTCCTAAGTTGCATGAGTTGGTTCAACCCAATGTTCTTTATGCTGCTCCATTCTATCACTATAGGGTAAAAGAAACATTTGACGAACTTCTTCGACAATATTACCCAAATATACTCGAATCATGGACAAAATAATGAAAAAAAACCGGACTGGGTAAACTGAATCAAATTCCTAGAGGTGCATCATTACATGCATGATGCATGTGCGGATTTCCAGTGCTAGATTAGCATCCAACAGGAGATTTGAATACGTACATTCAAACTGGAAAATAGAAAAAACAATGAAGAAAAAGAAAAATGACCCTGCATATATCTAAGGAAAGCAGCCATCAGCATGCAATAAAAGGCTACGATTAGTTGGTTTGACCGCCGCTGCCGGTGCTTATGGGCGGTCTTGTCGGCCACCTTTGCCGGGGCATCCACCGCCTCTCTTCTTGGTAATACTCTCCTTCTCCTTCGTCCTACATGCATTTACTCCAATCAAAGAAAGACCACCATGTACAGCAAGATTGGTTTATATAAATGATTTGACACACTGTTCTTAAATCACGGAAACTTATACTACATGCATGGCATCAACTCCAAAGTCCACACGCACGTAAACACAAACACAGGAACTTGTACACCAGAATATAAATGTAGAGAGACAGAGAAAGAGTTGAGCTGATGTAGTACTAGTAGAGTTTCGTGGCACGTTGCTTGCGAATCATGACCATCCGGCGGTCGAACCGGGGTCGAGCTCGAAACCCAAGCACTTGAGAAGGGCATTGATGCACGTTTGAAGGCAACAGCAAGGGTTACGCAGCTCCAGTCCTCCCCCTCTTCTCCCCTCCCCTTCTGAAGTCTCCATGCCCCTCTCTCTCTCTCTCTCTCTCTCTCTCTCTCTCTCTCTCTCTCTCTCTCTAAGACAGCTTATAGGCTTTCTCTGGCAGGTTGCGCCGTGGAAAATGATTCAGCCATGCTGGGCTTCGCCTGTTTTCCAATTCATTGACCACACTCAAGCTATTGGAATAAGCATAGAAGCTATTAGGCCAGAGCCCAGCATCGAAACATTGATCTTTAACTATGATTTTCCAAGCAATTGATTAAATGAGAGACTGAAAATATTATTATAGAGATTCCTAAATTATTTTGTTCCACTTGAAGGCACATGAAAGGGGAAATCCCTTTTACTTTACACGTTTGGCGATCTCTTTTATTAATTCAAATTGAATTGATAAGAAATTAAAAAAATTAATGATATTTTTTGGGAAAAAAACCACAAAAAACCCTAAAACTATGTTCCTTATGACACATTTATCCTCAACCTTTTTTTTGTGTCGTTAAAAACCCCAAACTATGCCCACTGTGATATATTTACCCTAAATTTTTTTTATGACATAAAAAAATCCCAAACTTGTATCTATAACACATTTACCCTCTGTCAAGATACTGTTAGATATTTTAGACAAAACAATGCCCTTTTTTATTTCACTTAAGTCATATGCCCACTATGACATATTTACCCTAAAAAAATTTTATGACATAAAAAAATCCCAAACTTGTACCTATGACACATTTACCCTCCGTTAAGGTACTATTAGATGATATTTTAGACAAAACAATGCCGTTTTTATTTCACTTAAGTTATATAGGCGACATGTCAATACCGTTTGCTTTCTGGCCTTCATGTATGCAGATTTTTAACGATTCTTATTGACAAAATTTTGATGAGGGGCAAATGTGTCATACATGTACAAGTTAGGGATTTTTGTGTCAGAGAAAAAAATTTAGAGTAAATATGTCGCAGTGGGTATAATTTAGAATTTTTGGTGGTTTTTGCCTAATTTTTTGTTCTTCCCAAAAATAGTTGACCAACTGGTCTCATGACCTAGTATTTGCATAGTTTAGTCAAAATAAAGAAAGAATTGTATTAACAAAAGTTCCGATTCTAGTAAGTAAACTTGGAGACGTATATGACGGTCTAATTTTGACTTGGACAAAAGTACCAAACCAATACACTCGTGAATATAAATATAGATGTGAGTTCCTTCATTTGTAAGTTTACATTTCCCAAGCCGTTTCACAAACCCGGGCATCGATCCCTCTTCTTTTTTGATAACCGATGTGGGAAATCGGAGAAAATTATCTAAAAAATCCTAAACCTATTATATGATGGCTAATTCATTAATAAATATTTTAATTGTACCAATTTAGTCCTAAACTTGTTATATGATAGTCAATTCAACCATAAACCTTTCAATTGTGTCAGTTTAGTCCCAAACCTTTTGACGATTGGCCAATTCAATTGAAAATATTTTAACAAATTACCAATATAGTCATTCCGGCTAATTTTAGCCAGAATTTGTGGACGCGGCAATCAATTGGCTCCAGCCATCTATGTGATACCTAGAATGTTGCTCGCGATACACGTCCTTTCCGTTTATACTTATAATTATAATTACGAATGCAAAAGTACAATAAAATTTTCGCAAAATTCCTTACAAGATTAGGACCGAATTGGCAAATCCTCAATGTGTTTAGGATTAAATTGACAAGTTTGAAAGGTTTAGGACCTTTTAAACAATTTTTCCTTGAGAAATCGCTTGCCGTCCTTACCTCCCCGTGCAACAAAAGAAAGCCAAAGAAATGCTCACAAGAGGAAATCTAACCATCAACTTAGGCAATTTGCACCAATACAAGCCTTGTTCTAAGTCGAAACATATGAAACAGTCTGGCATTTCACGTCTTCTTCACGTACTTTCCGGCTTTCCACGCGTTAAAAACCACACATGAATTAAGCGAGAGATAATCAGTACCAAACAAAGCACTAAACAATCTTAACATCGCCCAAAGCATGCATGCACCTCGACCTCTGCAACGACAAAACCATCCTATAAGACCTAACACGGCATAACAACGTTAGGGTTAAAGCAAGTGACGTGGTTAACTCACAGTATGAACACAGACGAAGCATCAACGAAAGTACCAAAGAAGAACACCTCAATCGCACCGACGTGTCGGGATATGAGACGGCAATCAACCATTAGCACTCGTAATTAAATGAAAGTATCAAAACTATTAGTTTCTTAATCAGTCCGAGGAAACAACGACCGTAAACAAATGCAGAATATCGTACGAGATGTCGAATTTTGGCGTGGAATCTCAGGTATGAAAGCGGCCAACTTGGAGGATCAAAGCTTGAGAATCTCGTTGACTACGCAGGAAGAATCTCGTTGCTTCGGCTCTGTTCTACAATAACTCTTTGTTAATTGATGTGGAGGAGAATGCAGCGTTAGGTTCTTGTTCTGATTAATTAATCAATAATTCGAAGGATAATGACACGAACAGTCCCTGAACTTTGACCAAATATATAATTTGATCCCTAAACTTTTAATTTGTTCGACATAGTCTCTGAACTTTAAACTAATGTTCAATTTGATCCATGAACTTTTAATCTGTTTAATATGGTCCTTGGATTTTTAGTACATGTTCAATTTAGTCCATGAACTATTTAAAAATATTCAATATAGTCTTTGAACAAGTTCATGACTACTATTTAAACACTTGTTTAAGGACTATATTGAACATTTTCAAATAGTTCAGAGATTAAATTAAACATATACTAAAAGTTTAGGAACTAAATTGAACATTAGGCTAAAATTTAGATAATATATTGAATAAATTAAAAGTTCATGGACCAAATTGCATATTGAATTAAAGTTCAGGGACTGCTTGTGTTATTTTCCCATGATTCAATTATTCCTATGACCCAAATTTGTATTAACCATGTTATTTTTGGAATCTTGGAAGTCCCAATTGATTAATCGATGATTCAATTCTTCCTATGACTCAAATTGGTGTCCACAATGTTATTTTTGGGGAGCTTGGAACCTATATTTTGTGACAAATCTGTCCGGTCATACTACATATACTTCTGCATTACAAAAACTATCAGTTTCCTATAAAAGATAATATAAACATTAGAAAGGCATTTGGATTATCAATGCTATTAGCGATTGACCGTGATTAGGGGCGAAATTATCTTGAGTACACCCCGGATAAAGTATCCAATCACGTTAATAATTGTACGCACATTTTGTTCATGTAGCTAGACTTAAATCAAACTTAATAGCTACCTAAAACCTAATTCAGGCTGCAAGCGGTCCCTTCTAATAAGAATGTCTTAATTATGAGAATCTTGGACCTCGTGAATACTCTACATTGAGCATGTAACTACAATGCACCGTACCCAAAAAACAAATTTTTTTAAATTAAAACATCCAATCATCTAAAACGTCAATGAAATTAGGTGGATGTCGTATGGAGTCGGTATCCCTAACGTCAAGCTTTCGCTCTTAAAGAGTTTACTATGAAATGTTCAGGTCGTGCGGCATATACGGATATCGTTAAATTTCGAGAAAATTATTTCAACAAATACATTTATGATAAATTTCTTTCAAACTAATTTTTTAACCACTAAAAATCCCAAAGTAGTACATTTATGATAAATTTACCCTCAATTAGTTTTCATTAAATTAAATTAATATGATGAAAAATCACAAATTGGTACTCATGAGACAAATAAAAGTAAAACCCTAAATTGGTACATTCGACAACTGTCACGTGTCTTTCAGTTCAACAATTTGACCGTAAAATTTAACGAAAATTAACGGAGGGTAAATTTATTGCAGATGTATCGATTTGTGATTTTTTGTGATAAAAAAATTAATTTGGAGGTAAGTTTGTCACGTGTGTATCAATTTGGAGTTTTTCGTTATACTAATCCAAGTGTGTTTCATCATTTTGACATGTACATCCAATGGGCAGTTCTGGTTTCGGCACCGTCCTCTTGGGGAGACACGAATTAGGGTTTCATCGAGATTGTTCACGGACAGAGAACACTCTCTCATGCACAAAAATGGAGATTCAAGAGACAAAAAATCTGGCAAGCCATCTTTGGATGCTTTCTGAGATGAACATTTACAGTCGGTGGTACTTAGGTGTTGGTCATATTCTAGCTAAAAAAAAGAAAGAACACACATAACGGTGCGGGAGACAACTGTAGGACATGTTCATCCGAGACATCCCAAGAACATGATTGGACAATACCATGCAATGAATTTCTTCTATACTGAAACAAATAAAATAAAGGATTAATACCACGAAAAATCCTAAATTAGTATACTTGTGACACATTTACCTCAAACTATTTTTTTTACCATAAAAAACTCCAAACTGGTACACTTGTGATAATTTTACCATGAACCATTTTTTTGACCACCAAAAATCCTAAACTGATACATCTGTGACAATTTTACCCTGAACTTATCACAAAAAATCAAAAATGGTACATATGTTGACAATTTTACCATGAATTAAAATTTTAATATTATTATTTTTACTTTTTTCAATTATTTATTCATTTTTTTTCATCTTCAACCTCTAGTCGATCGCTGATCCGGCGACCGACCAGAGGCGGAAGCCGGCAAGGGCCGCCCTCGCC
Source organism: Syzygium syzygioides (assembly GCA_031216285.1). NCBI lineage: Eukaryota > Viridiplantae > Streptophyta > Magnoliopsida > Myrtales > Myrtaceae > Syzygium > Syzygium syzygioides. The sequence continues at coordinate 43,082,400 of CM062249.1, forward strand.
CGATTCGGCGAGAGCCACCCTCACCGGCATTGGGCGAGGGCTGTCCTCGGGCGACTCAGGTGAGGGCGGCCCTCACCAGCGTTGGGCTGTCCTCACCCGACTCAAGCGAAGGCTGTCCTCGCTTGAAGCAGGTGAGGGTTGCCGTTACCAGATCCAGCGAGGGCGAGCCTCGCCTGCGTCGGGCGAGGGCCACCCGATGCCAGATCCGGCGAGGCCGACCCTCACCTGCATCGAGCGAGGGCCACCCGATGCAAGTGAGGGTCGCCCTTCCCAAATTCGGCGAGAGCGAGCCTCGCCTGCATCGGGCGAGGGCAGCCCTTGCCAGATCCTGCGAGGGCAGCCCATGCCGACTTCCGCCTTTGGCCGGTGGCCGAACCGGTGACCGACCAAAGGTTGAAGGTGAAGAAAAAAAAAGAAAAGAAAAGAAAACGTAAAAATAATAAAAAATAATAATATTAAAAATTAATTCGGGGTAAAATTATCACATATGTATCAGTTTTGGGTTTTTTGTGATATATTTGGGTAAAATTGTCACAGGTGTATCAGTTCGGGATTTTTTATGATCAAAAAAATAGTTTGAGGTAAATATGTCACAAATGTACTAGTTTAGGATTTTTTGTGATATTAATCCTAAAATAAAATGAATTTTCTTCTGATTTTTTTGTCCCTAAAAGACACATGCATAAAGTCGGTCTCCAACGAAGCATTCCAATCAAAACCTTCACGTCTTCAAATGCGTAACTTAAGCAGCAAGCCTGTTGCCAGCCCCTCGCCTTCCGCATCGCTTCCACCATGGATAAGTGCAAGCGATATCAATCTTTGTAACTTGCCAGTTTGAGATTTTGGAGATGAGGAAGACACGGCCTATATTGGAATTCATGATTTCAATATTTATTTATCTAGAGTAAACATAATCGTCATTAACAAAAATAATATTATATTATTTGACTCATAAGTTGAACCAGGTATCAACCCGATTTCCTATATATTTTGCAATTAACTTCAATCGAGTTAAGGTTTTTCAGAACACTAATAAGTCGAGAGAGGGTTTCGTTCGTGGTATCGGTAATGATTAGATATTCATATTTATGTTGGGTAGCCTTTACTTTATCTAAACAAGTAATAACTCTATACTTCCTTTTCAAGTCAATGAAACCCTATGTCAAGGCATCGATTTCATGAGAAGTAAATTGTTATCACAACCTAAAAGACTCCATGCGATTCTCATCTTCCTACGAACTTGATTCGCATGAACTCAATTTGGACATAGGGTATGTGACAGGTGCATACAAACTTTCGACCTTCTCAAACTGAGTCCTCGCCGATGCTCAAAAGCACGCATTTCTCATTGTCATAACGCTCCCTGACACCACCCCAACCGCACAAATTACAATTCTTTCTTTACTCTCTCTTTCTCGAATTCATGGTTAATATTCCACGTAATCCATGCAGCATATCATTCAAAAGTCGACATCTGGCAATCCGGGCCATCTTCTAACTCCTCTGTCTCTCCGTTACTTTTTCCCTCGTCTCCTTCCTCCGTTAGACACACGGACACTCCCTCTCTAGTCTCTCCTCTCTCTCCCTCATCTTCTTTGCACTACTTCGTTCACGGCTCTGCTCTCCCTCTCTCCCTTCCTCTTCACGATCGAAACCACCCATGCCTCCGTTCGCCGAACGGCCCGATTTTTTTCTTGCGGGGGGTCGATGCGAAGATGCCGGTCTACAACTTGTCGTTCGTGAAGACCAACCTGTCCAAGCTGACCTCCATCTTCGTCCTCCTCCTGTGGGCGATCGGTATATTCCTTCGCTCCCTCATCATCGTCGCGCTCTTCCACCTCTCCTTCTGCCTCACCTACCGCCGGCGGGAAGGTCGCTCCCAAGCACCGCGCCGACCTCGACGCGCCGGCCGCCACGCCCCCATCTCGAAGGAGATCCTTGAGATCGTGCCGTTGCTCCGGCTCCGGATATCCAGGTGGAGCACTGTGTGGGGTACTGGGATTGTTAGTCGAGCGGGAAAAGCAAGAGGACATAGAGGAAGCGATGGAGTTCTGAACTGAGAGAGAGAGATAACGTCCGATACACGGAAAAGCAACAGAGCAGAGGAGAGAGACAAAAGAGTTAAAAGGTGGACCCGAAATGCCAGATGTCGACTTTTGAATGGTGAGTTATATGGATTACTTGAAACATTAAACTCACCTAATATTTTCTCAAATTCATGCAGAGCTATGCAGAGCGGCCACCAACGACCATCCAGTCCCTCTCGCGTGAAACTCCTCCTAACTCTGATAATTTTTTCGAGCTCTATCCTTACCCTTTTAATAACCCCATTTAGTGCACACCTTCTCCATGAAAGAAAAACCCTTCAGCCTTCCCATCCGCTCGCCCCTCCATTACAAAGCACTCTATATAGTGACCTTTCTACCACTTCTCCCTCTCTCCATCACTCCAACTTCACCATACTCTCTCTCTCTCTCTCTCTCTCTCTCTCTCTCTCTAGCCAAGCTTAAACCTTAACTTTCCCGATAAAGAAGCGAAGAGGAAAAGGATGGGGGACGTAGGGATGATGAGCAAGGACACCAGCTGGTGGATCTTCGCCCTCCCTGCCTTCGTGGGCTCCGACCGCCTTCTTGAAGATGCGCACGTCGTCGTTCCCTCCATCTTCCTCGCCTTCCTCGCTCTCTCCCTCCTCACTTGGGCTCTCTCCCCCGGCGGCATCGCGTGGCGCCATGGGAGGAACCGCAGGGGCCGCGTCCCCATCCGCGGCCCCCTTGGCCTCCCCATCTTCGGCAGCCTCCTCGCCCTCCGCCGCCGAGACTGCCTGCCCCACCGCGCCCTCGCCGCTGCCGCCGCCCGCACCCCGGCCGGGGCCCAGCTCATGGCCTTCAGCCTCGGCTCCACCCCCGCCGTCGTGTCCTCCGACCCGCGGACCGCCCGCGAGATCCTCGCCTCGCCGGGCTTCGCCGACCGCCCGTTCAAGAGCTCCGCCCGCACCCTCATGTTCGAGCGGGCCATCGGGTTCGCCCCCGCCGGCGCCTACTGGCGTCTCCTCCGCCGCGTTGCCGCGTCCCACCTCTTCGCCCCGCGCCGCGTCTCGGCCCACGGGCCAGCCCGCCTGCTCGACTGCGCCGCGATGGTGAGACGCATCGCCGCCGAGCAGAAGGCCCGCGGCTTCGTGGCGCTCCGGGATCACCTCCAGCTGGCCTCGCTGAACAGCATCATGGGGACCGTGTTCGGGAAGCGATACGACGCCGGCCGCGACGCCGAAGAGCTGGAGGGCTTGAGGTCGATGGTGAGAGAAGGGTTCGAGCTGCTGGGGGCGTTCAACTGGTCCGACTACGTGCCGTGGCTGAGCTACGTGTACGACCCGTTTCGCGTGGACGAGCGTTGCGCGAGGCTCGTCCCGAGGGTGAAACGATTCGTCCGCGGCATCATTGCAGAGCATCGGCAAAAGAATAACGAGGGCAACAACGAAGTTTCCTCCGACGAAGCTGATTTTGTCGATGTCTTGCTCTCTCTGGATGGTGACGTGAAGCTCGATGAAGATGACATGGTGGCTGTCTTGTGGGTATGTATTTGCCCTTAAGTTCATACTCATACTTACAATTCGTCCCATCATTTAATAAATTTATTCTAATAACGATGACATGCCCATGTCGTTTTATATTAGCACGGTCCTTTCTTCCGGGGGCCTCCCGACCATCTCGGATGAAATAATGATATTTTTCCATCGTGACCAAACCTTATTCTTCACACGAAAAGCCAAGAAACGTAGAGATTTGAAAATAGTATTGGGATTAGTTAGCACTGCGGGGCCTTCGATTGTTTGTTTCCATCATTCTTTTTGTTTGGTTCAAATTGAAGTGCTACATCGTAATTGGATCGTAACGTCTCAGCCGTTAATTACATCGTGTCGCTATCCACTACGCACGGGATGTGAAAGGTCAACTTTATTGCCGCCGTTATTTCGAATCATTGTTTTTGCTACAATTGATTAGGTGAGAATCGTCCGCTTGCGCAGGAAATGATCTTCAGAGGCACGGACACGACGGCCCTGTTGACCGAGTGGATCATGGCCGAGCTGGTGTTGCACCCGCGAGTCCAAGAGACGCTGCGGAAGGAGCTCGCCGACGCCGTTTCCCGCGTCGGCGGGAGAGGCCTGACCGATGCGGACTTGGCGAGGCTGCCCTACCTGCAGGCCGTGGTCAAGGAAGGCCTGAGGATGCACCCCCCGGGCCCGCTACTCTCGTGGGCCCGCCTGTCCACGTCGGACGTCCATCTCAGCAACGGGATGGTTATCCCCGCCGGCACGACGGCGATGGTCAACATGTGGGCCATCACGCACGACCCGAGCGAGTGGGAGGAACCGGACGTGTTCAGGCCCGAGCGATTCCTGGACCTCGAAGTGGACGTGCGGGGCCGCGACCTGAGGCTCGCCCCTTTCGGGTCCGGGCGCCGGGTCTGCCCCGGGAAGAACCTCGGCCTGGCCACTGTGAACATGTGGGTGGCCGAGCTGGTGCGCAGCTTCGAGTGGGCCGAGCACGCCGCGCACCCAGTCGACCTGAGCGAGGTCTTGAAGCTGTCCTGCGAGATGAAGCATCCGTTGCACGCCGTGGCAGCTGAGTGAAATGGAGCAAATGGCGCTTCTTAATTGGGACTTTAGATAATAGCAGTTTCGCTCGCTATGTAATAGCAGTGGTAGTGTTCTTCTAGGGTTTGTTTCTCTTTTGTTTTTTTGAGTTTATTTAGGTTTTTGTCGGACTTTATCTATTTGTGAGTTTTTAAGCTTTGTGTTTTTGTTACTCTTTCGTTCTTGTTTTGGGATTCATATTGTGTTTGGTGACGAGGGACTCAACCCAGCATGTAATCTTAAAAACAAGAACGACGGAGGTAATAAAAACACAAATTCCAAACACCCACAAATAGCTTAAAGATATAAAAGTCCGACAAGATTCTAAACAAACTCGAAAAACAAAATAGAAAAAAACCCTAGAAGAAGACCACTGCTAAGGCGACGAGAGTGTATCTGTGTTACTGACTAATTGGTAAGAGTTCACCGAATTTGCTAATGGGGTCTATCAAATTTAACAGACGTAGTGCAAATGAATTCGTAATACACCCCACTAATAATTTTCGTTGGTGATTTGGTTGGTTATATACTCAATTTCACCACATACTTATATAAAACGAGGAAATTTCAAAAACTAGCGTCCATCTATTAAAGTGTCCAAAACAACCCTTAGCTAAACCACACAAATAATCAAGTTAGCTAGCTTTTTACCGAGGATAATAATTCGACTGAGGCTTAAGGACGATTTGTACATCTCAACCGACATCGAATGCATACTTAAGTCCTGTCTTGCTTCCACACGATTTTGTTTAACTTAGGTTTTCTAGGTCCATATGTCACCCCCATCCATCTGTCTCTACCCTAAGTTCAATTTGTATTTGCTAGACACATAGCATAATCGTTTATTTCCCTTGCCATATCGATGTGTAATAGAAAAACGCTCACACCCTTTTTGTGTCGTAACTACTTCCGTGCATCCTTCACCTAAATGAACAAAATGCAATGGAGAAAAAGAGAGTGACTGATGTGTTTTCTTTGACACATTAATTATGGCTTGACGCCTGGACCATCTTAAATTTTTCTGAATCCCTATGACTACTTAAACCGAGGCACTGACAGACAAGATGTATCAAGCAAGGGGCGTGTGTGGCTGGGGAAGGACGACAGGCCTCTTATCGCCGACAAAAGTCAGACCAAAAGGCCGTATGATCGCAATCCTGCTTGATATGACTTCTCCTGATGTCTTTTTGAACAAGTAACCCTACAAACCTAGGCCTCTGTCACTGTGACTTCCCCCAATAGGCTTTTTCTTTTTTTTTTTCTTTTAAATTAATAATACGAAAAATTCCAAATTGATATACGTATAACAATTTTACTCCGAACCAATTTTTTGATAACAAAAAACTCAAAACTGGTACATTTATGATAAATTTATCTTGAATTAATTTTATGATAAAGAAAAATCTCAAATCGGTATACCTATGGAAATTTTACTCTAAACTAATTTTTTGACCATGAAAAATCCCAAACTAGTATACATGTAATAAATTTGTCCTGAACTAATTTTTTTATTACGAAAAACCTCAAACTAGTACACCTATGACAATTTTACTTGAAGCTAATTTTTTGACTACGAAAAACCCCAAACTAGTACACCTATGACAAATTTTTCTTAAACTAATTTTTTGACCGCCAAAAACCCTAAATTAGTACACTTGTAATAAATTTACACTCCGTTAAACTGAATTAATATGATGAAAAATCACAAATTTGTAAATTAGTGACAAACAGAGGGGTCAAACCTCAAACTAGTATACTCGTCAACTATCACATGTCAACAAACTCAATAATTTGATAATAAAATTTAATAGAAATTAACAGAGGGTAAATATGTTAAATGTGTACTAGTTCAGGATTTTTTTTATTAAAAAATTAGTTCGAGATAAAATTATTATGGATGTATCAGTTTGGAATTTTTCGTGATAAAAAAATTAGTTAATGGTAAAATTGTCACAATGTACCAATTTGAGATTTTTTATAATTAAAAAATTAATTTGAGATTTTTCGTGATATTAATCCTTTTATTTTTGCTTATTCCCAATATGTCAAGCATTAATACCTTTCGAGTTCTCCGGGCAGTTCAAGAGTAAGGATCTTGTGACTTTATATAAATTGAAGTCTTGTTGAGAACACTTGAGTTATAAAAGATTGATGCGAGAAGCGCGCATTTAAGATCATTCGAGAGGTGAATAGACGCATTGCTTGAAAATTGGTGTGAAAATCATACGAACCGTTTCATTTATATGTTCATGACGCCTCAATAAAACGTTCATGTCGCCGCGGTCAAAGCAGTGTGTTAATTGTGCTTGGATTTTTTATGTGTCGATAATTAGTGACTTGATTCAATAAATTTTTCATGATTAGTGACCCGATTTGATAAATTTTATGAAGTTCATGTCAGTGTATTTGGGAACTACTTTCCTAATAGGTTTTGGGCTTTATAGCCCCTTATATACATGCGAGTATTGTTTGACAAATTTTTTGTAGAGTTTTAAGGATATGAAATTTCATTTCCAAAAATACCTTTAGCCCAATGCAGGTTTGGAGGTGATTTGGGTTTTGAGCATTTTCGATATACTAATCCATTTTTTTTCTTTCAACTTTACCCTTGCTAAGCTTTCACAATTCCATAAAAATGTCCTCACTTTGCACGATGTCACATACAAATTGCCACGCCATCCATCCAAAGAGACAAGAATCGTCAAATCAATGGGTGGGACTCAATCTACACCATTGAATCATGAGACAAGCATCGGTATCCACCAAGATGTATCTCCATCGTCGGATTGGTCGAGACGAGAACTGAACTTCTTTACCGTTATATCAATAGGTGTAAGTGAATTTCCACTTTTAGATTGGTGGATAGGATTAACTTGTGAGAATACATATCTACCGTTATATGAGAGGTGATATCAAAGATCATAATTAGAGGGATTATTGTACAAATAGGGGTGTCCTTCCCTTCTTTTATATCATTCAACATTTAAGCAATAAAATTACTTTCTCTTTTATAGTTTCTCTCTAAACACTTTCTCTTTCTACGATTCAAGTAGGCTAGTGAGCGAGTTATCGGGGAAGGCTAAGCTCAAGCATCCAAGTAAGAGCCAAACGGACCCTAAGTGCCGCATGAATTGTGATTTCAAGTATCAGCCCATGATACGTCACTAGTGAAGGGCTCAACCATCAAGGGCTACCGAGGATGTCAAATCTTGTTGCCGAGATTAACCTTAGGGAAGGCGGACCATTGCCTTGAGTCGCGTGACCTAGGGTGACTAAGGGGGTGTTTGGTTCGGCTTTACAAAGGGGTTTTGGGGGAAATATTTTGTGTTTGGCAAAATATTTTGGATGCTCCTTTGCCAAATGTTGGCCTTCTCAAGGATGAAAGCTCAAGGCACCCTATGAGGTGCCTTGAGCTTTCAGCATTCTCGAAATGCTACTATTCACAATTTTTTTTTTAGGGCTGGAATCTGTTCATCTTCTCCGGGCAGGCGTCGGCGGCCGGCGAGGGAGAGGGCCGGTGGCCGGCGAGGGAGAGGGCCGGTGGCCGGCGAGGGAGAGGGCCGGCGAGGTCGCCTGGGGTCGGGCGACCCCCGGCGAGCCAGATCCGCCACCGCCGGCGGTCGCCCGAGGCCAGGCGACCCTCGGCGGGGTCGCCTGGCCGCCTGGGGTCGCGCGACCTAGGCGGCCTAGGCGACAGCCGCCTGGGATGCCTGGGTCGCGCGACCCCAAGCGGCCGGGCGACCCCCGGCAGCGGGGGATCTGGCTTGCCAGGGGTCGCCTGACCTCGGGTGACGGCGGCCGGTGGCCTGCTCCGGCGGCCGGTGGCCGGCTCCGGCGGCCGGCGGCCAACAATGAGTAAGTTTTGTTTTTTTTTAATAATTAAAATAATTCTCAAGTCCATTTGTAAAAAAAAATTTACCAAACACTATACTTTAGCCAAAGTAACTTTACAAAATATTTTTACCAAACACCATTTGCCTTTCCCCAATGGGCTTTCACCTAAAGGTATTTGCATTTGCCCAAATGCATTTCCCCAAAGCCGAACCAAACAGGCCCTAAGTCACCTTGCAGAGCCTGTCGGCACCAAATCTTGCCTCACCAGCTGTTGAACCCTTTGCCAATTTTGAGATTTTTTAAAAATTAATTAGCAAAAGTCTTTTTATAAAGTGTGATTTTTCTTAACAACATTTAAATCAATGGTTCAAAGCTACCCCGGCTACAGTGTGCACTACCCCAACATCATCGAGTTTGTTTGGGCTGAGAATAGAAAAGAACATCGACATTAAGAGCCAAAAAAAAAAGGACTAAAAGAATTTTAAATGCTCACCCGCACAATTGTTTTTTTTTACAACCTGATACTTATGCTGCGCATTGCAACCATTCTGTGCTTGGAAACAGATTCTGGTCATAAATAATTTTTTTTTATTCTGTTCCCGGGAACAATTTCTAAGCATTTGAAGGCTTTAATAACTGTCTAAAATTTCTATTTTTAGAATAGAAAAGGAACAGAAATGCATTTTGTAACTATACAAAATTTCTTTTTATTAATAATATTTTGAATTTTTTAATATTTCTTTCTTTTTTTCCATTCTTTTTCTTGGCCATGGCCAGTTGCCGGTTGCTGGCAATTGGCCAAGGCCGGCGAGGGCGTTGCGGCCCTCGCTGCCGGCCTTGCCAGTTGTGACGGCAAGGTCGGCCTCGCTAGATCACGGCGAGGTCGAGCCTCGCCTAGCCAAGGCGAGGCCGACCTTGCCGTCACCACCCCCAACGATAGTGAGGTTGGCCTCGCCAAATCACGGTAAGGTCGAGCCTCGCTTAGCTAAGGCGAGGCCGACCTCGCCGTCTCGGAGGGTGGCGACGGCGAGGTCACCCTTGCCAGATCACAGTGGGGTCGAGCCTCGTTTGGCCAAGGCAAGGCCTACCTCGCCGTCGCGGGGGGTGGCGATGACGAGGTTGGCCTCGCCTTGGCTGGGCGAGACTTTGCGATGGCGAGGTCGCGCCATGGCCGAGCGAGGTTCGACCTCGCCTAAATTTGGCGAGGCTGACCTCGTCGTTGCCACCCCTACGACAGTGAGGTGGGCCTCGCTTGTCCGGGGGAGGCTTGACCTCGCCCAGATCTGGCGAGGCCAACCTCGCTAGATCTGGGCAAGGCCGACCTCGCCGTTGTTGGGGGCGACGAGGGCCGACCTCGCTGTCGCCAGCCTTGGCCAGTCATCGATAGACGGTCGCCGGCGGTGGGCCAAGAAGAAGATGAAGAACAAATAAAAAAGAAAGAATAAAACTAAGAAGAGTCAGTTTCGAAAATATTGTTCCAGAATCAAGAAGCTACCTTTTTTTTGCTTCTTGATTCTGTTCCAAAATTGATTTTGGGATCAATTTTTTGTAAAATTGTGCCTGGGCATAAAAATTTTAACAAATGGATTTCTATTCTCAAAGTGATTCTGGGAACAAAAGAATAAAAATTTTTACTATTTAGCACGTTGTCAAATAAGCCCTTATTATCCGCTGCCTGAAAAGCTTCAGGCACCTCTTGGAGCCGCACTACTAGAAGCATCATTGTTGGCTTGAAAGTAGATGGCTTTTTATTTTTATTTTTTGTTGAGAGATGGGGGAGCATGTACATACAGGCTGCCAGACGAAGTTGAGAAGGTAAATAATTTAACAGAGGCTTTTGATTTCACGCGAGAAGGGTGACCTACCTAAATTCCACCCTCCCCCGATCTCTTAGAATGATTAGCTTTCATGCTAGAAGAGTGACCTATCTAAACTGCCTCCCTTTCTTAGAATGAAAATCGTGTTAAAAATTACGGTAAATGGTTTAACAAAGGCTTTTGTTTTTATGCTAGATGAGTAACCTACCTAAGCTTCCTCCCTTTTTTAGAATGAAAATTGTGTTAAAATTGAGGGTAAATGGTTTAACAGGCTTTTGTTTAGATATGTTATTTTCATACTTATAACCCAAGGATTATTGCCTTTGACAGTTGATTGATCTTGCAATTTTATGGACAGCCCATCCGATAACAAAACCACCCCGGTTTTGTGGTTAAATTTGTTCTTCCAGTTGGATCATAATTGCTTTTACTTCTTAAAATCTACAGTTTTCATTCTTTACCATGTCATATTCTCAGTCATAACTCTTATTACTGATTTTTTGTTATTGTTCGTCTCAGTAAAGCTTTGAACATAGGAAAATGAGAAGCCAACCGCTCTCACTACCACAAATGTGACGGAGCTTTTTCTACCTTCAATTTTCCCCTAGAAACTGGCCGACTTGTGTATCCGATTTCCATGGAAAGATCTCTTAGTTTAAGCACTATTGATCCTAAAAATTGGTTTTTCCAAGGTGGTGAAGTTTAAATGGGAAAAAAAATGCATAGTTGGACAAAAAAAAGTACAAAATAACAAGAGAACAAAAGATGAAGACAAAATAAGTAATCAAAACTTGGATATATTAATAGCATACAAAAGTTTTTTTTACAGATGATATTGGAATTGCATCAAATTACTATACTCGATTTGAATATTCTATATGGAGGTATCGGGATAACGTAAATAGATTTCATAAAATTTTAATGAACCCAAGTTGGACACCAAATGTGTCATTGATTTTTTACCAACTAGCATGATGCATTTTAGAGTCATGGATGTAAAATAAAAAAAAAACCAAATTTTCGAATTTGTTATGTTAGGATATGATCAAATACATAACATTTAAAATATATCTTTCTTGACTTTTGGAAATTCTGTGAAGATTTATCATGTTTGATCATAATCAAGGACACGTGATGTCATAAAATGCATTCTTGTTTAGTTTTGCAATTAAATTATCTAGCTTTAGTTAATTCTATAATTAATAAGCATATTCTCATATTAAAAAAATACAAACATATTCTTAACACATGTACTATAAACTTGATTTAATTGACACGTTATACATTATGTGTTAACTATAATTATAATCAGCAATTTTTTATTAGATATAATATATTCTATTACCTAGCTTTACTTAGTACACAATTCCATTTTCAAATTTCTATAACCACAAAACTATTAAAAACACAATTCTTTTGACCACCTCTGTTGGTCGTTGATTGCTGATGGTCGACATTGCCGATCATTGCCCGCGCGGTCGCAAATGTCACCACTGGTCAAATCACAATCTACAATGTTTCTTAGTATTCTTTGAACTTTGTAACACTCCAGCCTTTCATAACAATTAAACGCTTGCAATTGCACCATCATTTTCAATCGATAACAGCACCATCATGTTAATATTGCTCAATTTTTTCAAGAGGTCTGTGTTGGTGCGTTTGGGAACTACTTTTCCAAGGGACTTTGGGCTCTAAAGTCCTTTATGCAAATGCAAGTATTATTTGGTAAATTTTTTAAAGAGTTTTGGGGAGATGCAATTTTATTTCCAAAAGCCTTTAGTCTAATGTAGGTTTGGAGGTATTTTGGGCTTTGAACATTTCTGAAATGCTAATACATTTTTTTTCTTTCAACTTTGCCCTCGCTAAACTTTCGTAGTTTTGGAAATGTTCTCACCTTGCATGATCTTTGTCATAGATGAATTGCCACGTCATCAATCCAAAGAGACAAGAATTGTTAGATCGGCTAGTGGGACTCAATCTACACCATTGTATCGTGAGACAAGGATTGATATCCACCAAGATGTAACTCTGTCATCGAATTGGTTGAATTGAAGATTGAACCTCTCTATTGTTAGATCAACAGGTGGGAGTGATTCGCCACCGTTAGATTGGTAGGTGGGATTAACTCGTGAAAATAGATCTCTACCATTAGATTAGAGGTAAGATAACAGTTGTAGTTAGATGAGCTATTATATATATAGGGTATCCCTCATTTGTATCATCCAACATTTGAACAATCAAAGTGCATTTTCTCTCAAAGCTTCTCTCTCTACACTCCGAGTGAGCTAGTTAGCAAGTTGAGCGAAGGTTGAGCTTAGGTGTCCAAACAAGAGCCTAATTGCCCCATGGTTCGTAATCTCAAGTGTCAGCCCGTGATACATCACTAGGGCTCAACAACTAGGGGCCACCGGCGAAGCTAGATCTAGTTGTAGCAAGCCAAATTGACCTTAGGTAAGGTAGACTATTGCCATGAATCACATAACCTTACGTCGCTTCGCTGAGCCTACTAATGCCAGATTTGGCCTCTCTAGCCATTGAACCCTTTGCTAGTTTTGAGATTTTTTTTTTTAAAAATCAGTACACTTTTTTTTTATAAAAGTGTGGCTTTCCAAAGGCTATTTAAATTAAAATTGCTTTCAATGCATTTTCAAATGACAATTTACCAAACATTATTTCCTTTGTATTTTCCTAAAGATTTTCTCCAACCTGTAGTCGTGGCTAGCTCACATGCATCCAAAGGCATCATGCTATAATTTGAGTTTGTATGGAACTTATCTCTTGCTAGAGCAATAACCAAAAGTCGAGCAATGTGCCATCGAAGACACATCTAGCAAGCAACGAGTCCATTTCGGCTCTAAATAATAGCGAGTCAAAGGCAACCCAAAGTCGAGCCCTCGGCCAATGCTTTGCTGTCTGCTCTAATCGCTAGCCCGGATGAGGTTGTCAGTGTTCGCATCATTCACATATTCAATCCCCGATACAGTCCATAGTTGCAAATCACATCAATCGAATCACATAATTTGCTGTTCTTCTCCTGCTCGCATTACACATAGCACAGTGAAAAGAACATCGTGACCTGGAGCACGGAATCTACGAATCGTCAAATTCCAGGTTTGGTCTCGATTCTATCCGCGTGAAAATTGGTTTGTTTTTCCAACAGTGGGTTTGTGTACTATATGGTGTACCTGTACCGGGCGAAGGCCTTGTTCTGTGGGGTCGTTGTTATGTCGCCTTTGTGTCAGATGCGAGAGCATGGAAATGGAGGAGGAGAGCCCGGGGTTCGAAGAGGAGAGCAAACCACGTGAAAATGGCAATTATTCACTGTACCTCCCTCAAGTTGCTGTCGCGAGTGCCTCCCCCAGGTTCCTGTCGCGAGTTACGTCCCATCATCCATCATTTTTTTTATCTGCAGCCATGAGCATGGTTCATCATGTCCAAGTTGACTCCACCGTCAACCGATCATCACCTTGGTGCGGACCTCTCCATTTCACTTCTCATGAGTCATTTAATCATATATACTTTGCGTGCGCTAGAAGAATTTTCATGTATTGACTTTTTTTCAATAACCAGTAGATGTGAACGCACAAATTTGATTGCTTGATGGCCCATAAATCCCCGCAAATCTTGCGAACTGGTCGAAGCGCTTCCCACAAAGTAGTTTTTGTGCAATTTTGGCGGGATTCGAAAACGGCACATATAATTCGTGGTGCTAAAAATCTTGTGACGCGATAATCAATTACATGAATCTTAAGGGATAGGAGGCACATGTTGAAGTCGTGACCTATTTATGTGGCTTTCGTACATATGAGATTTCAAAAGAGTGATACATTAGTTGAAATAATGGACGCTATCAACATCATCTCTCTTAATATCCATTTCATGGCCATGCCCATTCTTTTCCGATTAAGCAATAGGAGATGAACTATCCGGCTCTTTGTTCTCCACCCATAAGGATGGCCACCCGGTGGTGCTAAGTTGGGATCGGGGGCTGTTTCCCTTCTCGGCACTAGGGTTTCTTCATATGAACATCTCCCGCCCGCTGGACCATCCGTCCTCGCAAGGCAAATAGCTGCAGCTGCTTAGCAGGACGCGGCTTGAGGACCAAAACAGGATCTCCCTTCTTCTGGACCAGCAAGATGTGGAAAAACATTGCAATAAAGGAAAGGACAAGCATGATTGGTTGACACCATGAGTATCAAATGACCTTATGATTAACTATGATTGTCTCCATAAAATTCAGGCACTATTTATTTCGTGAAAAATAAATGTTATGGAAGATATTCTTTTTTTGAAAATGATTGCTTATATCTCTTAAAAAAATTATTCCATAAAAGCCATTTTCGTTATCGATAACAATTTATGTCTGAACATTTTGGCGAACGATGAAAATATTATTGTTTATTCATTTTTATAAGCAATTCAAGCGATTATTTTTAAAAAAATATTTACTAAATCATTTATCTAACAGAGTGTAAATATTTCTTTTGTTTACCAAAAATTTGGATTTGGTGCAAATGTTGATTTCCTCACATTTCATTCCTCATGTGTTTTCACGAAAAGAGATTGAATTATTGGAGACGGCTTAAATATATCCCCGAAGTGATTTGTTCACCAAACATCGATCGTACTCACGAAAATCGTCAAAATTTCTTCATATGCTGCCAAACGATCCCATGTAGTACGATGGATCTTGAAAGATATGAAAGAAGAATCCAACTTTTTCCCTACCCTACGACAAAATGACATAGTTAATATTTTGTGATCTATTTCATGTTTTAACGAGAGGCGCACATCAATTGCCAAATGGAGCAATTCTATTTTGGACTTTACTAGCAAAATAATTCTTTTTGTCATTATGAGAATAACGATATATTGTGAGCTATCAATTCTTGAAGAAGTCATAATAATTTACAATAATTTATCATTTATTAATTTGCGATCCATAATAGAGTGTTATTTTTTTTTATAGTAGAGTAAAGACTATCACCCAATCATTTCTTTTTTGTTTTCATGTGTCTACAACTTATGTGAAGGCTTGCCTCTGCATTAATGTGAGAGAATATGTGTGTGCGCCATATTTGTACATATACAGGGATTAATGTGAGAGTATATATACTACCCGCCTGGGTGGCGCTGCTGGAACGCGCACTCTTCCTCTCGCAAAAGGTTGAGTGTTCGAATCCCGGGCACCGCAGGGTGACTTAACCGGTGGCACGTGTGTGGTGGCTAGCACGTGTCGCCCCCAGGGGTTACTCCCCGGCTGTCGACCGTGCGGGGTTTCCCTGGGTTACCAAAAAAAAATGTGAAAGTATATATGTGTCTGCATATATTTGTATATATATATGTATATGTTTTAGCAAATATATGTTATTGGGATATATATGTATATGTTATTGGGATTCATGGCTAGCTCTTGACATGCAGACATCGCACGGACAGGGGGCTCAGGTGAGCACGTGGGCCCAGATGACGATGTTTCCTCTTGTCGTTTTCCCAAATTTTTTTTTGGTCAGCTTTGTTTTTTGGTCAGCGTCGTTTTCCTAAATTAACATGCGGTAACCTACTAAGATGTTTTTTGTTTTTATTTTTTATTAATTTGATTCAACCCACAAAGAGCCGGATTTTGTCAACAAGTACCTTCACAGCACCTGCCGAACATTAAAATAAATAGAACGCACCATATTCAAACTCTTTTCACGTTACATGTAATCGATACGTTGAAAATTGAAATATTTATTTATTAGATACGATTAGTGTGTACATTAGGCCCGTTTGGTTCAGCATTCCCAATGCTCATTTGGGGAATGCAAATAGTTTTAGGTGAAAGTCACTTTGGAGAAATGCAAATGACGTTTGGTAAAAAATCATTTGAAAGCCATTTGAGAAAATGTAATTGTGTTTGGTTATTTTTTTTTACAAATGAGTTTTGAGAGATATTTTTTTCAAAAAAAAAAATTATCTTTGGATGAATAGTTCCGGCGAAGGGCCATAGCCGTCGGCGAGCCAGATCCGGCGCCGGCGGCCGTCGCCCGACCTCAGGTGACTGTCGCCTGAGGTCGCGCAACCCCAGGCGGCGGCGGCCGGGGTCGCGCGACCCCAAGCAGCGGCCACCGGGGTTGAGTGACCCAGGCGGCCGCACGGCCTCGACGGCGTCGCCTGGGGTCGAGCGACGGCCGCCGGCGTCGGATCTGGCTCGCCGACGGCTATGGCCCTTCGCCGAAGCTGTTGTAGGGAGAAGATGAACAGTTCCAGTGAACAGTAACAGTTGCATTCCGAAAATGAGCATTCCCAATGGACCTTTCAAGATGCTTTGGCCAAATGAGCATCAGAAATACAATTGCATCTCTCCAAAGTGAGTAAAAAAATTTACCAAATACCATTTGCATTTGGCCAAGGGTCTTTAGTGCCCAAATGAGTATTGAAAATGCTGAACCAAACGGGGCCATCGTCGACGGGGCCAAAAGAAGGTTGGCATCTGCCCGGCCGCAGGAGAGGAATTTTGGCGGCACGGTGGTGAAACGGCGCGTCAAGGAACTGTGAAAGAGACCGTTCTTCAAAAGCCAGTTCCCCTTTTGCCCTTTGTATACGCCTTCATGCGAAGCAAGTACGAGAAATCGCTACAACAAATATTTTTTAGTCTAGAGCCTGCAATGTTACTAGTCATTACAGCATGTACAGCCGGTGCAAAAAAATTTCTCGCAATAAGCAATCCTCGTGTATCCTTTATCTAAAAAGAGTGCGTAGATTCATACAATCCTTAAATCAAGGTCGAATAAAATGATGTATGGTTTAGAATATTCTTTACTCTAACGGTGTACGCACTGGCTCCGCTTGTTTCGCGGAAAATGAATAATTTGGAGAAACATTTTTCCGAAAAACATTTTCGTATATCATGAAAATGCTTTTTATTCGCTCGATATCCATAACCGATTTAAGTGATCGTGTCTAAGAAAAATATTTTCCAAAAATATTCATTTTTCACGAAACAAAGGAAGCCTAATTTTTCCAAGTTTTATCGCTTGGGTCGACTTTTGTTGTGTTTTTAATATCCGTAGTTGAGCTGATCAGACGCTTGTCGGCCCATATCGTTACATTTCCTTGAGTTCGGGTGGGCCGGGACGCGGCCCATACCGTAGAAAGGATCGTTCTTGTAAGCGTAATGATGGGTCTTACGGGAAGAGAATGATTAGGCCCATCAGAAAAGCCCATTAAAACCTCGTGCAATGACGCAAAACCCCCCCCCTCTCCCTCTCTCTCCTCTCTGCGTTCTACACTCTTCTTCTTCTTCTTCTTCTTCTCGAACAATTTGCGCAGAAGACATCGAGGCCATCGGTGCGCTGCCGCCAGTAGCTCGAGCTCCGTCCGTCTGACCGACAACTTCATCTCTAACAATGGCGACCGTGATGCAGAAAATCAAGGACATCGAAGATGAGGTGCTTTCATTACATCGCCCGCTTAATCGCAGCTGCCATCGAACCGGTTTTCTGTTCTTGTTTTTTTTTTTTTTGTTTTTTTGTGGTTCGAGAGCTTTCAGGTCTCGGTAATTGTTGTCCGTACGGTTTCCAGTTGATGGAGATGATTGCCAATTGATACGAATGGGGTTTCCGCGTCTCGGAAATCGCGGCTAGTTGTAGTGGTTGTGTGAACAAATGTTGCTTGATTGTGCGATTTAGGCCTCCGCACTTACTTGGCCATGGATCGCCTTTTTTGTTTGTCAGATGCTTTCTTGTTCTTATTGCCCCTGTGGGTTGGATTTGCTGATGTTGTTTGATAAAGATCCTTGATTTACCATGGCTCCTAGGCTTTGAAGTAGAAATTGTCATCATCCGTGCTTGTACTGCACGAGTTTCGTGGATGTATGTGGGGTCTCCTATTATATAGAATGGAACGGGTCGAGAGTGTGAGCGCGAAACCTCCCTGTTAGTGTGTAGCGACGGCATTTTGTAGATGGGAGGCTTCCATGAGTTCTTTTTGTGATGATTTCTTAGTTGCTTGTGTCCTTCAGTGCCTTTAGTGCAACCCATCCGGCAATAGGGCTGCTTTTGGTGAAGGGAAGTCTTTTCCTATCTGTAAGATGAAACCAATACCAATGAAATTGGAGCCTTATTGTTGTTTGTCGAGCTTCACCTTCTATTTTCTGTACTAGGGATGGTTATAGGTTTGAATCGTTCTTGTGGAGGGTTCTTAACTGAAGCCCCTTTTGGTTGGATTGATTCTGATTAAGTTTGGAGTTGTAAATTGGATGATCAAATAGGGATGCTAAAATTTTTGGCTACTTTCTCTTTCATACTAATCCATGATTTAGACTTTAGAGTCCTTTGCATAGCAATTGTCTCGGATAAATGGGGATTGGTTTGATACATTCTATTGGTTCCACAAAGTCTACCCTGCAAGTTGGAATGGAACTTATGTATGCAGAGTTTGAAACGCAAGGCTTCCCAATGTTGTTTGGCACAATAGTGAAACAGTCCATCACATTAATGAAGGAAGAATGGCAGCATAGATAGTGGGACACTCTTCATTGGTGGTCTAGTATTAAGCATTTGTAGATATAAGATAGATATTGAGTTCATATATGCATAAAGGTTGCCACCTCGAGTTCTTTTTTCACTTGTTGGAGTAGGATTTAGAATTATTAGTCGTCACTTATTTCATCAAACTTGATTACATTTATTAGATCGTTATTAAAACCTGTGACTTTGAAAAAGCATTACAACAAAAAGAAAAACTGTAACTTGGGTAATTTGATTTGATTTCGGTCTTGATAATTTCCACCTTAATATTCTCCAGTTCATTATAAATTAGGAATTAATGAAAAGATTTAAGTACCTAGTACTTCTAAGTCCTTTATTAATTTATTTTTTTAAATTATGAAATTGTTATGTATGAAGTCTTGAATATGAACGATTTCTCAAAACTCTGTGCTGCTGCAAATTCTCTCCCTCTTACTTGGGTATGTGTTGATATTGAAAAATGCAATTGAATGACGAGTTTTGATACCTTTCTTGGATTTGCTTTTGAGAAGATGGTGTGATCTATAATGTGGCGACTTTCACCGTATTCTGAACTGAAAAGGATTTATACTGTCAATGATTCTAGTTGATATTGTGTATAAATTGTGCAGCTGTTTTCGTTATGGATATATTTTGAGAGGATGTCCTCTGTAGGATCTTTGTAGTTAAAGACATTCATGTGAATAGCTTGAACCAACTGACAGTTTGGATAATGCTTTTTGTGTACTGCAGATGGCTAGGACTCAAAAGAACAAGGCTACTGCCCATCATTTGGGTTTGCTTAAGGTACACTTTTCTTTTTCCAATTGTATGTGATCCTTAATTGCTTGATTCTGCGCATTATTTCTCAGAATATAATTCCAAAAGATAGCCAGTGGAATATAGCATATGTCTCGTGGGCATTTTTTGTTTTAACTGCTTTAAGTATCTATGTAATTAATTCTTTTGAGACAGCTAACTCTGAGAGTATGTCTTGTCAGGCTAAACTTGCAAAGCTACGGAGGGAACTCCTTGAACCTTCTTCTAAGGGAGGCGGGGGTGCTGGTGAAGGTTTCGATGTCACAAAAAGCGGAGATGCTAGAGTTGGTTTGGTGGGTTTCCCCTCAGTTGGGAAGTCTACTCTGTTGAATAAGCTGACTGGGACGTTTTCAGAGGTATGTTAAGGTTTTTAGTGCCTTGTGTCTACTTGATGTATAATCTACAAATTTGTTAAGTCTATCACTGTTGTTGTACTCTGCGTGGTCATCAAAGAGGAAAGATAATAAACTTTGATATGATAGTTCTATACAATAATTTTAATCACTCTTGTGCAGTTTCTCTCAGTAATTGAAAGATCTACAGATAACTATGGTATATATTCAGAAGAATCTAGAGGTGCTGATCGCAGGTGGACTGTTTCACAGTAGAAGAAGAGTTATTGGCTTGATTTTTTCCTCCTAGATTAATGGGATGATTCTGCATATATTTGGACACTTAATTAAAGGATCAAATAAAATGAACCAGGGTTTGTAATATGCTATTTGAAATTCAAAGAAACAGCTTCTAAGGAGTCTTAATAATTGATTATGTATATTTCATTTTTTATTTCAGATGTTTCTTTGGCAGTTGTATGTTCCATGATCATTACCCCAACCTCTTCCTCTCTCTCTCTCTCTCTCTCTCTCTCTCTCTCTCTCTCTCTCTCTCTCACACGTGCTCATGCGCGCACATACACACATGAGCACGCGAGCATGGACATGCACACTCATTTGCGCGCAAGGGAAGGTGTGTGTGTATGCGTTAGCATGACAACTCATCTGGCGAATTGTCAAACCACTCATGAGCTTGCAGTGTAGTCGTTGAAACTAGAGGAAGTGTGGAGTAGCTTGTTCAATCATCCTACTGTTGGCCCTTAGTTTCCAGTACCATTATCATAATAAGCTGTGAATCAGGGTTCATTCCATTTTTGATGATTGCAATGTTAATTCTGCCTGTTTGATTGAATCATTGCCTTTAGCAAAGCTGTGAATGATGGGAATGATCTGATAGCAGGATAAGAACATTTTGTAAGCTGGAATTCTTAATTGCTATCTCTCGATTTGGTAGAAAATATGTTATAACCACGTAGGCTTGCACTGAATAATTCTTTTGGTATGTGTTTGGGCTAGGGGAATATGCACCTATATATTTTCTAGTTTTCTTTATGACTGTTTCTATGCATAATATGATTTCAATCATACTCTTAGCATTATAGCTGTGAGCTTTGGCAATTTCATTGTCTATCTCTACTCAAGGGATTGTGCATAAAGACTTATGTCGATAACATTAAATAAGTTGTCTCTATATAGATTTGATTATCATCCGAGTTGATATTTTTGTCAACATCATAATTACTTTGTCCTTAGTGTGATTGTTTTTCCCCTACAACTTCTGCTAGAGCCAATGGTGCTTGCAGTTGCAGTGAAATCCTTGCTGATTTTTTACTCTTTTTGGTTTGAAGGTTGCTTCATATGAATTTACTACTCTGACTTGTATCCCTGGAGTGATCACATACCGTGGAGCTAAAATTCAGGTAAACTACTTTCCATTTCATATTTAGGAGTTTCTCAACAATAAGGTTTTGCACAACCAAAACTATGAGACAATAGCGGTGTGTTTCAGGAGGCATCTCTCTTCTTGGTTTATTGATTGAAGATATTGCAATGCTTTAGCTTGTAGTAATGTACTTTAAATTAGGTGATTAAACAACACTATTCCTGGTTTTGGGGTGTTGCAAAATGTATACGAGCCATGGACGCTCTCTGTATGTGGGTCACGTGTTATGCTCATTTTGATGTTAACTCATTTTCTTTCCATGGATCATTAAGATTCCCTTTTCTGAGAATCAGTGAAATCATCTTGATTTCCCATAGAGATGATCTATCATAATGCTAAATACTTGTGTTTTATTGTAATTGGCAGTTACTAGATCTTCCTGGTATTATTGAGGGTGCCAAGGATGGAAAGGGTAGAGGCAGACAGGTAAATATGGTTACATATGTCTTCCTTGTGCTGGCAATGCATTTAATTTGTTAATTATTATTCCTTTTCTAGGTTTTTGACTATAAGTTGCTCTTTTGTCTTTCCAGGTTATCAGCACTGCCAGAACATGCAACTGCATTTTGATTGTTCTTGACGCGATAAAGCCAATTACTCACAAGCGTCTGATAGAGAAAGAGCTTGAGGGATTTGGAATCAGGTATGTGCGTGGTTAAAATATGTGTGCGGTAAAAATATGTGTGCTTGACAGTAACCACACAAGGAACAGTAAAATTAGAAGCTTTCAAATCTTTGGAGGGTACAGTAGCCAATGTCCTGTTCTTTACTATAGTAGCTACAGGTACTTCCTCATGGTAGCCATATAAAGATTATTACGCGTACTCGGTGTCCGAGCATACTTCCTTCTCCTATGAATAGTCTCTCTCATTTATAGTCGTTATAATTAGGGATGTCTGAGGGGCGGGACGGAGCTGGGGGTTGCATTCCTCTTCCCTGGCCTCAGGGGATCTACTTTTGCTATCCCGCCTTGCCCCCTCCCGTAAGGCAAGTAAAACTTGTTTTTAACGCTTTGGCTATTAGCGAGTGTACGAGACACTAACATGATTCATGTTCCGCTTCTATCATAAGTACATCTATGGCATTTGGTGGACTAACTGGAATGCCTCTCAAGAATTATTGTTGAATGACCAGATTGTGTGAGTTAATAAATTTCCTATGTATGGAGATTGACAATCAACGTTACTTGTACTTGAAATTGGTTCGAGTAGGAAAAATGGTGGAACCTACATAACTGGCGACGTTGAGTTTATAGTTTGACAAGTGGGGATTTATACTATAATGTCATATTCGGGTGTCGGTGAGTTCAGTCTAAAAGGAACGTACTTTCTGTGGATTTCTTTGGGGTTTCCACGATGACATAATCACATGAATATTGGCCCTTATGCTGATATAAGAACTGAATTGCTTGAACTTATGCTTTGAAACACTTTATGTTATGTCAGTGTTGCAAATTAAAATTTCCATGAGTATTCTTGCTAATTTTAGATGAATAATCGATTTATGTCCTTCAATATACGGTTTGAATATCCTGCATTTTTTTTACTGCAGAGATGATTCGCCTTGCATAAATTCTTTAAACTGTGGATGATCACACAAACATTTTTGCTGTTTCAGTCTTGACTTTTATGTGTTCATAACTAGAAATGAGAATTACTTTCTTTATTCTTCTTTGCAGGCTGAACAAGGAGCCACCTAATCTAACGTTCAGGAAGAAAGATAAAGGTGGCATTAATTTCACATCAACAGTGGCAAACACTCATCTGGATCTCGAAACTGTGAAGGCCATCTGCAGCGAATATCGGATACATAATGCCGATATCACTCTTAGATGTGATGCGACTGCAGATGACCTTATAGATGTTATTGAGGGCAGTAGGAAATATATTCCATGCATCTATGTCATAAACAAGATTGATCAAATCACACTAGAAGAGCTAGAGATTTTGGACAAACTTCCTCATTACTGTCCGGTCAGGTAACTCAAATATTCTCTCATAGATTTTGACTTTTGATTATTATGCTCAATTCATACTTTACCAACCAAGGATTAGTTGTTCAATTTAGTTCCAAATGGGTAGTTTTTGGAGATTATAGTAATCACTCACATGGTTGAAAGCTATATCTTTGGTTATTCTATGTCCCTTCCTCCTGTTGTCTGATGTCAGTCTATACGTTGCCCGATAGTAAATTAGTTTGTTCTTTCAACTGATCATATACTGCTTCATGGTTGACATTGCAGTGCTCACCTTGAATGGAATCTTGATGGTCTGTTGGAGAAAATATGGGAGTATTTGGATTTAACTCGTATATATACAAAGCCAAAAGGAATGAATCCAGACTATGAAGACCCCGTGATTTTATCATCAAGGAAGAGGACAGTTGAGGATTTCTGCACCCGGATACACAAGGATATGGCCAAACAGTTCAAGTAGTAAGTAGAAACCGAGGCTTTAGCTTCACCCTCTATCTTTTTGTTGATATGTGAACTACTAGGTGCAAATTCTGACGAGTCCCACATATGTCATCTTTATGGTATAAAATTCAATTTGATTTTCTCGGCCTTCTTGCTACTACTTATATGAGCTTTTACTTTGCTTAAATATGCAGCGCTCTAGTCTGGGGTTCAAGTGTCAAACACAAGCCTCAAAGAGTTGGCAAGGTGAATCTTCACTTCTCAACTCAGTCGTGAATCTTTTACTTTCTTTATCCCTTTCTTTTTTGTTAGTTCAGAGGAGTTAGTTGCTGTGGCTAATTTCAATGTTTGATGATGCTTTCCATGGATTAGGAGCATGAACTTGAAGATGAAGACGTCGTTCAGATCATCAAGAAGGTGTAACTTTCACGGTAGGGGAACCTTTGGGAACACTAGACAGATGATTCAGTGCGGAGTAGCAGGCTGGTGCTGATCTGATGTATGTCGTGAACTAGTTCTGTTGGACCAGAAAACAGTGTGATGCATGCAATTTTGAGTGGTTGGCTAGTTCAACCGGAGTTAGCTTTTGACTTACGTCACGTCCTCCCCCTATCTATTAGCTTAAGTTTGTAAATTGTCATGGCGAGGCTGTTCGTTCAGTGGTCATCAATGTGAGGGAGGCTTTGCCATTGCCATTGCCATTTTTTTAGGATACAAGATGATGATAATCCCGTGTCTGATCATGAAACTGGCGAGTACAGTACCGGTATTAGATTCTGAATATTTTTTCAATATGGAAAGCTACTAAAATGGTGACTTAGATAAGAGGAGTTGAGATATTCAAGGATGAATTTCCATATGAAGAGTCACTACAAGTAAATTTCCGCTGTAAATTGTTAGCTTTTCATCTATTGCGACTAGTAAAATTTAGTTCTTTTTAGGATGAATCGACTGTGCTTGGTGAATATCGAAAAAATTTAAGTAGTTATCAAATATAGAATGGTTTTTGAAATCACTTCCTAGCCCTTAACTCGACCCTTTTAGGGTTTTTTGGATTTGGGATGTGCAAAATGGACCGCTTAAATCGGGAATTGTCCAAACCGGTCGGCTTGGTGCTGTTCCCAGGAGTGTCAGTCTTTGATTTCTAAAAGTGGAATCGATGTCGAAGCGGTCTGGTTTTTGTTTTCAAAGGAAACCGGATCGGTTTTCGGTTTCTAATTTTGAGAACCAATCTTATTTTACTTTGAAACTAGACTGTATTGAGAACTAGTCACCTCTACTTGGGGTGCTCGATTCTCCTCTACTTGGGGTGCTCGATTCTCCCACAAAGGCGGGGTACATCCAATAGTAGTGAAGGACTAGGAGATTGGATACTTTTGTATTGGATCGTGCGCTTTTATCTATCAAGTCTTCTTTTTGATGACTCTATTTAATAAAAAGCGAATTAATTAGGTAATTATCTTTCGTTCGATGGCATTTGTACCTTAGAATTTGCTCAAAGATATATTTCCGAAGCCTTGCCATAACCAACAACTTCTAAGAGGTTTTCGACTACAAGGTTTTCGACTAGGCGACTGTGGTCACATTGTGTGACAGCGACACTAATAAATTTTAAGGACAAGCCAATCTTTGCTTTTTGAAAATTACTATATTCTCCACGCTCGGTAAATTTTCAGGCGCAATTGTAAATACTGATAAGTAAATTCCCGCTTCAATTAATAACATGTCATGTAAATAAATTTATATTAATGTGTCAGCCATTATCGTAAGTAAGATTCTCATTCCAGTTAATAAGGGGTCAAATGGTTAACATCGTGCGAGATCTATTGAAAAATATAATTCTTCTTTTTCATCTTTAGTCAGAACAAAAATAAATTTCACACCTAATGTGTACCGGAAAAATATTATTCTTTTTTTTTTATCACTTCGAAGGGTTCCTCCGAGAGAACATTATCAAAATCTCTTCACCGTCTTGCTCTGCTGCTGGAGTACTTCCAGCGCGGGCAAGATAGACCCAGCGAAAGCAGAAAGCAACTTGCTTTGTACATCGAAGAGCTGCGCACCCACAATCTTCCCAGCAGGTATCCATCTGATTCTTCTCGGTTCGTGGTTTTCTTGAATCGTCTTCATGCTGTGTGCCCCCTTCCTGTTCAACCGAAGAAGTCATTGATTTTGTGCGGGGTGTGCCTGTACAGTTCTGCCCCGCTTCTTCTGAACCCACCAAGAAAATTCTTCCTTTCTTTCTTTTTGATGTTCCCTTTTGATGAATTCTTCTGTGATAGGATATTTGATATTTGAGCGTGTTACTTGTGTAGTTAGGCTGTTCTCGACAGAGTCTTATGGTGGCACAGAAAAAAAAACTTGGTTCTTGGATTGTCCTGGCTCTCAAATTTTGTTTCTATGGGAGATATTGAAAAGTTGATATGCATCACCTTGTACTACTACGGTGCAGCTTGTGGAAAGTGTTTTTCCGTGGAGTTGTATGTTTTTTGTTTTTTGGTGCTGTAGTGAGCGATGGGCAGAGTCTTTCTTGGCTTGCCAGGACCGTGGGCCGATGACAATCGCGAAGCATCTGACCATTATACGGCAAAAATCGGTGGATTGCCCGTTAGTAACTTCTGATTTTCTCGTACGATTTTGTTGTTTGTCACATGATGTTCTGTTTGAAGTGTATGATTCTTTTCGTCTGTCACAGGACTGGCCTTCTCCATTGATGGCCTGGGGATTAGATTATCTCAAGTGCAGCATATGTGGAAATAAACTTTGTCTTGTCGGACAGGTTTCATTTTTATCTGTCATCTATAAAGACAATTATGCTGAGGAAGTGTGTTGTGAGCGAGAGATCATGTGTGCTTGTAGGTTCCTGCTCCTATAACCAGTGGAAAGTTGATAGTTGAAGACCGTGTGCTTTACATCTTCGGTTGCATAGCTCCGAAATGTGGGAGCAGTCCGTTGAGGTCTCCTCTAAATTTCTGGCAATTTCTTTGCTTGAGTATTGGTTTTAAGAAAAAACTCTGAGTGGTTCTCAACACTAAGAAAAATGACTTGTAGCTGGCGAGCAATTCGTATTCAGAGATCTTGTGAAGACGAACAATCAAACTCCACTTGCTGCGACGCGGTAATGGCTGCCACACGCTCTGTTTCAGCCAGGGAAAATGACTGGTGGAATGATTTGGATGAGAATGATGAAGACGTGGATTTAGAGGACCTAGGAAGGGCACTCGCAGAAGCTGCAACTGTTACTTCCAACTTGAAGAAACCAAATGGGCATGAGAATTCTGAGAAAGTAGCGAAATGGTCACCTTCAAGGCCAATATCAAGACAAGCAGATGATTCTATACCTGGTACAGATTTCGTATGAAAGTAGTCTATAATGGTACCAACTTTACTGCTATTGTTATCCACCTGATGGCTTAATTGAAATAACCTATCTGCTGATTGCAGTGATGCCTTGCTTTTATATATTTACCTTGGAAGAGCCTTTTTCGAAGGATGTCACATCTGTTTGTTTGAACTATTCATCTCTTTCCATCAATGTCGACAATCATGTACAGGAAGAAGTATTGGATGAGGAACGCTATGAGTATGATAGAGCTGTAATGGCTGACCGGACTTACTTAAAGTTTCAGAAACGGTTGGATGCTAATCCGGAACAATGTTTCAGGTGCTCATCTCTACTAAGTGAGACATGGCTAAAACAAGTAAAATTCAAGTCGTTGTTTTGGTCTTGCCAGAAACAACTGTAGTTGCATATAAATTATGATAAATAGGATTGGGTTTTTGACAATCTATGTATTATATAAAGTTAGCCAAAATAGTGGACTCTTGGAGCTTCTTGAATCTTTGGATTTTACAGACTAATTACACCTCGTCTTTTTTACAGTGTTATTGTTTTGGAAGATTTGGCTTAGGTGGCAGATTGTGAATCAATCTCGTGAATTTATGCTTTATAATTCTAGTATGTTGATGAACAATTTACCTGGAAAGGCGTAATTCATCTTCAATATGAAGACTCTGTAGAATAGATACAGTGAAATCTTGCTAAACAAAAATTTTAGTTTTTTATTTTAGTTGACATAAATCTAATTCATGTTGATTGATAGCAGAAATAGGCCTGTATATAGCCCAAACACCACTCGAGTTTTTCATCTAGAGGATTTTTTTTTCCACATCTTTGGTAGTTGATGTTTCTTGGAGAAAGGAAGATCTAACGTTCTGGAGTAAGCACAGAAACATAAATTCAGTCAATATAATTGTTGTATATTTGGAATTCAAAATTTGTGGAAAGATTGTACCCTTATCCAACTAAAGTCCAAGTAAATGATATGCCATATCCTTGCTGTGACTGAATCTTTAGATATTCAAATGGAGGGAAGCCACTATTGGCCAGTAAAGAGATAGGAGATCCTGCGAGATGCAAGCTCTGTGGTGGTCCAAGACAATTTGAGATGCAGCTTATGCCGCCGTTGTTATATTTTCTGCATGAAGCTGCTGATGATTCTCAGAAAGATGCACTGGAGAATTGGAACTGGATGACAGCAATTATATATACTTGTTCCGAGGTACAAACAACCTCCTCAACACGTTGTGCATGGATGCTGTTTTTCTGGATGTTGTTTTGTGAGCACAATGACTTAGAGCGGTGGTGGTCGGTGAAACTCTTAGTGATAGATTTCGGATTTGCACTCTTTTCTAGAATCTGGTCTATGAAAAAAAAAGGGACTTGGGGGATTCATGGTTTTCCTCATAAAAGAAAGAATCTCTTCTCTAGATTCGCTATTTTGGTTGGATGAGGTTTGTGAATTTCTTTTGATTTTGGATTTTTCTCTTGAAACTATAAAGGTTCATTACCTTTTGACACGCCATTTTTGTTCGCTTTCACTATCCTTATCATAAGGCTAGCTGCTCTTAGGAAACACCTACTTTCGATTCTTCATTTGGAAAAGATATATAACTAAGTCTTACCAGCATAATCACTTTTGCAAGTTTTTTTATACTCATTAAGCTCATATATAATGTGTGTGTGTAATTGTTGCTCCTTGCATTCCTCAGAGCTGTTATGACTCCCAAAACGCAGAGTTCAGAAGTGGGGACTGGATTGTTGCTGAGGAAGCTGTGTTAGTACAATGTGAGAAATCATTGGAACAAGCTCTACTTGATTATATATCTCATTACACGGCCTCACCTTCACGTGGCCCCTTTTCTCGTGGAGTAAAATCTGGATGTCCAGATCAGATGAATTGATTTTTGCAACAGTAATGGATTTAAATACTGATTGGGTAAGTTCTGGGATCTCTCTGATATGGTGCTTTTGATAGTAGTACCATAAAAGTGAATCGAAATATTTGACTGAAGAGAAGGTGGTGGATACCCTAGATATTCCCAGAAGGAGATGAATTGAGAGATATTTGTGAAATGCACTTGATCTTACCACAATGCACAAGAAAGCTCTCTGAAAAGGAAACTCTTTTGCTCATGTTTGGGTGCACAATTATCTTTTGAGAGCTTATTTTTGACTGATCCTGTTATAAATTTTGGGAGGAGACATCAAAGTGTGCCACAAGCATATACAAGCATATATTACAGTTCCATTTTTTTTTTTTTGGTAAAGATATTACAGTTCCATTTTTCATCTCTATGGTGATTGATTTTGATCACAAATTTCTCCGGCAAAGAAAGAAGGGGATCATGTATGCTGCATGACTTGCTAAAGCTGTAACTTTTGTTATATTGTAAATAACAGTACACGATAGGAAATATAAAAACAAGCGGAAGACATAGACGCATATGTTCGGTATACATAGATTTATGGTTTGTAGGTAATGTTCCCGGTCATTTGTCCACTGAAAGCCTTCGCCTAGCAAGCTTCACCCTCAATCCATGTTTCATGTGAAGTATGATAGAATTAGAAGGTCTCACAGGGTGACCTTCCACAACATGAACTTCGTAGTTATGAATTACAGCGGCTGCAACTGTTTTCATCTGAGTGAAAGCCACTTCTTTTCCCAGACAAGTTCTCGGTCCGGCATTAAATGCCAAGAACTTGTATGACGGCTCGTGCCTAATTCCTCCTCTCCCCGAAATCCACCTCTCCGGTCTAAATTCCAAGCAATCCTCTCCCCATACTGATTTCATCCTCCCCATTGCATACATATTTAAGAGTATTTTCGTGCTGGGATCGACTTTGTGCCCGCTAGGAAGGACGTCAGGCTTTACAGGACACTTGTGTTGGAATGGAACCGACGGGTACAACCTCAAAGATTCGCACAGCGCGCCATGTAAATAAACCATCTTGGGCATATGCTCACCGATCTTGAAAACCATAAGATTTTGTTCTTCTTCCGGGATTAAAGATCTGATTTCCTCTCTGATTTTCGTTTCAACAGATGGGTTCGTGGAAAGAGCCCAGAAAAACCACGTGAGAGCCGAACTAGTGGTATCTTTCCCGGCAATCATGAAATTCAAAATCGTGTCCCTGAGGAACTTGTCATTGCATTCTAAAGCACCTAATGTCTCATTTTCCACCATATATGATGTCAATAAATCTGCGCCAGTTTCATCTCCCTTCACTTTACTGGTTCCTTCTCTCAGTTCAACTCTCTTCATCTCTATGTAATTCCCTACAATTTGGTCCATATCTTCCCAAGCTCTTCTCAATTTCTCCTCCACTCCAATCCCCAACGACCTCTGCAGAGTACCGAACCACGCGGGGTACAAGTGGCGATAGAAAATCACCTCCTCGGCATCATCCAATGCCTTGGAAAACGGGACTTCGGGGAATTCGACGGATAAACTGCCGGGGTCGAACCCAGTGACGAATCTGCAAGCAGAATCAAAGGTGAACCTCTGGAACAAATCCTGCAAATCCACCGTAACACCTCTCTGAGACAGTTCGCCGAACACCTTGAGCAGGCCATTCTCCACCTTGTCCCTGGTCGTCGTCGCCAAGAACAGATGGAACCGAGGGTCGTTCATTAACACCTGAGCGACCCTTCACTGCGTCCTCCACAGATCGGAGTCGGAGTTGAAGATCCCGTCACCCAAAACGTCGAACACCCTCTTGAACTCGGGCCCTTTCGGGAAGTTCTCGAAGTTGGTGCTCATGATGTAGTGGACGTTGGCGGGATCGGCGGTGATAAGCATGTCCATGCCGGAAAACCAGAGGAACCGGAAGAGGAAGTTGCAGCGGCTCCGCTCAAGAATGCCGGTGGCCCAGTCGTGGACGCGGCCCAGGTTGAGGAAGAGCGCCGGTAGCATCCCCACGAGCGGCCAGTTCTTGGGGAGCCCATCGTCGCTTTTGCCGAGGAGACGAAGGACCACGAAGCAAACCCCGGCCAAGAATATCTCCAAGAAACCTATCAATGCCATTGAAGCTTCTCACTCTCTCTCTCTCTCTCTCTCTCACAGAGAAGGAATTGAAAGCCTGGTAATTCATAGAACAGAGTCGTAGACATGACAAGTGACAGTGGACCAGAAGCTGATGTTATCGTCAAGTTGAGGCTGAGGTCGAGTGGCATGGAAACGTACCGACGAGCAGTTGTGGCGGACCATCACCATCACCATCACCCTCTCTATCCAAGTCCAAGCCATGACACGACAACTCTTACTTTTCGCTTGTCCTTTTCTTTTCATTTTTGCCTTTCTAATTCCACGGACAGAAGAAAACAGCCGGCTGGCTAATGGGGCGCGCAATCTTTAACTCGGCCCAATTCCAAAAAAAAAACATCAATTTTAAGTTTTATCTCAAATCTAATCCAAATTTTATTTTGTCTAAAAAAAATCACCAATTTTCAATCATATCTCAAATCTGACCTCTGTTAACTATCCATCCACTCTCACCGTTAGTCATCCGACATGGCTCTTCCACGTTAGCAATTGAGGCACCACCGTAGCAATAAAAGCATATGTACACTTGGATTGCACTTTCTCTTCTTCATCTCCTTCGCACGATTTTCTCTTTAGGGTTTTCTTTCTTCTTTCTTCATTTGATACATGAGCGAGAGACTTTGATTTGTCTGAAGATCTTGCGCGCTCATCCTCTCACACGAAGTCGCTCACTCTCACGCTTGGCCGTTTAGAGACTTGTTTCCGTATGGAATTTTGAAGATCTCACGCACGTTCGGTCAAGATCAAACGAGCAAAATCTCGCGTGCTTCTTCACTCAGAGACATCAACTTGTCTAAAGAGCGAGTGAGGGAGTCAAGATCTCACGTGCTCGCTCGCTCGCTCATCCTCTCATACGGAGTTGCTCGCTCTTATGCTCGGCCGTTTAGAGACTTGTTTCCATCTGGAATTTTGAAGATATTGTGCACATTTGGTCAAGATCAAGTGAGCAAAATCTCGCATGCTTGGTTGCTCAGATACATCAACTCGTCTAAAGAGCGAGCGAGCGAAGATCTCGCGCGCTCATTCGCTCGCTCATCCTCTCACACGGAGACGCTCACTCTTGCATGTACTCGCGCTTAGATACATCAACTTGTCTTAAGAGCGAGCGAGCGAAGATCTCGCGCTCTCATTCGCTCGCTCATCCTCTCACACGAAGACGCTCACTCTCGCATGTACTCGCGCTTGTTTGCTCGAAGGATGCTTGCTTAAGGGTCAAAGAGGACAGAGTGTTGAAGTCATTAAACATAAGGTATTCGTCTTCTTCTTCTTTCTCCCATGCATTGGACATATTAAATTACGATCACCATGTGCTTAATGGTTTGTACAGTAGTGATTTATCTCACAAAAACTGAAGTCAGTGCTATATCCGAGTGTTTAGAGGAAGTGTTAAATTTAAGTCTTCCCTCTAGTGAGGTGAGATGATTCTCATGGGAAAATTCAGTAGCTTTAGTTCTATAGATAGGGCCATTAGATCAATTAACAAGCTGTTTACAACGTTAGAAGTTGAGTTGAAAGACTGCGTTCAAGCAATATATTGAAAGCGTGTGCATCTTGTATTTAAATAGAGATGTGAAGCCTATTTGTGATAGCCTTACTACATTCATTTTTAAAGAGACTTTGAGTACAGAAAAGGAATTCTTCTTCTTTTTCCTCCTAATCTATTGGAAGGCATTGAACTGAAGGATTAGTTCAGAAGGTTATGTATTTCAAATGTGTTCTCTAGCTATGGGTTGTCACGTGTTTAGATATTAGGAGCCAGAACTTACTTTTTCTTTATAGTTTCTGATCAATAAGCTGTTGTTTTGTGAAACTCTTTTCCTAATGTGAAGTGTGTCATAACTGCTTATTATGCCATACAATTACTAAAGCTATTGTTGTCTTACTAGGTATTTAATTAGTGCAATGAGTTCAACATTGAACTTCAAATGTCCAATTTTTATTCCATTTTGTTTATAGGATTGGGCCGGTTGGGGTTCCAGGTCACCATCATTTTGCTAGTGGAAAATTGAAGTGTTGTCGATTGAATAAGTAACAATGGTGAGTTCATTCAATTGTTGGCATTTCATTTTTAAATATTGTTTTTAGTTTTCACTGTATGACTTAGTGTGTTTTTTCACAGAATGAAAGTGACAGTGACGATGGTTCATTAGACTTGTGTGATAATGAAATAAATTTATCAGATAACGAAGAGATTAGAATGAGGGAGATAAGAAAAGATTTTAGGAAAGCAATAATTGAGGAGGTAGATAATGGTGGAGACCTGGCTGAAGGTTCCATCGATATAAGAATGGAGGAGGAGTTAGGTGTTGTTCTACACGAAGGTAGGGATGATGATGAAGATGCAATATTGGATGATGAACCTCTAAGTGGTTCCGATATTGATAATTTTGAAGAAGTTAGTGGCACAACTGGACGAATTGTTAATAGGTATGATCCTATGTGTAACCATAATGAGAATGTGTTTAGTCTAGGTATGAGATTTGAATCTCATGAATAGTTCAAGATAGCTGTGCAAAAATATGCGGTAATTAATGGATTTAACATTTTTTGGTAAAGGAGTCAAAAGAAAAGAATGGAAGCAAAGCGCGTGAGTGGCTGTGGTTGGAGGTTGTATGACAGTTGGGTTCAAAATGAGAAAACTTTTGTAATAAAGAGAGTTGGAAATCGACATAACTGCAATAGAAGCTTTACAAATAGGCAAGCCACTTCTACATGGCTTGCTCGTGAGTACATGCCTAAGATTAGAGCCATACTCACTTATTCAGCTACCGAAATGCAAACAGATGCAAGAGAAAGATTTGCCCTGACCCTCGATAAAAAAAAAATGTTACCGAGCCATATGGAGAGCTCTTAGTTGTGTAAGGGGGTCGATAGGGAAGCAATATGATATGCTAAGATCTTATTTGGAAGAGCTTAAGAAAGTTAGTAAAAATGGAAGATTTGAGATGGAGGTTAACCCAGAAATCAAAGTATTTGAGAGGTTTTATGTGGGCTTTGATGAGTTAAAAATGGGCTTTTTAGCAGGAGGTAGGCGTGTGATAGGTTTGGATGGGTGCTTCCTTAAGATTGGATTGAAAGGTATGTTGTTATATGCCGTCGGATGAGATGGAAACAATCAAATGCTTCCAATAATTTTGGCAGTTGTGGAAGTTAAGTCTGAGGCATCGTGGACTTGGTTTATTGCTCGATTATTTATTGACTTGAATGTGGACACAGGCGAAGGCTGGACTTTTATCAGTGATTAACAAAAGGTAATATGTCACATTTGTCTTCATTGGCTATACACTATATTGGTACAATCATTGTTGTGACATGCTTGTTTTTCATTGGTTTATTTTGGTTGTAGGGACTAATGAATACAGTTTCATGGCTATCTCTACAAGCAGAGTATCAAAATTGTGCAAGACATATATATGCTAATTGGAAAAAATTACACAAAGGGAATGCTTTGAAGAATCTCTTTTGGAGGGCTGTGAGGTGTACATTTGAAGCTGATTTTGACTTGGTAATGGCAGATTTGAAGATGAAGTGTCCTAAAGGTTATGAAGACTTTATGAGACAGGGCTCTAAGCACTTGTGCAGGGCTTTCATTAAGACAGGTACCAAGTGTGATGCTGTTGAAAATAATTTAAGTGAGACCTTTAATGGATACATTTGCATACCGAGAGCAAAACCCATTCTTGAGATGCTTGAAGAAATATGAGCTATGTTGATGGAGAGAATGACAGAGAGAAGCCAGTTAATGGTTGATCAAATAGATCCAATTTGTCCAAGGATTAGAATGAAGTTGGAGAAGACTAAACTTGAGTCCAGGTATTGTTTCGCTAGAGCATCTTTGGGAAAAAAATTTGAGGTTGAAGGGGATGGCAATAGATTTGTGGTTGACTTGGCTGGGAAGACCTGTGCTTGTAGGGAATGCGATATCTCTGGTATACCATGTAGACATGCCATATGTTGCATTGCTTTCATGAAATTAGATATCAATGATTATGTTGATGATTGCTTTAAGAAAGAAGTTTATGAAAAATGTTATCAATTTCCCTTCCCGGTCATGAATGGGGAAAAAATGTGGCTCAAAGTCAATGGTGAGCCAATCAAACCCCCACCTTATAGA
The DNA here is from genome assembly GCA_031216285.1 of Syzygium syzygioides. NCBI lineage: Eukaryota > Viridiplantae > Streptophyta > Magnoliopsida > Myrtales > Myrtaceae > Syzygium > Syzygium syzygioides. The sequence continues at coordinate 43,117,684 of CM062249.1, forward strand.
AGGAAAAGGGGTAGAGAGAAGAAAAATAGAATCAAGGATAAGGATGAGCGAAGTAGAGATGGCAAGAAATTGACGAAAGTTAGAGTTCAAATGCGATGTTCAAATTGCTTTCAATATGGGCATAACAATAAGACATGCAAGAATCCCACGACATCTAGGCCACCCAAAGCATGTCTTGTTGGACAATTTTGTAATTGTCGATAAGATTTTTGTTGGGTTATCACAAATGATATCATTGGTATTTCTTGTGTTTTTTCACATGTAGGCAAGAAGAGGAAGACCGAAAAAAACTGATGGGGCTAGTGGTGCGCAAGCTAGTTCACAAGTTAATAGATCATCTAATGGGGACTCCATTATCATAAGGAAGGAGAGAGCACAGGCTAGTGCTTTATCAAGCATAATTTTATTTTCATACCATGTGTATATTGTGATTAATGTTTGATAGTCATTTTGTTTCTTTAGGCAATATAAGGATATGGACTTTTTATATCTGAAATTGCTAGGAATTCTTATTTAAGGGTAATCTATGTCTATTGTTTTATATGTGTGTCAAAAAGAAAAGTTAAGTTCGTATGTTTTTTTTTTTTTATTGTAGATGCCGAGTAGTGATAGAGTTATTGACATTGGAGGTCCATCTATTTCCAAGGGACAAACAAGAGCAAGGAATGTTGTTGAAGTTTCACTAGGCCAATCTTCTACTGAGATCTTAGAACCTTCATGTACTCAAGAATTTGGAATTGGTGGTTAATTGTGAAATTATGGACCCAAAAATGCTTGTGCAGTGCCTTCTACTAGATGTTGAGTTGTAGACTGAAAAGTGCTAGTTTTTTGTTGTTTGTAAGTGGATTTGGCTATGCATTATGTGTTTGGGGATTTGGCAATGTCATTTCATATATGTGATGTTTTGGCTATGCAGTATGTGTTCAGTTGGTTTGAAAAGCTTGCCAAGAAATAAGATAAAACTTGGAGTGTTTGGATTTTGCAAATTTAGATTTTGCAACATGTAGGTAGTGTATATAGAAAGAGTTTATTTTCAAGAACTTGTAGAAGATTATAGCATGATATTCTGCGATATATATTTTGTTCACAGGTAGATTCCATAAAAGATGGTGACATTAAAGAGGAACGTCCTTTCACAAAATAGTAGCATTTGCTTTCATCCAAATCTGCATAATCCTTATCGCTTTAAAATAAAAATGAAATGGGATAGCATTCGCCTTCCCGATCTTGACCCCAGAGAGAGAGAGAGAGAGAGAGAGAGAGAGAGAGAGAGAGAGAGAGAGAGAGAGAGAGAGAGAGAGAGAGAGAGATGGGTCATATAAAGTCTTGAGGTGGTGGATGCAGTTTCAAATTAGTGAACCGAGCTTCGTAAGACCAATGCCTATTGCCTACAATTACTCCATCATCTTATGCCGACAATGCCAGCTTCTTTCTTAGTCATTTGATTTTTCTAAGCAAAAGGTGTTGTATAATGCTAAAACGATTGATTTTCCTATGAATTTTCTACGTCTTAGCAAGACTTCGCGATACAAGGTTTTGATGTAGATGTAAAACAAGATCGTTTCTTTAGATCGGTCCGTTGACAGGCAATTGACAATATTGAGTATCCGAAATGGTTCTATCCATAAATTTGTAACTCTATCTTGAATTTTGATTAATAGGGTCTATTCTTGTATGCCTGCAAGTCACATGTCTTAGCCATGTACTGCATAAACTATTGCATATGGTACCGCATTTGAGGAAAAAAAAACTCAAACTCTTGCTGCGACTCTATAGTCTTCAAGTTCAGAACTTGTTGAAACCCAATTAATTTTTTTTTCTCCTTTAACCCTTTCTTTCGGTGCAAAATACAAGCCCATTTTGTGAGACATACCGGTTCGCTTCTAACTTAATAACATAATCCAATGACCAAAATGTCAAAGCAACAAAGGCAATAAAGAACCAGCCAAGAGATTCAGAGCCCTTTATGCAAGGACAAACTCAAATAGAGACAACGATGCAACTCCTGCAGAAATGCTATGATCCATTTAACCGACTTTGTTCAAGCTATGACATATCTCGGCTCAGCCCTCCACATAAGCCCAATAAACGAATATTATCCGCCAATGTAAAATAAATCACCTAGCATATTCTCCAAACTGTCAGGAACATAACCTAAATTAGAGAATTTACAAACAATCTAACCTGATCGAGTTGGTAGCTTTGTTACATTAAATGGGTCACTATTTCAATTTAAACACTTCTAAATCCTCTACTCTACTCAGACAACTAGCTTGATGCCAGTAATATGAGGCCTTGATCTAATGTTAGCAACAGCTCTTCCCAATTGGAAACCCAATAACAACCAATATGTTCACTTTGGTGAATAATTAGCAACTGGAGATACTGGTTCTTCCCGACATAAACATTATCAGATGGAAATTCAAGTAGCTGAGCTTAATCTAACACATCCTCTCTTCAAATGAATGCATTAAGTCTATTACAAATAGGCTTCACATCTCTGTTTAACTGCAAGATGCACACGCTTTTAATATCTTGCTTGAAGGCAATGTGGTCTTCTGCTTCCAACTTAGCTTCTAACATTGTGAACAGCTTGCCAATTGTTAATTGATCTAATGGCCCTATCTACGGAGATGAGGCTGCCGAATTATTTTTCATCATTGGTGGGAAGACTTAAATTTAACACTTCCTCCAAACACTCGGATGGAGCATCTTCTGCGAGATAAATCAACTGACTTCAAATTCCATGAGATAAATCACTTCTAGACAAATTATTAAGCATATGGTTATCGTAATTTAATATCTCTAAATGCATAGGAGGAGGAAGAAGAATAATACCTTCTGTTTAATGCCTTAAACACTCTATCCGCTTCGGCGCTTAAATGAGCATCTTTCGAGCGACCAAGAGCAAGTATGTCCGAGAGTGAGTGTCTCCGTGTGAGAGGATTAGCGAACGAGTGCTCACTTGTCACGCCCCGCATCCTACAAGCGCGCGATCATCCCTCGATGGTCGATTATTGAATGCGACGTCCTAGGCACGTCGCCGACCCAACCCAAACATAAGATATTAGACACGCGCGGAAACAAATAGGAACAACCTGGACAAATAATCATGACAAGGGGTAGCACTAGCACGAAATAATAATTACATAACTTTATAAAGCAGTCACTATTACAAAACGATAACCCAGGCTACCAGTTTAAAATCACAATTTTCAAAAGGGGGTGGTGGTTTACAAACTTATCTCCTCTACAACAAGGTACTCAAAAGACAGGGTAACTTTGATCTATCCTTCAATCCCTGTGGTACTCTGGCAGCATCTCTGACTTGATCACGGTCGCGGATCTAAAAGTGGTTATATAATAACCGTGAAAACAAGTCTCAATAAGCAACCCCATATACTCCACATAGGCCAATGCGTACCCAGATAAGTCGTACATGCAATCTACCCCATAATATATAAAATTCACATCATTGTACTTACCTCGTCATCAAGCCCATGCCAACTTTACCCGTTAGTCACAACGTGATAATACAATACTAGTAATTCAATAGCATATCACAATCGCTCAAACACCAATCACACTTGCACTCAATCAACCTAATTAACTCAACCACATATTCAACCAGCCAATTTAATGACACGCTCAACCAGTCAATTTAATCGCACTCAAATCGCATGCATGGCCGAGATTCTTTCTCATGACCCACGCCACTGTGCCTCAGGTCCATTCTCATTGCCCGCGCCACTGCGCCTCAAATGCATTTGGCACACCGGCCATTCATGCTTTCACACGGACCGCCATCAACACGTCCCAAGTTTGTAGTCCTCCGATCAATCCGGGCTTAGTTTTAATGACTGACGTAAATACGTCCCGGTCCAACACATCTTTAATGGGCCACCGTCAACATGTCTCAAACCGGTATCGATTTGGCACATCGGTCATTCATGCCTTCACACGGACCGCCGTCAACACGTCCTAAGTCTGTAGCCTTCCGATCAATCCGGGCTTGTAATCGACAGGCATGCACACGCCACCTAATTCAATCAATTTTATGCCAATTGCACCAAATGATCCATATTTACAATTCGCCACATCAACCCATAAACCCGTCATTCAAGCCGGCCACACACGATCACCCAAATCATGCATATAATTTCCTACAATCCAACTAACACAATTATATAATAATATAATTAAATTAAACCATGCCCTAATCGTTCCAAACCCTAAACAAGTCTATAAAGTACTCAAAGTACTAGGTAAGGTTTAGGAAGTCACTTACTTAAATTTGGCTTGGGAAAAATCCGTACGGGCTCAAAACAGGCTGGATGAACAGTAACGGGCGAGGGCACGAGGCTCGGCCGCGACTCGGCACATGGCCATGGCCCGGGGTAGTTCGGCTACGGCCTGGGCACGCTTAGGCTGGCTGGGCAGCTGCTAGGCAAGCTCGGCCACGGCCCGGGATGCTTGGGCAATGGCAACGACAACGGCGGTTGGGCTGTCCGGGCTAGCACGGCGGCCACCGCCCGGAATGGCGGCACGTGGCGGCAGCGAAGTTGGGAGCCCGAAATAGGGGAAGGCGCCGGGAAAGAAAACAGGGGAAAAGGGGAGGTCGCGTGGTGTCTTGAGGCGACATGGCGGCGCTGCGGGTGGCTGGGTGACGGAGGACAAACCGGCGGACAGCTGGGCAACGCCAGACGCAGAGGCGAGCTGCTGTACGTGTGCAGCGCGGACAGCGCTGGCGACAGGCGGGCAGGGCCAGCGAGCGGTGGTCGCGGGTGACGAGCGGCGGTGCGAGGTGGACGGCGAGGGGCGGTCGGCGGCGACTGGTCGGGCGAGCTACAGCGTGCGGAGGAGGAAGGGGGAGGGCTTGGCTGAAAATCGAAGGAAGAGAGAGGGGAGAAACAAGGACAAACGTGACAAAGGGGAGAGAGGAAAAGAAAAAAGAAAAAAAAAGAAACGAACAGGAGAGAGAGAGAGAGAGAGAGAGAGAGAGAGAGAGAGAGAGAGAGAGAGAGAGAGAGAGAGAGTCAACAATACTCAAGTGCAATCCAAGAGCCCATATTTAATCTTGGTGAGCAAGCCAAGATCCTAGGGTCACGAAAAATCCGAATTTTAAAAAAAGAAGGAAAGACTAAATAGACACAAAATAAAATAAATCCAGAGGGAGTTCTACTAGTCTAAATTCGCACCCGATCAAAAAATTCACTTTTCACATATTCCGGACAATCTCGAGGCTGGCCACAATAATATCGACACCGTCCAATTAAATTCGTCTCGGAACTCCGAGAGATTCAACACCAAAGTTTGGGCTGCAAGTAACGGCCAAATTCGATCGAGTGCGATTCTAGCGAAATCTCAATTTTAAAAATAATAACCGGGAGTGATCAGTTCCCGGGCAAGATTTTACTGTAAGCACACTGATGAATTACACGTTTTATAAATCCCAAAAATGGGCCGAAATTCGGAATATTACATCACTCTTCAAACGAATTGATGTCTGAATTGATCATCACTTGAGCACATGCGAGATTTTGCTTGCTCGCTCTTCAGACGAATTGATGTCTTTGAGCGACCGCTCGCTTGCTCTTTAGACGAATTCACATATTTGAGCGACCAAATGGCCGAGCGTGAGAGCGAGCGACTTCATGTGAGAGGATGAGCGCGCGAGATCTTTGGACGAATCGAAGCCTCTCGCTTGTGTATCGGATGAAGAAATAAGAAAGAAGAAAGAAAACCCTAAAGAGAAAATTGTGCGAAGGAGACGAAGAAGAGAAAGTGCAGCCTAGGTGTAAATCTGCTTTTATTGCTGCCGTGGTGTATTTGTGCCTTAATTGCTGACATGAATATTATTGCTAACATGGAGAAGCCACATCGGATGACTAATGGTGAGAGTGGATGGAGAGTTAACGGGGGCCAGATTTGGGATACGGTTGAAAGTTGGTGATTTTGTTTTGGACAAAATAAAGTTTGGGTCAGATTTGGGACAAAACCTAAAGTTGGTGCTTTTTTTTTTGGAATTAGGCCCTTTAACTCCAATCCACTTACAAATGTGTTGCCCGTTAAAATCGTGTCACGAGCCCGGCCCAGAAATTCTAGAAAAAAGAAGACAAAACCTAAGCCAATTCAACACCAACCCGGACCAGAACTTCCTAAAAAAACCTAACACTTAGCCGGCCCATTCCTCTTGCCTAGAAGCCGCCAAACCTAACCTGACTTAGCCGCCCCCGATCGCTCTACCACGACACCTCCTTGCCCGAGCCGAGCACCATTTCTCAACTCTTGTCATGGCCAGCCCTAATGCCAGTGACCAATTTCAAACTGGCCAAAGGACGCCATAGCACTCAAACAAATCGGGCCCCAACTCCAACAAACCTAGCAACAACACATTCAAGAAGGATAAGTCTTGCTTTTATTGTGGTAAAAAACGCTACTACAAAAGGGAGTGTTGCTATTGGAAAAAGAAAAAGGTTGACACAATAGTAAATATTGTGGAATAAGACACTAATGGATTAGTTGCTATGTTCTCTGAATTGCAAATAGGGATGGTGACTGAATTGAACATGGCAACTATGAATGATTTAAATGATTGGTGGTTTGATTTTAGTGCAACTGTGCATGTCTACAATGATAAGAAGCAATTCAAATCTTATATATCTGTGTAGGAGAAGGAGCAATAAGTGTTGATGGGAACAATACTGCAATTGTTCTAGGAACATGCATAGTTGAATTGCAATTCATTTCTGGAAAGAAATTGACTTTGATCAATATGCTGTATGTTCCTGATATTCGTAAGAATCTCGTATCAGCAAATTTGTTGTGCAAGAATGGAATTAAGGATGTGTTAGAGGTTGATAAGCTTAATCTGTCTAAGTATGAAATATTTCTTGGGAAAGGGTATGCTTGTAACGTAATGTTCAAATTAAGTATTAATGAGAATTTTGTTTCTGTTGATATTGCTTATGTATTGATTATAAGTGATGAAGTAGAGATAGATGAGCCTTCGTCTTATTTGATAGCAATGGCTAGTGTTAAGTCGCAACAATAGCTAGAGATTATTAGTGAATGGATAGAGTCACACCATTAGAATAAGACATGAGAGCTAGTCAAAGTATCCAAACCTAGAAGATTGTTGAGCTGGAGCAGTTAGATGTGAAAACAATGTCTTTTCATAGTGAGTTGGAGGAGCATATTTGCATGAGATAGTTAGAAGGATTTGCTATTTCAAGTAAGGAAGACAATATTTGCTTGATAAAAAAATCTTTATATGGCCAAAAACAATCATCTAAATAGTAGTATAAGTGTCTTGATACTTTTATGACTAGTCAAGATTATTCAAAAAGTCAGTTCGATAGCTATGTTTATATTAGGAGATTGGAGGATTGGTCTTTGATTTGTTTGTTATTATATGTTGATGGCATGATGATAACAGCTAAGTATATGTCCGCATTTGAAATGAAAGATTTAGGTACTGCAAAAAAATAGGTATGGAGATTTCGCGTGATAGTGCTACAAAAGTTTTACGTCTATCTCAAAAGAAATATATAGATAAGATTGAGGCACTTTCTAATTTGCAGTCGGCGAAATCTGTAAGTACACATTTAGCCTCACACTTTAAATTTTTTGATAAATTATCATGATAGATTGAGGAAAATAAGGACCATATATCATGTGTTCATTATTCTAGTACAGTGGATAGTATCACATATGTTATAGTATATATTAGGTCTAACATTTCAGAAGTTTTGAGCGTTGTTAGCTATTACAAGTGCCCAAACAATTCTCATTGGGAATTTATGAAGTGGAAGCTCAAATATTTAAAGGAGATAGTAGACGTAGGTCTAATGTACTGAAGCGATGGTAATGGTGGGGAGACCATGAGTTTGGTTATATGGATTCAGATCACGCTAGAAACTTAGATGGCCGCAGATCATTAGCAGGGTATGTGTTTTCACTAGCAGGTGGTGTAGTGAGTTGAAATGTGTCCTTAGAAGATAATATTTCCTTGTTTTCAAGTGAAGTAGAGTACATAGCACTGACTTTTGTGACGAAGGAGGCGGTATGGCTAGAGGGTTTGCTCTTAGATCTTGGGTTGGACTAGAAAAGCGTTACAATTCACTATGACAACCAATGTAGAAAAGCGTTACAATTCATTGTGACGACCAATGTGCAATATATCTAGCCTGTAATGAAATTTATCATGAGAGAACCTGGCCTATTGATATCATGTACCATTTTATCCAAGATATCATAGCAAAGGGATAAGTTGTTATAAAAAAATTGCAACAACAGAGAACCTGGTAGATATGATAATGAAATCTGTTCTTTTAGCGAAGCTAGAGCTTTTCTAGAGCTCAAATGGCATTTGTAAAGAAAAAGCACCCGTCGGGGCATTAGGAGTGTCACACCTTGAACCCATGAGCGCGCCAACATCCTTCCTTGGTCGTTTAGTTGTGACATTCCAGGACGCGTCACTGACCCATTCAATTAACTTACGATTAAACGCATGCGGAAGCGAACACAAATCTCCCAATCAACAATCATCAAAACGGGATAGCAAGGAAAACGATTTAAGATACGAAACAACCAAGCCATATTATAGACATTTGGTTAACCTTGGGAAGATACATAATTACAAGCCGATTACCAGGCCACTTCCTACTAAGACCACGTATATAAAAAGGGATGGGTCAATCGGGTTAACTTAACTGTTCTAACCAAAAAAGTAGTCAAAAGGTTGTGCATTCCAAAACCCATCACAAAAGCTGGTCATAATCGAAAGGAGGCTCCGGGTCGGACTCCACTTCGTTCAGATCTGATTTCGAATTCGTAACTTTGCCATCCAGCTGGTCGATGTCCATGGGATCCTACACCTCATCTCCCACACCACCATTAGGTGGTCTATCAAAACCCCTAATAGGCTTGAACAACCCATCACCTTCTCTAATGAACCAAGCTATGAACTCATGTGGCTTCCACATTGCCAATCTCTCATCCACCCAAACGGTGGTCGCATGCTTTTGATAGGCTCTATCCGGTCCAATCGGATACTCTTATATAACTGTGTCCATGTCCATGGGCACTCCAAAACAAGTGGAAGGTCGGTTCAAAGTCGGGGGTCTGAAAACAGTTAAACAACAACAATAAGAACAACTCAACAAGTAAACTCCCTAAACCTCGCCTAGGAGAATACATTGCCTTTGGATCGCCCTAAACATGCGGACGTTCCAACGAGCACACAGCAGGATCACAACGTATACGTTCAAGAATCACATACAACATATATCATGACATAAATATGCAAATCGACTATTTAATAATCCAAACATGCTCATTTATCACCCCCAGGCACATAGCACTCATCGATATAATTCGCACTCGTGATAGTCAAGATTATTAATGACCTCTCGGGTCATGGTACATCCCACGGATGGCGGTCTTTCGGCATGACTAGGCATCGTTCCCCTCCGTCAGCTACGGTATCGTCTCTTCCACGTCAATGATGAAATCCCATAAATGGGTTCCTCTCGAATTCGATTCACGAACGATTTCGTCTCACCCTGCCTTCGCGACGGCGTCCAATTACCAAAATTGGGCATGACCTTCATGGCCACGGCACAATCATTAGGATTGGCGATCTTTCAGTATAACTGGGCACAAATGGGACTTTTAGATGAATATGCACACACAGCACTCACTTAAGTCCCAATTCTTATCTTTCTTAATTAGTCAATGCAAACATGATCCATGCTTGTTCGTCAAAATGTTACGACTTTCACATGTAAAAATGCAATAAAATAATCACACGTGATTGTGCACATATAATTAACCCGTCAAACTTTGCACACTCTCATTTTAAAACATCCTTGTCCCATTCGACACATAAACCATGGCATAACAAGCTTCTAACCTCATAAAACATGTACAAACTCAACCTTGTCCCATAATAACTTATTACCATATAAGACAAATGTGCATGATAAGTTATCACCTAAAACATGATAAGCTATCAAACTAAACATGATAAGCCATCACTAATCAAGATAGGCTATAATCTAATCCATCCATTAATCACCCTAATCAGCCCCTAAATCAAGTCTGACAACAACCTATCATCCTAATCAAGGTTTAGAGAGTAACTTACTGTTTAAACCTAAGTAAAAGCCATGCAAAGTGACAACAACCAGCTACGATGGTGGACGGCGTGCAACGATGAAGTGGTGGATGGCGGTGGCGAAGCGGCAATCACAGCAACGACGGGGACGACGTGGAGGTAGCTGAGATGGTGGCGAGATGGTGGCGGTGAGAGTGATGATCAAACAAGGAGAATGGGGAAGAGAGAGAAAATGGTGACGGTGGCTGGTCACGGTGGCGACCATGGCAGGGGATGGCGGTGATCACAGCGACGATGATGGCTGGTGGTGGTTGGCAGTGAAGGCTGGTGGTGGTCGAACAAGAGAGTGAGAGAGAGACAGTTATCCAAGAGAATGAGAGGGAGAGTCAAGGTGAGAGAGTGATCAAGGGAGAGAAAGAGTCTTGGCAAGACACTCAAAAAAATGGAGGACCAAGATCCAAGGGCTAGGATTGAATCTTTCAAGATAAGCTGCACAAAATATCTAGGGACAAAAATGTAATAAAGAAAAGATAAGAGGGGTAATTTGGTCATTTTCCAGCATGTAGGGCTAGCCAATCATGGAGGGGCATAAAGACCATTTGACCCTTCAATGAATCAAAGAAATCCAAAAAGACTTGGGGATAAAAAGGTCTTTTCCAATTCCGATCCGAATTTCACTTTTTCCAAGAATTTTGAGCAAACTAACAAATAGGTGGTTTAATGAGGCGACGTCCAATAGTTTAGTCCTAAAATCCTTGAAAGTTCGATACCCAAATTCGGACTCCAATTCATGGTTAAAATTAATTAATTGCAACTTTAGTATATTCCAAACTAACGAGCGACTTTTAGAAGTTACGTATATTCGATCCGTGGTTGATTCAATAGCAATTCATGTTTGAGCTTTCTCAAGTCATGAGTGACCTCGGTTGTCATGTAATTGCGAGGTTTAATCGCTAGTTCCGAAATATACGATTATTAGGAATTGGTTTAGGGTCGTTCGCAATCTATACAATGGTCAGGCGGAATCACCCACGATCCGATTGTATACTATTGACGAATCATTCTATAACTATCCCTTGATCAGTCTATAATGGCTCAAAATTGTCCCTCGTCAGAAATTCATGATCGAGTTTTCAGGTCGTGAGTACTTAATTCCTCAATAGCCTTTTTCCATTAGTTAGTCCTCTCATAAGTAATCAATTCAGAGCGATATCTAACTAACAATGCATCGATGAAATAATCATTTCATATATCTCAAAAAGGGTCGAATTTTATGATGTCATAGGGAGAGCCATCATAGAATGAGCACTATAACTTGGATACAAACATCGAGTCAAGGTTGAGAATTGTTAAAATTATATCTTGAGTTTGAGCTCATAGATTAACCACGGTCCAAAGCAAGTTTGACTAATTAAACAAAATTCAACCATCTTTTTGATTTTGTTTGAACTTGCAATAAATTCCTTGCATGTATGCTCGGCTTGTCGCGACCTCTCCTAAACGGTGAACCACCTTAGAGGTTGGCTAGAATGAGCACTATAACTTGGATACAAACATCGAGTCAAGGTTGAGAATTGTTAAAATTATATCTTGAGTTTGAGCTCATAGATTAACCACGGTCCAAAGCAAGTTTGACTAAATAAACAAAATTCAACCGTTTTTTTGATTTTGTTTGAACTTGCATAAATTCCTTGCATGTATGCTCGGCTTGTCGTGACCTCTCCTAAACGGTGAACCACCTTAGAGGTTGGCTAATGGATTATTAAGACTAAACTTAACTCAGACTCTCTCATATCCTTGCCAATCACAACTTATAGTTCAAGTATTTAACATGCAAATGATTTTCAATTTAGAGTCGCTACTAATTAGTTTACGGTGGGTCGATCAGAAATCCAAGTAAAGTATAGGAGATTACTTTACTTTTATGAAATAGAGATTACATGGATTCGGAGACTTGATTATGCCAAATTATTGTAACGCCATTTCGATACTTTTTCTTTTTATGAAAAATATCTTTGGCAGGTAGCTTGGATTTATTTTAATTTAGCTATTAACATGTGAGGTGATCATGCAAGTACACAAATATTAATGAACAGTCAATAAACAAAGCAATAAATAAATTGCAAGGATAGGGAGGAATTTATTTACCTTGAAGCAACGTAAGCATCCATGATAAGTGTTAATTAAAAGCACATATTCAACCTAAATATGGTTTCTAACTATCAGAAAATTCCAATAAACTCTCTTTGGGTTTTGTCTTATTTAAATGAAAGCTAAGATATATGAAATGCACATGATATGAACTTAATCTAAATGCAATGACATAGAAAAACAATGATATTTATCCTACATGACCTAATTCTAATGACGGGCAAATTAATATGCAACTTGTCTAACGTGACATGCAATTCTAACTAAATGACCCTAACATGCACCCACTACATGACATGCAAGCAATGAAATGACATATATGATGTGGAGATGACATGGCATTGATGACGTGACATGATGAGATGGCATTGATGAATGACATGACATATGGCATGCAGGATAACATGGGATAAGTGGAGTCTAAATATTTGATGTGCACATTATGTTTTTGGTAATTTTCATTAATATTCCGAATTAATAATTGATGAAAATTAACTATTTAGATTAAGATGTTATCTAACATAAACTAGGAAATAAACTAAGTCCAATCCTAATTTAAATCAGAAAATTATTTTAATTTTCTAGAATCTATCCAAATATACATTCTACCCAAAACTATGTCAACTTATCAAGGAAATCTTATCTAAAATTTATTCCAAAAACATAAAAATTAAGTAGAAAAATCTATTCTAATCTAATGTGATATGTTTTTGTATTTTCTTTTAAGGAAACAATCAAGCAAAGATAAACTTTTGTAGCAAAATATAAGTAGCAAATCATAAAAGATAAGCAACAAATATTCCATTTGATTCAAAAAAGGTAACAAAGAAAATTGACTAATATAGCCAAAGGATTATGGTTTTTTTTTGGTCTTAAAAGGATTATGGTTGGGATTGGTCGATTTTTCAAGCAGTCGAGAATCATATCTCGGGATTGAGATCGGATTGCCAACCTATGCACGTTGTCAACTTAGGAAAGTTTCCTAATTTAGAACGATCCTAAAAAATCTAAGAGATATGCATATCACTTAAGTCTATTCAAATTAGGCAATAATATTCAAATTAGATTCGGATAATATCTCACCTAATCTCGAAGATTTACAGTGGATTAGACGCGGTGGTGTGGCTCCCTTACAATGGTGGTTCATGGCCATGGGCTGATGTCACGGCTAGGGGTGCTCGGTGCTTGGCCAACTGGCTGGCCAAAACAGGAAATCGGCATGGGTGGGCACGATATTGCGGTGGTCTTGGTGCTGGCTTGACAGTGAGGCAAGGTAGCTCAGGACCAAGGTGGTCCGCGGACTGCTTGGCCGTCCGGGCTTATGGCTAAAGTGCATGTTGATGGTCCTTGGCCGAGCTCACAATGATGGAAGGGAGCAACTGGTCGTTGAGAGAGCAAAGCTTGTCATAGTGGTATTGGACTTGCTCAGGCAAACTCATGTTGCTCGAATCAACATAGTGTCATGGAAGGAAGCAGGCAGGCCGACCAGGCGCACTTCCAGCCTAATTTTCGGAAAATCATTGTTTATGTACTGTTCAGCACTATAGCAACACTGTAGCAAGAAGAAAAATAGCATGGCACGATTGGGAGGCATCATGCAATTTGGTGAAGTGATTGTGTAGCTCGAATCGTGGATAAGCATGACTCATTGTAGCAGCAGGTTGCAGGCGTGCGGCAAACACTCTTCGGCTCGGACTGGTTCATGACGAAGATTGGTGTCGACCAAGCAACTTGGAATAGCGATAATGCGAGGCAAATCTGTTCGCCACCACCAGTCTGACACAAATGCAATTAGTAAACTATATAATAAATACTCCTAAAAATTATATGTTATGCAATTATATTATAATATTTTTGTTTAGGGGAAAAATATTAGTCTTTAATTTTTTATGCAATTAATTCTAAATGATTGGCTAAAATTTAAGTGTCAACACAGTTGCTGCGCATGACATGAGGTTTGTTGTTTGTTCATTTATATTTGCTGCAAAAAGCGAGATCTCTTACAATCTTAGACTAGGTGTGTTGGAGACTTAAATTCATTCACCCATCTAGCCACAGATGTAGAACTTCACAAGATTAGGTATTAATGAATAGAGCCCACAAGCTTGTCCTTTTTTTTTTTTGTTGAATTCTCTTCATGCGTTGCAACAATATTTAATGAAGAGCCTACTTTTTAGCATTATGATATTATAAAGGTGAGGCTTATGATTGAGAACAAATTGGGGAGCTCGTTGGAAGCTCTTATGACTATAGGAAGAAAAAAGAAAAAAAAAGAAAGAAAGAAAATTTGTGTCCAGTGGTTCCTTAGTCTCTTTTATTTTGAGACACACTCTCTCTTTGGCGTATATTGCAAGATTTGTGCTATAAACAATGTGGGTGTTCGGTGTAATTCCAGTGTTGAGAAACACTAGAGTATGTGAGCAATTAAAATCGTGTATTCTTCGATTTATAAGTGGATTATGGGCGGCTGGCTCTCCTTGTGAATGTAGGTTACAGTATTCGGATTGAACCATGTAAATCACTCTTGTCATTTTGGTAGCTATGTTTATTTTAGGAGATTAGAGGATTGGTCTTTTATTTATTTGTTATTATATGTTCGGGATATGTTGATAGCAACTAAACATGAGTTTGATATTGATGTACTTAAGTGGTAGTTAAGTGCTGAATTTGGAATGAAATATATAGCTGTTGCTAAGAATTGGGTATGGAGATTTTGCATGATAGAGCTACAAGAGTTTTGCATTTATCTCAAAAATATATATTAAAAAGATTGTGGCACTTTTTAAAATGCAGTTGGCGAAATTTGTAGGTATACCTTTAACTGCACACTTTAAACCTTTTTGATGAATTATCACCACAAAATTGATGAAGAGGAGGAGCATATGTCTTGTGTTCCTTAATCTAGTGCAGTGTGTAGTATTAGGTATGTCATGATATGCACTAGGCCTGACATTTCACAAGCTGTGAGCGTTATTAGCTGTTATATCAAGCGCCAAGGTAAGTCTCATTGGGAATTTATGAAGTGGGTTCTCAAATATTTAAAGAGGCTAGCAGACGTTGGTATTATGTACCAGAGGGACGGCAATAGTGGTGAGACCATAGGTTATATGTATTTGGATCACGGTGGTGACTTGGATGACCGCAGATCATAAGCGGAATACGTGCTTTCATTAGCAGGTGGTGCAGTGAGTTGGAAGGTGTTTTTACAAGATGATGTTGCCTTATCCTCAACTGAGACAGAATATATGGCACTGATCTTTGTGGCGAAGGAGGTGATCTTGTACCTAGAGTTGCAAGAGAAAAGTGTTATCATGCACTGTGACAACTAAAGTGCAATATATCTAGCTTATAATCCAATTTATTATAAGCGAACAAAGCGTATAAATAACATATTCCATTTTATCCAAGATGTCATAGCAAAGGGAAATGTTGTTGTAACGAAAATTGGAATAGTAAAGAACCCGACAAACATGATGACGAAACATGTTTGTTTAGTGAAGCTCGAACTTGCTAAAGCTCGAATGGTGTTTGTAAAGAATAAGCATCTGTTAGGGCGTTGGAAGCGCCAACATAGAATGAACACTATAATTTGACTATAAAAATCAAACCAAGGTGGTTAATTGTTAAAATCATATCTTGAGTTTGAGTGCGTTGATTAAATACAGTCCAAACCTAGTCCGATTGAATAAACAAAATGCAACCACCACTTTGATTTGTTGAAGCCTCAATAAATTCCTTGCATGCATGTTCGGCGGCTACATATGAAGTTTGTTGTTTTTTCATTATACTAGCTGCAAAAGTAAGATTTTCTACGATCTTAGATTAGGCGTGATGGAGACTTAAATTCATTCATCTATCCACCTCATATGTAGAACTTCACAAGCCTGTGCATTAATTAATGGAGCCCACAAGCTTGTCTACTTTTTGGTTGAATTCTCTTGATGCGCTACAACAACATTTAATGAAGGCCTCCTTTTTGGCATAATAATATTACAATGGATGGCCATACGATTGAGTATAAATATGGGAGCTCGCTGAAAGCTCTTATGACCATAAGAAGAAAAAACAAAAGAGAAAAAAGATAATTTATGTCTAGTGATCCCTTAGGGTGCACATGAAAATCATTCTGTGCCCGAAAATAATTTTTGAATAGAAATAATTTTTTTTATTCTATACCCGGAAATAATTTCTAAGCATTTGAAGGCGTTTGGTAAACTATCCAAAATTTATATTCCTAGGATAGAAAAGAACAGAAATGCGTTTGGTAACTACACAAAATTTCTTTTTATTAATAATATTTTGAATTGTTTAATATTTTTTTTTCTTTCTACATATTCTCTTCCTTGGCCATGGCCGGTCACCGGCAACCGGCCACAGCCCAGGGCCAGCGAGGGCGTCACGGCCCTCGCCGATCGCAGGCAGAGGTGAGGGTCCCCCTTGCCGGCGAGGGCAAGGGTTGGACCCTTGCCGCCTGGGCGAGGCGGCTCGTCGTCGGTCGTGATGGTGAGGTCGGCCTTGCCTAGATTTGGCGAGGCCAACCTCGCCATGGCCGACGGTGAGTCGCCTCGCCCAGCGGCAAGGGTCCAGCCCTCGCCCTCACCGATAAGGGAGACCCTCGCCTCCGTCGGCGGTCGGCGAGGGCCGTGACGCCCTCGCCGGCCCTGGGCTGTGGCCGGCCGCCCACAACCGATTACATCCCAAGAAGAGCAAAACAAAAAAAAAAGAAAAAGAAGAAAAAACTGATTCTCAAAATTGTGCCGAGAAACAAGAAGTAACTTTTTTTTTATTTTTTGTTTCTCTTCCAAAACTGTTTCTGAGCACAAATTTTTGTAAAAATGTGCCCGGGAACAAAAATTTTACCAAACTCATTTATGTTCCCAAACTATTTCCGGGAACAAAATAACAAAAATTTTTACTATTTGGCACGTTACCAAACGGGCCCTTAGTCTCTTTTATTTTCTTTCATTTGTCCAATTGGATGTGACGCGTTCTCTTTTTGGGTGTATATTGTGAGATTTGTGATGTAAACGCATGGGTATTTGGTGTAATTCTAGGGTTAGGAATGCTAGAGTGTGCGAACCATTTTAATTGTGTATTTTCCAATTTATTAGTTGATGATTAGCTCTCTCCATGGACATAAGTTTCAACATTCAGATTAAATTATGCAAATCTCTCATATCATTTATTGTTCCTTATTTGAACTTTCTCTAAACTTCATGTCTTGATATATTTGCAAAGATCCAATATGTTTTACAATACGTCCGATGACACGGAGCCAAATAAGAGAAATTGTCTTCTATTTACACCAGCCATGGATAGCAGTGTTACCAGCTAGCCATGGACGAGCTAGCGATGCTGACTCTAGTCCAAGCTGTCTTCGGCTTCATTAAGCCAGCTGAAGATTGAGATAAAAGAGGCCAAATTTGGAGTCCTCCAGATCAAAATCTAGACGAGTAAAGGCAGAGCTGACCGCAAGCAACAATGGCGAGGTGGCTTGGGTCGACCATGAGCGATGCCAAAAGGTTTGGAGATTGTTTGGTGGCGAGCGACACTGTTGTCCAGATCTACAGCCATAGTCCAGATTTGGACCACCTGCTTTCTTTAGGACGAGCAACGTTGGAGCTGATCACGAGCGACAATGAAGGCGTGGCTCGGGCCAACTGCGAGCAACACTGAAAGGGGTGGAGAGTGTTCGACGGGATTGGCTAACGCGAGCGATACTACTATTGTGATATGTAGCCATTGTCCAAATTTGGACCACCCGCTTTTTGTAGGCTCCATCTTTGTCCTTCATGACCCGCTGTTGGTCTAGATCTACAACCATGGTGAACGCAGCTCCACCATTACTCGTCCAGATCAAGGCTTGAACGCGGCTTGGCCTAACCGATCAATCGGTGATGTTGCTAGTTCATGATTGGCAACAAACACTAGCCCATATCGCCGGACGATCAGTGCTCTGTTGATGTTGGAAGAAGAGAGAGAAAAACATAATATTTATTTTTTAGTTCAAAGTCAATGTCCACATGTCAACCTATAATTTGACATGAGTACATAAATGTGCATCATATCAGTAGCCGATACGGGGAAAAGGATATCCAAGTGTAATAACTTTCATACAATACTCACTTGAGTGCCATAATTTTTATTTTCGATCACTTGAATGTCATAACTTTTTAAAAATGTTTACCACAAGTGCTATGCCACGTTTGATTTCCGGCACTTAAGTTAACGTTTTTAAAATTTTTTTACACTTAAGTGATCGATTAAAAGTTATAACACTTGAATGAACGTTTTCTAGAAATTATGGCACTTAAGTGGTTGAAAAATAAGTTATAGCACTCAAGTGAGCGTTGTATAAAAGTTATGGCACTTGTGATTTCGCTATCCCTTGATGTGGTGCTACACAACCACCAAATATTTCCTCCATGGATAGTGAATAGACCTGAACTCATATACTAGAGGCGAACCATGGGCGGGCCCCTTTTGTAGTTCAGACCGATCGGCAAACAAAAATACATATAATAAATATGCGACCTGCACCGGCGTGCCTCGGGCCCAATCAGATTGGGCTGAGAACTATAGCTAGCTATAGGCCCTTGTGGCCCAAGTTCGACATGGGTAGGTCCGTGGGCTGCCAGGTCATAATGAAAAGTCGTCTAGCTATGGAAATGAAATCTGTGTAGATAGCCAAGATATAGTTGAACCATGCGAAATTGTTAGCACTTAATGGCGTGAGAATCGAATTCGTGTTGTATATATGAGAGTGACGGTACCTTCAGCTTATCATTTTCCTATATATAATGCCCTCACATTAATCCATTCATTGATCGACCGGCCTTAATGGTACTCATCTTCATCCTTTATTTATCATCATTTTATTTCTCGTTCTTCAATAATTATTTTGATTTGACCAAGTTTGAGCAAGAGGATAGGGGAAGATAGAAGCGTTTCCCTATAAACAAACATAGAACGAAGCTTACGCAATGTCCTCAAACTGGACTCGTTCAAACGTGAGCAAAACCTACGCCCCAAGAATAGCATGGATTGGAATTGAACGTGCGCACTAACCACAACTTCAACAACAATAATGAGAAATGAGAAAGAAGAAACAAAAAAAAAGAGAAAATCGATGTAGAACTGTAGTCATGATTTCATTTGCCAAACAAAAATCAGAGACATGAGAAGGCTTAGGAGAATCACCAAGCTGTTTATTTTCTGGGTTTTGGTCGCACTCCACGCTCAAGCTCTCTCCACAGAAATAGGAGATGCAGGCCAAAAGCATGCTAAAGCCGAAAAGGAGAAGCTATCCATTGCAAAGATTGTAATGGGCACAGTTTCCCTCCTCAGAAAATCCCATGAAATCTCATGGATCAAGATTAAGACCATCATGAACAACATGCAGCTCCAATTCTTCCCTCCAGATTTAGAGTAAGTGATCACAGGCTTTGGCTAATTATAAATACCATCATTCTCATTCACGACTGGAAGCTTTAGTATCATAAGCAAAGCTTGAAAAATTGTGGAAACAGCTTTAGAAGCAGGGGCGATGCGATTGTCGACGACCAGAATAACGCGGGCTTGAAAGTGAAACGTGCAGTCAAGAAGAGCTTTGGGACTAGCAAAGTGACGGTGGAGGAAACTGCAAAATCTGCGGCTGAAGTTGTGGGAAAAGCGGTGCGCAAAACGGCGGAGAAGGTTAAAGAAAACATATCCGATGAAGATGGAGGCGAAGAGTCAAAGTCGGAGCTTTAACGAAAAGATTGGTCAAATGATGCCGTCGTATTAGTTTCGTTTTCCTTTTTCCCCTCAAATGTTGTACTAGTTGATTAGTGAATTCTTGGAGTATCTCCTTGAACCAAAGCTGCATTTGCATGCAGAGGTAATTATGCTCTTGATCTTAATCCCATCTCATTGTCTCCAGATGAACGCTGAAACAACTCCAGTCGAACAAACGATAGGTGTATGCTGCGAAAAACCAATGATAGAGCAAATTTTTTGTGTGCATTGACTTCCAAAGCGAAAATTGTTTCACTCTCTTATTAGCAAAATGGGATGCAAACAATGCAGGCTTTTTTCATATGAATTGTCACAGGTTAACACAAGCTCCTAAAGAGAGAAATTCAATCGTGAACATTTGAAAGATCACACTTCGATAACTTAAAACCGCAAAAATCTGATGAAATAGTCAACACTAGTTTGTTCTTTTGGCTTGACACCAAAGATGTCTTGTCTCCTCCCATTTTCACCGAAGAAATCAGGAAAGCCATGTAAGTTCTGAAGCTCTCGAGTTCAATTTCTCTGGTTATTACCATCAATAAGGACATACGATTTCTGTCCCTTTGGTAGCCAGTAAAGTTTGCGAACAAAAACAAGAAGTTCTTTGTAATGCAGAAAATGAGATTGTAAATCGTACACGTAAATCAAGGACAACACAGCAAAATCTCTAGATAAATCTGGTAGTCCTTGCTACAAGTCTACAACACAGATTTCGACCCAAGCTTGCTCAGGAAAGTGAGCTTCCCCAATCCAGGTAGATGGATTTTGTTTCCCTAATGGACTCAGAAGATAGCCCAACAACAAAATTTCAGAATAGTTAAGGCATCTCTGTTTTCCTGGGAAAGAATGATTCTCATATTTGGTTGAAAAATAGTATGAGAAGTTGATCGAAACAAATACTTTGTACTTTCAGATTCACCTAGATATCATACATGCTCTCTAAACCTGTACTGGACACCTCGTAAGGCAACAAAACCCAACAAAGAAAGAATCTATTAACCCCGTTACAAGCGAAGTAACAAAGGAAACAAATTGAAGAAATCATGCTACATTTCCAATAGCTGAGGCATGATCTGTTCATGTCCCAAGATGCAAGAGGTGGACACTATCAGACGTTGATGTCGGCACGCTTTGATCTGCCTGTGCTGGTGAATTCAGAGGAACTACTGTATGAAAATCTCGGAAACGTATAGTTCTCAGATACCGAAACTGGCTGCTGAGGATATAAAGTGGGAGGTGGTGTAAGATTATGCTGTGCTGGAAGAGGAGGGAGAGAATTATAGTTGTAGACACCACTGTTCACACTGCATAAAAAACAGAACCTCGGTAAGGAGAAAAAATGAAAGTTCTGTTTTATCTACTCCTATGGTTATGAAAAAGGTACGTATACTCTACACAAACAGCAACATCATAGCATCAAATTCCACATGTTTTATCGTCACATGAGATTCCAAACTACAAATTGCATCAAAAGCGAACTGCCATACATTAAAAAACAATACTCTAGTCACACAAAATCACATATTTTTGCAATCAAAAGGGTAAACAAAAACAGGAAAGGGGGGGGGGGGGGTTACATCATTAATGGTTTGCTTTGCTTTCTTTAGAATTATAAAAGATCAAGAACTTCTGAAAGAAACAGCCACTATCTAATCAGTTAATGCTGGCACTAACCACATGGAAACATAGGAAATATCCAACAGCTCAATCATGAATGAAGTTTCTAGAACATTTTAAGGTTGACAGTCATTTGCAAGCAAAGTTGAGAAAAAGGCAAGATGAGCAAACCTCGTATTCTTGTAAAACTGTTCATCATCACTCAAATCATCATCCAAACGCTGGGAAGCTCTCTGCACTGCAGAGACAGACCATGGATTGGCCGAAGGCAATTCTTCTGAGACATACCTTCTCCTGATTAACTGAAAAAAGAGCGCCCACTTTCAAATCAAGCAATAGAAGAACAATCTCTAAAGATGAAAGGACAACTGCACCTACCGTCTGAAAGAATTTCACTAAAGCTTCCTTGTCATATCTTGATTCTTTGGCAGCCTGCATTGTCAAATTGTAGAATTCATTAATTAAATATACTTATCATTGACTGTGAATAAGTACAGAGAAGACAACCAACAATACGTGAGTAGTTCTCATGATAAGATCTTGAAATCATCAATTAACTACTGTTCAAATTTGAACTATTCTCAGTTCTCACAACATCACATTTTCAATAAAAATGACCCTCAAATAAATAAAGGACTAAAGTGGGCAACTTTATGCAGATGATGCCTAGTACTTGCCCATCTTTCCAAGTGTATACGACAGCATATGCTACATTAGATCCGACCACATTCTTTAACAAAGTAACTTCATTCCAAACATCAATATAGTGGACCATTTAAGGGAACTTGACATTAAATATCCAACAAAATTCAGGAGCAGTTCACATAAGCCTGCATTTATTACTTCAAAGAAGGGAAATCATAGACGTGACTAATATAAAGTTGAAAACAGCAAGGAAATCAATCACTTGAAAGGCAGAAACAGATTAAACAGCTAGCAGGAAGTTGTTAACGTAATAAGATGAACAAAAGCTTAAGCTGAGATTATTACCGCAAGGAGTCCACCACTGCCTGGAAATGTCTCTGTCAGTGGAAGTTCCTCACTAGATGGCAGTAATCCTTGCTTCTCAACCCACTGGCGAGCAGCATCCACAAGATTACCACTGCTTCCCCTTATTCCCTCTTTCGCAGCTACATCTGCTTTGTTACCAATAACGAGGTATGGAACAGGAAGGCCACCAGGACCTCCAGATCCTAGAGGAGCAGAGAATGTTCCAGTTGCAGCTACTTCAGCTGCCCATTTCTGCAAGCTTGATTTCGTCCTTCTTTGAGAGAGATCATGGACAAAAATAACACCTATCGTTGATAAGAATACACAGTTACACGTGGATAGTGAAGAACTTATCGACAAATCCGAAAGGTGCAGAGGTAACATGATTAAATTTTCAGCAGTAAGAGAAACCAAAGTTCCATGTTTGCACTTCAGACAAGGTTAGCTACACACTACCAGTCATAGATAGATACATATAACTACATCGATGCACGGTGAATGTAAAATCATGCATATGGATGCAATGCACTCATTCTACCTGCTGTCCTAGGATTAACAATTTCCAAATGACAAACCAAAGATTAAAGTTTGTTGCCAAAAGAATGTTGAGATTTGTTCGATGTACATCCGGTAAATATTAAATAACACTACTCACAAGCCAACATGGTAAGAAGCTCTTAATCCCTTTTAACCCTACAAAATATACACAGCCAACACTTCATTCAGATGCCTTGTGAACCACAGCTTAAGATGTAATAACTAACCCAATTGTGTACTTGCAGACCTGCAAGTGTCCTGTTATAAAACAGACAGTACAGATGCAAGGTGCAGAGACTTGCTGTTTTTTTACTCATACTGAAAGGATTCCCATTTTAATTCATCCGTACATGCAAAAGTAAACTTAACCATGATATAGCAGATCTGGACATACAAAAGTAGACTTATTCTCACCATTTATCTGAGAATAGAAAAGAGATCTGCAATCTTTGTAACGATCATGGCCTGACACGTCCCAAAGTTCAACAAAAAAATCTCTGTCAGCATCACCACTGCTGCTAGCCGAAGAGCTACCAGAGTTTCCATAAGAAATAAGCTGGATCAGGAAAGAAACAGAAAACAGTTAATGTAAAGCTCGATTTCCAGAAATATCAACGGTCTCCTATGGAGGCAATTGTAGTTAGAGCATACCTTCAAACTAACTGTGCAACCAATCGTTTGGGCAGGGCGGGCAATGGAAAATCCTTTGACAATCAAATGGACGAGAGAGGTTTTTCCCACACCTAGCAAGATATTAAAAGTGATTAGATGCATAAAGCACAATTGATGCAAGCGACACTCGTAGATTTCTACAATTCCAAGTGCTGAACAAAACATAAAAGAGTACATTGTAAGAGCAGCACATAGGCAATTCACTCTAGGTTGAAATTGCATCTCCATTTATCAATTTATTTTTCTGTTTAATAACAGAGTGCAAATCTTGCATAAAAAAAGAGAGTTCAAATTTGTATCTTAAGGGTCCCCTGCCATGTAGACTAATTTTCTGGCTCTAATCACAATGGAAATCACAGTGAAGGCCAACGCACTCTCCAATAGACGAAATATGGCTTTGTTCATGTGCTGTATAAGTATCTTCTTTTTCAGGAATTCTCCATAATTATCAGTGAGAAGACTGCAACATGGAGGATTTGTATAGACATGGTTCGAGCTTTCCTCCATCTAAATGATGACATATCTAAAATACAGAGGGACTCATGAACAAATATAATAGACCATAAATTTCAGCAGGATAACTCCTTGTTCTAACAAGACAAGGAATGAACCCATGAAGTCATCGATCTAAAGTGGGAAGAACAAGGTGAGTAATTCTCATTTCTAGACAATGAAGATAATCGGGGGAAGTCTTAACTCTAGTTCCCACATACTCGGCGAATGGTCCTACTGCCTTTTATCTTAATGCTAATGCGCTTTTGGATAATCTTAGAGAACGATGACGCCCCGAACTCTGACGTCTAACATAGAACGGAAGTTTCAACAAGCTAGTCCTTGGAAGGGAAATACCATATTCACTCTCCCCCTGCTTTTC
Source organism: Syzygium syzygioides (assembly GCA_031216285.1). NCBI lineage: Eukaryota > Viridiplantae > Streptophyta > Magnoliopsida > Myrtales > Myrtaceae > Syzygium > Syzygium syzygioides. The sequence goes on from CM062249.1 coordinate 43,142,421, forward strand.
CCGTTACAATGGTTTGGGGCTTAATCATCGCAATTCTCCAACATTTGCCCCCCCAATGTGAAAACACTAGGCAGATTTACTTCGACAGCTCCGAACAGGGCCAACGAACGATTCAACCCATTATCAGCTCATGAAACCAATCCCAACCTCTCAGATTTTCCCAAACTAGACACGCAGAACACTCAGAAGAAAAGCCGAAAGGAAGAGTCATCAGCATCAGAATGAACTCACCCGAATCGCCAACAACAAGCACCCGGACCTGCCCACAAGGCAGCCCACCATTATGCTCTTTGACCTCCTTCTCACGTCCCCTCCAAAACATGTTTCCACGCGAAAAAAACCCTCCAACTAGAACCGACCCTCGCAGACACGCGACTCAATCTCTTCCCGCACACCAACCATATCCCATGAAAAGCTCTCAATCCTCACATCAGGTCGTAGATCAACCTTAATGCCCAGGCCCAGAAAACCACAGCACGATCCTCTGCAACGCTAAAAAGAGCGAGTTCTTGGAATCCCGAGCTCGGCAGATGGCCCCAGAGATCCGGCCTCCTCGAAACCTCCAAGAAAACGGGGGGCGCTCGCTCGATCAGCCAACTGGGTGTCCGTCGAATTCGCTCGCCGTGAAACCGCACGCGGAATCAACCGATCCCGAGATCAAGAAGGCGAGATTCTACCGAATCCGGCACGGCACGATGGCGACGACGGCGCTACCGAGCCGAACGGAGCTGTGGGAAGTTAACTCTGGTGAGCATCCGAAGCTCGGACGACGCGCGAAGCGATGACGAATCGATACGAGCGAAGTGCGCCGTGGAAACGAGATCCCGCAGAAGGGAATTCCAGTTCGTGGATCGAAGGCGATGGGTGCGTAGATCTGCCTCCTCCTATTCACTGTTAACTCTCTCTCTCTCTCTCTCCTTCTGCAATTTTCTTTTTTCCTTTTTTTGCTTTTTGGTGGCAAAAAGCATAACCTCATTTTTTTGGGAAAATTTCAACTAAAAACTCGAAATGTTATTATTTTATCAAATAAGGGCACAAATTGAACTTTATATTAAATAAAGAGTTAAAGTGAACTTATGTTCTCAAGTAAGGATCTGAAGTGACTATAATGATTTCAAATGGAGGTCTCACCCCACCAGCTTACTAGCCAACCAAATTTTCAGGCCGACCAAGGGTATCTTTGACCAAAAAATGATTTTAACATAAATTTTAGTTAAATTAGATTTAAAATTTAAAAAGAAGTTCAAAAAAAAAAGAAAAACAGTAAGTAGGGTTGGCAGCTAGCCCTCCCTACCTATGGCTGTCGCCCTGTGGTCGGACAAAGTCAAGGTCTGTTGGCCCTCACTAGAGCCGGGAGAGGGCGACGATCTTCTCCTAGATCTGGGCGAGGGTCGCTAGACCTCGCCCCAGCTTGGGCGAGGGTCATAGGTCTAGGGGAGGGCCATCGACCACGTGCAAGATGATGAGGTCCAGTAACCCTCCCCTGGACCTAGGCGAGGCCCAACGACCCTCACCTAGGCGGGGGCGAGGTTTTAGCAACCTTTGCCCAGATTTGGGAGAGGGTCATTACCCTGTCCCAGCTTTGGCGAGAGCCTACTAGCCCTCGCCTTTAGCTGGCCACTCTCGTTGAGGCGCCGGCGACCCCACTGGTCATCGCCGTCCCCCATCGGCGATGGAGAGGCGGCCATAGGCAGGGCTGGCCTCCCTCTTGTTTTTTTTTTTTTAAAACTTTAGCTTTTTTTTTCATTTTTGAGTTTGTTTTTTATGGAAAAAAACTGAAAGGAAAAAATTAAAAGATGAAGATGTCCTTGACTCCAATGAGGTGAGGTTCTTTTTTGAGATTGAGATGGTTACTTCAAATCCTTATTTGAGAGAATATTTACTTTATGCCTTTATTTGAGAAAATAAGAGCACTTCGGATTCTTAATTGACACATGGTTCACTTCAGGCTTCTATTTGAGAAAAATAAGAGCACTTTAGGTCTTTATTTAGAATTTTCCCCATCTTTTACTACAAACCTCCTAAGAATTCCAAATTTTGCTGAAAAGGACTTTCACTTCTTGCAAGGATCTGTATTCTTTTTCTAATTTGATCCAAATCACTCATTTTCTCCTTATAATTTAGAAGATAGGGAAAATAATATAAATGGTCTCTGAACTTTGATTTAATATGCAATGTGGCATATGAACTTTTAACTTATTTAATGTGGTCCTTGAATTTTAGCACGATGTGCAATGCCGTCCCTAAATTTTTAAGTAATTCGATAAGATTCCTGGATTTTTGATATATGTTCAAATTAATCTTTGAATTATATGAAAATATTTAATGTTAGCTCTAAACTTGACTTAATAGAAGGACAATAGTTCATGGACTAATTAAACATGTACTAAAAGTACAAGGATCGAATTGAATAAATTACAAATTTATGGATTACATTACACATTGGTGTAAAGTTCATGAATTACATTAAATAAATTAAAAGTTTAAAAAACATATTGTCTATTAAAGTAGAGTTCATGGATTATTTATGTTAGATATGGAGAATTTCTTAAAATAAGAGAGGATTTTTATGACCAAGGAAAAAACCTGAAACCTTCTTATTCGCGCATTGCTGCTATTGGCCTATTTACGACATTGGATTCCAACATTTCAAATAGGATAATTACGAGAGCCCGACTCTATTTAATTATCAATATTATTAGCCCCAGATCAATTTTTAGCAAATTCTAGGAAAATGAACTCCATACATGAGGGAAATGGGTCAAATTTAGAAAAAATGAAATGAAATGAAGTAAAAGGTGAGGAAAGAATATTAAGGTGGAGCGAGAACCTGAAAAACGCAGGAGTAGCAGTGCCGAATCCCATTTCCACCTCCTTCAATTTGCCCATAAGAGAACAAAAAAGGAATCTGTGCGCACTGGATCGATCGATCGATCGATGGCTCGATCATCGTCGGGATGAAGTAGATCACCTCCTTCGATTCTCCGCTTCTCTGGTCAACGACTTCGTCCTGAAACTTCAGCTCTCTCTCTCTCTCTCCCTCCCCCTCGTCTTCGATCGCGTTCGGTTCCTCGCTCGTGTTCATCTTGCGATCCGGGGATGTCCTGTTCGCGATTCACATGGTGGTATGAGATCAGTGTGTGCTTTGCTCGGCTTGATGGGTTTTTTTTTTCCGGGTTTCGCGATTTGGGTGGGCGTCTCCCTGCTCTTTTGTGGATGCTTTTCGACCTTTCGTTCGCAAATGTTTTGCTAATTGTGTAGGGATCAGCAGTTGGGCACCCGCTCCAGATCTTCTGTTGTTTTGCGTACGTCGTTGTTGTTGGGCATTTGTTGTTCGCTTTCAAGTGATGATTTTTTCTTTGTTTTTCTGGATGATTTGTCGTGTTGGACTGCTTGATGATGGGGGCTCATCATGGTATATGGGATAAGAACATAGAAGCGCTTTCGCCGGAAGCTTATATCTGAAGCGGTCGCCTGTCATTTGGCAATCACGTCAATGCTCTCAGAAACGGAAAAAAAAACACCAAATAAAAAAGAGAGCTTTTTCTGTGTGCTGTAACTTTCGTTGTATGCCCCGACTTACCCAATTTGGCAATCTTCTGAAACATTTTCGCCTGGAAACATAGGTGTTGTGCAGGTGGTCAAGCGATGTTTTTGTGGGTGTCGAGAGAGTAGTAGAGTTACTCGGGTAGTAGTTGACCGTTTAGAGGAGTCACATGCTGTTTAGTGAGATTAAAGCTCATTGCGCCTATGCTTGTGGATACTTCATCTGCGCCCTTTTAGTATCGTCCCATCATACTATTCACTCTGGCTGAGCGTAGCTCTTTCAACTGACAAAAGGGATGACAGCATTTGGGATATCAAGTTTTCGAGGATTAGCCACATGATGTAGAATGGTTAACTGTCCTGCTTTTTGTTATGGCTGTTTCAGCATACTTCCACTTAGAGTATCATCAACTGCGTGTTAAGTGACTGCAATTACCTTTTCAGTGAAAACGAATTGTATGGTGCCGAACATCAACCTTTTGATTACTCTCTAGTGTTTGCAATTGCATAATTGGAGCTGTTTTAACTTACTTATGCCAACCTCGTAATGAGAGAAAAAAAAAGGAAACATGGAGAATAATAAAGTTCCGAGATTTCAAGGAGTTCATGCCAAGAACCAGTTTCTCTCTTTCCTCTTGCTTACCTGAGCATCTGTGAACTGAACTAAGTCATTTGCTATCAGCTATAAAGGTTGTTGTGCCCAAAATCATATATGATGGGTACGTCCATTCTTGGTACTGGGAGCCTGCAGAGGCAAAAATCTAGCAGTTAAACCGTTGCTTTTAGCCTTTCATTTTTCTCTTTGTGCAAATAAAACACTAATATCCATTTGGCTTGTGACATGATGCTCTACATTGGCTCTGTTACATTTGGCGCGGTGTCTCTGGTTTGGACTCCAATATTTGATACGATGCCATATTAGTTTCTTTTTTTTTTTTTGGTAAAGAGCCATATTAGTTTCTTGTCCTTTGGTTTTAATGATAAACTTATACATAATCCAATTCATTAGAGAGCTCTAATCAGATTTGCCAATGTTGGTTTACAGTTCTTACTGCATGGATGTGGCGGCTGATGGGGCATAAATGGGAAGAGAGGTCTTACTACGAGTTCTCCGCATATATCCAGTTTTTGCTGGGGATTAACATCTTGATAGACAATGGTCCCGCTAACCTCTTGCCACTCGACCATAAGCTATAGGCCAATATGTCCATCTGATCTTGAAATCTTAGAGAAGATTCATGGTGATATATTTCCCATTAGGTAGTTTAGCCCCGTAAAACTTTGCTCTTTTGAGGTTTTTTTATTTTTACTTTTATAATTGATGTGGATATGTAGATCGACTAGTTGCTTTTCTTATAAGGGCAGTTGGATCTACAGGTATGAATCTGAGTTCTTCCAAGATGTTGCCCATGGACATGGAATAGTGTCTTGGGCAGCCGTTGACCATAGCCGTGATGATGGAAAAGGTGATGAGCTAATTGGATTCATAACAGCAAGGGTTGTTCCCGCAGTGGAAAGTGAGGTGAGTGTCTAATGTCATTCGGTGATGACTTTTATTGAAGCTCGATACCACATCGTTCTTCCTTAAGCACAATTGGAGCCAGAAATGTGTTCTGTGTTATGAAACTGAGGAAGATTCTTTAGGAGATGATTTGGTCATGTGTTAATACATCTTTACAGTTTGATGCCGTACAAATGAGTTTCTGAATTTCGATATTTTTCTTACAAGAATTGCGCTTGCAGATCGTGGATCTGCTTAAATATGATTCTGCAGAATCAGAATTGTCATTAGTCTACATTCTGACACTGGGCGTGGTGGATAGTTACAGGAATCTTGGAATAGGTGGGTCCTTGTTCTCTTTCTGTGGCTCTTTATCCTGTTCTGTGAGCATTAAAGGAACTAACTTGCTTGTTCTTTGATGTGCAGCCTCTTCGCTTATTATTGAGGTTATCAAGTATGCCTCTAGCATCCCCAATTGTCGAGCTGTTTATTTGCATGTGATATCTTACAACTTTCCTGCCATACACCTATACAAGAAAATGTCATTCAAGTGTATACGGAGATTGCCGGGTTTTTATCTGATTGATGGCCAGTATTACGATTCCTACCTGTTTGTTTACTTTGTAAAAGGCTGTCAGTCTCCTTACTCCCCACTGTAAGTTTCCGAACAGCTATATGGGTATCCGGTGCTTTATTTGCCTTTTACTCTCTTTCTTTTGGTAAAAGAAAGAATACATGCTGTTCCTCTTATTATTCTTTGGATGACAGTTTCTTTTTTAGGACATCATCTGACTGAAAGTTTGAGTTCCAATTTTAGGTTGTTCTTTGTACTCTCTTGGAGCTCCTTCTAGATGATCAATTTCCTAATCTGCTCTTGCTAATTTCACTACCGGCATTGCATAGACGCTATTGGGTCCTTATACTTTTCAAGTTCGATTTAGTTAGTTGTCTAAGGTGATGTCACACCGAATTTGAGACTATTGAAGTTGTAAAAAGCAAATGAAAAACCAAAATACTTGTCCTGTAGGGAGCTTGTCACAGCCATCATGAGATATGTACGGAGCGGTTTCCAGTCGATTTCTGCAAAGCTGTGGAGCAATGAAAGGAAGGTCGGGTGGATGGTCCAGATGTAATGAAGCTCATTCTCTAATGTAGGTGGCACAGAACAAGAGAATCCTCAAGTCTCAGAGAGCTGGGGATGAGTGTATACTATACGTTCGTTTTATCAAGCAAATGTTGGTATTTTGTGGAAGGATGCGGAAATATTGTCTACCTTATACGTTGTGTCAACACACCTCTTGTGTAGGTGTATTAAAATAATGTCGATGTCATAGCATTTCTTCAGAATTTCAGGCGTGATGTTTATTTTCAAAGGATGTATGCATACTAGTAATGAATGTAAATAATATAGTTTTTTCCAACTCATTGCTTGATGATGATTCATATTTTGATGATTGCAGTTGACATGGATGTCATCCCTTGCCCAACGACTTGACTGAGGAAGTGAGGCGCATTCTCCGCTGGCCCATTGCTGTAGGGGTTACCAGCGAATGATGACTAACTAGTTTCATGAATGGACCACCAAGCACATGGCGTGGTGACGAGAGAGGTGGTGACGAGAGAGGGGTCGGGAAAGGGCTGAGGAAGATATATCATGGGGTAAAAGAACAGGGACAAATTCATCAATGTATAGTAGAGCTATCTCTCTAAGATACTCTTGAAGTGGCTATAGGTGCATTTTCTGTGTATGGAGGTGTGATTTGGCTGAGAGTTTCACGCTTACATGACCGTGAGCTTTTTCATATCATATCGCTGATCTCATTTCTAGTGAAAGGATATTAGAGGAATCATTCATCTTTGAAAAATCAGTTTGAACACCTACTTTCGAATCCTTTTGTTTTTAATTCCCGGCGACCATGCATGGCTCGATGCTTCATATGGGCCGTCAGGTATCAACAACTTACGAATGAGACCAAAATCAACAATCTCATTCTTTCTCTGTCAACAAAGGAAAACCCCATCACAAGAGTCTAATTAAATACGTGGGTTAATTCAGATAAGTTCAATGCCGTTTACAATGCCGAGTTTATGCGCGCTCATCTCTTCCCACATGCGGTAAGTGCGAGACTCAGAACATTGTTTTTGCAGGACGAACTATGAATCAGAGCAAGCACATGTGAAATGGGTTAATCGCTAATTAGGATTATAAATTGTAAGAGTTGGTGGTGTGGTTCACGTGGTGAAGCGAAGACGATTGCATATACATAAGCTATATATGCGAAAGAGTGGATCGTTAGAGAATAACAGTACTGCAATACGTGCATGTCGAAGATGGTTGCTTCATATTTGCACAACTGCATGAGGACTTTACTCTCTGTTTCTCTGCTCAGTCTTGCTTTGTCTTCGGATGAGGGTTATACACAAAGAGTGCTATGCAAGTCTGAGAGCCACCTCATTTTCCAAGTCAGCTCTATTGCCTTCTGCTTCTTGCGAAACTTCATCTACTGGTACTAACAATCTCTCTCTCTCTCTCTCTCTCTCTCTCTCTCTCTCTCTCTCTCTTACATGTAACGTGGATGAATCTCATTTATTGATTATACTCCATGCTTGCCCGTCTCAGTGATGAGTCAATCTCATAATTATCGCACCACCTCGTATAGGATGTTGTTGATCCATGTCACATCGATCCTAGCTAGGACTAAGGATGTTGAAAACATCAACCTTCCGTGAGGAAGTTAATGAAATAAAAAAGAAGCTAAACTGGCGGATCTTGGAATGATGAAGTCCCCAGTGAAAATTCACATTAATACTTTTGATTTGCTCTACAAGCTCTCATAGTCTCTCACAGTAACATTGTGATGCAGTCGCTATCCGGAAATCGTCCTTAGAGGTAACGCACAAGCACGGTCCATGCTCTCCGCAAGGTCGTGCCAAGCCAAACGCGCTTGACCACACAAAAATCCTGGTCGGAGACCAATCGAGGGTCAATTCAATTAGATCATAGTTCTCAATGAGCAGAAGCAGCAACACTGCCAAAGGAGGTGGCTTAGGAGGCTCAAAGGCCACTGTCCCGGCCACGCTAGTCGACTCAGTCGAGTACGTTGTGACCGTTGGCATCGGCTTGACACAGTCAAAGCTCACACTTGCCTTCGACACCGGCAGTGACCTCACTTGGACTCAGTGCAAGCCGTGCTCATCCTGCTACCCTCAATCTGATCTGATCTTCGACCTGTCTCACTCCTCGTCCTATGCCAATACGCCGTGTACGTTGCCCTTCTGCAGTGATTCTGGATCAGGTATATGTCTTTCCAATACACAGTCCTCTCTTTTTTCTAAACAAGGATCTTGCCTCAAAAGATTCTGAATTTTATTCAATGAGAGAAGGTATTTCCACGACTTGCTCCGGCCCAACTTGCAATTACCAAATAACTTACGGCGACCAATCATCTTTGTCCGGGAACCTCGCTACCGATACATTGATGTTGACGTCCACAGATGTGATAAGGAACTTCCAATTCGGATGTAGCGGATTCAATTTTGGCCTCTTTGGCGAAGTGGCTGGCCTGGTTGGCCTCTCCTGGGACGGCTTGTCGATCATCGGACAAACCGCAAGCAAGTACGGCCGATATTTCTCCTATTGCTTGCCCTCATCGTCCGGTTCAACGGGGTACTTAACATTTGGCAAGACTAATGAAACGCCTAAGTCATTAACCTTAAACACCGATTGCAACAATTCAAGAAAGTTCATTCTTCTATGGCATCAACAAAGTGGAAATGGCAGTAGGAGGAGCTGTACTGGAAATCCCATCGAGTCTTCTCGAAGGCGGAGGCAATCATCGACTCCGGGACCGTGATCACTCGACTTCCGCCGACGGCATACAATGCCATGATGACGGCTTTTTGGAAAGAGATGGCAAGCTACAGGATGGTAAAGAGTTTCGAACTCTTTGACACTAGCTATGATCTCCACAACACAAAGTCGGTCGTCGTCCCAAAGATAAGGTTCACCTTCAGTGGAGGCGCGTTCATGGACTTGGATCATAGCGGCATATTGTACACCATAAGCGATTCACAGGTTTGCCTCGCGTTTGCGCCAAACAATGACGACACTGACATCATCATCTACGGAAACGTGCAGCAAAAGACGTTCGAGGTGATCTATGATGTTGCCAGAGGACAACTTGGTTTTGTCCCTAATGGTTGTATGTGAACTAAACCATAGACCGACAAAAATAAAAGGGATAATGACACAAATGATTTTTGAACTTTAGCCTAATGTGCAATGTGGTCCATAGACTTTTGATTTGTTCAATGTGATCCATGAATATTAGTCCAATGTGCAATGTGGTCCCTACACTTTTAATTTATTCAATGTAGTCTCTTGACTTTTTGTGCATGTTCAACTTAGTCGTTGAACTATATGAAATGTTCAATGTTGTTCTAATTAATTCAAGTTCAAGGGCAATATTTTTTATATATTTTAGGGATTAAGTTGAACATATACAAAAAATCTAAGGATCACATTGAACACATTAAAAGTTCATGGACTACAATGCAAATTGGGCTATAGTTTAGGGACCATATTGAATAAATTATAGGTTCATGGATCACATTGTACATTAAATCAAAGTTCATGGACCATTTGTGCCATTTTCCCAAAATAAAACATTAAAAATAAAGAATATGTCATCCTAGTGATGACACATTTTGGGTGGGAAAAGTGCCAAAAAAGTCCTAAACCTTTTGCATTTATGCTAATTTAGTCATAAACTTTTTTTTCTGCTAATTCAGTTCTAAACCTTTTGCATTGGTGCCAATTTAGTCCTAAACATTTTTTTGGTGCCAATTTAGTCATAAACCTTTTGTCTTTGTGCCAATTCAGTCATTCCGATCAATTTTGGCCGGATTCTGCTGATATGGACACCTACTGGTCACCGGCATTGACATGGATAACTTTAATAATAGTTTAATATTTTTTTGAATATTTATTTATTCTTTTCTTTTCTTTTTTTTCCCCTCCTTTCCTCCAGTCGGTTGCTGGACCGGTGATCAGCCAGAGGCCAGAGGCCGGCGCCGACGAGGGCAGCCTTGCGCAGGGCGAGGCTCGCCCTCGCCAGCGACGGTGAAGGTGAAGGCTAGCCTCGCCATGGCTGGGCGAGGTCGTGCCTTGCCTAGCCGCCGGTGAGGCTCAACCTCGCTAGATTCGGCGAGGTCGGGCCTTGCCTAGCCATGGCGAAGCTCGAGCCCTCACTGGAGGCCGCTAGCGAGGGCTCGAGCCTCGCCATGGTTGGGCGAGGGCTCGAGCTTTGCCATGGCTAGGCGAGGCTCGACTTTGTTGGATTTGGCGAGGTCAAGCCTCGTGGTGGCTGGTACGACCTCGCCAGATTTGGCGAGGTTGGGCCTCGCCCAACCATGACAAGGCTCGCCTTCGCTGTCATTGGTGAGGGTGAGCTTTGCCTAGCCGCCGGTGAGGCCGCCTCGCTAGTGGTCGGTGAGGTCGACCTCGCCGGCGTCGACCTCTGGCCTCTGGCCAGTCGTTGGTCCGGTGACTAGCTAGAGGAGGGGAGGGGAAAAAAAAAGAAAAGAAAAAATAAATAAAAATTCAAAAAATATTAAAATATTATTAAAGTTGTCAACGTCAACGCCAGTGACTGGCTGTCGGCCGATCGGCGTCCACATCAGCGAAATTAGGTCAAAATTGACCGGAAGGACTGAATTGGTATAAATGCAAAAAGTTTATGATTGAATTGACATCAAAAAAATGTTTAGAACTAAATTGGCACAAATGTAAAATTTTTAAGACTAAAATGACATAAAAAAAGATTTAGGATTAAATTGGCACTAATGCAAAAGATTTAGGACTTTTTTGACACTTTTCCCCATTTTGGGTCTTACGGAAGTCTAGAAATAAGTTGGTCGTTTTGTAATGTTCACTTGTGTTTATGTTGGATCATGGCTGTCCGGTATACAATATATTTTGTGGTTATCTTCTATTCCTATTGAAGCTTCCTTGTTCTCCCTTTTTCAAGAAGAGACATATTGTAGATCTTTCTTTCACTAAACTTTCCTGTGGACGCATATTTTTCATGGAAATCGCTTATAAGATCCCTGTTTATATGAACCTGACGCACATGAATTGTCAAATCAGGTGGGCACCGTCATGATCCGATGTTTCATGTTAATGAGCTTACATGAACCGGGCTGTGCAAGCAATAAATTACTCATTTTCACGGTCACAACAACAAAAAGAGATGGCTAAGGCCACGACTTCCCGAAATTCATTTGGGTTAAACAAAGGGAATTTTGATAGGATGAAGCTAACACCATACATCTGATAATCAAAGAACTAATCATTCATATGCAGTTGATGTGGATATGTAGATCGACTAGTTGCTGTTCTTGAATGATCAGTTGGATTTGCAGGTGTGAATCTAAGTTCTTCCAAAATGTAGTCCATGGACGTGGTATTGTGCCTTCGGCAGCCGTTGACCTTAGCCGTGATAATGGAAGAAGTTATGAGCTAATTGGATTCGTAACAGCAAGGGTTGTTCTACCAAAAGGAAGCGAGGGGAGTGTCTATTGTCATTAGTGATCGCTTGTATTAAAGCACCTTACCATATTGTTCATCCTCAAGCACGATTGGCGCAGGAAATGGGTTCTGTGTAATGAAACTAAGGAAGATTCTTGAGGGGAGAATTTTGTCATGTCTTGATAAAGCTTGCCATTTCGGTATTCCTTTAATTAAAATTGTTCTTGCAGATTGCGGATCTGCTTGCTTAATCATGATGCTGCAGATTCGGAATGGTCATTAGTCTACATTCTGACGCTGGGGGTGACAGATAGTTACAGAAATCTTGGAATGGGTGGGTCCTTATTCTCTTTCTCCGTGGTTCTTTATCCTGTTCTGTGAGCACGACAGGAACTAACTTGCTTGTTCTTTGATGTTCAGCCTCTTCGCTTATTCTTGAAGTTATCAAGTATGCCTCTAGCATCCCAACTTGTCGAGCTGTTTATTTACATGTGATATCTTACAACTTTCCTGCCATACACCGATACAAGAAAATGTCATTCAAGTGTATACGGAGATTGCCGGGTTTTTATCTGATTGATGGCCAGCATTACGATTCCTACGTGTTTGCTTACTTTGCAAAAGGCTGTCAATCTCCTTGCTCACCGGTGTAAGTTTCAGAACAGCTATAGGGGCCTCTGATGCTTTTTTTGCCATTTACTCTTGTTTTTTTTCGGTGAAAGAAAGAATACATGTTCCTCTTAATTCTTTAGATTCTGTTGGATGACAGTTTTATTTTTCAGAACATAATCTGACTGGAAATTTGAGTTCCAATTTGAGTTCATTACCTGTTTACTCTCTTAGAGCTTCTTCTAGTTGATCGATTTCCTAATCTGCTCTTGCTAATTTAGCTACCGGCATAGCATAGACGCTCTTGGGTTCTCATACTTTTCAAGTTCGTTTGAATTAGTTCTCGAAGGTGTCGTCACACTGAAGCAAATGAAAAAAACAAATACTGGTCCTGCAGGGAACTTGTCACAGCCATCATCAAATATGTACAGAGCAGTTTCCGGTCGATTGCTGCAAAGCTGTGGAGCAATGAGGAAGGTCGGGTGGATGGTCCAGATGTAGTGGAGCTCGTTCTCTAATATAGGCGGCACAGAACAAGAGAATCCTCGAGTCTTGGAGAGCTGGGGATAAGTGTATCCCGTTTTATCAAGCATTACTAGGTATTTAAAGGAAGGATGCGGATATATTGTGTGCGCCTTATACCTTTTCCCTTACCTGTTTATGGTGACACATCTTGTCAAGGTGTGTTGAAAAAATGTCATTGTCACAGCATTTCTTTAGAATTTCGTGACGTTTATTTGCAAAGGATGTATGCACACCGGTAATGATTGTAAATAGTATTTTTTTTTTCCAGCTCATTGTCTGATGACGATTCGCATTGATGACTGCAGCAGATATAAATGTCATCTCTTGCACAATGACTTGACTGAGGAAGCGAGGCGCATTCTCCACCAGCCCGTTGCTCCTGGTGTTGCCAGTGAACGATAACTAACTGGTTTCGTGAATGGACCACCAAAGGACCCGGCGTGGTGACGAGAGAGCGGTCAGGAAAGGGATGACAAAGATATATCAAGGGGTAAAAGAACAGAGAGACAATTTTATCAATGTATAGTAGGGCTATCTCTCTAAAATACACTTGAAGCGGCTATAGGTACAATTGCTGTGTGCATGGCGGTGAGATTTGGGTGAGAGTTTCAAGCTCAGCTATGACCATGAGCTTTTTCATACGTTATAGCCGATCTCGTTTCAAATGAAAGGATGTCAGACGAATTATTCTTCTTTGGAAAATCAGTCCGAACACCTACCTTGGAATCCTCTCTTTTTAATTCCTGGCAAGTATACAAGGCTCGATGCGTCGCATTGGCCGTAACGTGTTTAACTTACCTCCGCAGCAGCTTATAACGGAGACCAAACGCAACACTCTCATTCTTTCTCTGTCAACAAAGTAAAACCCCATCACAAGAATCCAATTACAAGCATGGTTTAGATAAGTCCAATGCCGTAGACTGCTCTTTCTTTTCGGATCATTTACAATGCCGTTGACTATGCCAACTGTACGAGTGCTCTGCTCTTCCCACATAGGAGAAGTGCGAGACTAATGAACATTGTTTTGCAGGTCAACCTACGAATCAAGCACGCACACGTAAGCAGTTCAATCACCAATTAGGATTATAAATTGTAAGAGTTGGCAATGAGGTTCACATTGTGAAGCGGAGACAATCAGGTATACATAAGCTGCATATGCGAAAGAGTGGATTGTAGGAGAATCACGCTATTGCAATACGCGAACGACGAAGATGGCTGCTTTGTATGTGCGCAACTGCATGAGGACTCTACTCTTTGTTTCTCTTCTCAGTCTCCTGTTCTCCTTGGATAAGGGTTATGCACAGAGAGTGCAATACAAGCCGGAGAGCCACCACATCTTCCAATTCAGCTCTCTATTACCTTCTGCTTCTTGCACATCTTCAGGTATTGGTACTAACAAACCCTTTCCCCCCATAATATATATATATATATATATATATATATATATATATATATTGTGTGAGATGATTGTCCTTTTGATTCTTCGCTGTCGTGATAACTCTTTTGATTTTTTAGTGTCGTGATTGCCCTTTTAATTTTTCACTCTCAAATGTGATTGCTAAAGTGATTTCCCAACCTTATGCATTGACTAGTTATATATATATATGTATGTATATATATATATATATATATATATATATATATATATAGGTAAATGTAATGTGGGTGAATCTCATTGATTGGTGATAATATATGTTGTCCTGTCTCAGTGATGAGTCGGTCTCTCAATTACCGCGTCACCTCAAATAGGGTGTCGTCAATCCATGTTGGAATCTATCGATCCTAGCTAGGATTAACGATTTCAAAGCATCAAGCTTGTGTGAGGAAATTAATGGAAAAAGAAGAAGCTAAAAACAGGAAGATTTTTTGGAATGATCAAGTCCTAGAAAAGAATTCACATTAATCTAATTCTGCATTAGATTAGCTCCTACAAGCTATCATAGTATATTATGATGCAGGTGGTATCCGGAAATCGTCCCTAGAAGTAGTGCACAAGCACGGTCCATGCTCTTCGCATGCTCGAGCCAAGCCCAACATGCTCAACTACACGAAAATCCTGGTTGGAGACTAATTGAGGGTTGATTCGATTCGATCAAAGATCTCGACAAGCTTAGGAGGCTCAAAGGTCACTCTCCCAGCCACGCTCGGCATCCCATTCGACACAGTCGAGTATGTTGTGACCGTTAGCATCGGCTCGACACAGTCAAACCTCACGCTCATCTTTGACACAGGCAGCGACCTCACTTGGACTCAGTGCGAGCCTTGCTCATACTGCTACACTCAATCCCAGCCGATCTTCGACCCGTCTCACTCCTCGTCCTATGCTAATATGCCGTGTACCTCACCTGTGTGCAGTGCTTCTGGATCAGGTACATGTCTTTCAAGTACATAGTTCTCTCTTTTTCTAAATAAGGACTGTGCCTCACATGATTATGATTTTATTGAATGAGAGCAGGTATTTCAACAAGTTGCTTGGGCTCGACTTGTTATTACCAAATAAGTTACGGCGACAGTTCGTCTTCGTTTGGGAACCTCGCGACAGATACGTTGACGTTGACGTTGACGTCCATGGATGTGATAAGCAACTTCCAATTCGGGTGCGGTGAAATCAATTATGGCGGCTTTGGCGAAGTGGCCGGCCTGCTTGGCCTTGCCCGGGATGGCTTGTCGATCGTGGGACAAACCGCCAGCAAGTATGGCCAATATTTCTCGTATTGCTTGCCCTCATCGTCCACCTCAACGGGGTACTTAACATTTGGCAACACTAGTGAATCGCCCAAGTCATTAACCTTCACAACGATGGCAACAATTCCAGGAAGCCCATTTTTCTATGGCATCAACATAATGGAAATTGCGGTAGGAGGGACCACATTGCCAATCCCGTCGACAGTCTTCACAAACGCAGGGGCGATCATCGACTCTGGGACTGTGATCACGCGACTGCCCCTGACGGCGTACAATGCCATGAGGACGGCTTTCCAGAAAGAGATGGCGAGCTACAAGAGGGCACAGGGTGTCGGAATCTTAGACACGTGCTATGATCTCCGCGACACACAATCGGTCGTGGTCCCAAAGATAGGGTTCACTTTCAGCGGAGGGGTGTTCGTGGACTTGGACCATAGCGGCATATTGTACACCATAAGCGATGCGCAGGTTTGCCTTGCGTTTGCGCCGAACAGTGATGACACCGAGATCGCCATTTACGGAAACGTGCAGCAAAAGACGTTCGAGGTGATCTATGATGTTGCCGGAGGACAACTAGGTTTTGCCCCTAATGGTTGTCCATAAACTGAAGTATAGAGCGACAGAGATAAAACATACAAAATAAAGAATGTGACATCCTTATGACGTCACATTTTGGGTCTCATGGAAACCAAGAAATAAGTAAGAGTCTGTTTTGCGATGTCTACTTGTGGTTACGTTGGAATGTGGCTGTCCAGTATATAATTAATTATGTGCTGGATGGTGGCTGTTCAGGATATAAATACTTATGCGGTTATCTTCTATTCCTATTGGAGCTTCCTTGTTCTCCCTTGTTCAAGAAGAGACATATTGTAGATCTTCCTTTCCCTAAACTTCCCTCTGGCTTGCTCATTTTTCATAGAAATTTCTAACAAAATCCCGGTTTATGTGAGCCAAACTCACATGAATCATCAAATCAGGTGGAGACTCTCATGATTTGATGTTTCATATGAGTTTAGCTTACATGAATCGGACCGTGCTTGCAATAATTGCTCATTTTCACGGTCAGAACTGTTAGAATATGTTGTATAGTTTTGTAGGATTTCCTCTTTCTCTTTGGTCCCACATAGGAAGAATGCTAGGCCCCTTTACTCCTCTAAGCCTATATAAAGGCTTCTCATGTACATTGTTTGATACACCATTATAAGAGAACAAATACCTTTATCTTTTAATCTTTCTTTCTTATCATGGTATCAGAGCTAAGATCATTGTCTTGAAGAGTATGCTCTGCGATTGCCATCAATTGGATCTTTCGCATTAGAAATTAAGACAATGAGCTCATTATTTTTTAAAGTATGCTCTGCGGCTGCCATAAATTGGATCTTCCGCATCAGAAATTAAGATAATGAGTTTAGGGCTTTTAGGCCATCATCCTTGCTCGTTCTAATCCGCGCTTCTTCTTTCTCGATCCTTTCGATCACCTCAATCCATATTTCTAGCTTTGCTAGTGTTTTCTTTTTCTGTCATCATGGGTGATTCTAGTGATCGTATTGACGTCAAACTTGATGGTTCAAACTATTCTCTTTGGAAACCATCGGCAATGGCAGCACTTGTTTACCGTGACTTGTTTGAGCATGTTGAGGGACTTTGTCCTTGTCCTGGTGCTCTTAACAGTGAATCGTCTGATGAAGTTGCGAAACGTGCCGCTGAAATTCGAGCATGGAATGTTGCTGATCGAAAGGCATGGGCTATCATTTTTGGTTCCATTGATCCTGCTCTTCGCCCACAATTTTCTAATATTGTTGAGGCGAAAAGTTTATGGGATCAGCTTGCCGAGATGCTCACCCAGACAGGGGACATTCGAGTTTATCAGTTGGAGCAAGAAGTTTACAGTGCTACGCAAGGGTCTCGTTCTATTCGAGATTTCTACAATTACATGCACTCACTTTGGAGTCAACTGGATATTCTTGCTCCTATTCTCTGCCCATCATGCCTGAACTGTACTCGATGTCCATCTACTCGACTTCAAACTCAAGATAGGCATCGTCTACATTCTTTTCTTATGAAGCTCGGCTCTCCCTATGAAGGTGTTCGCAGCCAACTTCTTCACCGCTCTCCAAGACCATCCCTGCTTGACGCTGTCAAAGAATTACAGTCTGAGGAAACTCGTCTTGGTCTTCTTTCCTCCTCAGCAGTTTCTGATTCAACTGCTATTTTGGCTGCTCCATCACGTATTCCGCCTACAGTTTTGGCTACTCCACCACGTCCTTCGCCTACTTGTGGTCCTCGCCGCCTTTCATGTACGTATTGTCATCGTCTTGGTCATGACGAGTCACATTGTTGGAAGAAGAGGAATGCTTCACGTCTTTCTGTATCACCACGAGTCACTACCGCATCTCCAATCTCTCAACCTATTACTCTGGTTTCTCCCTCTACGGAGGACCGTATTGCTGCTCTTGAGGAACAACTTGCCCGTTTGAGTCCTTCTTTGCCCAGGTCTTTTTTCGATTTTGGTACTTCTACAACTCTCTCATCTGCTGGAAGCACCGCTGCAGCTACTCCACCTTCAGGTGATATTTCTACTACTTGGATACTTGACTCAGGAGCTGCTAGACATATGTCTACTTCCGCTGTTTTTCTCACTAAGCTCTCTAAGCTCAAGCAACCAGCACATTTCTTTACTGCTAATGATTCTCCTCTAGTAGCTACCCGACAGGGTACTCTTACCGTCTCTAAAGATTTCAATGTCCCTGATGTGTTACATGTTCCCTCTTTGGCTCTCAATTTATTATCTGTTGGACAACTCACCGATGCTGGATGTACTGTAAGCTTTACAAATAGCTCTTGCTTTGTGCAGGATCGTTTGAGTGGCAAGATGATTGGCAGGGGCAGTAGACGGGATGGACTTTATATTATGCAACATCTCCATCTTCCAACTTCCTCTCTTCCTCATCTTGTGTTGGCTACCCTCGATCTTGCTCGGTGGCATCAGCGTCTTGGACATATTCTGTCTTCTCGTCTCACCGTCCTTCACCAACAAGGTGCTTTGAGTCCTATTTCTTCTGGTAGTCTTCCTCCATGTTCTATCTGCCCTTTGGCCAAGTAATCTGCTAAGCCTTTTCCTGTTAGTAACTCTAGAACTAGTGCGATCTTCGATCTTGTTCATTCTGATGTTTGGGGTCCTGCCTCGCTCTCTTCCAAGAGTGGTTTCAAATATTATGTATCTTTTATTGATGATTATTCTCGTTATACATGGGTCTATCTTATGCGTCAACGAAGTGATTTCTTTACCATCTATCAGTCTTTTACTTCCATGGTTTCCGCACAATTTAATACAAAAATCAAAGTTTTCCATTCAGATTCAGGGGGAGAATATATCTCTGGTGTCTTTCATTCTCTCTTAGCTAGTAATGATACACTTCCTCAGTTATCTTGTCCTGGGGTTCCAGCTCAAAATGGAGTTGCTGAACGCAAGCACCGTCATATTCTAGAGACCACTCGAGCTCTCTTACTTGGCACATCTGTTCCCACTGAGTTCTGGGTTGAGGCTCTTCTCACTGCTGTTCATCTAATTAATCGCCTACCCTCATCTGTTCTCCATCAAGACACCCCGTTTCAGCGTCTCTACTCTCGACCTCCTAGCTATAATCATCTTCGAGTTTTTGGATGTACTTGTTTTGTCATTCTTCCACTCACTGAACGTACAAAGCTTACCGCCCGCTCTATCTCATGTGCATTCTTGGGTTACAGCACTGAGCACAAAGGTTACCGTTGTTATTGTTAAATATGTCTTGAATTTAATGTACTTGGTCCGGTTCATGACCCGACCCGACATATTTTTGTGCGACCCGAAAGTGGAAAGGAAATTGAGATTTGGTTCGCGACGCGAAGGGTTGGGACCGCCCAAGCCGGAGGAAGCGAACCAACGCGCGGGGGGTTCGGGGGCTACGCCCCCGAGAAAATTTTCGGAAGCCCTATTTTGCACCGTGGCTAGGTTTTCTTCATACAGAACAGAGAGTTTTGCTTTCAGAGAGTTTTGGTGAGCCGTGAGGTTTTGTCGTTTTTTTTTTTTCGACTTCTGAAATTTGTACTCTCTTTTGATTATAGTGGAATCTGTCTTGCCTCGCCCGTGGACGTAGATCACTTCGTGATCGAACCACGTAAATCCCCGTGTTCTGTCTCTGTTTTTTCCGCATCGTTTTTCAACAGTTATGACCCAAATGCGCGTCGTGTACGTATTTCTCGTGATGTTACGTTTCATGAACACATCTCTTTCTTTTCAAATACTACACCTCATGTTTCGTCTCCTGTTCCATTTATGGATTTTCCTGTTGATCCTCTACCTAATCCTTCTAGTTCCTCTTCTACATCGGATCTAGATATATTACCACCTTCTCCATCTTCACCTATCCCTTGTGCTGCTCCTTCTGCTGTATCTGCCCTCGACGATTCTGCACAACTAGAGCCACGCTGTAATCCTCCTCGAGATTGGCGTCCACCTGCCCGGTATGTTGCTGCTACTTCTTATTCTACTGAGTTTGGATCCTTTTTAGCTGCTATTCATGCTGTACAAGAACCTACTAGTTATCGCGAGGCAGTTCATCATGTAAAATGGCGCCAGGCTATGTCTGAGGAACTCTCGGCTTTGGAGAGTACTGGTACTTGGGAGCTTGTGGCTCTCCCTCCAGGTCGCTCCCTCGTATCTTGCCGATGGATATATAAGATTAAGACTCGTTCTGATGGCAGTATTGAGTGTTACAAAGCTCGTCTGGTTGCTCGAGGTTTCTCGCAAGAGTATGGTATCGACTATGAGGAGACCTTTGCTCCCGTAGCAAAGATGACATCTGTCCGTGCTTTATTAGCTGTTGCTTCAATTCGCAATTGGCCTCTCTTTCAGCTTGATGTGAAGAATGCTTTTCTTCACGGTGATCTTCAGGAAGATATCTTTATGCAACCTCCGCCTGGTCTTGTTCATACCTCTGGACAGGTTTGCCGCTTGCGACGAGCTTTTTATGGTCTCAAACAGGCTCCTCGTGCTTGGTTTGAGAAGTTCAGTAATGCTATTCAGTCTGCTGGTTTCATTCAAAGTGAGGCTGATCATGCTATGTTTGTTCATACCTCTTCTTCAGGCTGCATTATTCTTCTTCTTTATGTTGATGATATGGTCATCACCGGAGATGATCGTGACCATATTGAGCATACCAAGCAGCACCTTCAGCAACATTTTGCCATGAAGGATCTAGGACCACTACGCTATTTTCTTGGGCTTGAGATTGCTCACAGTTCACGTGGTATTCTCATTTCTCAGCAGAAATATACCGCTGATATTCTGTCCAGGGCTGCTCTATCAGATTCACGTACTGCTGCCACTCCTATTGAGCTAAATCAAAAGTTTTGCCCAGACGATGGAGAACCTCTTTCTGATGTCACCCGCTATCGGACCTTGGTTGGCAGTCTTATTTATCTTACTATCTCTCGACCCGACATCGCCTATGCTGTTCATGTTGTCAGTCAGTTTGTTGCTGCTCCTCGAACAACTCATTATGCGGCTGTTCTAAGGATTTTGCGCTATCTTCGATGCACTTTATCGCGTTCCTTATTTCTACCATCCTGTTCTGCTCTCAATTTGCGTGCCTATTCTGATGCTGATTGGGCTTCCAATGTCACTGATCGTAAATCTATCACTGGTTATTGCATTTTTCTTGGCGATTCACTTATTTCTTGGCGTTCCAAGAAACAACATATTGTCTCACGCTCCTCTACAGAGTCCGAATATCGTGCTATGGCCGACACTACTGTTGAGATTGTTTGGCTTCGCCGCTTACTTGCTGATATGAGAGTTTCACTTATGGATCCTACTCCTCTGCATTGTGACAACAAGAGTGCCATTCATATCGGTGCAAATCCAGTCTTTCATGAGCGTACAAAACATATTGAGATCGATTGTCATCTGACTCGTCATCATGTCCAAGTTCGCACTATTTCACTTCCTTTTGTTGGAACTGAGAATCAACTTGCCGATTGTTTTACGAAGGCTCTTACATCACAACGTTTTAATTTTCTTCTTTCCAAACTCTCATTATTTGATCCACCTTGAGTTTGAGGGGGGGTGTTAGAATATGTTGTATAGTTTTGTAGGATTTCCTCTTTCTCTTTGGTCCCACATAGGAAGAATGCTAGGCCCCTTTACTCCTCTAAGCCTATATAAAGGCTTCTCATGTACATTGTTTGATACACCATTATAAGAGAACAAATACCTTTCTCTTTTAATCTTCCTTTCCCTAAACTTCCCTCTGGCTTGCTCATTTTTCATAGAAATTTCTAACAAAATCCCGGTTTATGTGAGCCAAACTCACATGAATCATCAAATCAGGTGGAGACTCATGATTTGATGTTTCATATGAGTTTAGCTTACATGAATCGGACCGTGCTTGCAATAATTGCTCATTTTCACGGTCAGAACAACAAAAGAAAAGGCTACCAAATGGAATCCGTGATAGGATGAAGCTAACGCCATACATCTGATAATCAAAGAACTAATCAATCACACGCAGTTGATGTGGTTTTGTAGATCGACTAGATGGTTTTCTTGAATGAGCAGTTGGATTTACAGGTATGAATCTGAGTTCTTCCAATATGTTGTCCACGGACGTGGTATAGTGTCTTGGGCAGCCGTTGACCATATCCGTGATGACGGAAAATGTGATGAGCTAATTGGATTCGTATTGGCAAGGGTTGTTCTAGCAAAAGAAAGTGAGGTGAGCTTTTACTGTCATTGGGTGATCACTTTTATTGAAGCTCCTTAAGATATCGTTCTTCCTCAAGCACTATTGGAGCCGGAAATGGATTCTCTGTTATGAAACTGAAGAAGATTCTTAGGGGTGTGTTAATACAGCTTTACGCTTTGATGCCATAAGAGTACGAGTTTCTGAATTTGCAAATTCTTTCAATTAAAATTGTGCTCGCCATGGCCGGCGAGCTCGAGCTCGCCTAGATCTGGGTGAGCTTGGCCCTTGCTGGCGATGAGGGCGATTTTTCGACCAAAAAAAAAATTTTTTTTCGTTGAAAAAAAAATTTCCACGATTTTTTGACCAAAATTTTTTTTGTAGTTTTTCCAACGAATTTAGTCACGAGTTTTCCAACAAAAAAAAATTCGTCGCAAATTTTTCCAACGAAAAATTCAGAAAAAAAATTTCCACGATTTTTCGACCAAAACAAAATTTGTAGTTTTTCCAACGAATTTAGCCACGAGTTTTCCAACGAAAAAAAATTTGTCGTAAATTTCCAACGAAAATTGAAATTTTTCGTTGGAAAAATTTGCGACGACAAATTACCAACGAATTTTTTTTCGTTGGAAATTCGTTTTCCAACGAATTTTTCGAAATTTTTCGTTGGAAATTTCGTCGGAAAAAACATGTTTTTTTGTAGTGCAAGTACAGCCTTAACTCTTCATCGGGTCCTACTTCTTGATCTAAGCCTAACTTTGCGACTTCTCCATGATCTTCATCAGAGTCCAAATCCATGTCTTCGATTTCATCTTCTTCATCGTCAACTTGGTCCGGGTCTTCCGCTATCACTTGTGGCTCTAGCGGCTCCCCATCCATGGGCTCGTTAACGCCATCCACCTCATATACGTCCTGCGGGTTTATTATCTCACCATCCGCATGTATAGGCTCCATCAAGCCATTCGCATCTAGTGGGGCATCGAAGGTTTTCAAGGGTCGACCTATATTTCCATTCGCATCCCGAAGACACCACGCTACATACTCCTGAGTTTGATAGAAATAATCCCCAACATCGATGAAAACCACAGATCGATACCGAACATACGCTTCCCCATTGCCAGAAGGAAAAACACTAGTTGACTGCTGAATCTGCGTCAGGATCCCAAAAAGTGTGTGTATCTTTGGCATGGTCAGGGTCGGGGGTCTGAAAATGTGGGTTATTACAACCGTGAGACGAATCTCAACGAGTACAATCCCTAGATCTAGGCTAGACTAACATGCATTCTCTTGACAGGCAAAACAACATAATACACAGACAATGGTTTGGCCTTTGGCCCAAACAGAACATAAGAATTACCCTGCAGGTTAGGCAGCTCATTAAATTTCTCAAGGCATGTGCACAAATACGCTGATCACACGTGCGCCATGCGCATGCTCATTTTCACAATGTTCATCTCGCATGTCGGGTCGTGCATTTTATAAATGCAATGTCAATGTCATGCGATGTTCCCATTTCAGTTCACCCAGTACACTGTCTCAATTATTAATTATGACTCAAGTCCACACAATTCCCGGCCCGGTGCGTCTAGCCTGCTACAAAGTGCATGAGGCGCAACACCGATCTAGCCTAGTGTCTGTAGCCTACTACAAAGTGCATGAGGCGCAACACTGATCTCCCTACAAACCAGAGCCTGCTTCAAAGTGCATGAGGATGGTCGTCTTCCGGACGTACCGGGCATCGTCCTGCTACAAAGTGCATGAGGACGGCATCGACTCGAAGGCTCTTAAGTGATCACACGGCACCTTGCCAATTTTATCTAGGCCCCGCGTAAAACGCATCAGGGCATAATTAGGTGATCACATGCTCATGTCAGACACGCATTCTCGCACAATTTCGTCACACGCCTCATTCTCGGCACACCCAATGCGTGTCCATGAAATGCAACATAATGCAACATGAGCATCAATAAACCACATGCACTAAGTCAAATCGAAATCACCACACAGTGCCCAGTTCGTAAATAGCATGCTCACTTGGCCAGTTAATACCGGACGGCCCAATTTCAAATACACAATTCAAGTCATCAATTGGCCAGTCACACTCTGCGCTATTTAGCCACAGGAGCACGCAATATGACATTTAACAATTAAGCACAATAAACCACCAATTAAACAATAGCCAATCACTTTGGACAATCCCGACCATTCAGCTTATAAATCTTGCTGCCCAATATAATCTGATGCATTCCTAAAAAATATGGACAGCTGCTATTACCTCAATCCAGGTCCAATAATTATCCATAATAATCCCACTAATTTCCTCGGCTTTTATTTCCACCAAACCATCCTCAATCCAGTCCGAATTATACACTGATACTACCCAAGCCAGTCCAAAATACACCGATAATACCTAAATCAGTCCAGAAAAATACACTATCAGTCCTAATTCGGGTTTAAGAGGTATACTCACTTAATTTTTAGACCACGATGACGAGGAACGGTGGCCGATCACTGATGAACAGTGAAACTGGCGGCGGCGTTCCCGGCGACACCGTACGGACGACGTACGGCTCACAGTACGGGGATGTACGGAATCGTACGAACTTGTACGGGGGACGGCGAGGGACGGTGGCGGTCGAGGCGGCGGCGATCGGCGCGGCGGTCCGTACGGTCGGCGTACGGGACACCCGTACGGACACCCCCCGTATGGACAGCCAGAGAGAGAGAGAGACGGGGTGAGAGGGGGATGGGGATGGCAAGGTGCAGACAGCCACAGCAAACCAGCAACCAGTTCCGGCGAGCGGCGACTCCGACGTTGCTCCGGCAAGCTCCGGCGAAATGGCCAAGGGAGAGAAAGAGAGAGAAAATGGGGGAGGAGGGTTGATCTGGGGTGGTTCTGCTGAATGAGAGGGAGAGGAGAGAGAAAATGGCCTGATCTGGTAAAAAATATCAGCCCCCTTGCGCCACGTGTCGCCGATCCGGGCCGTTTGACCAAAATGCCCCTAATCCGACGGCCGACGTTCGTTCTAGCTAAATAATTGATGGGTAAAATGGTCTTTAGGTCCAATAATGCAGCTGATAATCCATATTTAATTATCCCAAAATTTTCCCAAAAATTCGGACAAAAAATAAGCCTAGGGGTAAAATGGTCATTTTTCCGGTCCCGGGACGAAATTCCAAGTTTCGCACGTACCTACTCCCCATATGTGTGGCAAATATAACATGGCGTCGGAATCACGAAAACAGCCCTTTAAGCCCTCGAATATCAACTGCGAAGTCCTAAGAATAAAATAATATTATTTTTCACTTCCGAGCCAAAATTCCAATTTTTGCCCGTAACACTTCCAAATATGCGTGGCCACTCTAAAATGACATCAGTTTCGAAAAAAAAATCTCATTTGGCCTCGAAAAGCGACACTGGTGTCCCGAGAGGCAAAATCGTAATTTTTCACCCCCGGACCGAAATTTCAATTTTTACTCGTACTAACTCCAAAGGTGTGTGGCCAGCGTAATATGACGTCAGATTCCCAAAAATAATCTCTTAAGCTTTCGAAAATCGACATCGAAATCCGGGCCCAATTCCGTGAACAAGACTCGCTAAACTTTCAATTTGAGGGTCTTTCTCATTAACGGGCGGCTATTTAGGACATACTCGTATCGACCTAGGGTTATCCAAGTTATGCTGATCCCGATCATTGAGAGAATGAGAAATTATCACTAGTCCCAGAGGCTACGATCATTCGGTTTAAGTTTCAGGACTGGTTGGCCACGTGTACTTTTCGGTCATACAAATTCACCTGCGATCCGAGTGTACAACATTGGCCTTGGCCAAACCAAATCCGTTACCTTTCCTAAGATCGGCCCACATCGGTTCAAAATATTCTCTCATCATTTCTCGTGATCGGTACCCACTTTACGATTGGATCCCTGGTCCACGTACCATTTCCTAATTAACCATACCCTATTGGTTAGTATCCCGAGAGCGATCAGCTCTGGGCGAGACTTACTAAAATGAAATACGAGATAATGTCAATTTTATTGATCCCGGAATTACATCGAAATTCGGGCTGTTACACAAAGTTGTCCAAAACAAATTAAAGAACAAAAATATACAGAACGGTTTCCGTTGATTACTGCAAAGCTATGGAGCAATGAAGGAAGGTTGGTGGAGCGTCCAGATGCAATGAAGCTCATCCTCCAATATAGGCAGCACAGAACAAGAGAATCCTCGAGTCTCAGAGAGTTGGGAATGAATGTATTCTATGTGTACGTTTTGTTAACCAATAGTCAGTAGTTTAGGGAAGGATACGGATATACCGTCGGCTTTGTACTTTTTGTTCATACCAGCATACGGTAATGAACGTGTGTGTGTGTATTGTTTCCCGACTCATTGTTTGATGATGATTCATACCTTGAAGATTGCAGCTGATATGGATGTCATCTCTTGGAAAATTACTTGACTGAGGAACCAAGGCGCATCCTCCACCGGCCCATTGCTCTAGGGCTTACCAGTGGACGATAACTAACTAGTTTCATGAATGCACCACCAACGCACGCAGCGTGGCGACAAGAGAGGGGTCGGGAAAGGAACGAAAGAGAGATTTAATCTATGTCTGAAGCACAGTGACAATTTGATCAATGTACTGTAGAGCTATCTCTCGAAGATACCCTTGAAGGGGATGGAGGTGTGATTTGGCTGAGAGTTTGAAGCTTACATATGACCATGAAAGCTTTTACATATCATAATACTGATCTCATTTCCAATGAAACGATATTAGAGGAATCATTCATCTTTGGATCCTCTCTGTTTTTTTTTACTGGCAACTATACAAGGCTCGAACCCTCGTATTCGCCATCATGTTCAACTTATCTCTTCAACGGCTTATGACAGAGACCAAATGCAACAATTTCATTCTTCCTTTGTCAACAAAGCATAAGCCCATCACAAATATCCAATTACATAAATGGCTTAATTTAGATAAGTCCAATGCCGATTACAATGCCAAGTATATGGGCGCTCTTCTGTTCCCACGTGTGGGAGGTGCGAGACTACAGAACATTGTTTTGCTCCGTCAAACTATATATGAATTAGGATCATGAATTGTAAGAGTTGGCAATGTGGTTCACATTGTGCAGCGGAGACAATTGCATATATATATATATATATATATATATATATATATATATAAGCTGTTTATGCGAAACAATGGATCCTAAGAGAGTAACGCTATAGCAATACATGCATGTCGAAGATGGCTGCTTCGTTTTCGCACAACTTCATGAGGACTTTACTCTCTGTTTCTCTTCTCAGTCTTGCGTTCTCTTTGGATGAGGGTTATGCACAAAGAATGCAATACAAGTCTGAAAGCCACCACATCTTCGAAGTCAGCTCGCTGTTGCCTTTTTCTTCTTGCACACCTTCATCTACAAGTACTAACAAAACTCTCTCTCTCTCTCTCTCTCTCTCTCTCTCTCGTTACTATTATAATGTGTGCCGTCCCGTCTCAATGATGAGTCAGTCTCTTAATTACCGCATCACATCAGATAGGGTGTTGTCAAACCACGTCAGAATCTATTAACCTTAGCTAGAACTAATGATGTTCAAAACATCAACCGTGTGTGAGGAAATTAATGAAAAAAAGCTAAACTGGTGGATGTTTTTGGAACGATCAAGTTCCTAGTGAAAATTCACACTACTAGAGGTGGTATCTGGAAATCATCACTAGAAGTACTGCACAAGCACGGTCCATGCTCTACGCACACTCGAGCCAACCCAAACACACTTAACCACACGAAAATCCAATCTAAGATCTCAGCGAGCAGCAGCAACAACACCAACAAAGGAGGCAGTTTAGGAGGTTTAAAGGCCACTGTCCCAGCCAAGCTTGGCATCCCATTTGACACGGTTGAGTACGTTGTGACTGTTGGCATTGGCTCGCCGAAGCCATCGAAGATCATGCTGATCTTCGACACCGGCAGCGACCTCACTTGGACTCAGTGTGAGCCATGCTCATTCTGTTACCCTCAATCTGAGCCGATCTTCAACCCGTCTCACTCCTCATCCTATGCTAGTACACCTTGTACCTCGCCAGTGTGCAGTGGTTCTGGATCAGGTATGTATCTTTCAAAAACACACGGTTCTCTCCTTGTTCTGGATAAGGATTGTGCCTGATAAGATAATGATTTTGTTCATGAGAGCAGGTATTTCAACAAGTTGCTCTGGCTCAACTTGCGATTACGAAACAATTTACAGCGACCTATCAGTTTCATTAGGGAACCTCGCAACCGACACGTTGACGTTGACGTTGACGTCCACGGATGTTATAAGGAACTTCCAATTCGGGTGCGGTGGATTCAATTTTGGCCTCTTTGGCAAGGTGGCTGGCCTGCTTGGCCTAGCCCGGGATGGCTTGTCGATCGTGGGACAAACTGCGAGCAAGTACGGCCAATATTTCTCCTATTGCTTGCCCTCATCATCCAGCTCAAGGGGGTACTTGATGTAACAGCCCGAACTTCGGCTAATTTTCGGGATTTATAGAACGCGTGATTTGTCGGTGTGCTTATAGTAAAATCTCGCCCGAGAACTGATCACTCTCGGTTATTATTTTAAACTAGAGATTTCGCTAGAATCGCACTCGATCGAATTTGGTCGTTAATTAGACCCCGAACTTGTCAATCGATTTTTGGGAGTTTCAGAAAGAAATAAATTGGACGGTGTCGATATTATTGTTGCCAGCATCAAGATTATCAGGGATAATGAGAAATTGAATTTTTGACCGGGTGCGAATTTGGACTGGTAGACCACCCTCGTAGTGTGACTGGAATTATTTTATCTCAGCCAATGGCCTTAGAATATTATTCGGGATTTTTCGGGAATTGTTAGGCCTTTTTTCAAATTTTAATCGGCACCGATAAGTCGATTTTTAGTTGGACCGTGTCCTTTGGTTCGCGCCAAAAACAAAAAAAAATTGAATTCTTCTCTCTCTCTCCTCTGCCGGGCACTCTTCCCCGCGCACGTCTCTTCCTCTCTCTCCTCTTTTCTCTCTCTCTCTCCCTCTGTTTCTCTTTCTCTTTTTCCTCTCCAGGCGCGCCTTCCCCATGCACACGCCAACGTCCCCTCCATGCAGACTGCCCCCCCGTCCTTTCTTCCTCTCTCTCCTCCCTTCCCTTCTCTTTCTTCTCTCTCTCCTTCCTCTTCCTCTCTTCTTCTTCGGCCCGACGGTGCTGCTCGCTGGGGATTCACTCGCCGACGCCGCCTGAGCTGCCGCGTCGCCACGTCGCCATCGACGCCGTCGCCGACGAGCCCCACCGCCGTCGCGCCTCCGCCGACTGCCCCGACCGCCCTTCGCTGGCCTCCCACGCGAGAGAAGCGCAGCCGCAGCAGCAGCAGCGAACCCGCCACCGCTGCTGGCCGGACTCGGAGCCGGCCCAGCCCGCCGCTCGCCCGCCGGTCGCTGGCCAGCTCGCCGCCCGCCGGTCCGCCGCCGTCTCTCTCTCTCTCTCTCTCTCTCTCTCTCTCTCTCTCTCTCTCTCTCTCTCTCTCTATCTTTCTCTCACCCCGACTCCCTCTCCCTCGTTCCAGCCCCGCCATCGCCTCGCCGCCGCCTCGCCGCCGCTCGCCACCGCCTCGCCGCCGGTCTGCCACTCCCCCTCAGCCTCCCCGTCTCTCTCTCTCTCTCTCACTCTCTCTTTCTCTCTCTCGTTTCCAGCTCGTCCCACCGCCTGCCGGTTGCCGTCCAGCCGCGCCGCCGCACGTCGCCGCCGTCGCCGCCGCGCCACTGCTGCTCCGGTCACCGCCCTAGCCGACCGGCCAGCAAGCTCAGCCGGCTGGCCGAGCCGGTGCCGCGCCGCCGTCGTCGTCGATCGTCTCCCGCGCCGTTCCCCTCTCCGGCCAAGCCGGTGTCGCGCCACCGCCGTCCGCGCCGTGTGCCGCCCTCACCGACCAGCAACCCTCCGTCATGGGCCGAGGGAAACGTGAGTCTCGCCGGTGCCGTGTGACCGCCGGCTTGCATCCGGAGCGCCGCCGTCGATTTTACCGCTCGCCGGTAATCGACCGCCCGCTCTCGTCGTCTCGGATAAATTTAGGCGAGTAAAAATCCCTAAACCCCTAATTAGCCTAATTTGTGCAATTAGAGGTAAATGTTAGGGTTGATTAAGCTAAGTTGGGGCTTATTTGTGTGGGAATGTGCATGGGTTGATTATAGGACCTAATTGGGACTTAATGAGGATGTTTAGTTGTGATTTGATGGTCATTTGGGGGCTGAACGGGTACTGTTCACAGTAGAACCGAAAATTGGACTATTTGGTTCAAGTTGGGAATTAATCGGTTCATTAGACGGTGGGTTGATTTTGGACAATGTATGGGTTAAATTAGGACTCGTTGGGATCCTAAGGAATGATACTATATTCGGGAGTTCAATGGTTGAGTTTGATTGGCCACATCGGGTCCTAAAGAAATTGAGATTGTGTATTGCTAAGTTGGGCTTGAATGCCGGGTGAGAGTGGACTAAAATAAAGTGTGCTAGACGTGCCGACAACGAGTTGAATGAGTGAGGTCGTGATTATGGTACTTGGCACATCATGGCACTATAGTTGGATTGAGTTCCGCGGCATGTGAAATTATGTAATAAGGCTTGATATGGTTGAAGTTGAATATGTCGATGCACATGTCTGTCGTGAGTAAATCGGGCCTACGGGTCGTTCCATCAATCTGTTGGTCTTCGGATCGGGCCTACGGGTCGTTCTATTAATCTGTTGGCCTTCGGGCCGGGCCTACGGGTCGTTCCATCAATCTGTTGGTCTTCGGACCGGGCCTACGGGTCGTTCTATTAATCTGTTGGCCTTCGGGCCGGGCCTACGGGTCGTTCCATCAATCTGTTGGCCTTCGGGCCGGGCCTACGGGTCGTTCTGTAAATCTGTTGGCCTTCGGGCCGGGCCTACGGGTCGTTCTGTAAATCTGTTGGCCTTCGGGCCGGGCCTACGGGTCGTTCTGTAAATCTGTTGGCCTTCGGGCCGGGCCTACGGGTCGTTCTGAAACAACTGTGGCCTTCGGGTCGGGCCTTCGGGTGGAAACCACTGTGGCCTTCGGGTCGGGCCTTCGGGTCGAAACCACTGTGGCCTTTGGGTCGAAACAGTCGGGGTCTTCGGACCGGGCCTTCGGGTCGAAACAGTTGGGGTCTTCCGACCGGGCCTTCGGGTCGAAACAGTTGGGGTTTTCGGACCGGGCCTTCGGATCGGGCCTTTGGGTCGAAACCACTGTGGCCTTCGGGTCGGAACGAATTGTGGCCTCCGGGCCGGGCCTTCGGGTCGGTTGAATGAATTGTTGGCCTTAGGGTCGTTGTGTCAGTATAACCACACATGTTTCATATTAATATTGAAAGTCTCACCTGCAGGACGGTATAGTGGATTGGGCTATGGGCCCGGCTGTATTTATGTTGGTTGTTGTTCTGGTTCATTTAGTTATGCACTTTATTTACCCTCTGGAGGTGCACTTAGTCTAGCTTGGGATTAGCGGTTTATTACTTGCTGAGTTTTCTCACGGTTGTGGTAAAACCGAACTTTTCAGATCCCCGACCATGAGGACGGCAGGCGTACCAATGCGATTTTTGGGAAGAGCCCCCGGCTAGTAGTAGAGCCCGAACCTGAGCCACTTACCCCTTTTTGTTAGTAGTGGCCTGGACCCGCTTTTGGATTTTTGGTAGTTTGGGCTGTATAAGAACATTGTTTATGATTTTCCAGTACTGGTACAAGTGTTAATTTCAGCGGTTACCCTTGGTTATGTGTTCTTATATGTACGGGTGGTTTAATTATTCCGCTTGCGACAAGTTGCCTCGGATTGGGTTGTACAGGTCGGTGACGCAATCCTGGGAGCGTCGCACTTCATATCGACCCTAGGCGGATGATCGTGCTCCCGTTGGGTGCGGGGCGTGACATCGCCGTTGAATTGGTATCAGAGCAAGGACAGTTCGGTCCAATCTAGCCGAACCCTGGAGTGATAAGGAGGAATGACCATGGGTAGCTATAGGGTGACCTAGTGTGCTAAGTGTACCTCCAGATTGCTTGTGTTTGAATGCTGTGGTGATTCCTTGAACCAGTGTTATGCAGGTGCGGCAGGACCCAATGTAAGTGTGCAGGTCCTTGTGTGAAATTCTGTGCCGTTGTGCTAATTGCTTGCTGAGTGCTTAATTGCTTTTGTGTTGATACCTGCCTAGGACTTAGACCGGTTAGTTGGTTTAGGTCTCTAATTCCTGGACGGAATTATAACAGACAGTTGAGCACTCAGATTTGAACAATGAACAGGAGAAGGGCAAGGAACACCAAGTGCAATCCAGTACTGTGGGCCATGAGGCCGAGACTTAAGATTTGAGATTATGACTCAGACCCTATAAGAAATAGGGAATGTATGGGTAGGGAAGATAAGGAAAAGAGCACCGTTTTTGCCCGAGTTGCTGAGGCTGCAGCAATTGCTGCTATGAATGGGAATCATGCTAGTTAGGCCAGGTGCAAATAGTAGCCAATAGGCAAGAGTATCAATTGGTAGAATGACTAATCAGGTGGAAATTTCCCAAGTTTAATGATGAGAGTGATCCCGAGGCTGTACCGAGATTGATGGCGAATTTTAAGAAAGCCTTTGAAATATTGGGGTGCACTGAGACTGGGAAAAATAACATTGGTGATGTACCGGTTGCGAGATCATGTTAACTATTGATGGCTTTTCACCACCAGGAATAAAATATTCCTAGCATGTATAGCCCAGATATTGGGGCTATGTTTGTTGAGAACTTCTAAAGGAAGTAATTCTTGGAATGTGTCCAAGAGAGAATCGGTAGAAGATCGCTAGGGATAGGATATCCCCAGTGAGCATCGCCTAGACTTGGACCATGTCTATTAAGAGTTTCCATGGGAAAATATTTCCCGAAGAATGCCGAAGAAAGGGAACTAGCGGAGTTTATGTGACTTCACCGAGGG
This sequence comes from Syzygium syzygioides, assembly GCA_031216285.1. NCBI lineage: Eukaryota > Viridiplantae > Streptophyta > Magnoliopsida > Myrtales > Myrtaceae > Syzygium > Syzygium syzygioides. The sequence continues at coordinate 43,175,506 of CM062249.1, forward strand.
CGGATGACTGTGGAACAATATGAAATGGAGTCCACTTAGCTGGTTGAGAATCCACAGGACAAGGTTCGGAAATTCCAAGACGAACTGAACCAGGATCTCCGAAACCTAATTATCTCACTGAATATCGAGAATGATAAGGAAGTGTATGAATGAGCTCAAGTGATAGAATGAGATCAGTTGGAAAGTGCAACTGCTTCTAAATAGGGGTTTACTCGAAATAAGGATAACTGTCGCTTTGGGAAGAGACAAATGGCGGGAAAATAGGTGATTCGTCCCACCGGTTAGGAAGGATATCAGAAAGCCGAACCGTTAAACGAGCCGTTCCGAGGCTTACATTGAAAGTGGGGAGTCGGGATAACTAGTTAACTGGATGGGATCGAGTTTGTTGTACGGGAATCACATTTGGTGTGACGATTCCTCGAATGATAAGGTGATGGTGTCGTTGAGGTATCTTAACTGTGAGACAGTAATTAATAGTAAAGAAAGAAGTGTCGACTTGGCAGTATTGGTCTTGCACAATTTTGTCGTGGGAAATTGATACGGAATGATTTGTAAGGGAGAAGGCTGTAATGAATTCTGACAATAGGGTAATCCAGTTTAGTTTGATTGGTCTTCCTAGGTTTGGATTTCAGGAAAGTCGAGGAGGAATCTCGATTCCTTGGATGCCCTTGCTTAAGGTGATTAGATGTCAAATGAAGGTTGTGAAGGACGCTTAGTAGGCGTGATTGACCCGATCGTGATGGAACTAAAGTCGGAAGAATTAACAAGGTGTGTAACCTTCTGAAGTCTCCCCTTAGAAATTTTGGGTTACCACTAGAACGAGAAGTGGAATCGTGACAGATTTGACCCAGGAGTTGAACTGATGTCGAGGGCATTGTATTGAGCGTTCTTGCCGAAAATCAAAAGAATTGAAAGTTCAAAGGTAAGAACTCGTGGATAAAAATTTTATTTTCCCTAGTATATCTCTATGGGGAGCTCCTGTATTCGGTTTGAGGAAAAAGGGCAGGACTTTGAGATGGTATGTAAAATACCGGCAATTGAATCCAAGCGATAAAGAGGAATAAGTACCTATTACCGCGGATCGATAGCCTGTTCAATCAGTTGCAAGGAACTTTAGTGTCCTCTAAGATTGAATTATGGACGGATGTCATCGGCAAAGAATTCAGAAAGAGAATGTCCTAAGATGGTGTTATGGACCGGAAACTTTCCGTTAAGGATATGAAAAAGAGATATAACTGCGATTGCTTAACGGACGAGGTATGGGCACTATGCATTCATAGTAATGCCCATTGGTCTGAGGGATGTCTCACTGCACCTGTGGACCTAATGAATGAGTATTCCAAGAATTATGGGATTAGTTCGTAACAGTTTTCGTTGATGTATTGGGAGACTCGAGGAGCTTGGGAGCAAGAAACAAGTCTTAACTGAGGTGTTGCGAACCTTGAGAGAACACGCAATCCATGCCAAGTATGGCAAGTACGAATTTTGGCTCAATAGAACAATGTTCCCCGGCCATATAATCTAAGGGAAGTGGATTACAGTGAACCCGATTAAGGTTGAGGTGTTGACTCAGGGGGTCAAGATTGATGCCGATAATGGAGGTTGGCAATGTCTTAGATTTGGCTGACGATTATCGACGTTTGTGGAATGTTCTCGTTGATAGCTGTGCTATGGGCACGATTGATTGAGAAGGAAATCCGTTTGAATGGAATGATCAATGTGAACGGAGTTCTCAAAAATTGAAGCGTAGGCTGATAATTGCCCCGGTATTGAATATTTCACCCGGACCGGGAGGATTCAAGGTCTATAGTGACGCTTCATTAAGAAGACTTGGGTGCGTGTTGAGGCAATACGGTAGGGTAGCAGATTATGCGTCGTGCCAGTGGAGGCCACGTGAAAAGAATTACTCGATGCATGACGGAAAAATTGACTACCACACCCTGTATCGCCATGGACAGGTTGGACGAGTAATCGATACGCTAAGTCATGAGTCGATTGAGGTGTATAAGGTGATAAAAAAAATGAACCTTATTGGGAAGGCTCAGGAACTCGGGAGTTGAATTTAAGGTGAACCGAATGTTGAATTTGTTGACCACCTTGAGGATTAGTTTGGAAACCTAGGCCCAGAACAAGGAATGTCAATCTATGGATCACGAGATTTCTCAGTATTTGGGGATAGAAATCCTAAGGTCCTAGGAATGATTGTGTGTACCCGATGAGGCGAAACTCAATAAAAAAGGAAATGAAAATTTCCACAATAAGTATTGTGTCCACCCGAGTAGCGCTAAGATGTGTCAGGACTTGCGGCAATATCACTGGTGGATTAAAATGAGGGTAAATGTGGCCAAGTGTGTGGGCAGGCGTTTGACGTGCCTATAAGTGAAGATACAACGCGGTAAGCCTAGAGGGCTATAATGTCTGTTAAGCCTAGTGTGCGGACAGGTGTTTGAGCCGAGGTATGTCGGACCATTCGAGATTCTAGAGAAGATTGGCCATATGGCATATAGACTCGCCCTGCCACCTAACTTATCCCAAGTGCACAATGTCTTCCACGTGTCGATGTTGAGAAAGTACGAACCAGACTCGACACACGTTCTAAGGTATGAAGAAATAGATGTAGACGACAGAGTGTCGTACGTGGAGAGACAAGTTAGAATTGAAGATCGGAAAGACTGAGTATTGCGGAATAAGACGATCCCGATGGTCAAGGTAGTTTGGGAGCACCACGGGACAGAGGGCGCAACTTGGGAAAGCGAGGAAATGATGCGACACAATATCCCCATTTGTTTGAGTAGTTGATTGGATTGTAAATTTCGAGGACGAAATTTTTGTAAGGGGGGAAGAATTGTAACAGCCCGAACTTCGGCTAATTTTCGGGATTTATAGAACGCGTGATTTGTCGGTGTGCTTATAGTAAAATCTCGCCCGAGAACTGATCACTCTCGGTTATTATTTTAAATTAGAGATTTCGCTAGAATCGCACTCGATCGAATTTGGTCGTTAATTAGACCCCGAACTTGTCAATCGATTTTTGGGAGTTTCAGAAAGAAATAAATTGGACGATGTCGATATTATTGTTGCCAGCATCAAGATTATCAGGGATAATGAGAAATTGAATTTTTGACCGGGTGCGAATTTGGACTGGTAGACCACCCTCGTAGTGTGACTGGAATTATTTTATCTCAGCCAATGGCCTTAGAATATTATTCGGGATTTTTCGGGAATTGTTAGGCCTTTTTCCGAATTTTAATCGGCACCGATAAGTCGATTTTTAGTTGGACCGTGTCCTTTGGTTCGCGCCAAAAACAAAAAAATTTGAATTCTTCTCTCTCTCTCTCCTTCTCTCTCTCTCCTCTGCCGGGCACTCTTCCCCGCGCACGTCTCTTCCTCTCTCTCCTCTTTTCTCTCTCTCTCTCCCTCTGTTTCTCTTTCTCTTTTTCCTCTCCGGGCGCGCCTTCCCCATGCACACGCCAACGTCCCCTCCATGCAGACTGCCCCCCCGTCCTTTCTTCTTCTCTCTCCTCCCTTCCCTTCTCTTTCTTCTCTCTCTCCTTCCTCTTCCTCTCTTCTTCTTCGGCCCGACGGTGCTGTTCGCTGGGGATTCACTCGCCGACGCCGCCTGAGCTGCCGCGTCGCCACGTCGCCATCGACGCCGTAGCCGGCGAGCCCCACCGTCGTCGCGCCTCCGCCGACTGCCCCGACCGCCCTTCGCTGGCCTCCCCCGCGAGAGAAGCGCAGCCGCAGCAGCAGCAGCGAACCCGCCACCGCTGCTGGCCGGACTCGGAGCCGGCCCAGCCCGCCGCTCGCCCGCCGGTCGCTGGCCAGCTCGCCGCCCGCCGGTCCGCCGCCGTCTCTCTCTCTCTCTCTCTCTCTCTCTCTCTATCTTTCTCTCACCCCGACTCCCTCTCCCTCGTTCCAGCCCCGCCACCGCCTCGCCGCCGCTCGCCGCCGCTCGCCGCCGCCGCCACCGCCTCGCCGCCGCTCGCCGCCGCCTCGCCGCCGCTCGCCACCGCCTCGCCGCCGGTCTGCCACTCCCGCTCAGCCTCCCCGTCTCTCTCTCTCTCTCTCTCTCTCTCTCTCTCTCACTCTCTCTTTCTCTCTCTCGTTTCCAGCTCGTCCCACCGCCCGCCGGTTGCCGTCCAGCCACGCCGCCGCACGTCGCCGCCGTCGCCGCCGCGCCACTGCTGCTCCGGTCGCCGCCCTAGCCGACCGGCCAGCAAGCTCAGCCGGCCGGCCGAGCCGGTGCCGCGCCGCCGTCGTCGTCGATCGTCTCCCGCGCCGTTCCCCTCTCCGGCCAAGCCGGTGTCGCGCCACCGCCGTCCGCGCCGTGTGCCGCCCTCACCGACCAGCAACCCTCCGTTATGGGCCGAGGGAAACGTGAGTCTCGCCGGTGCCGTGTGACCGCCGGCTTGCATCCGGAGCGCCGCCGTCGATTTTACCGCTCGCCGGTAATCGACCACCCGCTCTCGTCGCCTCGGATCAATTTAGGCGAGTAAAAATCCCTAAACCCCTAATTAGCCTAATTTGTGCAATTAGAGGTAAATGTTAGGGTTGATTAAGCTAAGTTGGGGCTTATTTGTGTGGGAATGTGCATGGGCTGATTATAGGACCTAATTGGGACTTAATGAGGATGTTTAGGTGTGATTTGATGGCCATTTGGGGGCTGAACGGGTACTGTTCACAGTAGAACCGAAAATTGGACTATTTGGTTCAAGTTGGGAATTAATCGGTTCATTAGACGGTGGGTTGATTTTGGACAATGTATGGGTTAAATTAGGACTCGTTGGGATCCTGAGGAATGATACTATATTCGGGAGTTCAATGGTTGAGTTTGATTGGCCACATCGGGTCCTAAAGAAATTGAGATTGTGTATTGCTAAGTTGGGCTTGAATGCCGGGTGAGAGTGGACTAAAATAAAGTGTGCTAGACGTGCCGACAACGAGTTGAATGAGTGAGGTCGTGATTATGGTACTTGGCACATCATGGCACTATAGTTGAATTGAGTTCCGCGGCATGTGAAATTATGTAATAAGGCTTGATATGGTTGAAGTTGAATATGTCGATGCACATGTCTGTCGTGAGTAAATCGGGCCTACGGGTCGTTCCATCAATCTGTTGGTCTTCGGACCGGGCCTACGGGTCGTTCTATTAATCTGTTGGCCTTCGGGCCGGGCCTACGGGTCGTTCCATCAATCTGTTGGTCTTCGGACCGGGCCTACGGGTCGTTCTATTAATCTGTTGGCCTTCGGGCCGGGCCTACGGGTCGTTCCATCAATCTGTTGGCCTTCGGGCCGGGCCTACGGGTCGTTCTGTAAATCTGTTGGCCTTCGGGCCGGGCCTACGGGTCGTTCTGTAAATCTGTTGGCCTTCGGGCCGGGCCTACGGGTCGTTCTGTAAATCTGTTGGCCTTCGGGCCGGGCCTACGGGTCGTTCTGAAACAACTGTGGCCTTCGGGTCGGGCCTTCGGGTGGAAACCACTGTGGCCTTCGGGTCGGGCCTTCGGGTCGAAACCACTGTGGCCTTTGGGTCGAAACAGTCGGGGTCTTCGGACCGGGCCTTCGGGTCGAAACAGTTGGGGTCTTCCGACCGGGCCTTCGGGTCGAAACAGTTGGGGTTTTCGGACCGGGCCTTCGGATCGGGCCTTTGGGTCGAAACCACTGTGGCCTTCGGGTCGGAACGAATTGTGGCCTCCGGGCCGGGCCTTCGGGTCGGTTGAATGAATTGTTGGCCTTAGGGTCGTTGTGTCAGTATAACCACACATGTTTCATATTAATATTGAAAGTCTCACCTGCAGGACGGTATAGTGGATTGGGCTATGGGCCCGGCTGTATTTATGTTGGTTGTTGTTCTGGTTCATTTAGTTATGCACTTTATTTACCCTCTGGAGGTGCACTTAGTCTAGCTTGGGATTAGCGGTTTATTACTTGCTGAGTTTTCTCACGGTTGTGGTAAAACCGAACTTTTCAGATCCCCGACCATGAGGACGGCAGGCGTACCAATGCGATTTTTGGGAAGAGCCCCCGGCTAGTAGTAGAGCCCGAACCTGAGCCACTTACCCCTTTTTGTTAGTAGTGGCCTGGACCCGCTTTTGGATTTTTGGTAGTTTGGGCTGTATAAGAACATTGTTTATGATTTTCCAGTACTGGTACAAGTGTTAATTTCAGCGGTTACCCTTGGTTATGTGTTCTTATATGTACGGGTGGTTTAATTATTCCGCTTGCGACAAGTTGCCTCGGATTGGGTTGTACAGGTCGGTGACGCAATCCTGGGAGCGTCGCACTTCATATCGACCCTAGGCGGATGATCGTGCTCCCGTTGGGTGCGGGGCGTGACATCGCCGTTGAATTGGTATCAGAGCAAGGACAGTTCGGTCCAATCTAGCCGAACCCTGGAGTGATAAGGAGGAATGACCATGGGTAGCTATAGGGTGACCTAGTGTGCTAAGTGTACCTCCAGATTGCTTGTGTTTGAATGCTGTGGTGATTCCTTGAACCAGTGTTATGCAGGTGCGGCAGGACCCAATGTAAGTGTGCAGGTCCTTGTGTGAAATTCTGTGCCGTTGTGCTAATTGCTTGCTGAGTGCTTAATTGCTTTTGTGTTGATACCTGCCTAGGACTTAGACCGGTTAGTTGGTTTAGGTCTCTAATTCCTGGACGGAATTATAACAGACAGTTGAGCACTCAGATTTGAACAATGAACAGGAGAAGGGCAAGGAACACCAAGTGCAATCCAGTACTGTGGGCCATGAGGCCGAGACTTAAGATTTGAGATTATGACTCAGACCCTATAAGAAATAGGGAATGTATGGGTAGGGAAGATAAGGAAAAGAGCACCGTTTTTGCCCGAGTTGCTGAGGCTGCAGCAATTGCTGCTATGAATGGGAATCATGCTAGTTAGGCCAGGTGCAAATAGTAGCCAATAGGCAAGAGTATCAATTGGTAGAATGACTAATCAGGTGGAAATTTCCCAAGTTTAATGATGAGAGTGATCCCGAGGCTGTACCGAGATTGATGGCGAATTTTAAGAAAGCCTTTGAAATATTGGGGTGCACTGAGACTGGGAAAAATAACATTGGTGATGTACCGGTTGCGAGATCATGTTAACTATTGATGGCTTTTCACCACCAGGAATAAAATATTCCTAGCATGTATAGCCCAGATATTGGGGCTATGTTTGTTGAGAACTTCTAAAGGAAGTAATTCTTGGAATGTGTCCAAGAGAGAATCGGTAGAAGATCGCTAGGGATAGGATATCCCCAGTGAGCATCGCCTAGACTTGGACCATGTCTATTAAGAGTTTCCATGGGAAAATATTTCCCGAAGAATGCCGAAGAAAGGGAACTAGCGGAGTTTATGTGACTTCACCGAGGGCGGATGACTGTGGAACAATATGAAATGGAGTCCACTTAGCTGGTTGAGAATCCACAGGACAAGGTTCGGAAATTCCAAGACGAACTGAACCAGGATCTCCGAAACCTAATTATCTCACTGAATATCGAGAATGATAAGGAAGTGTATGAATGAGCTCAAGTGATAGAATGAGATCAGTTGGAAAGTGCAACTGCTTCTAAATAGGGGTTTACTCGAAATAAGGATAACTGTCGCTTTGGGAAGAGACAAATGGCGGGAAAATAGGTGATTCGTCCCACCGGTTAGGAAGGATATCAGAAAGCCGAACCGTTAAACGAGCCGTTCCGAGGCTTACATTGAAAGTGGGGAGTCGGGATAACTAGTTAACTGGATGGGATCGAGTTTGTTGTACGGGAATCACATTTGGTGTGACGATTCCTCGAATGATAAGGTGATGGTGTCGTTGAGGTATCTTAACTGTGAGACAGTAATTAATAGTAAAGAAAGAAGTGTCGACTTGGCAGTATTGGTCTTGCACAATTTTGTCGTGGGAAATTGATACGGAATGATTTGTAAGGGAGAAGGCTGTAATGAATTCTGACAATAGGGTAATCCAGTTTAGTTTGATTGGTCTTCCTAGGTTTGGATTTCAGGAAAGTCGAGGAGGAATCTCGATTCCTTGGATGCCCTTGCTTAAGGTGATTAGATGTCAAATGAAGGTTGTGAAGGACGCTTAGTAGGCGTGATTGACCCGATCGTGATGGAACTAAAGTCGGAAGAATTAACAAGGTGTGTAACCTTCTGAAGTCTCCCCTTAGAAATTTTGGGTTACCACTAGAACGAGAAGTGGAATCGTGACAGATTTGACCCAGGAGTTGAACTGATGTCGAGGGCATTGTATTGAGCGTTCTTGCCGAAAATCAAAAGAATTGAAAGTTCAAAGGTAAGAACTCGTGGATAAAAATTTTATTTTCCCTAGTATATCTCTATGGGGAGCTCCTGTATTCGGTTTGAGGAAAAAGGGCAGGACTTTGAGATGGTATGTAAAATACCGGCAATTGAATCCAAGCGATAAAGAGGAATAAGTACCTATTACCGCGGATCGATAGCCTGTTCAATCAGTTGCAAGGAACTTTAGTGTCCTCTAAGATTGAATTATGGACGGATGTCATCGGCAAAGAATTCAGAAAGAGAATGTCCTAAGATGGTGTTATGGACCGGAAACTTTCCGTTAAGGATATGAAAAAGAGATATAACTGCGATTGCTTAACGGACGAGGTATGGGCACTATGCATTCATAGTAATGCCCATTGGTCTGAGGGATGTCTCACTGCACCTGTGGACCTAATGAATGAGTATTCCAAGAATTATGGGATTAGTTCGTAACAGTTTTCGTTGATGTATTGGGAGACTCGAGGAGCTTGGGAGCAAGAAACAAGTCTTAACTGAGGTGTTGCGAACCTTGAGAGAACACGCAATCCATGCCAAGTATGGCAAGTACGAATTTTGGCTCAATAGAACAATGTTCCCCGGCCATATAATCTAAGGGAAGTGGATTACAGTGAACCCGATTAAGGTTGAGGTGTTGACTCAGGGGGTCAAGATTGATGCCGATAATGGAGGTTGGCAATGTCTTAGATTTGGCTGACGATTATCGACGTTTGTGGAATGTTCTCGTTGATAGCTGTGCTATGGGCACGATTGATTGAGAAGGAAATCCGTTTGAATGGAATGATCAATGTGAACGGAGTTCTCAAAAATTGAAGCGTAGGCTGATAATTGCCCCGGTATTGAATATTTCACCCGGACCGGGAGGATTCAAGGTCTATAGTGACGCTTCATTAAGAAGACTTGGGTGCGTGTTGAGGCAATACGGTAGGGTAGCAGATTATGCGTCGTGCCAGTGGAGGCCACGTGAAAAGAATTACTCGATGCATGACGGAAAAATTGACTACCACACCCTGTATCGCCATGGACAGGTTGGACGAGTAATCGATACGCTAAGTCATGAGTCGATTGAGGTGTATAAGGTGATAAAAAAAATGAACCTTATTGGGAAGGCTCAGGAACTCGGGAGTTGAATTTAAGGTGAACCGAATGTTGAATTTGTTGACCACCTTGAGGATTAGTTTGGAAACCTAGGCCCAGAACAAGGAATGTCAATCTATGGATCACGAGATTTCTCAGTATTTGGGGATAGAAATCCTAAGGTCCTAGGAATGATTGTGTGTACCCGATGAGGCGAAACTCAATAAAAAAGGAAATGAAAATTTCCACAATAAGTATTGTGTCCACCCGAGTAGCGCTAAGATGTGTCAGGACTTGCGGCAATATCACTGGTGGATTAAAATGAGGGTAAATGTGGCCAAGTGTGTGGGCAGGCGTTTGACGTGCCTATAAGTGAAGATACAACGCGGTAAGCCTAGAGGGCTATAATGTCTGTTAAGCCTAGTGTGCGGACAGGTGTTTGAGCCGAGGTATGTCGGACCATTCGAGATTCTAGAGAAGATTGGCCATATGGCATATAGACTCGCCCTGCCACCTAACTTATCCCAAGTGCACAATGTCTTCCACGTGTCGATGTTGAGAAAGTACGAACCAGACTCGACACACGTTCTAAGGTATGAAGAAATAGATGTAGACGACAGAGTGTCGTACGTGGAGAGACAAGTTAGAATTGAAGATCGGAAAGACTGAGTATTGCGGAATAAGACGATCCCGATGGTCAAGGTAGTTTGGGAGCACCACGGGACAGAGGGCGCAACTTGGGAAAGCGAGGAAATGATGCGACACAATATCCCCATTTGTTTGAGTAGTTGATTGGATTGTAAATTTCGAGGACGAAATTTTTGTAAGGGGGGAAGAATTGTAACAGCCCGAACTTCGGCTAATTTTCGGGATTTATAGAACGCGTGATTTGTCGGTGTGCTTATAGTAAAATCTCGCCCGAGAACTGATCACTCTCGGTTATTATTTTAAATTAGAGATTTCGCTAGAATCGCACTCGATCGAATTTGGTCGTTAATTAGACCCCGAACTTGTCAATCGATTTTTGGGAGTTTCAGAAAGAAATAAATTGGACGATGTCGATATTATTGTTGCCAGCATCAAGATTATCAGGGATAATGAGAAATTGAATTTTTGACCGGGTGCGAATTTGGACTGGTAGACCACCCTCGTAGTGTGACTGGAATTATTTTATCTCAGCCAATGGCCTTAGAATATTATTCGGGATTTTTCGGGAATTGTTAGGCCTTTTTCCGAATTTTAATCGGCACCGATAAGTCGATTTTTAGTTGGACCGTGTCCTTTGGTTCGCGCCAAAAACAAAAAAATTTGAATTCTTCTCTCTCTCTCTCCTTCTCTCTCTCTCCTCTGCCGGGCACTCTTCCCCGCGCACGTCTCTTCCTCTCTCTCCTCTTTTCTCTCTCTCTCTCCCTCTGTTTCTCTTTCTCTTTTTCCTCTCCGGGCGCGCCTTCCCCATGCACACGCCAACGTCCCCTCCATGCAGACTGCCCCCCCGTCCTTTCTTCTTCTCTCTCCTCCCTTCCCTTCTCTTTCTTCTCTCTCTCCTTCCTCTTCCTCTCTTCTTCTTCGGCCCGACGGTGCTGTTCGCTGGGGATTCACTCGCCGACGCCGCCTGAGCTGCCGCGTCGCCACGTCGCCATCGACGCCGTAGCCGGCGAGCCCCACCGTCGTCGCGCCTCCGCCGACTGCCCCGACCGCCCTTCGCTGGCCTCCCCCGCGAGAGAAGCGCAGCCGCAGCAGCAGCAGCGAACCCGCCACCGCTGCTGGCCGGACTCGGAGCCGGCCCAGCCCGCCGCTCGCCCGCCGGTCGCTGGCCAGCTCGCCGCCCGCCGGTCCGCCGCCGTCTCTCTCTCTCTCTCTCTCTCTCTCTCTCTATCTTTCTCTCACCCCGACTCCCTCTCCCTCGTTCCAGCCCCGCCACCGCCTCGCCGCCGCTCGCCGCCGCCTCGCCGCCGCTCGCCACCGCCTCGCCGCCGGTCTGCCACTCCCGCTCAGCCTCCCCGTCTCTCTCTCTCTCTCTCTCTCTCTCTCTCTCTCACTCTCTCTTTCTCTCTCTCGTTTCCAGCTCGTCCCACCGCCCGCCGGTTGCCGTCCAGCCACGCCGCCGCACGTCGCCGCCGTCGCCGCCGCGCCACTGCTGCTCCGGTCGCCGCCCTAGCCGACCGGCCAGCAAGCTCAGCCGGCCGGCCGAGCCGGTGCCGCGCCGCCGTCGTCGTCGATCGTCTCCCGCGCCGTTCCCCTCTCCGGCCAAGCCGGTGTCGCGCCACCGCCGTCCGCGCCGTGTGCCGCCCTCACCGACCAGCAACCCTCCGTTATGGGCCGAGGGAAACGTGAGTCTCGCCGGTGCCGTGTGACCGCCGGCTTGCATCCGGAGCGCCGCCGTCGATTTTACCGCTCGCCGGTAATCGACCACCCGCTCTCGTCGCCTCGGATCAATTTAGGCGAGTAAAAATCCCTAAACCCCTAATTAGCCTAATTTGTGCAATTAGAGGTAAATGTTAGGGTTGATTAAGCTAAGTTGGGGCTTATTTGTGTGGGAATGTGCATGGGCTGATTATAGGACCTAATTGGGACTTAATGAGGATGTTTAGGTGTGATTTGATGGCCATTTGGGGGCTGAACGGGTACTGTTCACAGTAGAACCGAAAATTGGACTATTTGGTTCAAGTTGGGAATTAATCGGTTCATTAGACGGTGGGTTGATTTTGGACAATGTATGGGTTAAATTAGGACTCGTTGGGATCCTGAGGAATGATACTATATTCGGGAGTTCAATGGTTGAGTTTGATTGGCCACATCGGGTCCTAAAGAAATTGAGATTGTGTATTGCTAAGTTGGGCTTGAATGCCGGGTGAGAGTGGACTAAAATAAAGTGTGCTAGACGTGCCGACAACGAGTTGAATGAGTGAGGTCGTGATTATGGTACTTGGCACATCATGGCACTATAGTTGAATTGAGTTCCGCGGCATGTGAAATTATGTAATAAGGCTTGATATGGTTGAAGTTGAATATGTCGATGCACATGTCTGTCGTGAGTAAATCGGGCCTACGGGTCGTTCCATCAATCTGTTGGTCTTCGGACCGGGCCTACGGGTCGTTCTATTAATCTGTTGGCCTTCGGGCCGGGCCTACGGGTCGTTCCATCAATCTGTTGGTCTTCGGACCGGGCCTACGGGTCGTTCTATTAATCTCTTGGCCTTCGGGCCGGGCCTACGGGTCGTTCCATCAATCTGTTGGCCTTCGGACCGGGCCTACGGGTCGTTCCATAAATCTGTTGGCCTTCGGGCCGGGCCTACGGGTCGTTCCATAAATCTGTTGGCCTTCGGGCCGGGCCTACGGGTCGTTCTGTAAATCTGTTGGCCTTCGGGCCGGGCCTACGGGTCGTTCTGAAACAACTGTGGCCTTCGGGTCGGGCCTTCGGGTGGAAACCACTGTGGCCTTCGGGTCGGGCCTTCGGGTCGAAACCACTGTGGCCTTTGGGTCGAAACAGTCAGGGTCTTCGGACCGGGCCTTCGGGTCGAAACAGTTGGGGTCTTCGGACCGGGCCTTCGGGTCGAAACAGTTGGGGTCTTCGGACCGGGCCTTCGGGTCGAAACAGTTGGGGTCTTCGGACCGGGCCTTCGGGTCGGGCCTTTGGGTCGAAACCACTGTGGCCTTCGGGTCGGAACGAATTGTGGCCTCCGGGCCGGGCCTTCGGGTCGGTTGAATGAATTGTTGGCCTTAGGGTCGTTGTGTCAGTATAACCACACATGTTTCATATTAATATTGAAAGTCTCACCTGCAGGACGGTATAGTGGATTGGGCTATGGGCCCGGCTGTATTTATGTTGGTTGTTGTTCTGGTTCATTTAGTTATGCACTTTATTTACCCTCTGGAGGTGCACTTAGTCTAGCTTGGGATTAGCGGTTTATTACTTGCTGAGTTTTCTCACGGTTGTGGTAAAACCGAACTTTTCAGATCCCCGACCATGAGGACGGCAGGCGTACCAATGCGATTTTTGGGAAGAGCCCCCGGCTAGTAGTAGAGCCCGAACCTGAGCCACTTACCCCTTTTTGTTAGTAGTGGCCTGGACCCGCTTTTGGATTTTTGGTAGTTTGGGCTGTATAAGAACATTGTTTATGATTTTCCAGTACTGGTACAAGTGTTAATTTCAGCGGTTACCCTTGGTTATGTGTTCTTATATGTACGGGTGGTTTAATTATTCCGCTTGCGACAAGTTGCCTCGGATTGGGTTGTACAGGTCGGTGACGCAATCCTGGGAGCGTCGCACTTCATATCGACCCTAGGCGGATGATCGTGCTCCCGTTGGGTGCGGGGCGTGACACTTGACATTTGGCAAGACTAGTAAAACGCCTAAGTCGTTAACCTTCACACCGATTGCAACAATTCATGAAAGCTCAGTATTCTATGGCATCAACATAGTGGAAATCACAGTAGCCGGGACTAAATTGCAAATCCCATCGACAGTCTTCTCGAAGGCAGATGCTATCATTGACTTTGAGACTGTCATCACGCGATTGCCCCCGATAGCATACAATGCCATTAGGACGGCTTTCTGGAAGGAGATGGCAAGCTACAAGAGGGCAAAGAGCTTCGAAATCCTAGACACTTGCTATGATCTCCATAACACAAAGTCAGTCGTTGTCCCAAAGATAAGGTTCACCTTTAGGGGAGGCGTGTTCATGGACATGGATCATAGCAGCATATTGTACACCATGAGCGATTCACAGGTTTGCCCTGCGTTCACGGCAAACAGCAACGACACTGACCTTGTCATCTACAGAAACATGCAGCAAAAGACGTTCGAGGTGATCTATGGTGTTACCGGAGGACAACTAGGTTTTGCCCCTAATGGTTGTCCATAAACTACAACTATAGAGCCACAAAAATAGACATAAAAAATAAAGAATGTGTCGTCTTTATGTTGGATTGTGGCTGTCCGGTTTACAAATAGTAATGCGGTTATCTTCTTCTCCTATGGAAGCTACCTTGTTCTCCCTTGTTCAAGAAGTGACATATTGTTGAGCTTTCTTTCACTAAAATTTCCTTTGGCTTGCTCATTTTTGTCATGGATATTTCTTACAAGATCCCGATTTATGTGAGCTGAACTCCCGTGAATTGCAAAATCAGGTGGGCACCCTAACGATAAGGTGTTTCACGTGAATTGGGTGTACATGAACAGTGATTGCGCATGTAATAGTTACTCGTTTTTCCAATCAAAACGACAAAATGAAAAGGCTAAAAGCCACGTCTTCTCGGAATTGATTTTGTGTTAAACAAATGGAATCCCTGATAGAATGAAGCTAGTACTACACATCTGATCATCAAAGAACTAATCAATCATATGCAGTAACAAGAAAATTTAGTGCATATGGAGTTCGCAAAGTCGCTTTTGATCACATGAGCTCGTTTATTGGATTCAGCAAGTCCCAAAATAGGAGCTGCAATATCATACAAGTGACAGAAGCAAAAACACAAACAGAATTAAATTCTCCAACCATGAACTCCCCCACACGTGGTAGACTTGACTAATGACTTCATCTAACACGCACGGCTGCATATCTTAATAACTACTTATCATAATCTCCATCGTAAGAGAAGGGGACACAGGGCTCAGCAACCATGATCAAGGGAGTCTTCCTCCTAGAAGTGATCCCAAAAGTCTCAGACATGTCCAGGTCTCCTGCCTTAAGCCCATCAGCCAGAGACCAGTCGAAGTGGTACAGGAGCTGAGCCAACGGAAGCTCAATGTTCGCAATCCCAAAATTGATCCCAGGACAAATCCTCCTCCCACCACCAAAGGGTATGTACTCGAAGCTTGATCCTCTGAAATCAACTGTTGAGTTCACGAACCTCTCGGGCACAAATGACTCGGGGTCTGACCAGAACTCGGGGTCCCTCCCCACTGCATAAGTGTTGATCACAATCTTGGTCTTCTTGGGGATCTCGTAGCCGTTGATCGTGCACGCCTCCCTCGACTCTCGGGCCATGAGCGGGCCCGGCGAGTGCATCCTCAGGGTTTCCTTGACTACGAGCTTCAGGTACTCGAGGCCCTGGATGTCCTGCTCGCGGACCTGGGTCTTGCCCTTGAGGACGGCTCGGGCCTCGGCCTGCGCCTTCTCCATCACTCTGGGGTTTTGCAGCATCTCCGAGAATGCCCACTCTATGGTCGTCGAGGATGTGTCTGTCCCAGCAGAAAATATTTCCTGCACACAAGAAGAAAAATTACGAACAGATTGATCTAAGATTTCAGAATGATGTCCATAAAAAGTACATGAAAGATAAAGTGTCATATGATATGATGAGTTGGTAAATATTTTTTTATTAAGACTTCTTGACACACACACACACACACAGACACATATGTATGTATATGTATCAAAGCAGTTCACACTGATTAGTATATATTATATACATTTGCAGCCGTATAGAAATAGTTGCATTAGATCGGATGTCGCAACAAACATGTATGGAAGTGTGGCGTCATCGAGATGGTCAAACTTGGACTCGAAGGCTATTTAGAGCTTTGAATAAGTGTGTGTGTGTATATATATACAAAATAAAATTTATGGAGACTGTATTTGTTTGAGCAAAAGTATATACGGAGATCACTTCGAATCTCACGGAAACTTTAAAACAAACTCTTGATTTGGGAATAACATAAAAATAACAAGGGGAAAACTCTATGATCCACCAAGTGCTGTATTCTTGTGATGCATCTTGAGAACATTAGGGTTTCATGGATGTGGTCATCATATTTTCTATCAAGAATACGTCTTAGACGATCCATTTCATGGTTAAAATTCTCGTACGCCAATTCTCTATTGATTAATAAGAGCTCTTTTTTCCAAATATAAGTAGGTAATTAAATGACTTAAATCGAATATTTCGTAGCGAATGTGAGATCCTTATGATAAAGCCAAAACGGATTGCTAGCTAGCGTTAGCTGCTCCTCCCCTTCACTTCACTTATGAAAGAAAAGAAAGAAAAGTAGAAAATTTATAGTATTTAAATAGTACATGCAGTATAAAAGCTCATTAATAACTAAGATAGAAAGAAAAGTATATATTTAATGAAATTATTCATGAAACTGGCCTTACCATGACAATATTTTTGATGACGTGTGGCTTGATGAAGTAGTTCATTTCACTACTCTTTTGGAGATTCAAGAGCACATCCACAAGATCTTCTCTTGCATTTTTGTCCTCGTTGTTCCCATCGTTTCCCTTCAATTTCTCCCTGTGTTCTTCAATGATGTGATCAAGAATCACATCGATCTTCTTGTGCAGTCTCTCCCAAGCCGGTTTCATTCTTGAGAGATAACGCAAGAACCAAATTGAAGGGAAGAGATCCGGGAGCTCAAATCCACCACCAAGCAATGTCACTTCCTTGAGGAAAGACAGGAACTCATCTCTATATTTACATCTCTCACCAAATGCTGCCCTAGAGGTGACGTCGTTAATCAAGTTCAGTACCATCTTGCTCAAGTTCATAGGCTTTCCTTGAGATGATTGTATCGCTCTGATCATGTTCCAACACTCTTGCTCTCTTATGGATCTGAAAGAGAGGACCCTCTTCATGCTCAGGAGCTCCAGCACGCAAATCTTGCGCATCTGCCTCCAGTACTCGCCGTAGGGTGAGAACACGAAGCTTGAGTTCTCATAGGACATGACCTCAAGGGCGGTGAGCTCGGGCCTCTGGGCGAAGGCGAGCTCGTTCTTGCCAAGGATTTCCTTGACCATGTCTGCCGACGAGATGACAATGGTCAGGATCTCGCCTAGTTGGAGGCGCATGATCGGCCCGTGTTTCCTGGCCAACTCCCGGAGCGAGTGGTGAGGGAGCGACCCTGTCATCTGGTGAAGGTTCCCCAGAAGGGGGAGCATCTTCGGCCCTGGAGGCAATTTCGATGAAGGGTCTTTGGCATTATTGGATTTTTTCCATTTCTTTAGAATGAGGAAGAGGAAGAGGAGGGAAGCGAAGATGACAGAAGGAGAAGGCAACAGGATTGCCATTGAAGAGAATATTGTCATTGCTGCGGAGGAAGGGAGTGGTATGTTCGCATGCAAGGCTTCAGACGTGGTATAAGCTCTTCTTGTGCTCTGACTTATATAGTTGATGGATATTAATAAAATAAGGGAAAATTACCAAAAAAGTCCTAAACCTTTTGCATTTGTGCAATTCAATCCTAAACCTTTTTTTTTGTCAATTCAGTCCTAAACCTTTTACAATTGTGCCAATTCAGTCCATCCAGCTACTTTTGGCCGGCTGGCACTGACGTGGACGCCGGCCAGCCGACGTGATAATTTTTAATAATTTTTCGAATTTTTTTATATTTGAACCGAACCCATATCATCATGCGACAAGTTTGTTGATACAACTGTTGAAAACTCAACGTAATTCAAAGTCTGCCTGTGGACCATTGACAATATTGACAATTCCATAAGCATGTGGGCTTTGCCGGAGCAAAAAGTTTACAATTAGCCACCATAGAAACGGATAAGATTAGGACCTAAGCAAATCCCTAAAATTCTTTATTCAGGATATCGTCCAGATCTCGGGATCCCCTGAATTTAAAGCAGAAAGAGGGCATTTCACCTCCCTGGGAAGAAGAAGATTTGGAAGAGATTGAGAGGGCAGAGCATGCAGACACCAGCAAGTTAAAATAAGGAGCATATCCGTGAAACCCGGCGTCACTGCAATGCAAACGGATAGACTACGAAGACCCCTGTCAAAGTTTCGGCTCCCTTCCTTTAATAAGGATACTCTTAACCGAACACCAAAAATCCAAGAGAAGCCCCCTGGTTTATCAATCACATTTCAAGAATTAAACATGAAATACTCGATCATTTGCGGGGTTCTAATGCGTTTTTTCTCAAGATTACATATTCGAATAATGGAATGAGTTCCATGATTGAACAAAATAATGCAAAACATATACCGAGATCACTTTTACTAGACTGAGTTATGAAAATATATATCGAGATCACTTTTACTAGATTGAGTTATGAAGTTATTTTTGCTGTATCACTTAATAAATGAATTGAGTATGTAAGCCAATTTCTAAGTCCTCTAGAGCTACTCTATATAAAAAAAATGGGTAATAGAATATGGAAGCCTAAGTAGATGTTTTCTATTAGCAATAATAACCATGAAGAAAGATCAAATCGGGCTGGATAAGATAGCATGTTGGACCTACCAAGAGGGCTCTCAAATCGACGTTGGTCAGCAATTTCAGCTGGCTGCTTGGAAAGGTTGGCGGCGGCTTAGAAAAATGATAATATATATATATATATATATATATATATATATATATATATATATATCCTGTATTTGTCTTTCGAAGGTATATGTCTCTATGTTTGCTTCCGTAACTTGGCAAGTCTATATGTTTTTGGAATGAATTTTCAACTATAAAATTGTCCAACTTCGTCTGTACTTTCATCCAGATAGGAAAATTATCTAAATTTATTGTGAAAATGTTAATTCAATTCTACACTATTCAATTTTGCCAATTTTATCTAAATTATCTAAATTCCATTGTTCAAGTGCCAATTCAGTACTAAACTTTTTGATTTTGCCAATTTAGTCTCAAATCTCTTTGTGCAAAATTTCAATGTAAGTTGGCAGATGCACAATAGGTTTAAGACGGGTTGGATAATTTCTGCCATTGTTACTCATCAGCCAATCAATGCAGAGAGGCCTAATGGCAAGTCCAAACATATATAAAGAGGGGGGAGGGGGTGGGCGATTCCAACAAATACATCTCATCAACAAAGAAACTGTGTGTTGTACAGTTATTCGGTATGTCATTTTTTAGATCATAAAATTTTCATTTTAAGACACATAACTTAGCACAAAATACATTTTTTTATCTCAAACCGTTGTGTGATCTGGAGGAGCATCACAAGACAAGACGAGAGTTCGTTACACAATCCATCAACAACAGCCCCATCAAAACCCGCCATTAGCATGGCATTGTCTACTTTGGTTTCAGATTAGCCGAACTTTCACAACTAAGAAGTTAATTATCCAAGTTATAACGATTTGAGATCAAAGACATTAAATGTGCAATATCCTCCTGATCACGATATCATTGCAGGCAATCTCACCCACACACCGTTCTACTCATAGCTCATTGACTTTAGGGCAACATTGTAACGTTCCTTACTGGTGTGAGGTTATAGATTCATCTATCGGTGAAACAGCATGAGATCATCAATATATTCGATTCAGAAAACAAGGAAAAAATAGATGAGAGAATGAAGTCACCATCCACATCTTGCGAGGAACGAAATCCGACATGGCCTTGCCCCCAAGTTGCCAAAGCAACAACGTGGGTTTGAATGATGGGAGAGAACGTCCCTTCGTTGAATCCGAGAATTCAGGACTTTTCTTCCGACAAATTAAATGGCGGCGATTTGACTACTCCTTTGATTTTTGCTTCGCATATGAAGTCAAGGATTTTGATTTTTATAACTAGCGATAAGTCGTTGATTACACCAATCCATGTACACCGAACTTAGTAAAGCCAAAAAGACCGCGAAATTGATTGTAACGTGAGGCTGCATTTGTTTTCGTGAAAAAATAAATTATTTAAAAAATATTTACCTAAAAAATTCATTCATATTTTTTGAAAAAATTAATCAATTAAAAATATTTTCAATATCGACAACAATTTATATCTAAATATTTTTGTGGATGATGAAAAAGAATTTCCGTTCATTTATTTTGTAAGAAAATACAACTGATCATTTTTAAGGAAAATGTTTTCTAAATTATCTATTTTTTGCGAAACGAATAATGCCCAATAAATTTATTTTCTACATATATGGGTGGATGCACTTGCATGCAATGACGGACCGAAAATTCGAGACTAGAGGTAGCGAAATGAAAAAAATTCAGTTATTTATCATATATAAAGCTTTTCGAAAAAATTTTCCTCTTAAAATAAGAGAAAATTTTTACCTTGAGAGCTAGGGCCACCTAAGTAGCACCGACATGCAACATGCAACACGCGACATAACACGATACACCGGTATGTAATTTCTCAAAAAATAAAAAAATCCGATACATTTTAATGTATATTTTTATATATACATAATAAATGATCATTTTATGATTATTTCAATCAAATTAATTTGATTTAAATTCATAAATAAATAAAAGAGTATCGGTGTCCAACACGTGTCCGACATGACACCGAAGCCCCGGAGGCTGTCCGTGCATCCTAGGCAGCCACCACTAACGTGAAGGCAGAGAGGGTGAAATAACGAGCGTTGAAATAACGAGCGTTGGTAATTGACCAGCAATTGAATTGTGTGTAAGGTTATTAGGAATGCCATTTCCTAGATGATGAAATATTAATTTTAAGACACAACTTAACATAAAAAAAAAAAAGAATTCCTCAAACCTAGCGTGATATGGAGAAGCATCACAAGACAAGACGAAAGTTCGTTGCACAATCCATCAGCAACAATCCCACTAAAACCCACCATTGAAACGACACTATCTACTTTGATTTCAGATTGCTCGAACTTTCACGGCTAAGAAGTATGAAACCTATTTACCAGTATAATTATCCAAGTTAAAACGACGTGAGATCAAAGGCATATTGGAAGCGCAACATCCTCCCGGTCACAATACCATTATAGGTAATCTGACTCGCATCCATAATCGGTACTACCGATATTGTCCATTCTACTCATAGCTCATCGACTTTAGGACAACATTGTAACGTTTCTTACTGGTGTGAAGTTACAGACTTATCTATCGATGCAGCGGTGTGAGATCATCATCATATCTGACTCAGAAAACGAGGAAAAAACATATGAGAGAATGAAGTCACCATCCACATCTTGCGAGGAACGAAATCCGACATGGCCTTGCCCCCAAGTTGCCAAACCAACAACATGGGTTTGAATAATGGGAGAGAACATCCTTTCGTTGAATTCGAGAATTCAAGATTTTTCTTCCAACAAATTCAATGGCGCCGATTTGACAATTCTTCTGATTTTTGCTTCGTATATGAAGTCAAAGATTTTGATTTTTATAACTAGGGATGAGTCACTGATTATGCCAACCCATACACTCTGAACTTACGTAGTTAAGCCAAAAGGACCGAGAAATTAAAGGCATATTCCACGGGAAATGAATTAAGCGTAAAGTAAAGTTCCGTTTGTTTAGCGAAAAAAATAGATGATGTAGAAAAGATTTATCTAAAAATGATCGTTTATATCGCTAGAAAAAATTAGTTAATGGAAAATATTTCATTATCGATAATAATTTATATCTAAATATTTATGTGAATAATGATAAAAAAATTATTTTGATTGATTTTTTTAAGTGGTCATTATTAAGAAAATATTTTTTAAATCATCCATTCTCGCAAAATAAATAAAGCCTAATAAATTTATTTTCTACGTATATGTGTAGATGCACTCGAGTGCAACGACGGACAGAAAACTCAAGATTAGTGGAGGCGAAATAAAAATAAAATTTCAGTTATATATCATATATAAAGTTTTTCGAAAACTTTTTCCTTTTAAAATAAGAGAAAAATTTTACCTTGAGAGCGGGGGCCACCACTAGCTCTCTAGAAGTCTTGCGATGCTTGAGCGAAGGCAGAGAGGGTCAAAAGTTACTTTGGGATCAAATTCTTAGGGTCAAAATTGATAGAGCTTCCTCAAACACTGACCAGTAATGTTAGGCTTAAAATATTTTAATAAACGTTGCAGGAATTTTTTTTTAATTCATCATTCCGTACCGGTAGATATCTAAAGAAGTAGATAAGTCGAAAAAAACGAGGGTTTGTAAAAGTGTTTATTGGTCATCCGATTCCGAGTACAATGATAATTTATTGACACTTCTATGAAATTATAAAAAAAATCATATTTTACAAATTTGCAAATTTTTTTTTGGCAATGTTTATCTGTCTTTCTTACCAAACTTATATTTGCCAACTCTTATTTGAATTTACTAATCTTTATTGGAACGATCACCAACTTCTTTTCCAAATTAAATTACCATATCATTTTGGGCTACCAACTCTCGTTTATGTTACTAGCCAACTTTTATTTGGCTTTTTTATTTATCAATTTTTGTTACCATTTACCAATTTTTATTTGTTTCTCTTATATGCATGTTCAATTTATCAACCCTTTTGCGAACTTACCCACTTTTATTTGCATGATTTACCACCTTTTTTCCATCAATTTATCGATTAATTTTGGATTACCAACTCTCAGTTGAGTTGCTTACCAAATCCTTTTGGTTTTTTTTCCTAAATTTACCAACTTTTTCATTAAGTTGCCACTTGTATTTGCTTTACTTAAGAACTATTTAAATCTACCAATTCTTTTTACCAACTTCAGCTAGAACGGTTACCAACTTTTATTTGATTAAGTTACCAAATACTTTTGCATTACTATATAGAAGGGCGACATAATTTAGTATTTTAGAATGGTCAAGCCCATATGAAAATATAGAAAATTCAAGATAATACGTACGCCAAAATTGATCTAAAATATCACTTTCAATAACACTAAAATGGAAGATATCATTGCCTAGAAACGAGCCCAAAAGAATTTTGATGGAAAAGTCTGCTCAATGAAACTTCTCCAATCACCCATGATATTTTCTAAGTATCAACCAAAGCCATCGCATCTTTGATTGTAAAGTCCCGTGCATTCGTCACTTTTTGTTGTCGATCGAGAGAGGCCGCATTAAGTGATTCATAAGGCAACATTTGACTCCAAATGATGCTCACCTTGGGTAATTATATCGGACACTCCATTCGAGCACTCGGCTTTCTTGAAAAAAGCTAGATCGTTACTGCGACATTTTCATGCATATTGTATTATTTATCGAATGACGGTCAAAATCAAATGAAGCATTGCAAATGACACTGCCCTATGAATATACTAAGCTTAAATCTCTTTACAGAACCAATATTGTCAAGCAAGTGATAAGGCCATTCAATGGCCGAAAAAATCTTCCACTCTTCAGGTTTGACTTCGATCCCTCGGTGGGGTTCAATCTTCAATGTTGGATCTTATGATAGCGAACCTCCCAAATTCATCTGAGCGCGAAAATTTGACCCAATGCTGGATTTTATGATAGCGAACCTCCCAAATTCATCTGAGCACGAAAATTCTTGGTCAAATTTTCACGCTGAAAACCCAGTTGAATCTTTCAATTTTGCACGCTGGAGAGGGTGAGAGATAGAGAGAGATAGAGTGAGAGGAGATCGAGACGAACAATTGACAAATTTGTACTTAGATCACAAAAATAT
The DNA here is from genome assembly GCA_031216285.1 of Syzygium syzygioides. NCBI lineage: Eukaryota > Viridiplantae > Streptophyta > Magnoliopsida > Myrtales > Myrtaceae > Syzygium > Syzygium syzygioides. The sequence continues at coordinate 43,199,174 of CM062249.1, forward strand.
CTGGAGTCAAGCAGGAGGACAAATTTATAAAAAGGTGGTCAAAAGTCGCAATTTATCATGGTGAAACCTTGAGATAAAATGTCGGCTGACACTGTTTCCCACGTACCGTGACAACAGCAAGAGGTTCAGCTAACGAAATTTCAGTACAGTAATCTCTTGCTATCACAATCAAGCAAAGAATTTGCATCACATCACCCCTGCAATATACCCAATATTCAAGAAGACGGATCGAGTTTCTCATCCTTAATGATTATTTAATCGAGTCTCTTTCGGTCCGATTTACTTCATAATGGGTTTCGCCTAATAATTGTCGTATTAAGTATTTCAAAATACCCGCTTTCCCTACGTTCGTTGGTCCCACATTGCTTGAAAATCAATCCCTTATTTATTTTGACGATTGGGTTTACTTTATTAGATTGTCAACAACAAGAAAAATGTGGCGAGCTTACGTGAGGCCTGACCCATTGTCGAGTTTTTGTTAAATATCCTTACCGTACCTTGGCTCTTAGTCAAACTAGTTGTCGTAGCCAGTCGTTTCTCATTTGATCTTCTAGTTGTTACGGTGTTTTATTTTCCTAGCCGTTTTCTTATTCTCCTCTTCCATGTTTAGTGCATCGAAAACACCATATGTAACACTCTCTTCTCGTATTTTCTCTACTAGTTTTACATTTCTCGCCATTCCTATTTCGTTCGGATACTTCGGTGCACACTAATCGAAAGTTTTAAGGAAGATAACCATGTTCTTTTGAGGGGGCGAAAATTATCTTTAAAACAATGCTTGCTTGTCTCGGGTATTTGTGAGCTTTGAATTTGGTGGTTCTCGTCATTTTCACAACAATAGGAGTATTTGAATTTAGTTGGAATTTTTCCAATTTAGACGCCAAGTACATCCCAAGTACTTTTCTTCTGCTTTGACCGTCGAAACTCTCTTTCTCATATAGTCAAGTGTCAAAAAATAGACAAGTGAATGAACGAAATTTTCAGCTGTAAATAAAAGGGTTTGGCTTCGCGTGTCACCATTAAAGGAAAGTTGAAAGTAAACAGTATTCTTGCACAAATCGAGCATTTCCTCAAGTTATGTGCGATCATTACTAATTCAACAAGCGTTAAACAATAGCTCCTCATCAGTTCATAGTCTCGTCTCGACATATCATGCGAGATAAACATTAATTAGACAACATATTCCCTTGAAGAATGAAAGGGATCGCTTGACCACATGGTATTTTTCGAAAACAACATTTTGTTATCCTATGCACATTTTGCTCAATCTATCCAAGATCCAAGAGCGAGATCTATAAAACACGTCATTCTTTCTCAGTTCACAACTCAAACGTACATAAGGGATGCTTTTCTAAGTCACATGGTCATAAATTATGCAACTATATCAGCCAGTACACCATAAATAGCATTGTTTTCCCAATTATTGATAACAAAAAAAAAGGGGCTCTATAACTTTAATTATAGTAACTTTCCGATTATCACCAAATCAAAGCAGCAACAACTACTTACCAAAAAAAAAAAAAGCAGCAACAACTAGTTACCGGCGCTAAATCCATATTTCCAGATTTTTTACTTCTCATCAAATTTCATTTCTGAAAACTACAAATTACTGCATGCCACTGTAATTTTTTTTAATTATTCATTTTTGTCCATTTTGTATGCAAAAATCTATGATAGTTGAAAAAAACAAAAAAAAAATGCTTTGAAAGGAATAAAGCAAGAAAAAGACAACATAAGATCGGCGTGATTTATCAGTTGGTCATTAAGGAAGATAGTCAATGGTCAAACGTAGGAACATTATTTTGTCTGATTGCGCGTCTGAAGCGAAGTAAGTCTCAGGCTGGCGGGCTGATGATTATGAATATTGTTTTTAACCACGTGCCAAAAAAATCGTCTCGCCGAACGTCAATCCGCAAGTGCATGCGACATGCATGGAAGTTCCATGTGTCCGGTTCAAGACGTGAGAACTTCTCTGCATTAGCCAACACTTGATGAGTTTTTTCAATGTCGTGACCTAAAATTTTCTTAGGTTAATAGATTATTAAGACTAAGCTTAACTTGGGCCCTCCCAAGCTCTATCAATTCGCAACTTAGGGTTTAAGTTTTTAACATGTAAAAATTTTCATGCTTGGAGTCGCCACTAATCTATTTGTGGTAGGTCGATTAGAAACTTAAATAAAACATAGGGAGATATGTTTTATTCCTACGAATAAGAGATTCTAAGCTTAGGGACTTGGTTACGCTAGATCTAGTCTAACGCCCTTTCGGTACATTTTCTTTAAAAAAAAAATGTTTTGGCAGATAGTTTGGATTCATTTTAACTTAGTCACTAGCATGTGAGGTGATTATGCGGGTGCGCAAACCAACAAAGTAACACCCAATAATCAAAACATTAAATAAATTGCAAGATTGGGAGAATTACTCACCTCGAAGCAACGTAAGCATCTGCATTGTTAGCTAGAAAATCACATCAATAATCATAATATAATTTCTAATTAACAAGCAGTTCACTCAATATTTTTTAGGATTTTCACTTATTTAAATGAAAGCTAACTTATATGTAATGACGTGCAAAAATTAACATGCGATTAATGCAGCCTAACATGCAAACTATATGTCATGCGACGACGTGGCCTAATTCTAATGACGGACAAATGATTTATTTTTGGTATTTTCAAATGAAATTCGGAATTAAAAATTACTCAAATTAACATGCAATCTATCATAGAGAAAATGATTTGATCTATCCTAAAGTGATTCTTTTTTGGGATTTTTGTTAAAATTCGAAATTATTAAATATCTTAAATAATCCACTAAGATTAAAACAATCTCTAATTTAAACTAGGAAATATATGCTACCCTAAACCCCAATTTAAATCAAATAATTATTTTATTCTTTTGGATATATTTAAGATTCCCTAAGCATGTAAAATTTCTAATTTAAATCTAACTAACAAATTTTTTTGATTTTCTTTATTTAAAAGGAAAACAATTAAACAAAGATAGCAACTACGTTCAAACAATCCACGCAATCCGCAAGTTCTTATCAAATTCAAATTAGGCAAAGAAATCAAACTAAAGGTCATATCTATAGGGTTATAGATATCGACAGAAAGCTGATTGTTCAAATTTAGAAATCAAATAAATCTATTATCATATCCAAGTGATTATGGACAAGATAACGATTTTCCGTATCGCCGCGTATTGTACCTTAGGGATAAGGTCGGATAGACATCCAAATATGTTGCCAAATTAGGAATAATTCCTAATTTTGGGTATTTTCAAATATTGCGGATATCGCAAATATTTCCAAATTAGGAATAATTCCTAATTTTGGGTATTTTCAAATATTGCGGATATCGCAATATTATCCTAAGATTTAGCAATCCATCAAAGAATATCCACGAAATATTCAAACACCGAAAACTTAGGAAATTACATATTTCGAAAAATATTCGGATAATGATCTTACCTAATTTGCGGATATCTTTCAAATTCGAACTCGGTTCCGGATTGAGGCTTGCGGATCGGGACGGTGTGGCTGGCGGCGGGCGCAGCCACGAGGACGGCGATGGTGGCGAGCCGGCTTTGCGTGGTGCTCCGGTCAGTCTGCAAAACAAAAACATGGGCCATGGCGGTGTAAGGATGCCATGGCCACGGAGGCAACGGGGAACACCAAGATGGATTGAGACGGCGCCGGGCGGTGAGTTCACGTCGGTAACTTCGTGGTGTGGGCTTGCGGCGCATGGTCACCAGCGAATGAAAAGCAGCAACGGCAAGGCCAAAGCAACGAGGGCTGGTCTTCTCGAACGTGGCTATTTGGACTTCACGCAATAACAGTAGACAAACGTGCTGGATAACAAGGGATAGCAGTCATAGCATAACATGTGGCCTTCCACCAATATGAACCGAAACCAGAGGACTTGAGAACTCCTACAAAAGGGAAATTAAACATAAAAGTGAAAATTTTGATGACTTCAAAAGCAAGGAGTGGTGGTTCTCTCGGTACTCGGCCGTGTGGCAGTTCACTGCTCGGCTGGGACTTCAAGACCTTGCCAGGACGTTGAAGTGGAGCTGTTGGCGGTGGTGAAGACTTGAACGCTACGAGGGTGTTGCAACGGCTTCGTGCAAGGCGCAATTGCTTCGTCGTTGACGCAAGGACTCACGGTACAGGACCCTCGCGGCCACTAGTCTGGCCGTGGGGAAGGTGGTGGCGATGGCTCGGGCATGCCGTGGCAGGGAGGCACGGATGGCGGGAGCCGCGGCGCAGGTGCAGGCGGCCAAGCACGGGAGGCACCGTCGGGCACATGCACGACCAATTCTCTTTCGCTGGTTGCTCTCACTCTCGCTATTCCTCACGTGTGTCTCTCGTGCTATCAAGAATTGCGTTCTGAAAATTATGAGAGTCCCCCTCTCATTGAAAGGTATAATCACATATTTATATTGCAACCCTAGGTTTATTGACTGGACTTCCTAATCCTAATGAGCTTAGACTTAGGCTTTATTATTTAATTTTATTTTAATTTCAAATGGGCTAAATTAATTTGGCTGATTTAAGCTCAAATTAAAATAACCAAAGCCTTTTAGACTTGTGAATTTCGGCCCCCAATCCCTTGAGTGACCTGAGTTTCACTCGACGATCGAGCTCGGTTTATGCGATGGATTTTCAGCTTACTCGCCACTGCCGGTCCGATATGGAATGCAATTAAACTATATGATCCTAAACTATATGCTATGCGATTTTGATATTTTTGTTTAGGGGTTAAAATTTAATCCCTAATTTTCTATGCAATTAAACACTAAATGATGTGCCAAAATTTAGGTGTCAACATTCAACCCTAGTGATGAATTGACATGTAATTAGTCAAGTAATTAAGGTTTAAAGCAGCGAGTTGCCTATGTCGAATTAGTCTCATCAATGCCTACATAGATATTGTTGGCTAGGAGTGTAAAATTCAAAAGCACGCAAATCTCTTGTCCATGGAGTTTCAGTGGACCTTATATCCATTTCAGTATCTCTTCTCCCATCGGTTTTAAGCTTTTGAGTTGGATTTTCTGATACGGTATCATAAATAGGCCTGCCTCGGATTCATGTTACGTGTGAGGATCCTCTTTAGCTAGCGATCCATACTTGTTGTTCTCGGTCCGAGTTGTACGTAAGAGGAGGCGCAAAAGTATCCACATTGCTTGTCCGTGGGATTTGAATAGATCTTAGAATTTGATTATTTTGCGAAAAATGAAGAATTTGGAAAACATTTCCTTGAAAATTATCGCTTGAAATGATCAGTCAAAGGAAAATGTTTTCATTTGGGATGATAATTTATGTTCGAAAATTTTCGTGGACAATAAAACTATGGAAAAAGTTTGATGTCCGGCTAAAGTTAATAAAAAAATGATTGGGCATTATTGGCAATTTGATCAAAATTAAAGGGTACTCGAAGAAGAAAAGTTGTTCAAGAAGGGGAGAGTATCAAAGGAGCTAGACAACGTGGGCCGGCCTACCTCATTGCTCTTTCCTACAATCAAGCCCAGCAGATGCTTTTTCAGTGGACCAAAGGCTTGAGTTAGACGCACAACCTTTCTAGTATTTCATTTCCATCTTAAAGCTTTGAGTTGCTTAGACTTCCGCTCTGTTTGTTTTGCGAAAAATTGATGATATGGAAAGCTTTTTTTTTCCTAAAAACAATCGCTTGTATCGCTTACAAAAATAAATGAGCAAAAAATATTTTCATCGTCCGCGAAAAATATTTAGATAAAAATTATTGTCGACAATGAAAACATTTTCAACTAACTGATTATTTCAAGCAATAGAGGCATGGTGACAAGAGAGGATAACTAACTAGTTTCATGAATGCACCACCAAAGCGCACGGCGTGGTGACAAGAGTGGTGTCGTGAAGGGAATGAAAGAGATATTTTAATCCGTGTTTGAAGCATAGTTACAATTTGATCAATGTATAGTAGAGCTATCTCTGGAATATACCCTTGAAGGGAATGGAGGTGTGACTTGGCTTGAGAGTTTCAAGCTCACATATGACCATGAAAGCTTTTTCATATCATAATACTGATCACATCTCTAATGAAACGATATTAGAGGAATTGTTCATCTTTGGAAAATCAGTCCCAAAACCTACTTACGGATCCTCTCTGTTTTTTTTTTTGGTGAATTACTGGCAACTATACAAGGCTCGAAACCTCGTGTTGGCGGTCGTGTTCGACTTACCTCTTCGACAGCTTACGACAGAGACCAAATGCAACAATCTCATTCTTTCTTTGTCAACGAAGTAAAACCCTATCACGAATATCCAATTACATACATGGCTTAATTTAGATAAGTCCAATGCCGATTACAATGCCGAGTATGTGTGCGCTCTTCTCTTCCCACGTGCGGGAAGTGCGAGACTAAAGAACATTGTTTTGCTCTGTCAAACTATGAATTATCAACATGTATTGTAAGAGTTGGCAATTAATGTGGTTCACATTGTGCAGCGGAGACAATTGCATATATATAAGCTGTATATGCGAAAGAGTAAATCCTAAGAGAGTAACGCTATCACAATACGTGCATGTCGAGGATGGCTGCTTCGTATTTGCAAAACTTCATGAGGACTTTACTCTCTGTTTCTCTTCTCAGTCTTGCGTTCTCTTTGGATGAGAGTTATGCACAAAGAATGCAATACAAGTCTGAGAGCCACCACATCTTCGAAGTCAGCTCGCTATTGCCTTCTGCTTCTTGCACACCTTCATCTACTAGTACTAACAGAACTCTCTCTCTCTCTCTCTCTCTCTCTCTCGTCACTATTATAATGTATGCCGTCCCGTCTCAATGATGAGTCAGTCTCTTAATTACCGCGTGACCGCAGATAGGGCGTTGTCAAACCATGTCAGAATCTATTAACCTTAGCTAGAACTAATGATGTTCAAAACATCAACCGCGTGAGGAAATTAATGAAAAAAGCTAAACAGGTGGATGCTTTTGGAATGATCAAGTTCCTAGTGAAAATTCACACTACTAGAATTCTGCATTATATTAGCTCTACAGGCTCTCATAGTGACATCATGATGCAGATGGTATCCGGAAATCATCACTAGAAGTACTGCACAAGCACGGTCCATGCTCTCCGCACACTTGAGCCAACCCAAACACACTTAACCTAATATGTTGTATTAAGTATTTCAAAATTCCCGTTTTCCCAACGTTCGCCGGTCCCACATTGCTTGAAAATCAAACCCTTGTTTGTTTTGACGATTGGGTTTTCTTTATTAGATTGTCAACAACAAGAAAAATGCAGTGGGCTTACATGAGGCCTGACCCATTATCGAATTTTTTAAATTTCATCTTGAGATTTTATCTCGAAAAGTCTATCAAAGAGTAAATAAAAATATCCTTACCGTACCTTGGCTCTTAGTCAAACTAGTTGTCGTAGCCAGTCGTTTCTCATTTGATCTTCTAGTTGTTACGGTGTTTCATTTTCCTAGCCGTTTTCTTATTCTCCTCTTCCATGTTTAGTACATCGAAAACACCATATGTAACACTCTCTTCTCATATTTTCTCTACTAATTTTACATTTCTCACCATTCCTATTTTGTTCGGTAGTTCGGTGCACACTAATCGAAAGTTCTAAGGAAGATAACTCACTACAAAAAAACGAATTTTTTCCGACAAAATTTCCAACGAAAAATTCTGGAAAATTCGTTGGAAAAATAATTTCCAACGAAAAAAAATTCGTGGGTAATTCGTCGTCGGAAAATTTTCCAACAAAAAATTTTAAATTTCGTTGGAAATTTCCGACGAAAATTTTTTCGTTGGAAAATTCGTTGGTAAATTAGTGGCTAAATTCCTTGGAAAGTTTGTTGGAAATCGTGGAAAAATTCATCGGTAATTATTAGTTGGAAATTTTGTTGCAAAAATTTCATTGGAAAATTTGTTGCAAAAACTTCGTTGGAAAATTCGTTGCTAATTATTCATTGGAAAACTCGTGGCAAAATTCATCGGTAATTACTCGTGGATAAATTTCGTTGCAAATTTCGTCGTTAATTATTCGTTGGAAAAGTCGTGGGAAACCAAATTTCCAATGAAAAAAAAAATTTGGGTGATGTAGCGCGGGAAAATTTTCGGACAAATTCCGACGAAATTTCCAACGAAAAACTCTGAACAATTTGTTGGAAAACAAGTTTCCAACCAATTTTCCAATGAAAAACATTCGTAGGAAATTCGTCGTCGGAAAATTTTCCAACAAAAAATCAATTTTCGTTGGAAATTTTCCACGAAAAGTTTTCGTTGGAAATTTTGTAGCAAAAATTTCGTGGAAATTTTGTAGCAAAAATTCTCTGTGAATATTTGTTACAAATGTCGTGGCAAATCGTGCAATTTTCTGACAAAAAAAATATTTCGTTGGAAAATTTGTTGCAAAAGTGTCGGAATAATCTTTGGAAATGTCGTTGGAAATCGTTTAAACGTCGGACAAAAAAATAATTTTCGTTCGTACTTTGCGACAAAAAAAAATTCTTCGCTAAGTTAGTTGGAAATTTGTTGGAAAATTTGTTGCAAAAATTTCGTTGGAAAATTTGTTGCAAAACATTCGTTGGAAAATTTGTTGCAAAAATTTCGTTGGAAAATTTGTTGCAAATAGTTCATTGGAAAATTTGTTGCAAAAATTTCGTTGGAAAATTTGTTGCAAAACTTTCGTTGGAAAATTTGTTGCAAAAAGTTCGTTGGAAAATTTGTTGCAAAACTTTCGTTGGAAAATTTGTTGCAAAAAGTTCGTTGGAAAATTTGTTGCAAAAAGTTCGTTGGAAAATTTGTTGCAAAACTTTTGTTGGAAAATTTGTTGCAAAAAGTTGGTTGGAAAATTTGTTGCAAAACTTTCGTTGGAAAATTTGTTGCAAAAATTTCGTTGGAAAATTTGTTGCAAAAATTTCGTTGGAAAATTTGTTGCAAATATGTCATTGGTAATTTCGTGAGAAACCATAAATATTTCGTTACAAATAACGCCGTTAATTGTTTGTTACAAAATACGTCCGTAATTATTCGTGCAAAAAATCGTTGCTAATTTGCGGCAATGTTTTTTTTTTCGATAAATTGCAATGTATTTTTTTTTGTCGCTAAATTGCGACGAAATATATTCGTGACAAAATTCGTCGCTACGAATTTTGTTTCAGGACAATTTGGATTTGAAATCTAATTAGATATGCAATATTAATTTCTACAATGCATAAATTGCAAAGTCTCAGATGTTGATATTAGATATTCAATCTCATAATTCATAAAGATAGCTAAGCAAGAATGAACATCCATTACTACATTCAAAATATTGAAAGGACGGGGGACAACCATAAGACCTTTGCGGCTTCGGTACTGGCCATGACATCAGGAACAGTCAGCTGTATCGACACTTGATGAAATATGAAAACATAAATAAAGATATGGAATTTGTCCAAAATATAAAAAAAAAAGCATTTATGCATTGACGTGAAACTAGCTATAAAAAAAATGTTCTTACCTAAGGGGGACTGACAATAAAATCACCAGCATCATCATCATTAGCATCATCACCAATCGCCGCATCATCGTGTGGCTCATCAATATGCCCATGACCGGCTACATTAACAGGAGGTACAAGAGGAACCTCATTTCGATCGATGTTGAGGCGTCGCATGACATATTGCAGTTGTGCATTCATCACTCTTATTTGTTCGTCCTTCTGTCCAAGTAAAAACTTCAGTTCTTCGTCCTTCTGTACAAGTAACTTTTTCAATTGGCTCAATTCTTGGGTCATGTACTCCTCATGACGTGTCCTCCTTGCAAAAGTTGCATTGGAGGATGAAGTTGCAGCAGCCTTCGTTTTGAACATCCTTGACAATGATCCCATCCCAAATATTTTTCCTCCTTTCATCCCACCTACTGCCTCCACCCACATTGCCATACTGTCAACCGATGGCTCAGACACGGCAACACCATCACCACCACCACCATCATCACCACCACCAGACCACTAGCAGTGCTCATCAAAAGTTGATCATATTTTTTCTATATTAACAGTATAGATAAAAATAAAATAAATTCGTATATATTACCATAAATATTAAAAACATGCATGATTTTCATTCTAGTTTCCATAAAGTCCAAACTATAATCTTACATACTTTAGTAGCTTTTGCCCGATCGCCAATCCATGTCTTATCCTTTTTTTGAAATGTGCGTTCAAATGTAGCTGTAAATGTAAGTTCTGTCCCCAATTCATCCACCTACAAAAATTTAATAAAAATTAGTCACCATTGAATTAAATGAACTTACAAGTTTAAATAGACTTACCATTCTTCTTCTATGCTCGCCGATGCTTATAGAGCCCCCAGCATATGTGGCTGACGCAGACCCATCACTAGAACTAGAAGTTCGATTCTTCTTGTTCTGTTCACATCTTTTATTATGCTTCTCAATTTCCCAAGTTCTCGTAATTTCTATCCAATCGTCCGCTGTAATGAAATCCAGCTTTTCTTTTGTTCTCTTCGCTTTATTTATTACATAACGCATGTGATCACCGCCTTTCTTCTTAAGATTCTTTTAACCTCAGCCTCTTCCATTTCATCCCACGTGAACTTACGCTACAATCAATAGCAAAATCAACGAAAATTAATTATAATGGTCACAAGTGAGATATCCCTTACAATGCACCAGACAATTCGTGACAAATTTCATGATTGACCATCAGTATGTTATACCGAACTTACGTTGTGAGAAAATAAATAAAAACAACACTAACCTTGAACTCATTCCACCACAAAGTCTTTATTTCTTTAGGAGCGCTGCTGAAAATTGAAAACTGCCCTATCCAACAGTTATTGACTATTAACCGGTTACCTACCCAGGTATTCCTGTTACATAATCACAGGATTGACGATGCCTTGTGCGTTTTTTGTGGTTCTACTCCGGACTCAATCAACCACCTATTCTTTGAACGTACCTCTACCAGTAGATTGGCATCTTTTTGGGCAACAAAATGCAATTTACCTTGGCGCAATCGTCCCTGGAATGAACATATTATGTGGGCAATGCAAGTATGCGGCGGTTCCTCGTTTGCTAACCGCATATCTAGATTATCCTTTGGAGCTTTGTGTCACATTATCTGGACCGAAAGGAACAATGCGATATTCAGGAATAAGAGCATCTTCATCCCTGGCATGCGTAAGCATCTTATCAAAGTCGTCAAGGACAAGGTTATCTCTATGGGGAGAATTGAAGACACATATAGGAACCGCATCTTACAGAAAAAGTGGGACCTTCCTCTTTCTATATTTGGTTAGTGCTGATCCTGGTTGTTCCGGCATCTTCTACAGCGGACTCCGGAGTTATGGATATTGCCCCTCCATCCTACGGGGGGTTTGGCTGGCTTTGTCTTTCTGTTTTTGTTTTGCTTGTTCTTTGCCGTCCTTCGGCTTGGTGTATAGTTTCTGCTGAACCCTCTTGACCTTATTTGGACATTACTATGTCCTAATATGGTCTTGAGTTGGTTTGGACTTAGGTTGTACTTGGTGTTTGAAAAGTTATACATATTCTTACCTTACCAAAAAAAAAACAGTTATTGACTATTCTATTAAGTTCCCTCACAACATGCGAAGAATCCGTAAATCTGAAAACATGTTATAACAATATAGAGAATAAGACAATCAAGCATATGGAAAATTGCCTACATAGACAATTTTATTTACATCCATAATTTAAATACACGTACAAAAATAAATTACTTACGAATCTCCGCATGAGCATATAACGCATTGGGTCTCTTCTTCCTCATTTGAGTGTTGCACTGATGAAGAAGGTGGCACCCAAGGAGATGGAACTGAAGTAAAATCAGTTCGCATGTCCCACAGTTCTTCCTGAATATGTTGCTGCGGGTCGGAGGATGGGCCAATGTGTCCGTATTGTTGCTGCTCATATGGTAGAATAGGGTTCGCTGGCAGGGCGAGGGAAGAGGATAGGGCCGGGGACAAGGATGAGGACGTGGAGAGGCCCGATCTTCTTTGTGAAACCCCACCCCACATGTTACCTTCTCGATTATACTGACAATTAGTACAGATGTTAGACAAATATTAAAAAAAAATATGAACAGGTATTAGGGACAGAAAATGAAATCATTTTCCTTACCATTTTGTATTAGATATCAAGAAATAAATTTAAGAAATAGAAACTAATAGAGTACCGCCTCTGATAAATAGCCAAGTCACTGGTCCTAGTCGGAAGAACCTATTACAATTTTGATCACATCAGATGCCAGTAAACTGTATAATGAAGCATATTTAATTTGCAAAACAAATTATCAGTCTGAGACCAAATTAAAATTACGTCCGCAACCCCTCCACCCGGCCGGATTTCGGCAGCCGGAAACCGCCTCCCTCGCCGGAATCCGGCCGTCGGAAACCGCCCCCCGCCAGAATCCGGCCGCGAACCCACCCCCCGCCGGAATCCGGCCGCCAACCTGCCCACCCCCTGGCCACAACCCCCCCACCCGCGCGGCCCCAGAATCCCCCTCCCCCAGCCGCAACCCCCCACCCACGCGGCTGCGACCCCCTCCCCTCGGCGGCGACCCCTTCCCCCCGCCCGCCCCCACCGGCGGCGACCCCCACCCCACCCGGCCGCAACCCCCCTAAATGCGCGGCCGTGACCCCCCCTCTGGCCGCAACACCCCCACCCGCGCGGCCACGACCGCCCCTCCCCCTCCCCCCGGCCCACCCGGGCGCTACTCCCCCTCCGTGCGGCCGCGACCTTCCCCGGCCGCAACACCCCCCTCCCCCGGCCGCAACCCCTCTTCACGCGGCCGCGACCCCCTGGCCGCAACACCCCCTCTGCCCGACCGCGACCCGGCCCCTCCCCCCGCGCGAAACCCCCCGGTCACTACCCCGCGCGGCCGCCACGCGGCCTCCACGACATCCCGGCCGTAGCCCCCCATTCCCCGCGGCCACAACAGTTCAGTTTAGTACTTACCACGGACGGCGATGGCAAGGCGGACTTCGAGGGCGGCGACGGTAAGGCGTACGGCGAGGGCGGGGAAGGCAAGGCGTACGGCGAGGGCGGGGACGGCAAGGCGTACGGCGAGGCCGACGACGTGGAGGTGCACGTCGAAGAAAACGAGGAGAAAGCAATTATGTTGTAGTAAAAATACTCGGTAGACACAAACTATAGTGTTACCGAACAATAAAAACCCGTTTCTTTATTTTCGTTGGAATTTCCAACGAATTTTCCAACGAATTAAAATTTCCAACGAATTTTGCAACAAAAATAAAATTTCCAACAAATTTTCCAACAAATTTTAAAAAACATTTCGTCGGAAATTTCCCACGAAATTTTCAACAAAATTGAAAAAGTAAAAAAAATTTCCAACGCTTTTTTTTTGAAATACCAACAAAATTTCCAACGATTTTACACAATTAATAATTTTGTTAGAAATTTATAACAAAATTTCCAATAAAATTGGGACAAATACAATTATTGCACCTGACTTTCAATTTCGTTGGGACAAATATAATTATTGGAAAATTTCCAATAAAAATCGTGGGAAATTTCCCACGATTTTTGCAACGAAATTAGAACACAACTAAATTAATGCACTGAAAATTGAACACAACTAAACTAAACTTAAAAAATTGGCAACAAATACCATGCCAAAAAGACTTCTCAAGTATTACCAAGTATTCGCGCAATTCGATGAGATTACTCGGATCTTGAGATGCTTATCGTGGCTGGCAAGGCGGACGGCAAGGGCGGCGGCGGCGAGGAGGACTGCGAGGTGGACGGCGAAGAGGATGACTAGAAAGAGAGTTTGTTGAGTAAAAAATTCTCGATACACACGAAATGTTTGTTGCTGAATATATAAACATGTTTTGCAACGAACTTTGCAACAACGTAAAAGTTTCCAACGAATTTCACCTTTCCGGCCAATAATTGCACCAAGTTATTTTCATTGGAAAATTCATCGGAAATTTCCGACGAATTTTCCAACGAAATTCAAAAATAATTGCACCTAAAAACGAATTCGTTGGAAAATTCGTTGGAACTTCCAACGAATTTTGCCACAAAAAAGTACAAACAAAAAATTATTGCACCGAAAATCGAAATTCGTTGCAAAATTCGTGGGTAATTTCCAACGAATTTTGCAACAAATTCAGTTGAATCCAAACTATGAGTGTTTTAAATTCGTTGGAAAATTCGTTGGTAAGTACCCACGAATTTTTCAACGAAATTAGTACACACTAATTTAATGTAACGAAAATATTAGTTCGTTAGAAATTTGCAACGAATTTTCCAACGAATTTCATTGAATAAGAACTCTCGGTGTTTTAAATTGGTTGGAAAATTAGTTGGAAATTGCCAACGAATTTTCCAACGAATTTCATTGAAACGAAGTATATGTGTTTTATATTCGTTGCAAAATTCGTTGGAAATTACCTACAAATTTTGCAACGAAATTATTACACAACTAATTTAATGGAACAAAAATTCGTTGCAAAATTCGTGGGTAATTTCCAACAAATTTTGCAACGAATTAAAAAATCGATTTTTGTTCGGCATTTTTAAATTCGTGGGAAAATTCATTAGAAATTTCCAATGAAATTTACAACAAAACTAGTAAATGTGGCATCTTTCAAATTTGTTGGAAAATTGGTGGGAAATTTCCAATGAATTTCCCCACGAATTTTTATTTTTCGGGTAATTATTTCAGTGTGTACAATTTTCGTTGCAAAATTCGTTGGAAATTTCCAACGAATTTTTCCACGAATTTAGAAAAGCCCAACAATACCGTGTTTGTTTTGAATTCGTCGGAAAATTCATCGAAAATTAGTGATGAAAAATTTTTTGTCGGAAAATTTGTTGGAAAATTGCGAGGAAAAATGTTTGTCGCAAAGTTCGTTGGTAATTTCCAACGAAAAATTTTCGTCGCTAATTTCCAATGAATTTTCCGACGAAAATTTTTTCGTCGCTAATTTCCGACGAAAATTTTTTCGTCGCTAATTTCCGACGAATTTTTTTTTTCGTTGGAAAATTTGTCGCAAATTTGCGACGAAAATTTTTCTTCGTAAATTTTCGTGGCAAAAATGCGTTTTTTTTGTAGTGACTGTGTTCTTTCGAGGGGTGAAAATTATCTTAAAAATAATACTTGCTTGTCTCAGGTATCTGGGAGCTTTGAATTTGGTGGTTCTCGTCATTTTCACAACAATAGGAGTATTTGAATTTAGTTGGAATTTTTCCAATTGAGACGCTAGGGACATCCCAAATACTTTTCTTCTGCTTTGACCGTGGAAACTCTCTCTCGTATAGTCAAGTGTCATAAAAAAGACAAGTGAATGAACGAAATTTTCAGTTGTAAATAAAAGGGTTTGGCTTCGAGTGTCAACACTAAAGGAAAGTCGAAAGTAAATAGTATTATCACATAAATTGAGCATTTCCTCAAGTTATGTGCGATCATTACTAATTCAACAAGCGTTAAACAGTAGCACCTCATCACTTTGTAGTCTCGTATCAACATATCATGCGAGATAAGAATTAATCAGACGACATATTCCCTTGAAGAATGAAAGGGATCGTTGGACCATATGGTATTTTTTAAAAACAACGTTTTGTTATCCTATGCACATTTTGCTTAATCTATAGAAGATCCGAGAGCGAGATCTAAAGAGCACATCTCTATCTCAGTTTGCAACTCAAACGTACATAAGGGATGCTTTTCTAAGTCACATGGTCATAAATTATGCAACTATATCAGCCAGTACACCATAAATAGCATCGTTTTCCCAATTATTGATAACAAAAAAAAGGGGCTCTATAACTTTAATTATAGTAACATTCCAATTATCTCCAAATCAAAGCAGCAACAACTAGTTACCGGCGCTAAATCCATATTTCCAGATTTTTGACTTCTCATCAAATTTCATTTCTGAAAACTACAAGTTACTGCATGCCAGTGTATTTTTTTTAATTATTCTTTTTTGTCCCTTTTGTATGTAAAAATCTATGATAGTTGAAAAAAACAAAAAAAAAATTCTTTGAAAGGAATAAAGCAAAAAAAAAAGACAACATAAGATCGGCGTGATTTATCAGTTGGTCATTAAGGCAGATAGTCAATGGTCAAACGTAGGAACATTATTTTGTTTGATTGCGCGTCTGAGGCGAAGTAAGTCTCGGGTTGGCGGGCTGATGATTATGTATATTTTTTTTAACTACGTGCCAAAAAAATCCTCTCGTCGAACGTCAATCCGCAAGTGCATGCGACATGCATGGAAGTTCCATGTGTCCGGTTCAAGAGGTTAGAACTTCTCTACATTAGCCAACACTTGATGAGTTTTTTCAACCCTAGTGATGAATTGACATGTAATTAGTCAAGTAATTAAGGTTTAAAGCAGCGAGTTGTCTATGTTGAATTAGTCTTATCAATGCCTACATAGATATTGTTGGCTAGGAGTGTAAAATTCAAAAGCACACAAATCTCTTGTCCGTGGAGTTTCAATGAACCTTATATCCATTTCGGTATCTCTTCTCCCGTCGATTTTAAGCTTTTGAGTTGGATTTTCCGATACGGTATCATAAATAGGCCTACCTCGGATTCATGTTACGTGTGAGGATCCTCGTTCGCTATCGATCCATACTTGTTGTTCTCGGTCCGAGTTGTACGTAAGAGGAGGCCCAAAAGCATCCACATTGCTTGTCCGTGGGATTTGAATAGATCTTAGACTCTGATTATTTTGCGAAAAATGAAGAATTTGGAAAACATTTCCTTGAAAATTATCGCTTGAAATGATTGGTCAAAGGAAAATGTTTTCATTTGGGATGATAATTTATGTTCGAAAATTTTCGTGGACAATAAAACAATGGAAAAAGTTTGATGTCCGGCTAAAGTTAATAAAAAAATGATTGGGCTTTATTGGCAATTTGATCAAAATTAAAGGGTACTCGAAGAAGAAAAGTTGTTCAAGAAAGGGAGAGTATCAAAGGAGCTAGACAACGTGGGCCGGCCTACCTCATTGCTCTTTCCTACAATCAAGCCCAGCAGATGCTTTTTCAGTGGACCAAAGGCTTGAGTTAGACGCACAACCTTTCTAGTATTTCATTTCCATCTTAAAGCTTTGAGTTGCTTAGACTTCCGCTCTGTTTGTTTTGCGAAAAATTGATGATATGGAAAGCTTTTTTTTTTCCTAAAAACAATCGCTTGTATCGCTTACAAAAATAAATGAGCGAAAAATATTTTATTCGTCCGCAAAAAATATTTAGATAAAAATTATTGTCGACAATGAAAACATTTTCAACTAACTGATTATTTCAAGCAATATAGGCATGGTGACAAGAGAGGATAACTAACTAGTTTCATGAATACACCACCAAAGCGCACGGCGTGGTGACAAGAGTGGTGTCGTGAAGGGATGAAAGAGATATTTTAATCCGTGTTTGAAGCATAGTTACAATTTGATCAATGTATAGTAGAGCTATCTCTGGAAGATACCCTTGAAGGTGATGGAGGTGTGACTTGGCTTGAGAGTTTCAAGCTCACATATGACCATGAAAGCTTTTTCATATCATAATACTGATCACATCTCTAATGAAACGATATTAGAGGAATTGTTCATCTTTGGAAAATCAGTCCCAAAACCTACTTACGGATCCTCTCTGTTTTTTTTTTTGGTGAATTACTGGCAACTATACAAGGCTCGAAACCTCGTGTTGGCGGTCGTGTTCGACTTACCTCTTCGTGTTGGCGGTCGTGTTCGACTTACCTCTTCGACAGCTTACGACAGAGACCAAATGCAACAATCTCATTCTTTCATTGTCAACGAAGTAAAACCCTATCACGAATATCCAATTACATACATGGCTTAATTTAGATAAGTCCAATGCCGATTACAATGCCGAGTATGTGTGCGCTCTTCTCTTCCCACGTGCGGGAAGTGCGAGACTAAAGAACATTGTTTTTCTCTGTCAAACTATGAATTATCAACATGTACTGTAAGAGTTGGCAATGTGGTTCACATTGTGCAGACGGAGACAATTGCATATATATATATATATATAAGCTGTATATGCGAAAGAGTAAATCCTAAGAGAGTAACGCTATCACAATACGTGCATGTCGAGGATGGCTGATTCGTATTTGCAAAACTTCATGAGGACTTTACTCTCTGTTTCTCTTCTCAGTCTTGCGTTCTCTTTGGGTGAGGGTTATGCACAAAAAGTGCGATACAAGTCTGAGAGCCACCACATCTTCGAAGTCAGCTCGCTATTGCCTTCTGCTTCTTGCACACCTTCATCTACTAGTACTAACAAAACCCTATCTCTCTCTCTCTCTCTCTCTCTCTCTCTCTCTCTCTCTCTCTCTCTCATATTTGTGTGATGATTTTCCTTTTGATTCTTTGTTGTAATATTGTCATTTTAATTCTTCGTTGTTGTGATTGCCCTTTTGATTCTTATCGTCATGATTATTTCTTTCTATTCTTCGTTGTCATTTGCAATTCCTAAAGTGATTTCTCATTATTGTGCATTGACTAATTATATTTAATATATATGTAAATGTAATGTAATACATGTAATGTGGCTGAATCTCATTAATTTGTGATAATATATGATGTCCTATCTCCGTGATTAGTCAATATCTCAATTACCGCATCACCTCAGATAGGGTGTCGTCAATCTATGTCGGAATCACATTAATTTAATTCTGCATTAAATTAGTTCTTGCAAGCTCTCATAGTAATGTCTTGATATCTTGATGTAGGTGGTATCCAGAATTCGCCCCTACAAGTAGTGCACAAGCACGGTCCGTGCTCTCCGCATGCTCGAGCCAAGCCAAACGCGCTCAACCACGCAAAAATCCTGGTCGGAGACCAATCGAGGGTCGATTCGATTAGATCAAAGATCTCAACGAGCTTAGGAGGCTCAAAGGCCACTCTCCCGGCCACACTTGGCATCCCATTCGACTCAGTCGAGTACGTTGTGACCGTTAGCGTCTGCCCAACAGAGTCGAACCTCATGCTCATCTTCGACACCGACAGTGACCTCACTTGGACTCAGTGCGAGCCATGATCAATCTGCTACCCTCAATCCGAACCAATCTTCGAACCGTCTCACTCCTCGTCCCACGCTAATACGCTGGGTACCTCACCCGTGTGCAGTGCTTTTGGATCGGGTACATATCTTTCAAGTACACATAGTTCTCTCTTTTTACTAAACAAGGATTGTGCCTCAAAAGATGATCATTGTATTCAATGAGAGCAGGTTGCTCCGGCTCGACTTGTAATTACCAAATAAGTTATGGTGACGGTTTGATTTCGTCTGGGAGCCTCGCAACAGATACGTTCACGTTGACGTCCACGGATGTGGTAAGGAACTTCCTATTCAGGTGCAGCAAAATCAATTTTGGCCTCTTTGGCAAAGTGGCCGGCCTGCTTGGCCTCGCCCGGGACGGCTTGTCGATCGTGGGACAAACCGCAAGCATGGCCAATATTTCTCGTATTGCTTGCCCTCATCGTCCAACTCAACGGGTACTAAACATTTGGCAAGACTAGTGAATCGCCTAAGTCATTAACCTTCACACCGATGGCAACAATTCCTGGAAGCTCATTATTCTATGGCATCAACACAGTGGAAATAGCGGTAGCCGGGACTAAATTGGAAATCCCATTGACAGTGTAGCCGGGACTAAATTGCAAATCCTGTCGACAGTCTTCTCGAAGGCAGATGCTATCATTGACTCCGGGACCGTCATCACGCAATTGCCCCCGACGGCATACTATGCCATGAGGACCGCTTTCTGGAAGGAGATGGCGAGCTACAAGAGGGCAAAGAGCTTCGAAATCCTGGACACTTGCTATGATCTCCGCAACACAAAGTCGGTCGTCATCCCAAAGATAAGGTTCACCTTTAGCGGAGGCGCGTTCATGGACTGGGATCATAGCGGCATATTGTACACCATGAGCGAGTCGCAGGTTTGCCTTGCGTTCGCAGCAAACAGTGACGACACTGACATCGTTATCTACGGAAACATGCAGCAAAAGACGTTCGAGGTGATCTATGATGTTGCCGGAGGACAACTAGGTTTTGCCCATAATGGTTGTCCATAAACTACAACTATAGAGCCACAAAAATAGACATAAAAAATAAAGAATGTGTCGTCTTTATGATGTCACATTTTGGGTCTTATGGAAGTCGAGAAATAATTTGAAGAGTCTGGTTTGAAATGTTTACTTGTGTTTATGTTGGATTGTGGCTGTCCAGTGTATAAATAGTAATGTGGCTCTCTTCTACTCCTATGGAAACTGCCTTGTTCTCCCTTGTTCTTTTTTTTTTTTTGAAACAGTGTTCTCCCTTGTTCAAGAAGTGGCAAATTGTAGATCTTTCTTTCACTAAACTTTCCTTTGACTTGCTCATTTTTGTCATGGATATTTGTTACAAGATGCCGATTTATGTGAGCCGTACTCCCATGAATCGTGAAATCAGGTGGGCACCCTCCGGATATGGTGTTTCATGTGAATTGGACATACATGAACCGTGATTACTCATGTAATAATTACTCATTTTTACAATCAGAACGACAAAACGAAAAGACTAAAAGCCACGTCTTCTCAGAATTAATTTTGTGTTTTAACAAATGGAATCCCTGATAGAATGAAGCTAGTACCACACATCTGACCATCAAAGAACAAATCGATCATATGCAGTAACAAGAAAATTTAGTGCATATGGAGTTTGCAATGTCGCTTTTGATCACATGAGCTCGTTGATTGGATTCAGCAAGTCCCAAAATAGGATCTGCAAATATCATACAAGTGACAGAAGCAAAAACACAAACAGAATTAAATTCCCCGACCATGAACTCCCCCACACGTGGTAGACTTGACTAATGACTTCATCTAACACGCATGGCTACATATCTCGATAACTACTCATCATGATCTCCATCGTAAGAGAAGGGGACACAGGGCTCAGCAACCACGATCAAGGGAGTCTTCCTCCTAGAAGTGATCCCAAAAGTTTCAGACATGTCCAGGTCTCCTGCTTTAAGCCCATCAGCCAGAGACCAGTCGAAGTGGTACAGGAGCTGAGCCAAGGGAAGCTCAATGTTTGCAATCCCAAAATTGATCCCAGGGCAAATCCTCCTCCCACCACCAAAGGGTATGAACTCGAAGTTCGATCCTCTGAAATCAACCGAAGAGTTCATGAACCTCTCGGGCACAAATGACTCAGCGTCTGACCAGAACCCGGGGTCCCTCCCCACTGCATAAGTGTTGATCACAATCTTGGTCTTCTTGGGGATCTCGTAGCCATTGATCGTGCATGCCTCCCTCGACTCTCGGGTCATGAGCGGGGTCGGTGAGTGCATCCTTAGGGTTTCCTTGACTACGAGCTTCAGGTACTCGAGGCCCTGGATGTCCTGCTCGCAGACATGGGTCTTGCCCTTGAGGATGGCTCGGACCTCGGCCTGCGCCTTCTCCATCACTCTGGGGTTTCGCAGCATCTCCGAGAATGCCCACTCTATGGTCGTCGAAGATGTGTCTGTCCCAGCAGAAAATATTTCCTGCACATACAAAGAAAAATTAGGAACAGATTGATCAAAGATTTCAGAATGATGTCCAAAAAGGTACATGAAAGATAAAGTGTCATATGATATTAAACCTGTAACGTAGCAATATCACACAAAATCAGTATATACCGAATGATATGACAAGGAACAATCGGTGATGACTGAAATATGGGTTTATATTTTGCATAATATGGGACAATTAGATAAGATAATAGAGTGTACTTAGAATGACGAACAAATAATGATTTGGTAAATATTTTTTTTACAAGACTTCTTGCCATATATATAGATCAAAGCAGTTCACACTGATTATAAATAGTTGCAACAGATCAGTGTGGCGTCATCGAGATGGTCAAACTTGGACTCAAAGGCTCTTTAGAGCTTTGAATAAGTGTGTGTCTATATATATTCAAGATAAAATTTATAGAGATTGTATTTGTCTGAGCAAAACTATATATAGAGATCACCTGGAATGTCACGGAAACTTTAATACAAACTCTTGATCCGGGAATAACACAAAAATAACAAGGGAAAAACTCTTTGATCCACCATGCGATATATTCTTGTGAACCTTAGGGTTTCATGGATGCGATCATCATATTTTCTATCAAGAATACATCTTAGATGATCCATTTCGTGGTTGGAATGCTTGTATGCCGACTCCACACTGAGTAAAAAGAGCTCCTTTTTGCAAATTTAAGTAGGTAATTAAATGATTCAAATTGAATATTTTATAGTAAGTGTGAGATCCTTATAATAAAGCCCAAAACGGACTGCTAGCTAGCGCTAGCCGCCTCTCCCCGTAACTTCACTTATGAAAGAAAAGAAAGAAAAGTAGAAAATTTATAGTATTTAAATAGTACATGCATATATGAAAGCTCAGGCAGTATGAAAGCTCATTAGTAAGTCAGATAGAAGCAAAGCATATATTTAGTGAAATTATTCATGAAATAGGCCTTACCATGACAACATTTTTTATGACGTGTGGTTTGATGAAGTAGTTCATTTCACTACTCTTCTGGAGATTCAAGAGCACATCCACAAGATCTTCTCTTGAATTTTTGTCCTCGTTGTTCCCATCGTTTCCCTTCAATTTCTCCCTGTGTACTTCAATGATGTGATCGAGAATCAAATCGATCTTCTTGTGCAGTCTCTCCCAAGCCTGTTTCATTCTTGAGAGATAACGCAAGAACCAAATTGAAGGGAAGAGATCTGGAAGCTCAAATCCACCAGCAAGCAGTGTCACTTCCTTGAGGAAAGAAAGGAACTCATCTCTATATTTACATCTCTCACCAAATGCCGCCCTAGAGGTGACGTCGTTAATCAAGTTCAGTACCATCTTGCCCAAGTTCATAGGCTTTCCTTGAGATGATTGTATCGCCTTTAATCATGTTCCAACACTCTTGCTCTCTTATGGATCTAAAAGAGAGGACCCTCTTCATGCTCAGGAGCTCAAACACGCAAATCTTGCGCATCTGCCTCCAGTACTCGCCGTAGGGCGAGAACACGAAGCTCGAGTTCTCATAGGACATGACCTCATGGGCCGAGATCTCGGGCCTCTGGGCAAAGGCGAGCTCGTTCTTGCCAAGGATTTCCTTGACCATGTCTGCCGACGAGATGACAATGGTCAGGATCTCGCCTAGTTGGAGCCGCATGATTGGCCCGTGTTTCCTTGCCAACTCCCGAAGCGAGTGGTGAGGGAGCGACCCTGTCATCTGGTGAAGGTTCCCCAGAAGGGGGAGCATCTTCGGCCCTGGAGGCAATTTCGAAGAAGGGTCTTTGGCATTATTGGATTTCTTCCATTTCTTTAGAATGAGGAAGAGGAAGAGGAGGGAAGCGAAGATGACAGAAGCAGAAGGCAACAGGATTGCCATTGAAGAGAATATTGTCATTGCTGCGGAGGAAGGAAGTGGCATGTTCGCATGCAAGGCTTCAGACGTGGTATAAGCTCTTCTTGTGCTCTGACTTATATAGTTGATGGATATTAATAAAATAATGATGGGGTTTACATCTATTTTTGACTTTTGAAGTTAAGATGCATTAATTCATGGAACGGTCTCTCTTCTGAAAAATCTTCTTTAGCTTACTAAGGCTGGCAGCTAAGAATTGCACGAAAATTGCCAAAAAGAAGTCCTAAAACTATTGCATTTTTATCAATTAAGTCCTAAATCTTTTAATGTACCAACTGAATCCTAAACTTTTTTCAGTTTTGCCAATTGAGTCCATCTGCCTGATTTGGAATGGAAACTGCTAACATGGATGCCGGATGTCCTACATGGCACGATCTGGCTATGACGTAGACATTTTTAATAATTTTTTCGATTTTTCATAATTGTTTTGTGGTTTTTTCTTCTCTTATCGTTCCATTTCTTTACCTTTTTTTTGTTTTTTGAAGTGAGGGCTGGCAACCCTCACTAACTCTGGGTGAGCCACGTCGCCCTCACTCCAAAAAGCAAAAATAAAAGTAAAGAAAAAGAAAAAAAATCATAAAAATTTAAAATATTATTAAAAATATCAACGTCAGTAATTTTCAGCCAATTCTTCTTGTCACGCGCATGAATTCAAGCTTCATTTTCGAATGTCATGATGAACAAATAGAGATTGGGTCATTAACTTACGTGCCACAACAAAACTTCTGTGTGCTTTTGGAGCTCTATTGATGACACCATTTATTTAATTTAATTATGGTATGTTGAGATTCATAAATTTCGCTTTTTTGTCTTTTGAAATTATATCGTCGTTGGGATGGGACGAGGGTCCTCGATATTGCTCGGACAGCATGTGAAAAAGTATTGCGTCATATCATAGGACAATCTAGACTATGAGGCATTTGTATTTTCAGCAGAATGAATGTTTGCGTACCATGCGACAAGTTTATTGATACACCTGCTGAAAACTCAACTTAATTCAGAGTCTGACCATGGACCATTTGACAACATTGACAATTCCATCGCATAAGTATGTGGCCTTTGTCGGAGAATAGTTTACAATTAGCCACCATAGCAGGGGTCCATTTGACAACATTGACAATTCCATCGCATAAGTATGTGGCCTTTGTCGGAGAATAGTTTACAATTAGCCACCATAGCAGGACCTAAGCAATCACTAAAAAGTTTCATCCAGGACATTGTCCGGACTTCGGGATCCCATGGATGTAAAGAAGAAAGAGGGTATTCCCAACTCTCACGGAAAAAAAAAAAGATTTGAGATGACATGGCGTGTGGGCATTGGCACATTAAAATAAGGATTGCATCTATGGAGCCTACCATCACTGCAATGCAAACAGATAGGTTACGGAGGCCCTTATTGGAGTTTTGACTCCCTTTCTTCGATGATGTTACTCTTAACCGAACACCAAGCATTCAAAAGAAGCACTTGATTTATCAATCACATTTCAAGAAATAAACTTAAAATACCTGAACATTTGCGGGGTTCTAATGCGTTTTTTTCTCTAGATATTACAAATTTGAATAATGGAATGAGTTCTATGAACAAATAATACAAAACATACACCGATATCAATTTACTAGACTGAGTTATGAAGTTGTATCACTTAATAAATTAATTGAATGTGTAACCCAATTTCTAACTCCTCTAGAGCTACTCTATATAAAAAATGGGTATTAGAATATGGATGCCTAAGTAGATGTTTTCTAATATCAATAATAACCATGAAGAAAGATAAAATTGGGTTGGATGAGATAGCATGTTGGACCTACCAAGACTGCTCTCAAATCGACGTGGGTCAGCAATTTCTGCTGGCTGCTTGGAAAGGTTGGCGGCGGCCCAGAAAAATGATACCTATATAGGTATCATTTTTTTAGGCCGCCGCCAGCCTTTTCATATATATATATATATATATATATATATATATATATATGGAAAGGTTTTTTTTTCACACATATATGGAAAGGTTGGAGGCGGCCTAAAAAAATGATACCCATATATATATAGTATTTGTCTTTCCAAGGAACGTGTCTCTATTTGCTTGCGAGTACCTCGGCAGATTTAAATGTTTTTGGAATGATTTTTCAACTACAAAATCGTCCAACTTCATCTTTATTTTCATCTAAATGAAAAAATTATCCAATCAATCCTAAATATATTATGCAAATATCAATTTAGTTTTCTTTTCGAATTTATCTATTTAGTCCCAAGCTGCATCTTTATTTTCATCTAAATAGGACAATTATCCAATCAATCTTAAATCTGTTGTTGAAATGCCAATTCATTATTAAACTTTTCGATTTTACCAATTTAGTTTCAGACCTCTTTGTGGAAAATTTAGTGTAAATCGACATATGCACAATAGGTTCATGACTGATTGAATAATTTTCGCCATTGTTACTCATCGGCCAATCAATACAGAGAAGCCAACGGTAAGTCTATAAACATATACATATATAGAAAAGGGGGGGAGGGGGTGGTAATTGTGTGTGAGGTTATTAGGAATGCCAATTCCTGTATCATGAAACATTAATTTTAAGGCCCAACTTAACAAAAAAAAATTCCTCAAACCTGGCGTGATATGGAGAAGCATCACAAGACAAGACGAAAGTTCGTTGCACAATCCATCAATAACAGTCCCACCAAAACCCACCATTGGAACCACATTATCTACTTTGATTTCAAATTGTTTGGACTTTCAAGGCAAAAAAGTACAAGACTTATTTATTGGTATAATTATTAATGATCCCAGTTATAACGACGTGAGATCAAAAATATATTGGACACGCAACATCCTTCCGGTCACGGTATCATTATAGGCAATCTGACTCACATCCATGATCGGTACTACTGATATTATCCGTTCTACTCACAATTCATCGGTGTTGGGGCAACATTGTAACGTTCCTTAATGGTGTGAGGTTACAAACTTATCTATTGGTGCAACCGCATGACATCATCAACGTATCCGACTCAGAAAACGAGGAAAAAACAGATGAGAGAATGCAGTGACCATCCGCATCTTGCGAGGAACGCAACCCGACACGTCCTTGTCCCCAAGTTGTCAAAGCAACAACGTGGGTTTGAATAATGGGAGAGAACGTCCCTTCGTTGAATTCGAGAATTCAGGATTTTTCTTCCAACAAATTCAATGGCGCCGATTTGACAATTCTTCTGATTTTTGCTTCGTATATGAAGTCAAAGATTTTGATTTTTATAACTAGGGATGAGTCGCTGATCGCACCATCCCATACACACTGAACTTTTCTATTAAGTTGCCACTTGCATTTGCTTTACTTAAGAACTAGTTAAATCTACCAATTCTTTTTACAAGTTACCAACTTCAGTTAGAACGGTTATCAACTTTTCTTTGATTAATTAAGTGACCAAATACTTTTGCATTACTATCTAGAAGGGCAACATAATTTAGTATCCAAGAAAAGTCAAGACCATATGAAAAAAATAGTAAATTCAAGATATTGCGCCAAAGTTGACTTAAAATATCACTTTCAATAACACTAAAATGAAACATATCATTGTCTTGAAACGAGCCCAAAAAGAATTTTAATGGGAAAGTATGCCCGATGAAACTTCTCCAATCACTCATTATATTTTCTAAGTATCAACCAAAGCCATCGCATCTTTGATTGTAAAGTCCCGTGCATTCATCACTTTTTGTCGTCAGTCAAGAAAGACAGCATTGAGTGATTCATAAAGCAACATTGACTTCAGATGATGGCCACCTTGTGCAATTTTATTCAATACTCCTTTGGAGCACTGGCTTTCTTGAAAAGAGCCGGATCGTTACCACGACATTTTGATGCATATTGTATTATTTATTGAACGATGGTCAAAATCAAATGAAGCATTGCAAATGACACTGCCCTATGAATAGACTAAACTTAAATCTCTTTCGGTCCGATTTACTTCATATTGGGTTTCGCCTAATAATTGTCGTATTAAGTATTTCAAAATACCCGTTTTCCCTAAGTTCGCTGGTCCCACAGTGCTTGAAAATCAATCCCTTATTTGTTTTGACGATTGGATTTACTTTATTAGATTGTCAACAACAAGAAAAATGCGCGTGGGCTTACATGAGGCCTGACCCATTGTGGAATTTTTTTAAATATCCTTACCGTACCTTGGCTCTTAGTCAAACTAGTTGTCGTAGCCAGTCATTTCTCATTTGATCTTCTAGTTGTTACGGTGTTTTATTTTCGTAGCCATTTTCTTATTCTCCTCTTCCATGTTTAGTGCATTGAAAACACCATACGTAACACTCTCTTCTCGTATTTTCTCTACTAGTTTTACATTTCTCGCCATTTCTATTTCGTTCGGATGGTTCGATGCACACTAATCGAAAGTTCTAAGGAAGATAACCATGTTCTTTCGAGGAGCGAAAATTATCTTAAAAACAATGCTTGCTTGTCTCAGGTATCTGTGAGCTTTGAATTTGGTGGTTCCAGTCATTTCACAACAATAGGAGTATTTGAATTTAGTTGGAATTTTTCCAATTTAGACGCCAGGTACATCCCAAGTACTTTTCTTCTGCTTTGACCGTTGAAACTCTCTTTCTCATATAGTCAAGTGTCAAAAATAGACAAGTGAATGAACGAAATTTTCAGCTGTAAAAAAAAGGGTTTGGCTTCG
Organism: Syzygium syzygioides; assembly: GCA_031216285.1. Classification (NCBI taxonomy): domain Eukaryota; kingdom Viridiplantae; phylum Streptophyta; class Magnoliopsida; order Myrtales; family Myrtaceae; genus Syzygium; species Syzygium syzygioides. The sequence goes on from CM062249.1 coordinate 43,227,330, forward strand.
AGTGTCACCACTAAAGGAAAGTCGAAAGTAAACAATATTATTGCACAAATCGAGCATTTCCTCAAGTTATGTGTGATCATTACTAATTCAACAAGCGTTAAACAATAGCACATCATCAATTCGTAGTCTCGTCTCGACACATCATGCGAGATAAGCATTAATTGGACGACATATTCCCTTAAAGAATGAAAGGGATCGCTAGACCACATGGTATTTTTCGAAAACAATGTTTTGTTATCCTATGCACATTTTGCTCAATCTATCCAAGATCCAAGAGCGAGATCTATAGAGCACATCATTCTTTCTCAGTTCGCAACTCAAACGTACATAAGGGATGCTTTTATAAGTCACATGGTCATAAATTATGCAACTATATCAGCCAGTACACCATAAATAGCATCGTTTTCCCAATTATTGATAACAAAAAAAAGGGGCTCTATAACTTTAATTATAGTAACTTTCCAATTATCACCAAATCAAAGCAGCTACAACTAGTTACCGGCGCTATATCCATATTTCCAGATTTTTGACTTCTCATCAAATTTCATTTCTGAAAACTACAAGTTACTGCATGACACTGTATTTTTTTAAATTATTCTTTTTTGTCCCTTTTGTATGTAAAAATCTATGATAGTTGAAAAAAAAATGCATTGAAAGGACTAATGCAAAAAAAAAAAAAAGACAACATAACATCGGTGTGATTTATCAGTTGGTCATTAAGGAAGATAGTCAATGGTCAAACGTAGGAACATTATTTTGTCTAATTGCGCGTCTGAAACGAAGTAAGTCTCAGGTTGGCGGGCTGATGATTATGAATATTGTTTTTAACTACGTGCCAAAAAAATCCTCTCGTCGAACGTCAATCCGCAAGTGCATGCGACATGCATGGAAGTTCCATGTGTCCGGTTCAAGAGGTGAGAACTTCTCTGCATTAGCCAACACTTGATGAGTTTTTTCAACCCTAGTGATGAATTGACATGTAATTAGTCAAGTAATTAAGGTTTAAAGCAGCGAGTTGCCTATGTTGAATTAGTCTTATCAATACCTACATATATATTGTTGGCTAGGAGTGTAAAATTCAAAAGCACGCAAATCTCTTGTCCGTGGAGTTTCAATGGACCTTATATCCATTTCAGTATCTCTTTTCCCGTCAATTTTAAGCATTTGAGTTGGACTTTCCAATACGGTATCATAAATAGGCCTGCCCCAGATTCACGTTGCGTGTCAGGATCCTCGTTCGCTAGCGATCCATACTTGTTGTTCTCGGTCCGAGTTGTACGTAAGAGGAGGCGCAAAAGTATCCACATTGCTCGTTCATGGAATTTGAATAGATCTTAGATTTTGATTATTTCACGAAAAATGAATGATTTGGAAAATATTTCCTTAAAAATATCGCTTGAATCGATTAGTCAAAGGAAAATATTTTCATTTGGGATGATAATTTATGTGCAAACATTTTCGTGGGCAATAAAACTATGGAAAAAGTTTGATGTCCGGCAAAAGTTAATAAAAAATGATTGGGCTTTATTGGCAATTTGATCAAAATTAAAGGGTAACCGAAGAAGAAAAGTTGTTCAAGAAAGGGAGAGTATCAAAGGAGCTAGACAACGTGGGCCGGCCTACCTCATTGCTCTTTCCTACTATCAAGCCCAGTTGATGCTTTTTCAGTGGAGCAAAGGTCACAACCTTCTAGTATTTTATTTCCATCTTAAAGCTTTGAGTTGCTTAAACTTCTGCTCTATTTATTTTGCGAAAAATTGATAATGTGGAAAGCTTTGTTTTAAAAAATAATCGTTTGTATCGCTTACAAAAAATAAATGAGCGAAAAATATTTTCATTGTTCGCGAAAAATATTTAGATAAAAATTATCGTCAACAATGAAAACATTTTCAATTAACTGATTATTTCAAGCAATACAAGCGCGATGACAAGAGAGGATAACTAACTAGTTTCATGAATGCACCACCGAAGCGCACGGCATGGTGACAAGAGTGGTGTCATGAAAGGGATAAAAGAGATATTTTAATCCATATCTGAAGCACAGTGACAATTTGATCAGTGTATAGTAGAGCTATCTCTGGAAGATACCCTTGAAGGGGATGGAGGTGTGAATTGGCTTGAGAGTTTCAAGCTCACATATGACCATGAAAGCTTTTTCATATCATAATACTGATCACATCTCTAATGAAACGATATTAGAGGAATTATTCATCTTTGGAAAATCAGTCCCAAAACCTACTTACGGATCCTCTCTGTTTTTTTTTTTGGTGAATTACTGGCAACTATACAAGGCTTGAAACCTCGTATCGGCGGTCGTGTTCGACTTACCATCTTCGACAGCTTACGACAGAGACCAAATGCAACAATCTCATTCTTTCTTTGTCAACAAAGTAAAACCCCATCACAAATATCAAATTACATACATGGCTTAATTTAGATAAGTCCAATGCCGATTACACTACAAAAAAACTGGATTTTTGCCACGAAAATTTGCGACGAAAAAATTTTCGTCGCAAATTTGCGACAAATTTTCCAACGAAAAGTAAAATTCGTTGGAAATTAGCGACGAAAAATTTTAGTCGCAAAATTCGTTGGAAATTTCCAACGAAAAATCTTTCGTGGGAAAATTCGTTGGAAATTTCCAACGAATTTTCCCACGAATTTCAATTTTCCGGGCAATTATTTCATTGTGTACAATTTTCGTTGGAAATTTCGTTGGAAATTTCCAACGAATTTCAATTTTCCGGGCAATTATTTTAGTGTGTACAATTTTCGTTGAAAAATTCGTTGGAAATTTCCAACGAATTTTCCAATGAATTTCAATTTTCCGGGAAATTATTTTAGTGTGTACAATTTTCGTTGGAAAATTCGTTGGAAATTTCCAACGAATTCAAAAAAACCCGGTACTGTTCGGCATTTTTTATATTTGTTGAAAAATTCGTTGGAAATTTCCAACGAATTTTCCAATGAATTTCAATTTTCCGGGAAATTATTTTAGTGTGTACAATTTTCGTTGGAAAATTCGTTGGAAATTTCCAACGAATTTTCCAATGAATTCAAAAAAACCCGGTACTGTTCGGCATTTTTTATATTTGTTGGAAAATTCGTTGGAAATTTCCAACGAATTTTCCAACGAATTTTCATTTTCTGGGCAATTATTTCAGTGTGTACAATTTTCGTTGGAAAATTCGTTGGAAATTTTCAACGAATTTTCCAACGAATTCAAAAAAACCCGGTATTGTTCGGCATTTTTTATATTCGTTGGAAAATTCATTGGAAATTTCCAACGAATTTTTCAACGAATTTCAATTTTCCGGGCAATTATTTCAGTGTGTACAATTTTCGTTGGAAAATTCGTTGGAAATTTCCAACGAATTTTCCAACGAATTTCAATTTTCCGGGCAATTATTTTAGTGTGTACAATTTTCGTTGCAAAATTCGTGGGAAATTTCTCACGAATTTTGCAACGAAAACCCTACTTCTTCCTTATTCAACATTTTCGTGCCCATTCTCTCAATTTCCACATTCTCTCTCTCTCTCTCTCTCTCTCAGAGTCTCTCTCTCCTTTGCAATCCCTCGCCTTCACCTTCTCCCTCTGCCTCCCCCTCCGCCTCCTCCCTCGTCGCCCCCCCTCCTCCTCCGGCTCCTGCTCCGGCTCTGGCGCCATGGACACCAAGATCGAGGCCCTCAACTCCTGCAACCCCCCTCGGGCGACGTCGGCTCCCTCCCCAAAGGCGCCGCCGCGGCCATCCAGGCCAAGCCCCCGTGGCGGTCGGGTTCCCCCACGCCACCATGGGCCGCCACCTTGCCCCCCGCCCAACCACCTCATCGCCGTTGCCGGTGAGCTCGAGGTCCAGATCTGGGCGAGCTCGACCCTCGCCGGCGATGAGCTCAAGCTCGGCCCTCGCCGGCGACGAGCTCGAGCAAGCCCAGATCTGGGCGAGCTTGGCCCTCGCCGGCGACGAGGCTGGCCCTCGCCGGGGGCGAGGGCGATTTTTCGACCAAAATTGTTTTTTTTCGTTGGAAAAAAAATTTCCACGATTTTTTGACCAAAAAAAAAATTTGTAGTTTTTCCAACGAATTTAGCCACGAGTTTTCCAACGAATTTTCCAACGAAAAAAAATTCGTCGCAAATTTCCAACGAAAATTGAAATTTTTCGTTGGAAAAATTTGCGACGACGAATTACCAACGAATTTTTTTCGTTGGAAAATTCGTTGGAAATTCGTTTTCTAACGAATTTTTCCAAATTTTTCGTTGGAAATTTCGTCGGAAAAAACATGTTTTTTTGTAGTGTTACAATGCCCAGTATATTTGCGCTCTTCTCTTCCCACGTGCGGGAAGTGCGAGACTAAAGAACATTGTTTTGCTCTGTCAAACTATGAATTATCAACATGTATTGTAAGAGTTGGCAATGCGGTTCACATTGTGCAGCGGAGACAATTGCATATATATAAGCTGTATATGCGAAAGGGTAAATCCTAAGAGAGTAACGCTATCACAATACGTGCATGTCGAGGATGGCTGCTTCGTATTTGCAAAACTTCATGAGGACTTCACTCTGTTTCTCTTCTCAGTCTTGCGTTCTCTTTGGATGAGGGTTATGCACAAAGAGTGCGATACAAGTCTGAGAGGCACCACATCTTCGAAGTCAGCTCGCTATTGCCTTCTGCTTCTTGCACACCTTCATCTACGAGTACTAACTAAACCCTCTCTCTCTCTCTCTCTCTCTCTCTCTCTCTCTCTCTCTCTCTCTCTCTCTCTCTCTCTCTCTCTCTCTCATATTTGTGTGATGATTTTCCTTTTGATTCTTATCGTCATGATTATTTCTTTCGATTCTTTGTTGTCATATACAATTCCTAAAGTGATTTCTCATTCTTGTGCATTGACTAATTATATTTAATATATATGTAAATGTAATGTAATACATGTAATGTGGCTGAATCTCATTAATTTGTGATAATATATGATGTCCTGTCTCCATGATTAGTCAATATCTCAATTACCGCATCACCTCAGATATGGTGTTGTCAATCTATGTCGGAATCACATTAATTTAATTCTGCATTAGATTAGCTCTTGCAAGCTCTCATAGTAATATCTTGATGCAGGTGGTGTCCGGAATTCGTCCCTACAAGTAGTGCACAAGCACGGTCCGTGCTCTCCGCATGCTCGAGCCAAGCCAAACGCGCTCAACCACGCAAAAATCCTGGTCAGAGACCAATTGAGGGTCGATTCGATTAGATCAAAGATCTCAACGAGCTTAGGAGGCTCAAAGGCCACTCTCCCGGCCACGCTTGGCATCCCATTCGACTCAGTCGAGTACGTTGTGACCGTTAGCGTCTGCCCAACAAAGTCAAACCTCACACTTATCTTCGACACCGACAATGACCTCACTTGGACTTAGTCTACCCTCAATCCGATCCGATCTTCGAACCGTCTCACTCCTCGTCCTACACTAATATGCCGGGTACTTCACCCGTGTGCAGTGCTTTCGGATCAGGTACATGTCTTTCAATTACACATAGTTCTCTCTTTTTTCTAAACAAGGATTGTGCCTCAAAAGAAGATGATTGTTTTTAATGAGAGCAGCTTGCTCCGGTTCGACTTGTAATTACCAAATAAGTTACGGTGACGGTTTGATTTCATCTGGGAACCTCGCAACAAATACGTTCATGTTGACGTCCACGGATGTGGTAAGGAACTTCCTATTCCGGTGAAGCGAAGTCAATTTTGGCCTCTTTGGCAAAGTGGCCGGCCTGCTTGGCCTCGCCCGGGACAACAAGCCGATCGTGGGACAAAACGCGAGCATGGCCAATATTTCTCGTATTGCTTGCCCTCATCGTCCAGCTCAACGGATACTAAACATTTGGCAAGACTAGTGAATCGCCTAAGTCATTAACCTTCACACCGATAGCAACAATTCCAGGAAGCTCATTATTCTATGGCATTACCATAGTGGAAATAGCGGTAGCCGGGACTAAATTGCAAATCCTGTCGACAGTCTTCTCGAAGGCGGATGCTATTATTGACTCCGGGACCGTCATCACGCGATTGCCCCCGACGACATACAATGCCATGAGGACCACTTTCCGGAAGGAGATGGCGAGCTACAAGAGGGCAAAGAGCTTCGAAATCCTGGACACTTGCTATGATCTCCACAACACAAAGTCGGTCGTTATCCCAAAGATAAGGTTCGCCTTTAGTGGAGGCGCGTTCATGGACTTGGATCATAGCGGCATATTGTACACCATGAGCGAGTCGCAGGTTTGCCTCGCGTTCGCGGCAAACAGCGACGACACTGACATCGTTATCTACGAAAACATGCAGCAAAAGACGTTCAAGGTGATCTATGATGTTGCCGGAGGACAACTAGGTTTTGTCCCAAATGGTTGTCCATAAACTACAACTATAGAGCCACAAAAATAGACATAAAAAATAAAGAATGTGTCGTCTTTATGATGTCACATTTTGGGTCTTATGGAAGTCGAGAAATAAGTTGAAGAGTCTGGTTTGAAATGTTTACTTGTGTATATGTTGGATTGTGGCTGTCCAGTGTATAAATATAGTAATGTGGCTATCTTCTACGCCTTTGGAAGCTGCCTTGTTCTCCCTTGTTGTTTTTTTTTTTTAAACAGTGTTCTCCCTTGTTCAAGAAGTGGCATATTGTAGATATTTCTTTCACTAAACTTTCCTTTGACTTGCTCATTTTTGTCCTGGATATTTGTTACAAGATCCCGATTTATGTGAGTCGTACTCCCATGAATCGTGAAATCAGGTGGGCACCCTCCCAATATGGTGTTTCATGTGAATTGGACATACATGAACCGTGATTATGCAAGTAATAATTACTAATTTTTACAATCAGAAAGACGAAATGAAAAGGCTAAAAGCCACGTCTTCTCGGAATTGATTTTGTGTTTTAACAAATGGAATCCCTGATAGAATGAAGCTAGTACCACACATCTGATCATCAAAGAACTAATCAATCATATGCAGTAACAAGAAAATTTAGTGCATATGGAGTTCGCAATGTCGCTTTTGATCACATGAGCTCGTTGATTGGATTCAGCAAGTCCCAAAATAGGAACTGCAATATCATAATTGACAGAAGCAAAAACACAAACAGAATTAAATTCCCCAACCATGAACTCCCCCACCACCCCACACGTGGTAGACTTGACTAATGACTTCATCTAACACGCATGGCTACATATCTCGATAACTACTCATCATGATCTCCATCGTAAGAGAAGGGGACACAGGGCTCAGCAACCATGATCAAGGGAGTCTTCCTCCTAGAAGTGATCCCAAAAGTCTCAGACATGTCCAGGTCTCCTGCTTTAAGCCCATCAGCCAGAGACCAGTCGAAGTGGTACAGGAGCTGAGCCAAGGGAAGCTCAATGTTTGCAATCCCAAAATTGATCCCAGGGCAAATCCTCCTCCCACCACCAAAGGGTTTGAACTCGAAGTTCGATCCTCTGAAATCAACTGAAGAGTTCATGAACCTCTCGGGCACAAATGACTCAGCGTCTGACCAGAACCCGGGGTCCCTCCCCACTGCATAAGTGTTGATCACAATCTTGGTCTTCTTGGGGATCTCGTAGCCGTTGATTGTGCACGCCTCCCTCGACTCTCGGGTCATGAGCGGGGTCGGTGAGTGCATCCTTAGGGTTTCCTTGACTACGAGCTTCAGGTACTCGAGGCCCTGGATGTCCTACTCGCGGACCTGGGTCTTGCCCTTGAGGACAGCTCGGACCTCGGCCTGCGCCTTCTCCATCACTCTGGGGTTTCGCAGCATCTCCGAGAATGCCCACTCTATGGTCGTCGAGGATGTGTCTGTCCCAGCAGAAAATATTTCCTGCACATACAAAGAAAAATTAGGAACAGATTGATCAAAGATTTCAGAATGATGTCCAAAAAAGTACATGAAAGATATGTTGAGCGTCAGAGGCGCAGCCACAATATTGATTTGATGGAAGAAAATTTTGAAGGTGAAACAATTGCAATTTGCGCCTTTCTATTGCATATCTCAATTATAAGAGAAATAGACTATATATAGGTCATAGTTTGATTCGAAATAGGAAACCTCTTTCTAAAAAACATATTCTAATTAGAAAACCTGCTCCGATTAGGAAACCATTCAATTAGAAAATCTATTCAAAATAGGAAATCTAATTGACTTAGGAAATTTTCCTCTTTCGGCTCAAATTATAATCAGTACCTAAAAACACGAAAAATCAAAAAAAAAAAACAAGTATCAACAAATTTGGTTTAATTTCTAACACTTCCCCCTCAACCAAATTCTCTTCCATCGATCATTCCAAGCAGGCTCTTGAACTTTCGAAAAGTATCGATCTTGAGAAGTTTAGTAAAAATGTCTGCTATTTGATCTCCGGTCTTCACATGTAATACTTCAACTTCATTCTCTTTAACTTGTTCTCGGATGAAGTGGTATTGAACATCGATATGTTTACTTCGTTCATGAAAAACCGAATTTTTCGCCAAAGCAATAGCAGAAACATTATCAACAAAAATCTCCATTGCTTTCTTCTGCTCCATAAGAATATCTTTAAGTAACCTTCTCAACCATATTGCATGACAAACACATGAAGATGCTGCTACATATTTAGCTTCACATGTCGACAGAGTAACACTTGATTGCTTCTTTGATGACCACGTGAAAGCAGTGTCGCACAAGAAAAATACAAATCCCGTGGTGCTTTTTCGATCGTCGATATCTCCACCATAATCACTATCCGAATAAGCTCTAAGTTTGAAAGATTCAGAGCAATAATAATGTAAGCCACGAGAAATAGTACCTTTGATGTACCGAAGTATTCTCTTTGCAGCTTTAAGATGAGATGATTTCAGCTTCTCCATGTATCGACTAACAATTCCAACATTATACATAATATCCGGTCTCGTGCATGTCAAGTATCTTAAACTCCCAATCAAGCTTCTATAATATGTTAAATCAACATCGGCACCATCATCAAACTTCGAAAGCTTGGTTCCACACTCCATTGGTGCAGTGACCGGCATGCAGTTCTTCATATTGAATTTTTCAAGCATATTTTCTGCATATCCTTTTTGGGAAATAAAATCCCATCGGCACTTTGCTTCACTTCGATACCAAGAAAATAATTCATGAGACCATTATTGGTCATCTCAAATTTTTTCACCATCGATGCCTTAAAAGCATCAATCATTGCCAAATTATTTCCTGTAAAAACAAGATTATCAACATATAAACAGACGAGTAGAATATCACCTTTTTCTTGCTTCAAATAGAGTGCATGCTCGTATGAACATTGAGAGAATTCATTGGCCTTGAAATATGCATCAATTCTGGAATTCCATGCCCTCGGTGCTTGTTTAAGCCCATATAGAGCTTTCTTCAACCTCAGTAGTTTATCTTCATGACCTTTCACAACAAACCCCTCGGGTTGTTCAACATATATTTCTTCTTCAATGATGCCACTCAAGAATGCTGATTTGACATCCGTTTAATAAATCCGCCAATTATTTTGAGCAGTAATAGAAATAATCAATCTAATCATTTCCATGCAGATGACAGGGGCAAAAACTTCATCATAGTCGATTCCGACTTTTTGCTTGTACCCCTTCATGACTAATCTAGCTTTGTACCTTGTCACTTCACCTTTCTCATTCTTCTTGGCCTTGTACACCCATTTAACACCAATTGATTTCTTGTCCTTCGGAAGATTTGCAAGCTCCCATGTTTGATTTTTCTCGATGGCTTCAATTTCTTCGTTCATGGCTTTCCTCCACTTTTCTTCTTTGGCCGCATCATCATAAGCAAGTGGTTCATAATCTACAAGAAGACATATAAGATGAAGCTCTTCAGTAGCTTCGTAAATTTTAGACAATCTTCTCGATCTTGGCACTAGCGGTTCATCGACACTATTTGAAGAGAATGGTGTTGATGAACTTGAAGAAGATGTTGGATAAGAGGGTGAAGGTTGATCTTTCAACTCCGTTTGATTGGAATCACCACGAATATTCACTTCTTTTAGATTTTCTTCCCACATTCCATCTTCATCGAACTTGACATCTCTACTTACATACACTTTCAAAGTGTTAGGGTCAAATAATCGATAGGCTTTGGATGATGAGTCATACCCGATAAAGATGAGCTTTTTGCTCTTGTCTTCAAGTTTCGATCTTTTTTGGTCCGGAACATGAGCATAGGCAATGCTCCCAAAAATTCTCAAGTGCGAAACATTTGGTGTTCTCCCGGTCCATGCCTCTTGTGGAGTTACGCCTTCAAGTCCATATGTTGGACATCTATTTTGAAGATAGACGGCACACGAAACGGCTTTAACCCAAAATTCCTTGGACAAATTTTTGCTCTTCAACATGCTTCGAACCATATCAAGAATGGTTCTATTTTTCCGCTCAGCCACACCATTTTGTTGAGGAGAATACGGGGCTGTCAAGAAATGCCGAATACCATGATTGTCATAGAATTTGTTGAATATGTCTGAGATGAATTCTCTACCACGATCAGTCCTCAAAGCCTTGATAAAATAGCCGCTTTCCTTTTCAGCTAGGTTCTTGAATTGTTTGAAAGTATCAAATACTTCTGTATTTTCTTTCAAAAAATACACCCAAGTTTTTCGAGTAAAATCATCAATAAAAGTAACAAAATATCGATGATTACCATATGAGTGAGGATTGATCGGGCCACACAAATCAGAATGAATCAACTCAAGTGGCTTCTTCGCTCGATAAGTCGTCTCCTTCGGAAAGCTAGTTCTGGAATGCTTGCCGATAACACACCCTTCACATAATTGATCGGGATTATCAATATGTGGTAAGCCATAAACCATCTTCTTGCGAGAAAGCAAATTGAGTCTGCCAAAATTGAGATGGCCGAACCTTAAATGCCACAACCATGAAGGATCATCTACGCACGCCTTTAGACATCGAGACATCTCACTCTTTATATTAAGAATAAATATCCTGTTCTTCGACATCTTCACATTTGCAATCAGTTTATTATTTCGATCTCTCAACATAAGATTAAGATCTCTCATATGAACAGTATAACCTTTCTCCATAAGTTGTCCCAAACTCAAGATATTGCTTGACATTTTTGGAACATAATAAACATTGGTAATAAACTGACGTGCACCATTCTTTAAGCGAATCAAAATTGTACATTTCCCTTCAACAAGAATTTTAGAGTTATCACCGAATGAGACAGTCCCTTTAATTGTCTCATCTAACTTGGCAAACATTTCCTTTCTCCTACACATGTGATTACTTGCGCTGGTATCCAAATACCACGTATCGCTTTGACCTTCTTCATATTCTTTGAATGCCAATAAGAGAACTTGATCAGCATCATTCACCAAGTTTGCCTTTTTGTCTGCTCTGCTACTTTCTTTGTTCTAGCAGTTAGAAGCATAATGGCCAAGTTTATTGCAATGATAACATCGGATTTTAGATTTATCATACCATTGGCTTGTCGAGTTCTTTCCTCTTCTACGAACGCCTCTTTGGTACCGGTATCCTCCATCACTTCGAGCAGGATCTCCTCTGCTTCGTCCACGACCTCTTCCTCGAAAGTGACCTCGGCCACGACCTCGATCACGATCTTGATTTGTCCCACGATTTTGTACGGGGTCTCTTCTTTGCTCCTTCTCATCTCATATGGTCAACTGCGTTTGGAGAACTTCCTCCACCGGTTCAATCTTTTTCTTTCTAATCCTTTCTTCATGGGCTTGTAATGAACCCATAAATTCATCAACCGTCATGGCATCCAAGTCTTTGGACTCTTCGATTGCAACCGCAATATGATCATACTTCTTGTCTAAGGACTGAAGTATTTTCTCAACAACACGAGCATCGGAAACGTCTTCTCCGTTTCTTTTCATCTGATTAACAATTACCAAAATTCTTGTGAAATAATCAGCAATCGATTCAGATTCTTTCATGTGAATTACCTCGAATTCGCCTCTCAAGGTTTGAAGGCGAATCTTCTGAACTTTCTGAACTCCTTGATGTGTGTTTTGAAGAATTTCCCATGCCTCTTTAGTAGTAGTGGCATTTAAAACTTTTTCGAACATGGAATCATCTAACGCTTGATAGATGATCGACATGGCATATTGATCTTTTGTTCGAGCCTTCTCCAAGGCATTCCTCTGGTTCTGATTCAACGTGGCTTCATCCTCAGGCTCATCATAGCCAGTGTTAACAAGTTCCCACACACCGTAGGCGTCGAGTAGAGCTTTCATTCTAACAGCCCAGTTACCATAATTTTCTTTGGTAAGACGAGGATATTGAAGAGGAAGTTGATTGTTCGTTGAGGCCATGATCACGAACCGTAAGCTCTGATACCAATTTGTCGAGCATCAGAGGCGCGGCCACAATATTGATTTGATGGAAGAAATTTTTGAAGGTGAAATGATCGAAATTCGCGCCTTTCTATTGCATGTCTCAATTACAAGAGAAATAGACTATATATAGGTCATAGTTTGATTCGAAATACGAAACCTCTTTCTAGGAAACCTATTCTAATTAGGAAACCTATTCAAAATAGGAAATCTAATTGACTTAGGAAATTTTCCTCTTTCGGGCACAAACTATAATTAGTACCTAAAAACACGAAAAATCAAAATATGGAAATACGAACAGACTCAAAAAAAACAAGTATCAACAAATTTGGTTTAATTTCTAACAAGATAAAGTGTCATATGATATTAAACCTGTAACATAGCAATATCACATAAAATCAGTATATACCGAATGATATGGCAAGACACAATCGGTGATGACTGAAATATGGGTTTATATTTTGCATAATGTGGGACAATTAGATAAGATAATAGAGTGTACTTAGAATGACGAACAAATAATGATTTGATAAATATTTTTTTTACAAGACTTCTTGCCATATATATAGATCAAAGCAGTTCACATTGATCATAAATAGTTGCATCAGATCAGATGTCGCAATAAACATTTACGGAAGTGTGGCGTCATCGAGATGGTCAAACTTGGACTCAAAGGCTCTATAGAGCTTTGAATAAGTGTGTGTCTATATATATTCAAGATAAAATTTATAGAGATTGTATTTTTCTGAGCAAAACTATATATGGAGATCACCTGGAAAGTCACGGAAACTTTATTACAAACTCTTGATCCGGAAATAACACAAAAATAACAAGGGAAAAACTCTTTGATCCACCATGCAATATATTCTTGTGAACGTTAGTGTTTCATGGATGCGATCATCATATTTTCTATCAAGAGTACATCTTAGATGATCCATTTTGTGGTTGGCATTCTTGTACGCTGACTCCATACTGATTAAAAAGAGCTCCTTTTTGCAAATTTAAGTAGGTAATTAAATGACTCAACTTGAATATTTTATAGCAAGTATGAGATCCTTATAATAAGGCCCAAAACGGACTGCTAGCTAGCACTAGCCGCCTCTCCCCGTAACTTCACTTATGAAAGAAAAGAAAGAAAAGTAGAAAATTTATAGTATTTAAATAGTACATGCATATATATATGAAAGCTCAGGCAGTATGAAAGCTCATTAGTAAGTCAGATACAAGCAAAACATATATTTAGTGAAATTATTCATGAAACAGGCCTTACCATGACAACATTTTTTATGACGTGTGGTTTGATGAAGTAGTTCATTTCACTACTCTTTTGGAGATTCAAGAGCACATCCACAAGATCTTCTCTTGCATTTTTGTCCTCGTTGTTCCCATCGTTTCCCTTCAATTTCTCCCTGTGTACTTCAATGATGTGATCGAGAATCACATCGATCTTCTTGTGCAGTCTCTCCCAAGCCTGTTTCATTCTTGAGAGATAACGCAAGAACCAAATTGAAGGGAAGAGATCTGGAAGCTCAAATCCACCAGCAAGCAGTGTCACTTCCTTGAGGAAAGAAAGGAACTCATCTCTATATTTACATATCTCTCACCAAATGCCGCCCTAGAGGTGACGTCGTTAATCAAGTTCAGTACCATCTTGCTCAAGTTCATAGGCTTTCCTTGAGATGATTGTATCGCCTTTAATCATGTTCCAACACTCTTGCTCTCTTATGGATCTAAAAGAGAGGACCCTCTTCATGCTCAGGAGCTCAAACACGCAAATCTTGCGCATCTGCTTCCAGTACTCGCCGTAGGGCGAGAACACGAAGCTCGAGTTCTCATAGGACATGACCTCATGGGCTGAGATCTCGGGCCTCTGGGCAAAGGCGAGCTCGTTCTTGCCGAGGATTTCCTTGACCATGTCTGCCGACGAGATGACAATGGTCAGGATCTCGCCTAGTTGGAGCCGCATGATTGGCCCGTGTTTCCTTGCCAACTCCCGAAGCGAGTGGTGTGGGAGCGACCCTGTCATCTGGTGAAGGTTCCCCAGAAGGGGGAGCATCTTCGGCCCTGGAGGCAATTTCGAAGAAGGGTCTTTGGCATTATTGGATTTCTTCCATTTCTTTAGAATGAGGAAGAGGAAGAGGAGGGAAGAGAAGATGACAGAAGGAGAAGGCAACAGGATTGCCATTGAAGAGAATATTGTCATTGCTGCGGAGTAAGGAAGTGGTATGTTCGCATGCAAGGCTTCAGACGTGGTATAAGCTCTTCTTGTGCTCTGACTTATATAGTTGATGGATATTAATAAAATAATGATGGGGTTTACATCTATTTTTGACTTTTGAAGTTAAGATGCATTAATTCATGGAACGGTCTCTTCTGAAAAATCTTGTTTAGCTTACTGAAGCTGGCAGCTAAGAATTGTACGAAAATTGCCAAAAAGAAGTCCTAAAACTATTGCATTTTTATTAATTAAGTCCTAAATATTTTAATTGTATCAATTGAATCCTAAACTTTTTCCCGTTTTACCAATTGAGTCCATTTACCTAATTTGGAACGGAAACTGCTAACATGGATGCCGGACATCCTACGTGGCACAGTCTGGCTATGACATAGACATTTTTAATAATTTTTTCAATTTTTCATAATTGTTTTGTGGTTTTTTCTTCTCTTATCTTTCCATTTCTTTACTTTTTGTTGTTTTTTGAAGTGAGGGCTGGCAACCCTCACCAACTCTGGGTGAGCCACGCCGCCCTCACTCCAAAAAGCAAATATAAAAGTAAAGAAAAAGAAAAATAATAATAATAATTTCAAATATTATTAAAAATGTCAACGTCAGTAATTTTCGGCTAATTCTTCTTGCACACGCATGAATTCAAGCTTCATTTTAGAATTTCATGATGAAAAAATAGAGATTGGGTCATTAACTTACGTGCCACAACAAAACTTCTGTGTGCTTTTGGAGCTCTATTGATGACGCCATTTATTTAATTTAATTATTTTTTTTTGGTAAAGTATTTAATTTAATTATGGTATGTTGAGATTCATAAATTTCTCTTTTTTCTCTTTTGAAATTATATCGTTGTTAGGATGGGATGAGGGTCTTCGATATTGCTTGGACAACATGTGAAAAAGTATCGGGTCATATCATAGGACAATCTAGACTATGAGGCATTTGTGTTTTCAGCAGAATGAATGTTTGCATACCATGCGACAAGTTTATTGATACACCTGTTGAAAACTCAACTTAATTCAGAGTCTGAACGTGGACCATTGACAACATTGACAATTCCATCGCATAAGCATGTGGCCTTTGTCGGAGAATAGTTTACAATTAGCCACCATAGCAGGACCTAAGCAAATCACGAAAAAGTTTCATCCAGGACACTGTCCAGACTTCGGGATCCCATGGATGTAAAGAAGAAAGAGGGTGTTCCCATCTCCCACGGAAAAAAAAAAAAGATTTGAGATGACATGGCATGTGGGCATTAGCACATTAAAATAAGGATTGCATCTATGGAGCCTGCCATCACTGCAATGCAAACAAATAGGTTACGGAGGCCCTTATTGGAGTTTTGACTCCCTTCCTTTGATGATGTTATTCTTAACCAAACACCAAGCATTCAAAAGAAGCACCCGATTTATCAATCACATTTCAAGAAATAAACTTAAAATACCCGATCATTTGGGGGGTTCTAATGCGTTTTTTTCTCTAGATTACAAATTTGAATAATGGAATGAGTTCTATGAACAAATAATGCAAAACATACACCAATATCAATTTACTAGACTGAGTTATGAAGTTGTTTTTGCCGTATCACTTAATAAATTAATTGAATGTGTAACCCAATTTCTAACTCCCCTAGAGCTACTCCATATAAAAAAATGGGTATTAGAATATGGAAGTCTAAGTAGATGTTTTCTAATATCAATAATAACCATGAAGAAAGATCAAATTGGGTTGGATGAGATAGCATGTTGGACCTACCAAGAATGCTCTCAAAGCGACGTGGGTCAGCAATTTCTGCTGGCTGCTCGGAAAGGTTGGCGACGTGGGTCAGCAATTTCTGCTGGCCGCCAACCTTTCCATATAAATATACATATATATAAAAATGTCAATATAGATTAAAACATTTCAAGGAATGTGTCTCTATGTTTGCTTGCGAGTACCTTGGCAGATTTAAATGTTTTTGGAATGATTTTTCAACTACAAAATCGTCCAACTTCATCTTTATTTTCATCTAAGTGGGAAAATTATTCAATCAATCCTATGTAAATGTCAATTTAGTTTTAAACTTTTGTCGCGATCGACCTCCGAGCCTACACGGGGTCGTACCCGGTACGCGCTAAGTCTAGATTTTGGGACTTAACTTGGGCTCTCCCAAGCCCATACCGTATCGCGACTTAAGGTTTAAGTGTTTAACATGCAAGTGATTTACATGCAAGAGTCGCCACTAATCGATTTGGGGTGGGTCGATTAGAAACCCAAATAAGGTGACGGGAGAATCACCCTATTCCTACGAACTAGAGATTAACTGAGTTCGGGGACTTGATTACACTAGTTGGATAACTAATGCCCTTTCGTTACCATTTTACCCTGTTCATTAGCAAAACATTTGTCAGACAATTTAAATTGATTTTAGGACCTTTCTCCTAACATGTGAGGTTATCAAGTGAGTGCACAATCAGAAACGATTAGCAGTCAAAACACAACAATTCATGCAGCCTAAGGTTCTAACCTTAATCAAGTCAGATGACATTCAAAAACATAGCAGTCTATGCAATTGTATTAAAAACATGCATAATAACAACACTACAGTAATAAAACATGCAACATATTACCATGCGATTTCAGGCTTGTCTAATTTAAACATGAAAATTTACGCAATTATTTAAACAACATGCATAAAGACACCACGATAAATTAAAACACTCAGATAAGTCTAAAAAAAAGTTTTTTTTTTCAATTTTTTTATTAAATTTTTTTTTCGAAATAATAAAAAAAAACGAAATAAGAAAAGAAAAAAGAAATCTTCTTATTTTAATTTTTTTATTAATAAATAAATAAAAATAAAAAAAGGAAAAGAAAAACCTTTTTTATAAATTTTTATGATTTTTTTAATTTTTTAATTTTTTTAAAAAAACTAAATACCGAAAAATAAAAAACTTTTTTTAAAATTTTTTTACATTTTTAAAATTTTTTTAAAAATATAAAATAATATAATATAATAATAAATAAAACCGGTCGGGTTGGGTTGAATCCGGGTCGGTCAGAACTGACCCGGGTCAACGGACCCGACCCGGGAATTGACCGGGTCGGATCCGACCCAAGTCAACGGATCCGACCTGGGTGTTGACCCGGGTCGGATAGGCTGATTCGGGTCGGGTCTGACCCGAATCCACAAATCCGTGGGGGAGGGCGCCGGCGAAGCCAAAATTGGCTGCCCGCCGGCCGACCCAGGCCGGCGCCGCCCCCCGGAACGGTCGCTGGGGCCACCACCGACGTCACGGACTGCCTGGGTCGCCGTTCGGTCACCGGTTCGCCGGCCAGCGAGGAAACTGAACTCGAACTCTCTGGGGCAATCCGTCGAGCACGTCGCGGGCATGGAATAAAATAGAGGATTCCGATCTCTTTTGGCGGGCTTGCCGACTCCGACGACCACGGCTCACTCCCGACGGCGACTATGGACCGGGACCGGCGTCGGTATGGGCCGGTAATCGCGCGACGCGGCCGGCGCGAGTCCCGACCCGATCGTGCCGGAAAAACAGGGAAGAACATGGGAGTCGGGATCCGGAGGTGCTCACCGATGTTCACCGGTCGACAGCGCGGCTGGGTGGACTCCGGCAGCTGCGTGGGCGGCAGCGGGGCTTCTGGCTCTGCTCCGGCGAACTCGGTCTCCTCCCTCTCTCTCTCTCTCTCTCTCTGCTCTGTTTTCTTTTTGAAACTGGCCGACCCCCTCTCTCTCTTCTCCTCTGGTTTTTATGGTGGGACGACGCCCGCCCTCTGCCTTGTTACGTTTGCAATGACGAGGGCCTGCACCGGCCTACTCCACCGTGCGACTTTCGCGGCCATTAGGCTGGTGCAGAGGGGGGGCCGGACTGGTGCGAGGCAGAGAGGGAGAAGGAGAGAGGGAGATGTCCGGATAATAAGGGGGGGACGGGACTGGCCTTAATGGCCAGTCCCATTGGCGTGCTGCTTCGGCTTTCCTCTGACCGGATGGGGATGGGGCGGAGTTGCTCGGCCGCTTGTCGCACTGCAGTTGGAGCAGAGGTGAATAGGGGGAGCGAGAGCGACGGGCGACGAGGGGGGAGAAGGAAAAGAAGAGCTGGGCCGGGCCAGGCCCAGTCTGCACGGGGAGAGAAAAGGAAAAAGCGGGCCGAGCCCAGCCCGGGGGGAAAGAAAGAAAAGAAAGAAAAGGCCCGGGGAGCCCGCGAGAAAGAAAAGGAAAAGGGGCTCGGGCCTGGGGGGAAAAAGAAAGGAAGAAGAAAAAGGGCCGGGTCGGCTCGACCCCGACCCGGCTCGACTCAATTTTTTTCAATTTTCTTTCTTTTTTTTAAAATTAAATAATTAATTTTAAAAAAATTTGAAATTTTTGAAATTTTTTATTTTTTATTATTATTTTTTTTTACAAAACTCTAATAGGCCCTATTAATGCAAATATGCCTAATTTCTACATGCAATGCATTTAAATAGAAATATTTTTTTGTTTTAGGAATTAATAAAAATTAACTCCTAAATTTTCTGTAATTAATTTTGGGCAAATTAAAAGATAGGTGTCAACAGCTGCCCCTCTTTGAAGGTGAGCTCACAGAGTTTGAGCTCGTAGAGGTTACATTCAAAGATAAAATGACACATAAATTTGGCCCATGCATACTCAATGAATGTTATTTTTGGCAAGACTGTGGGTCTCATTTTTTATGCGATAAAATGATGCGTGCTAAAGCAAATAAAAACATACCTGGGGCTACTTACCTTGCCGAAGGGTAGAGTTATTCTAGATAATTGATATTGTGTGTCGAGGATCCGAACCTTTCTTCAGTCGCCTTGACGGGGGAAATGGTTTGCCTAGGACCCGAACCTATCTTCGGTCGCTTTGGGTGGATTTCGTTTGTTTTGGTGAAGTACCTGGGTGTTCTCGCCCAAGGGTTTGACGGTTTGCCTGGTGGGTTCTCGCCAGCAGGTCTTGAAAAACTCAAACAATGAGCACCTGAGGGTCCTCGCTCGAGGATTTGATGGTTTGCCTGGTGGGTCCTCGCCAGCAGGTCTTGAAAAGGCTCAAACGATGAGCACATGGGGGTCCTCGCATGAGGATTTGATGGTTTGCCTGGTGGATCCTCGCCAGCAGGTCTTGAAAAGGCTCAAATGATGAGCACCTGGGGGTCCTCGCCCGAGGATTTGATGGTTTGCCTGGTGGGTCCTCGCCAGCAGGTCTTGAAAAGGCTCAAATGATGAGTACCTGGGGGTCCTCGCCCGAGGATTTGATGGTTTGCCTGGTGGGTCCTCGCCAGCAGGTCTTGAAAAGGCTCAAACGATGAGCACCTGGGGGTCCTCGCCCGAGGATTTGATGGTTTGCCTGGTGGGTCCTCGCCAGCAGGTCTTGAAAAGGCTCAAACGATGAGCTTCTAGGGGTCCTCGCCCGAGGATTTGATGGTTTGCCTGGTGGGTTCTCGCCAGCAGGTCTTGAAAAGGCTCAAACGATGAGCACCCGGGGGTCCTCGCCCGAGGATTTGATAATTTGCCTGGTGGGTCCTCGCAGCAGGTCTTGAAAAGGCTCAAACAAAGCACCTGGGGGTCCTCGCCCGAAGATTTGATAATTTGCCTGGTGGGTCCTCGCCAGTAGGTCTTGGAAAGGCTCAAACGATGAGCACCTGAGGGTCCTCGCCCGAGGATTTGTTGATTTGCCTGGTAGGTCCTCGCCAGCAGGTCTTGAAAAGGCTCAAACGATGAGCACTTGGGGGTCCTCACCGGAGGATTTGATGTGAACAGAGGGAGTGAGTTCCGTGCTCAGAAGGATGAACAGAGGGGTCAGTCCAATGTTCAATGGGTACCATAACAATTGTAGGTACATGGATTTTTGAAACTAGGCATGGGTAGAATATACTTACCTGGGCACGTTCCTGCCTCTTAAGGGCATATCTCCTGTCAGACAAGTTTTTCTTTGTGCAAACACATATGCATTCATTGAAGAAATAGACAACTGAGGCTATTCTAGAATGTCATACGAAATATCTTGACCAGCTAGTCAAGATGCTTTTCTTTTTCAAAGGAACACCCGGTTTACCTTCTGGGTAGTTTGAGAAGAAATCTGATGATTTTGAGATCGGGTAAGGGTAGAATGTACTTACCTGGGCACGTTCTCGGAGGTTTGATGTATCATCTGCTGAATAACCAACCTTTTTCGGGGCATCTCTCTTGAGATGATAATAAGGGCTTTTCTAGTGCCCGAATTTTTGTATTCTATCATTGGGGATTAAAACTCTGAGCTGTCAAAGATGATTAGCACAAACATACATGCATTCGTCAAGGATAGACAAGCTGGGCTATTCCAGAGTGTGCATTTGAATGTTCATGCATGATGATTTACATTACCAAAAATCCACCAAGGGTCAATCAAGACAATTTTTTCGCAAGGTGGACTTTCTCGAGATGACGAACGAGGGACTTTCAGTCAGAGAGGACTTTCCACTCGTTCTCATTGAAAAGGGTTGTTTGTCCCGTCCATTAATGCAAGAACATCGAAAACACTCAATCTGACCGTTATCATATCAACATGGGTCTGAGTTTTCTCGCAAGCGGTACGACACTGCCAATCTGAGAGGTCTTCTTCAGGGTCGCAATGCTGGCTTGGTCAATGGCTTAACAAAGGTGACTGTCCAAGTCAAGGCCATGAAAGAGAATATTCTGCAATTATCTCCGGGTTTACAAGTTAAAAACCCTGCAAAAGAGATAGAAGTAGTCTTGCTCGCACTTCCTCGAGCGTTGTTTATAAACATTTGAAATTCCACGTTAATTCAAGTGTTCCAGTCAGAAGAGACTTCATGAGGGATGTAACATGGGTTTGGTTTATGGGTTGAGGAACGAAATGATCGTTGGGCTCAAAAATGTGTGTAAGGGTAAGAATTGGTGATCCTCTTGGCATTGTTACCAGTCTTCTTTTCCACCATTAGGATCCTTTTGGAAGAGTCCCCGGGTAATCTCGTGTTTTAGCATCTTTAACAACTTTTCCTTGAGGAGCTTCTGTGTCAAGCATTTTCCTGGACACCATTTTATCTGTCACGTAGCAGATCTTTGCCAAGACAGAGTTCCTAAAGTAGGAATTTATATCAAAGGAGAACTCAAGTCCAAATCCTTTGGGGTTGTCTATTCTCCACCATTTAATAACTTTGAGGTATTTGAGAGCACTTCATCATGCTAAGAGATTTTCTCAGCTAAAACCTCATTGTTTTTTATAGCAATCACCCAGAAATTGGGGACTCTTTTCTCTCATCTTTTTCATCATTTTTCTTCTTCTCCTTTTCTTTTGTTTGTTTTTTATTCATGGGCATTGGCCTTGCTTTTTCCAGGCACACTGCTTTTTCATGCCCCTATTTTTCAGTATTTTTTAGCTGCTCTTCTGGTGTTGTCAGGACTAGCCTAAACAAGATTGAACAGAACCAGATTTTTAGGCTCTTGGAGTCTCCATCTTCATTCGGTACTTAAGACCGTGATGCTCAAACTATGGTAACTTCTGCCTTGCCCCGGTGTGGGGGATGATCACCAATTGGGTTCGTACGAAATGAAATTATCGGCTCAATTGGGCTGGCAAGGGATATGAGTGTATGGGATAGAAAAAGAATTGCTCTTTGTCATTCTAAGGCATTTAGATTAATGCAAGAGTTCATCTGCAATAAAACACTCAAAGATTAATGCAAGTGAGAGTAAGAAAATTTTTATTCGTCTTTTCACCTTGTGCGAGTTATTGCAACTGACGATTATAGAAACTTTTAGATATTACAAACTCCTCATCCTTCTTGTCTTGTTCAATGAAAACATCACTGTTATCAATAAGATCATTGACATTCTGGACAAGCATTAGTTTGCTGCTTCTCTCTTGACAAAGCCCTCTTAGTCTCGACCGTCCGGCCGTCGATGGTGTGCTTGTCTTGGAGGATTCCGTTGAGGATCACGGGTTCCGTGAAAACAACGAGGTCGATGCCACTAGGGCGGTGATCAAAGGGAAGGGATGTTTTTCTTATTTCCTCTGAGTTTGAATCGATCCTGTGAGGCTGGTTTACCTCAAACTGCCCCAATGTGGGGTGGTTCTTGACAGGGGTAATTTGAAAGGAACCTCCGAGTGTGTGGGCTCAAAAATGGTCAAGCAAAGGATCAATGGTAGTGTATGGGGCAGAGAAATGAACTGTCTCTCATCACTTTGGCTACCATACCTTATGCGAGAAATCCCTTTACCTGGTAGAAATGGATCATTTCCTTTATCTTGCAAGAATTTGGTACATGAGAATGTGTATAGACCATGGGTTGCCTCTCATCATCCTGACACACCTCGTTTAATATATCGGGGAAGTTCGGCACTATTCGTCGAATTGTCAAAATTTTCATAGGGAATTGATGAATTAAACAGGTAAAATTACCATGCAAGAGTCCCTTCCATTTAATGCACTTGAGAAAGAAAATTGCATCCATTTTCTTTAATTATTTCTTCCTTCTTGTTTCTTTCTACTCTTATGAGAAGAGTTTTTTAGGGAAAGAAATACTTACCTGTGTTGCAGTGGTAGTGAGGTATATCTGCAAGGTAATAAGAAAGATCGTGTTAATGAATGGATTTTTTAAGGGATAGGAATTGGAAACGATACAACATTACCTTTCGCAATTCTATTCATTGGAGATTCAACTGACAACTCCTTGAGTTTTCTCGGATGTTGATAATTCCCTTCTGACATGAACAGGAGCTTATGTTAGAAGTGAGATGATTAAGGGTAAATTGAGAACGATACAAATTACCCTTCTTCCATTTTGCCTTCAAAGCTAACAGAGTCATTTCCCATCTTTACTTTGTTCAGCCTTCTCTGCCTCAGTTTGTTTCTCCATATTCTTGGTCTCGAAGCTCGAATGAGATCCTCTATGATTAGGGGTGCCTTCAATTAGAAATTCCTATTGTCGGCGCATGTTGTGCCAACGCGGTTCTGACATGCTGAGGTATTTCTCGAAAATCCTCTGATTCCCGACATGCACAGGGCATGTGCAATTGCTTGCATGGGGATCTTCGTAGCGAAGCTAATCTCTACTTTAAAGGTCTTCGACGGATGTGGGAGTGACTACCATCGACACTCCCGTATTTGTCGGGATTGGCCTTGACGCCATTTTGTTATATGCGAAGTCCTTTCCAGCTGCTTGCACAGAATCTTTACTCAAATTTGTCCTACATAAGAGGAAAGAATGTGTCATTTCTATGCTAAAGTGGATAAACTTTAGGAACGAAATACACCCTTTTTGATGGACTAGGGGATTGCATGCCTCCTAGTCTACTTTTCCAATTAAGCACTTCTTCGTCATGCTTCATTTGAGAGGTCCCAACGTTGGTGCTCTATTCGGCTTGCTAGCATGTCAGGGTCTAGCATGCTCCCCATTTCATTATCTGCAAAAGGGATGGAATGTCATTTCCAAAACTTGTTAAGGAATAAAACATACATTTTTCTTTCAAAAGGGGTAATCTTTTATTGATCTGTCCTCGACTTTTGTATGAAATGATGTTTCGCTCGTCATGGTGTCAAGGAATGCTCAGTACTCCCTCTGACTTTCTGGAATTGATATCTCACACTAGAAGTAATGAGATTTGCTCCACACTTCATTTTGAAGGTTGGCTGATCTTTGCTCGGACTACCCCTATCAAATGAGTTGGTCTGGTAGCATTACCAATGTCTGATGTGCTCTTCAGTTTGTGTCATTTTCAAATATCTCCTTTGTAAAAACAAATTAAAAGGAATATGTTCTGAGACACAAAGTGAGCGAGTTAGAAAAACAAACAAGGCTATGAGTATCCACATTTTTTTCACCACTGTTCTTTTTTTGGTTCTTTTGAAAAATGATAAAACGTTTGTTTTATTTTCAAAAGCTTAGAAACAAATAAGCATGAGGAAGCCCGGGCCTCAGAACACTTTCCTTTACATGGCTGGATATTATCAACGGTCCGGTTTGGAGTACTTCCTCAAGCCCTCGAAACAAAACATTTGTAATTCTTTTGAATAATTCAGGCGAATTACATTTGTTGGAATGGAAATTGCAATACTAAAATTCCAAGCATAATTAAAAATTCATAAGACTGGGAATCTTAGAAAACAGCTGAGACTTTAGAAAGCAAGAAAAGCTTCCAAGTATGGGAGGATTCAAACTATTAAATATGCCTCTATTCTAAGGGAGGAAAATTGAACCTTCAGTTTACTCAATGACGATATCTGCGCCTCCTGCTTGATTAGATGGTGCATTGCGGAATGAAAACATCTTTGCATCCAACAATTTCTGGACCTTATTTTTTAGGACAACACAGTCATTAACAGAATGTTCCGTTTCGCCCAAATGATAGTCACAAGCCTCGGAGGGATCGTAGTTGGGGAAACGCTCAGGGTTTTCACGATTTGGCTCTTTAGCAAGCAACCTCTTTTCTAGAAGAATAGGCAGGATCTGAGACATAGGCAAAGGGAGTGGCGTGAACTGCTTTTTGTCATTTCACCTTTAAGGCGGCTTGCGGCCTGAGGCCGGTTGCTGTCCACTGCTCATTTGAACCATTGAGGAAGGATGAACGGTTTGAGTGTATGCAACGTCCGCATCTGTTAGGGGCTCTTTTTCCTTCTTCATGCCGAGTTTCTTGCTTATGGAAGTGGGGTCTGTGAACCACCCCTCACGTAATCCCATTTCAATTCGTTCACCCACAGAAACAAGACGATTAAGGGATTCAGCAGTGGCACCGACCAGTCGGTGTCTGTATTCGTACGGAAGCGACTTTATGAACAACTTCACTTGTTCCTGATCAGTGAGTTGTGGGGTAACCTGGGAGGTCAAGTTTCTCTATCTGGTGGCGTACTCCTTGAAGGATTCGCTCTTCTTCTTCTCAGCGCATTCCAGATTGTCACGGGTAAAGGTGACGTCGAGATTAAATTGATATTGCTTAAGAAATGCATCAGCGGCATCATCCCAAGACTTAAAAGTATCAACATCCTTCGACTTATACCATGTCAGAGCTGGACCTGTCAAACTCGCTTGAAAGGTTTGAATTATGAGGGGTTCATTGTCAACGTACTGGGTCATCCGCACATGATACATGTGCAAATGACGTCTGGGACACGAGGTACCATCGTACTTCTCGAATTCCGGCATCTTGAACTTTTCTGGTACTTTGACCCGTTTATATATAGACAAGTTGAGTGGGACAGCATTTTGCGGACTCTGGAGCTGTTTCAGCATTTCTTCGACCTTTGCAAGGCATTTGTCCTGTTCTGTTATTGGTACAGCTTCAAGTTCAGGCTTCTTGACGGCAAGAGGAAGCGGATCGTCCTCTAGCGGGGGCATGTTGCTGTCTCTGGCGGAGGCTTTGTCTTTTCCAGTAGATGGTGGTGGTGATATAGCCTCGATTGTTGCAGGTGTGGGCGTGAGCTTGCCCTGAATGGATTCAACTTGCTTTGTGAGATTTTGAATTGCATTGAGAGCCAGCTTCATTTCGTCCTCCATGGTATTGAGACGGACGTTTTCTTCGGCCATTTTTTATAACTACCTGAGAAAACGTTGAAATAAATGAGCATAATGTCCAATAAAGAATCATTCTATAACTTAGGGATATTATTATTGCATAATTTATTTATTTGCAAAGAAAAAAATGAGAAAAAGAATGAAAAAAAAAGTTTTTATTTATATATATTACAGGCGGCGTCCTCGGGGTTCGAACCCCGGTCGCCTCGGACCCTGAGGCTACATCCCCGGATACCACTGGGCCAAAGGCCGCGGTGGTGTCACTAAGGAGGAAAATTTTTTTATTTAAACCATAAAAAGCGGCCCGAGTTATATTAACATTAGTACAACCCAAAAACACTTTTAAGAAAGAAAACCAAAACCCCTGAACATAATTACTTGGGAAATATACAAAAGGGCCTTTTAACAAGAAGGGCACCCTTCTCGGATGCTCATTTTATAAACGATGGGAAAACTACAGTCTTCTCGGAGTTGCTTATTTTCTCGGACAAGCTCCGCAATAAGCGTATCCCTCGTCTCGTCGGTTTCACCGTGCCAGAAAATTTTTTTTTGGAGTGGGGACAAATTGTGCATCAGTTCTTCCCATCGTGTATAGAATGCAATCAACAGGTGGCCTAATAATAACAAATCAATTGAATTAGTATGCTACATAATAAAATGAGAAGGGATAGAATATATACCTTTCCTTGAACCATGGCAATCGCAACAACATACACATGAGGAGTGAGGTTCGATTTCTATTTTAGACCGGCTCAGCAAAATGAAATTAAAAGGGTGCCTGACCGTCGCAGTCTCGCGTTGGTGTCAAGTCCTTTTAATCTCGGCCAAATCGAAAGGAATATCTTATAGTCACGCGAATAGCGGCTAAAGATATTTATTTACGATTTTTTAGAAATAAATTTCGGGGAAAAAAAAGGCAACCTCTACATCGTAGGCTCGCGTTCGAGGTCGTATCTTTCTTAACACCATCCTAAAATGTCCTATTGCGGCCCAGGTCTGGCAGCGTGGTTGTGTGTGCAATAGTGTAGTGCTAAATCATTAAAGCATGCACAACAATTTATAAATAATCAATTCGGACCTGCAAAACAAATAACACCTTAATGTCAGGCTCATACCTAGAATCCTTGCTGTCAAACAAAAATTATTTTGAACAGGGTAAAAATTTGGCTTAAGCGCACTTTGAAAAATGCAAGTCCCCAGCGGAGTCGCCAGTCTGTCGCGAACGACCTCCGAGCCTACACGGCTCTCCCAAGCCCATACCGTATCGCGACTTAGGGTTTAAGTGTTTAATATGCAGGTGATTTACATGCAGGAGTCGCCACTAATCAATTTGGGGTGGGTCGATTAGAAACCCAAATAAGGTGACGGGAGAATCACCCTATTCCTACGAACCAGAGATTAACTGAGTTCGGGGACTTGGTTACACTAATTGGATAACTAATGCCCTTTCGGTACCATTTTACCCTGTTCATTAACAAAACATTTGTCAGATAGTTTAGATTGATTTTAGGACCTTTCTCCTAACATGTGAGGTGATCAAGCGAGTGCACAATCAGAAACGATTAGCAGTCAAAACACAACAATTCATGCAGCCTAAGATTCTAGCCTTAACTAAGTCATATGACATTTAGAAACATAGCAGTCCATATTGTATTAAAAACATGCATAATAACAACACTACAGTAATAAAACATACAACATATTACCATGCGATTTCAGACTTGTCTAATTTAAACATGAAAATTTACGCAATTATTTAAACAACATGCATAAAGACACCACGATAAATTAAAACACTCAGATAAGTCTAAAAAAGAGTTTTTTTTCGAATTTTTTATTTAAAATTTTTTTTCGAAATAATAAAAAAATGAAATAAGAAAAGAAAAAAGAAATCTTCTTTTTTAAATTTTTTTATTAATAAATAAATAAAAAGGAAAAGAAATAGGAAAAGAAAAACCTTTTTTATAAATTTTTTATGATTTTTTAAATTTTTTAATTTTTTTTAAAAAATAAATACCGAAAAATAAAAAAAATTTAAAAATTTAAAAATTTTTTAAATTTTTTTAAAAAAATAATATAATATAATAATAAATAAAACCGGTCGGGTCGGGTCGAATCCGGGTCGGTCAGAACCGACCCGGGTCAACGGACCCGACCCAGGAGTTGACCGGGTCGGATCCGACCCAGGTCAACGGATCCGACCCGGGTCGGATAGGCTGATTCGGGTCGGGTCTGACCCGAATCCACAAATTCGTGGGGGAGGGCGCCGGCGGGGCCAAAATTGGCCACTCGCCGGCCGACCCAGGCCGGCGCCACCCCATGGAACGGTCGCTGGGGCCACCACCGACGTCACGGACTACCTGGGTCGCCGTCCGGTCACCGGTTCGCTGGCCGGGGAGGAAACTGAACTCGAACTCTCTGGGGCAATCCGTCGAGCACGTCGCGGGCATGGAATAAAATAGAGGATTCCGATCTCTTTTGGCGGGCTTGCCGACTCCGACGACCACGGCTCACTCCCGACGGCGACTATGGACCGGAACTGGCGTCGGTATGGGCCGGTAATCGCGCGACGCGGCCGGCGCGAGTCTCGACCCGATCGTGCCGGAAAAACAAGGAAGAACAGGGGAGTCGAGATCCGGAGGTGCTCACCGATGTTCACCGGTCGACAGCACGGCTGGGTGGACTCCGGCGGCTGCATGGGCGGCGGCGGGGCTTCTGGCTCTGCTCCGGCGAACTCGGTCTCCTCCCTCTCTCTCTCTCTCTCTCTCTCTCTCTCTCTCTCTCTCTCTCTCTCTCTCTCTCTGCTCTGCTCTGTTTTCTTTTTGAAACTGGCCGACCCCCTCTCTCTCTTCTCCTCTGGTTTTTATGGTGGGACGACGCCCACCCTCTGCCTTGTTACGTTTGCAATGACGAGGGGCCGGTGCAGAGGGGGGCCGGACTGGTGCGAGGCAGAGAGGGAGAAGGAGAGAGGGAGATGTCCGGAAAATAAGGGGGGGGACGGGACTGGCCTTAATGGCCAGTCCCATTGGCGTGCTGCTTCGGCTTTCCTCTGACCGGATGGGGATGGGGCGGAGTTGCTCGGCCGCTTGCCGCACTGCAGCTGGAGCAGAGGTGAACAGGGGGAGCGAGAGCGACGGGCGACGAGGGGGGAGAAGGAAAAGAAGAGCTGGGCCGGGCCAGGTCCAGTCTGCACGGGGAGAGAAAAGGAAAAAGCGGGCCGAGCCCAGCTGGGGGGGAAAGAAAGAAAAGAAAGAAAAGGGCCGGGGAGCCTGCGAGAAAGAAAAAGGAAAAGGGGCCTGGGCTCGGGGGGAAAAGAAAGGAAGAAGAAAAAAGGGGCCCGGGCTCGGGGGGAAAAAAGGGCTAGGTCGGCTCGGCCCCGACCCGGCCAGACTCGATTTTTTTTTTATTTTTTTTTATTTTTTTAAAATTAATTAATTAATTTTAAAAAAATTTGAAATTTTTGAAATTTTTGAAATTTTTTTATTTTTTATTTTTATTTTTTTTTACAAAACTCTAATAGGCCCTATTAATGCAAATATGCCTAATTTCTACATGCAATGCATTTAAATAGAAATATTTTTTGTTTTAGGAATTAATAAAATTAACTCCTAAATTTTGTGTAATTAATTTTGGGCAAATTAAAAGATAGGTGTCACCAGCTTTTCTAGTTTGTCTATTTAGTCCCAAACTTCATCTTTATTTTTATCTAAACAGGACATTTATCTAATCAATCTTAAATCTGTTGTTGAAATGTCAATTCATTATTAAAATTCTCGATTTTACCAATTTAGTTTCAAACCTCTTTGTGGGAAAATTTAGTGTAAATTGGCACATGCACAATAGGTTTATGACTGATTGAATAATTTTCGCCACTGTTACTCATCCGCCAATCAATACAGAGAAGCCAATGGTAAGTCTATAAACATATACATATATAGAAAATGGGGGAGGGGGGTGGTAATTGTGTGTAAGGTTATTAGGAATGCCATTTCCTGGATCATGAAACATTAATTTTAAGGCCCAACTTAACAAAAAAAAAATTCCTCAAACCTGGTGTGATATGGAGAAGCATCACAAGACAAGAAGAAAGCTCGTTGCACAATCCATCGACAACAATCCCATCAAAACCCACCATTGAAACGACATTATCTACTTTGATTTCAAATTGCTCGAACTTTCACGGCTAAGAAGTACGAGACTTATTTGCCAGTATAATTATCCAAGTTATAACAACGTGAGATCAAAGACATATCGGATGCACAACATCCTTCCGATCACGATACCATTATAGGCAATCTGACTCGCATCCACAATCGGTATTACCGATATTATCCGTTCTACTCATAGCTCATCGATTTTAGGGCAACATTGTAACGTTCCTTACTAGTGTGAGGTTACAAACTTATCTACCAGTGCAGCAGCGTGAGATCATCAACATATCCGACTCAGAAAACGAGGAAAAAACAGATGAGAGAATGAAGTCACCATCCACATCTTGCGAGGAACGAAATCCGACATGCCCTTGCCCCCAAGTTGCCAAAGCAACAAGGTGGGTTTTTTTTTTTTGCTAAATTCAACAACGTGGGTTTGAATAATGGGAGAGAACGTCGACGTCCCGTCGTTGAATTCGAGAAGTCAGGATTTTTCTTCCAACAAATTCAATGACGCCGATTTGACAAGTCTTCTGATTTTTGCTACGTATATGAAGTCAAAGATTTTGATTTTCATAACTAGGGATGAGTCACTGATTACACCAACCCATAAACACTGAACTTAGTTAGTTAAGCCAAAAGGACCGAGAAATTAAAGGCATATTCCATGGGAAATGAATTAAGCGAAAAGTAAAGTTTAGTTTATTTAGCAAAAAGAATAGATGATTTAGAAAATATTTACCTAAAAATGATCGTTTATATCGCTAGAAAAAATTAGTTAGTGGAAAATATTTTCATTATCAATATAATTTATATCTAAATATTTATGTAAATAATGCAAAAAATTCTTTTGATTTATTTTTTTAAGTGGTCAATATTAAGAAAATATTTTTTAAATCATCCATTTTGCGAAACAAACGGAGCTTAATAAATTTATTTTCTACATATATGTGTGGATGCACTCGACTGCAACGATGGACCAAAAATTCAAAATTAGAGGAGGCGAAATAAAAAAAATTCAGCGATATATTATATATAAATTTTTTCGAAAAAAATTCCTCTTAAAATAAGAGAAAATTTTTACCTGGAGAGCAGGGGCCGCCACTAGCTCTCTAAGTCTTTGCCGAAGCCTGAGCGAAGGCAGAGAGGGTCAAAAGTTACTTTGGGATCAAATTCTTATGGTCAAAATTTTGAATAAATGTTGCAGGATTTTTTTTTTAATAATTCATCGTTCCATACCGGTAGATATCTAAAGAAGTAGGTAAGTCAAAAAAACGAGCGTTGTTAAAAGTGTTTGTTGGTCATCCGATTCTGAATATAATGATAACTTATTGACACTTTTATGAAATTACCAATTCTTTTCATATTTTAAAAATTTGCAACTTTTTTAACAATTTTTATTTGTTTTTCTTACCTAACTTATATTTGCGGACTCTTATTTGAATTTACCAATCTTTATTTGAATGATTATCAACTTCTTTTCCATATTAAATTACCATCTCATATTGGGTTATCAACTCTCATTTAAGTTATTGGCCAACTTCTATTTGGCCTTTTCATTTATCAATCATTTGCCATTTTTTTATTTGTCTTTCTTACAAGCACATTCAATTTATCAACTTACCAACTTTTATTTGCATGATTTACCATCTTTTCTCCATTGATTTACTGACTAATTTTAGATTACCAACTCTCACTTGAGTTGCTTGCCAATTCCTTTCGGTTTTTTACCCTAAATTAACCGACTTTTCTATTAAGTTACCACTTGTATTTGCTTTACTTAAGAACTAGTTAAATCTACCAATTCTTTTTATAGGGAAAAGTGCCAAAAAAGTCCTAAACCTTTTGCATTAGTGCCAATTTAGTCATAAACATTTTGCATTGGTGCTAATTCAGTCCTAAACCTTTTTTTAGTGCCAATTTAGTCCTAAACCTTTTAAATTGATGCCAATTCAATCCTAAACCTTTTGTTTTTGTGCCAATTTAGTCCTTCCGGCCAATTTTGACCGGAATTTGCTGACGTGGACGCCTGCCGGCCGGCGGCCGGTCACCGGCGCTGACGTGGACAACTTAAATAATATTTTAATAAATTTTGAATTTTTCTGTTTTTTTCCCTTTTTTCTTTTTTTTCGACTTTTTTATTTTTTTTCACCCTCTTCCTTTGGCCGGTTGCCGGACCGGTGACCGGCCAGAGGCCAGAGGCCGGCGAGGTTGAGCTCGCCAGCCACCGGCGAGGGCGGCGTCGCCCGGCGAGGGCGAGCCTCGCCTTGGTCGGGCGAGGCTCGCCCTTGCCGCGGCCTCCGACAAGGGTTCGAGCCTCGCCATGGTCGGGCAAGGCTCGCCCTCGCCGCGGCCTCCGGCGAGGGTTCGAGGCTCGACCTCACCGGATCCGGCGAGGTCGGGCCTCGCCCGACCATGGCAAGGCTCGCCCTCGCCGGATCAGGCAAGGTCGGGCCTCGTCGTGGTCGGGCGAGCCTGCCCTCGCCAATGGCCAGCGAGCTCGACCTCGCCGGCCTCTGGCCTGTGGCTGGTCCGGCGACCAGCCAAAGGAAGAGGGAGAAAAAAAAGAAAAAAGTGGAAAAAAAAAGAAAAAAAGGAAAAAAACAGAAATATTCAAAATTTATTAAAATATTATTTAAGTTGTCCACGTCAGCGCCAGTGACCGGCCTGCGGCCGGCAGGCATCCACGTCAGCAAATTCCGATCAAAATTGGCCGGAAGGACTAAATTGGCACAAAAACAAAAGGTTTAGGACTGAATTGGCACCAATTTAAAAGGTTTAGGACTAAATTGACACCAATGCAAAAGGTTTAGGACTGAATTGGCACCAATGCAAAAGGTTTAGGACTGAATTGGCACTAATGCAAAAGGTTTAGGACTTTTTTGGAACTTTTTCCTCTTTTTATAAGTTGCCAACTTCAGTTAGAATGGTTATCAACTTTTCTTTGATTAATTAAGTTACCAAATACTTTTGCGTTACTATTTAGAAGGGCAACGTAATTTAGTATCCAAGAAAAGTCAAGTCCATACGAAAAAAATAGTAAATTCAAGATATTGCGCCAAAGTTGACCTAAAATATCACTTTCGATAACACTAAAATGAAACATATCATTGTCTTGAAACGAGCCCAAAAGAATTTTGATGGAAAAGTCTACCCGATGAAACTTCTCCAATCACCCATGATATTTTCTAAGTATCAACCAAAGCCATCGCATCTTCGATTGTAAAGTCCCGTGCATTCGTCACTATTTGTCGTCAGTCAAGAGAGACAACATTAAGTGATTCATAAGGCAACATTTGACTCCAGATGATGGCCACCTTGTGCAATTATATTGAATACTCCATGGAGCACTTGGCTTTCTTGAAAAGAGCTGGATTGTTACCACGACGTTTTGATGCATATTGTATTATTTATTAAATGATGGTCAAAATCAAATGAAGCATTGCAAATGACACTGCCTTATGAATAGGCTAAACTTAAATTTCTTTACAGATCCAATTTCGTCAAGCAAGAGATAAACCATTCAATGGCCAAAAAAACCATTCAATCCTTGAAAATAATCGCTTGAATCGATCGGTCAAAGGAAAATATTTTCCTTTTGGACAATAATTTATGTTCGAACATTTTCGTGGACAATAAAACTATAGAGAAAGTTTGATGTCCGGCGAAAGTTAATAAAAAAATGATTGGGCTTGATTGGCAATTTGATCAAAATTAAAGGGTACTCGAATAAGAAAAGTTGTTGAAGAAAGGGAGAGTATCAAAGGAGCTAGACAACGTGGACCGGCCTACCTCATTGCTCTTTCCTACAATAAAGCCCAGCAATTGCTTTTTCAGTGGAGCAAAGGCTTGAGTTAGACGCACAACTGGCGCCGTTGCTGGGGATTGTTTATTTAATACCAATTAATATTGAGACCGGATAATTCTAAGTTTAATCTAGCTTTTATTTTTTTTTTCAGAGTATACATTGGTGCATGACACGTAGCCAACAAGGAAAACTTACTAAGTTTGATCTAGAAATCGAACGCACATTTAAACGGCGACTAAGAGAACAGAGAAATCACATTAAAAAGATGGAGGGAGTTGATGATGGTAGAAATTAACGTAGACTCTTGAAAGATTATGCTGCACCAACAATTGAGGGCACCACATCAAGTATCAGGAAACCTGCAATTCAAGTAAACAACTTTGAGATCAAGCCATCACCGATTCAGATGCTTCAACAATCAGTGCAATTTAGTGGGCTACCAAGCGATGATCCAAACGCTCACATCAATACTTTTCTTGAAATCTATGACACAATTAAATATAATGGATTTTCAGATGGTGCTATTAGATTGAGATTATTTCCATTCTCTCTTAGAGACAAAGCTAAAGGTTGGCTCTCTTCTCTTCCTACAGGATTGATCACTACATGGAATGATATGACCCAAAAATTTCTTGGTAAGTTCTTTCCACCTGCAAAATCTACAAAAATGCATAACGATATTACTAATTTTATGCAGATGGATAATGAATCATTGTATGAAGCATGGGAAAGATTCAAGGAGTTTCTTAGGAGATGCCCACATCATGGATTACCCGTATGGATGCAGGTACAAACTTTTTATAATGGGTGCAGTACAAATCTCCGTTCTATGATTGATGCAGCTGCAGGGGGAACTCTGAATAATAAAACACCAGAAGAAGCCTACAACTTATTAGAGGAGATGGCATCCAATAGTTATCAGTGGCCTACTAAGAGGATATCAGTGCGAAAAGCTAGCGGAGTTCATGAGGTGGATGCTTTCACGGCAATCACTGCACAAATTGAAGCACTCAACAAAAAGATAGATAATATGAGTGTTTCAGGCATGAAAATTCAGAATATGACATGTGATTTCTGTGGTGGAGGACATGTTAGCACATAATGTCAGGCAGGTAACACTTTTGCTCAATCTAATGAAAATGCTAACTTTGTTGGGAATTTTAACAGATCACAGAATAATCTCTACTCCAACACGTACAATTCAGGATGGCGCAATCATCCAAATTTTTCATGGAATAATCAAAATGTGACAAGACTGCCACTAGGATTCAAACAACCAGAAGAGACAAAGTCCAATCTAGAAGATATAGTCACAAAACTTGCCAACACTACTCATGACTTCATCAAGAGCACAGATGTGAGATTTCAGAACCAAGAGGCTTTAATCAGAAATCTGGAGATGCAAGTGGGGCAGTTAGCAAACATGATGTCTGGAAGACAACATGGTTCTTTACCTAGCAACACAGAGAAAAATCCAATTGAAAATGTAAAAGCTATAATCCTGAGAAGTGGTAAACAAGTAGGTGAAGAAGATACCAAACAAGAGATTTCGAGAGACAAAGAAGAAGAGGACAAGAAACAACCAAAGGAGATAGGCAAGAGCAAACTTTTTCCAGATAATCCCAAGCCATACGTGCCGCCAGTTCCATTCCCTCAGCGACTCCAGCAGCACAAATTAGATAAGCAATTTTCTAAATTTCTTGATGTTTTTAAAAAATTACATATTAATATTCCTTTTGCAGATGCTTTAGTGCAAATACCTAGCTATGCAAAATTTTTGAAGGAGATTTTGGCAAACAAAAGAAAGCTAGAAGATTATGAAACTGTGAAGTTGAATGAGGAATGTTCGGCCATCCTACAAAATAAATTACCTCCGAAGTTAAAAGATCCGGGGAGTTTTACAATTCCTTGCACTATTGGAGATTCTTACTTTGAAAAGGCATTGTGTGATTTAGGTGTAAGTATTAATTTGATGCCTTTCTCCATTTATAGGAAATTAGGATTGGGTGAAGTAAAAGCAACTACAGTGTCGCTTCAACTGGCTGATCGATCAATTAAATATCCGAGAGGTATTGTGGAAGATGTATTGGTAAAAGTTGACAAGTTTATTTTTCCTGCAGATTTCATAGTTCTTGACATGGAGGAAGATTTTGAGGTACCACTTATCTTAGGTCATCCTTTTCTAGCAACAGGAAGAGCTCTTATTGATGTACAACAAGGGAAGTTGATTCTTAGAGTTCAAGATGATCTTGTTTCTTTTAATGTTTTTAAAGCAATGAAATATCCCTATGATGATAATTCTTGTTTTAGAGTTGAGACAGTTGACAAGTTAGTGAATAATGTTTTTCAAGAAAGTATTTTTAAAGATCCACTTGAAGCATGTTTGGTTCAACCAAAAGACAGAGAAATTGAGAATGAGGAGATAATGGAGTTCGCAAATTTTATGGAGGCAAATCCAACATATTCAAGGCCTAAGACAACAAAATTTGAGGAGTTGGGACAACACACAACGAAGCTGAAGCCATCAATTGAAGAGCCTCCTATTTTTGAACTCAAACCCTTACCTTCTCATTTGAAATATGCTTATTTAGATGGAATTTCTTCTTTACCAGTAATTATATCTTCTTCTTTGACAGATTTGATGGAGTAGAAATTGCTCAGAGTGTTGAGAGAACATAAAGGTGCAATTAGATGGAAAATAGCTGACATCAAGGGAATTAGTCCTTCAATTTGCATGCATAAAATTTTGATGGAGGAACAACATAAACCCACTATCCAACCTCAGAGGCGTTTGAACCCGAAAATGCAAGAAGTGGTGAAAGCTGAGGTAATTAAGTTACTTGATGCAGGGATCATCTATCCTATCTCTGATAGTTCCTGGGTAAGTCCTGTGCAAGTTGTTAAAAAAAAAGGAGGTATGACTATTCAACTAAATAATGATAATGAATTAATTTCGACTAGAACCGTTACTGGATGGCGTGTTTGCATGGATTATAGAAAATTGAATGATGCCACCCGTAAAGATCACTTTCCTTTACCTTTCATTGATCAATTGTTGGAGAGACTTGCAAGACATGAATTTTACTGCTTTTTGGATTGATATTCTGGTTATAATCAGATCCCTATTGCACCTGAGGATCAAGAAAAAACTACTTTTACTTGTCCTTATGGTACTTTTGCTTATAGGAGGATGCCTTTTGGTCTTTGTAATGCGCCTGCTACTTTTCAAAGATGCATGATGGCTATTTTTTCTGACATGATGGAAAAATATATTGAGATATTTATGGATGATTTTTCTGTTTTTGGCTCATCTTTTGATTCATGTTTGAATAATTTAGCTTTGGTGTTACAAAGATGTGAGGAGACTAACCTTGTCTTGAATTGGGAGAAGTGTCACTTTATGGTGCAGGAAGGGATTGTGCTAGGCCATAAGATCTCTATAAGAGGAATTGAGGTGGACCGAGCTAAGATTGAAGTTATTTCAAAACTGCCGCCTTCTACCTCTGTGAAGCTTGTTCGAGGATTTTTGGGACATGCAGGATTTTATAGGCGTTTCATTAAAAAATTTTCTAAGATTGCTAGACCCATTTCTAAATTGTTGGAAAAAGATTCTAAATTTGACTTCTCTGATGATTGTTTGCAGGCATTCAACACATTGAAGGAGAAGTTAATTTCGGCCCCTATCATGACTGCTCCTACTTGGAATTTGCCTTTCGAGTTGATGTGTGATGCTAGTGACTCGGCTGTTGGAGCCGTACTTAGACAAAGAAAGGATGGAATTTTTCGAACCATATACTATGCAAGTCGAACCTTGTCAGGTGCACAATTGAATTATGCCACAACTGAAAAGGAGCTTTTAGCGGTAGTGTTTGCTTTTGATAAATTTCGTTCTTATTTAATTGGTTCAAAAGTTATAGTTTATTCTGACTACTCTGCTTTTAAGTATCTACTTGAAAAGAAATAATCAAAATCACGTTTAATCAGGTGGATTCTTTTGCTGCAAGAATTTGATTTGGAAATCAAAGATAAGAAGGGGACTGAAAATCTAGTTGCAGATCACTTGTCAAGAATTTCGAATTTAAAGGAAGAGGTAAGTCCAATTATGGAAGAGTTTCCTGATGAGAAAATTTTTTCCATCAAATCCACAAAAATTCCTTAGTATGCTGATTTTGTGAATTATTTGGTAAGTAATATTCTTCCTCCTGAATTGTCATATCAACAGAAGAAAAAATTCTTTTCTGATGTTAAAAATTATTTTTGGGAAGAACCTTTTCTTTTTAAGGTATGTGTAGACCAGGTCATAAGGAGATGTGTTCCAGACGAAGAAAAGGCAAATATTCTACATCATTGTCATTACAGAGAGGCAGGTGGTCATTTTGGTGCCACCAAAACTGCAGCTAAGGTTTTACAATCTGGATTTTATTGGCCCACACTTTTTAAAGATGCTTACTCCTTTGTAGCTTCATGTGACCGGTGTCAGAGAACTGGAAATATTTCTAGAAAAAATGAGATGCCTTTAAACAACATTATTGTGTGTGAATTATTTGATGTTTGGGGTATTGATTTCATAGGACCCTTTACATTTTCTTATGGTAATTTATACATTTTAGTGGCTGTAGAGTATGTGTCTAAGTGGGTAGAAGCTGTAGCATTACCAAAAAATGATGCTAAGGCTGTTGTCAAATTCTTGAAGAAAAATATTTTTACGCGATTTGGCACTTCTAGGGCAATCATAAGTGATAGGGGGACACACTTTCGCAACAAACAATTTGAAGCACTTTTGAGTAAGTATGGAGTCACACATAAGATTGCAACCCCTTATCATCCTCAGACTAGTGGTCAAGTAGAGGATTCAAATAGGGAAATCAAGAGAATTTTAGAAAAAACAGTAAATGCCTCTAGGAAAGATTGGTCAATAAAACTTGATGACGCACTTTGGGCCTATAGGACAGCATTTAAAACCCCAATTGGGATGTCTCCTTTTAGGCTAGTGTTTGGGAAGGCTTGTCATCTACCGGTGGAATTAGAGCACAAAGCATATTGGGCATTGAAATTTCTGAATTTTGACATGCAGTCTGCAGGTGAAAGAATATTGTTGCAACTAAATAAATTGGAGGAATTCCACAATGAGGCCTATGAAAATGCTAAGATGTACAAGGAGCATACCAAAAGATGGCATGATAAACACATATTCAGAAGAGAGTTCGAAATTGGCCAAAAAGTTTTACTTTATAACTCTCGTCTTAAACTTTTTCCAGGAAAGTTACGTTCTCAATGGTCTGGTCCTTATACAGTCACACAGGTATTTCCATACGGTGCAGTTGAAGTTGCACATGACATCGAAGGCACATTTAAGGTGAACGGTCAACGTTTGAAACCTTACTTTGAAGGTGGTTACAACAAGCAGAAGACTGCTATTGAACTTCATCCTTCAGAATAGCGACATCTGATATAGTTTGGCTGAAAACTATAAAGCAAGCGCTTCTTGGGAGGCAACCCAAGCATTTTTATTATGTTTCTTCATTAATTTTTATGTTCATTTTTTTCAAAAAAAAAGATGAATTATTTTTTTTTCTTTTATCCAGGTTAATTTTCTTTCTTAAAGGATCACCTTTTAGAGTTTAGTCATCAAGACCATCCATGGACACATTCTACTGCAAGGGGAGTTTTCTTGTTCCTATTTTTCTTTTGTTTCTTTTGTTTTTCGCATTGAGGACACTGCTTCATTCAAGTTTGGGGGGAGACAAAAAATTTTGCTCAATTTTTTTTTGCTAATTCTGAATTTTTTTTTTGCATTCCTTGTTGTGAATTTTTGCGATTCTTAGGAAAAATTAAATTTTGTTCAAACTTGCGAATGATATGTGAGTTAATTTTGATTCTGATGATGTCGATCCACTTACTGAGCACTAGAAGTCCTTAATTTTTGAGTAGTATGTACATCTAGAGAACATTCATATGAAGTATGTGTTTTTCTTAGATTTCACCCAAATCTTAGAATTTGTTTGATTTTCTCTTGAGGCGAAATCCTAGGCTACATCTAACTGAGAAAATGATTTAGGCAATTTTTGGATCGATTGAGCCTTTTAAGCCAACCCTATTTATTTATCCATAGTCACTCCGTTGAGCCTTAATTATTATCCAATTTTTTATTGGCACCCACGTACTTTTTAGCTTACCTTTTGCCAAATTATATCATTGTCCCACGCCCCATGAACATGTTGATTTTTTTTAGGATAAAAGTTTATTTGAGCATAATAGCAATTTGGGAGGAAGGGTCACGGAAATAATTTGATTGCCATGGTTGTTTGGGTGTATCTTCTTCTTCAAAAAAAAAAAAGAAGAAGAAGAAAAAGAAAGAAAAAAGAGAAAAAGAAAGTATTGCTTTTATGGTTCCCTATCCCACTTTCAATTGAGTGAGCCTTTTGGATACTCAATGGGTTGGGAATGCTCACGTTATATTAGGAGAGACTTAGGGAGGAACTCCACCATAAAGCAATGAAAAAGTAGAAGAAAAAAAAAGAGAGAAAAAAAAGAAAAGAAAAAAAAAGAGGAAGAATGATGATCCGTAGTAACAGAAAGATTATTTTGAAGATGTGAAATTGGGGATAGTGGCATGTGCTCTAATTAGATCCTAGAAGTCAATGTGTTCATGGGTGATTTGAGCTTAAATTTACCATTATCTCACCGTTAGCCCAGCCATTGTAAACCGGGAATATTCACAGATTTTAATGCGCTTATGTTTATTTAAATTCACATAGAAATATAGTGAATTGATAAACTGAGTAGGTTTGCTATACCTAGAGATAGGATAGTAAATAGATTAGGAAATTCCGCTATCACATGCTTGATATTGTTCTTGTATGCATAATAATCTGAAATTCATATCTAGTGGTTATGGTGAAATCGGATGCTCAACATGTTTTACCTGATTGATTATCTGCCTTTAGTTTATAAAATTTCATTTTTAAAAATTGTCAATTTTTATTTGTTCTCAATTATATTTTGATCTGTTAGATAAATTTTAGAATTAGTCTATTTTTAATATTTAATTGGTTTATTATCATCAATCTCTGTGGGACGATACTCTTCTTATCATTATGTTACTTGTTCAACACGTTCATTGACACGTGCAGAATTTTACGATCAACAACCTTCCAATATTTCATTTCCATCTTAAAGCTTTGAGTTGCTTAGACTTCCGCTTCGTTTGTTTTGCGAAAAATTAATGATGTGGAAAGCTTTTTTCCTAAAAAAAATCGCTTGTATCGCTTATAAAAATAAATAAGCGAAAAATATTTTCTTCGTCCGCGAAAAATGTTTAGATAAATTGTCGTCGACAATGAAAACATTTTCAATTGACTGATTATTTCAAGCAATACAGGCATGGTGATAAGAGAGGATAACTAACTAGTTTCATAAATGCACCATCGAAGCGCACGACGTGGTGACAAGAGTGGTGTTGTGAAAGGGATGAAAGAGATATTTTAATCCATGGATGAAAGAGATCTGGCGAGGCTCAAACTCGCCGGCCGTTGGCGAGGTCGGCCTCGCCCAACGCCGGCAAGGGCTCAGCCCCACCGACAAGCGCTCACCAGCAACCGACGAGGTCGAGCCTCGCCAGCGGCCGGCGGGGCCAACCTTGCCGGTTTCCGCCTTTGGCCGATCGCCGATCTGGTGACCTACTAGAGGTTAAAGATGAAGAATATTAAGGAAAAAAAGAAAAGTAAAGAAAAGAAAAAATTAATAAAAAAATTCAAAATAATAAAAAATAATATTAAAAATTTAGTTGGGGTAAAATTGTTACAACTATACCAGTTTGGGTTTTTTGTGGTCAAAAAATAGTTTGGGATAAATTTGTCACAAGTGTACTAATTTGGGGTTTTTTGTGGTCAAACAAATAGTTTGGAGTAAACTTATCGCAACTGTACCAGTTTAGGATTTTTCGTGGTATTAACCGTATTTCAAAATACCCGTTTTCCCTATGTTCGCTGGTCCAACATTGCTTGAAAATCAATCCCTTATTTGTTTTGACGATTGGGTTTACTTTATTAGATTGTCGACAACAAGAAAAATGCGGCGGGCTTACGTGACCCATTGTGGAAATTTTTTTAAATATCCTTACCGTACCTTGGCTCTTAGTCAAACTAGTTGTCGTAGCCAGTCGTTTCTTATTTGATCTTCTAGTTGGCACGGTGTTTTATTTTCCTAGCCGTTTTCTTATTCTCCTCTTCCATGTTTAGTGCATTGAAAACACGATATGTAACACTCTTCTCGTATTTTCTCTACTAATTTTACATTTCTTGCCATTCCTATTTCGTTCGGGTAGTTCGGTGCACACTAATTGAAAGTTCTAAGGAAGATAACCATGTTCTTTCGAGGGGCGAAAATTATCTTAAAAACAATGCTTGCTTGTCTCAGGTATCTGGGAGCTTTGAATTTGGTGGTTCTCGTCATTTTCACAACAATAGGAGCATTTGAATTTAGTTGGAATTTTTCCAATCGAGACGCTAGGTACATCCCAAGTACTTTTCTTCTGCTTTGAACGTCGAAACTCTCTTTCTCATATAGTCAAGTGTCATAAAATAGACAAGTGAATGAACGAAATTTTCAGCCGTAAATAAAAGGGTTTGGCTTCGAGTGTCACCGCTAAAGGAAAGTCGAAAGTAAATAGTATTATCACATAAATCGAGCATTTCCACAAGCGTTAAACAGTAGCACCTCATCAGTTCGTAGTCTCGTATCGACATATCATGCGAGATAAACATTAATCAGACGACATATTCCCTTGAAAAATGAAAGGGATCATTGGACCACATGGTATTTTTCGAAAACAACGTTTTGTTATCCTATGCACATTTTGCTTAATCTATCCAAGATCCAAGAGCGAGATCTATAGAGCACATCATTCTCTCTCAGTTCGCAACTCAAACGTACATAAGGGATGCTTTTATAAGTCACATGGTCATAAATTATGCAACTATATACCCACCCATCGGTGGCCGCGATGGTTTGCGCTCAGTTCCTTTCACGAGAGGTCCTGGGTTCAAAACTCGCACTACAAAAAAACACACTTTTTCCAACGAAAATTTCCAACGAAAATTCTGGAAAATTCGTTGGAAAGGGAATTTCCAACGAATTTTCCAACGAAAAAAAATTCGTTGGTAATAGGTCGTCGCAAATTTTTCCAACGAAAAATTTTAATTTTCGTTGGAAAATTGCGACGAATTTTCCAACGAAAAAAATTTGTTGGAAAACTCGTGGCTAAATTCGTTGGAAACGAATTTTTTTTTCCGACGAATTTTTTTTCGTTGGAAACAAATAATTTTTTTTTTGGTTGAAAAATAGTGAAAATTTTTTTTCCATCGAAAAAAAATTTTTGGTGGAATTTTTTTTTGTGGTAATTTTTTTTTCTGGCGGAATTTTTTTTTTGTGGAAATGTTTTTCTTTTTTGGTCCAAAAATCGCCCTCGCCGCCGGCGAGGGCCGAGCTCGCCGGCGACGGCCGAGCTCGCCCAGATCTGGGCGAGCTCGAGCTCGCCGGCGACGGCCGAGCTCGCCCAGATCTGGGCGAGCTCGAGCTCGCCGGCGACGGCCGAGCTCGCCCAGATCTGGGCGAGCTCGAGCTCGCCGGCGAGGGCCGAGCTCGCCCAGATCTGGGCGAGCTCGAGCTCGCCGGCCATGGCGAGCTCGCCCCTCGCCGGCGACGAGGCTCGAGGGCGTCGTGGGGCGTCGGGGTGGCGTCGGGGGCGGCCCATGGTGGCCTCGGGGGCGTCGGGGTGGCGTCGGGGGCGGCCCATGGTGGCCTCGGGGGCGTCGGGGGCGTCGGGGGCTGCCCTGGATGGCCGCGGCGGCGCCTTTGGGGAGGGAGCCGACGTCGCGGAGGAGGAGGGGGCAGCGGAGTCTTGGTGTCCATGGCGCCGGAGCCCGTGCCGGAGCCGGAGGAGGAGGGGGAGCAGCGGGGAGGAGGCAGAGGGGGAGGCGGAGGGGGAGACGCAGGGAGAAGTGAAGGCGAAGGGGGAGACGCAGGGAGAAGGTGAAGGCGAAGGAGAGAGAGAGAGAGAGAGAGAGAGAGAGAGAGAGAGAGAGAGAGAGAGAGGAAGGAGAGAGAACGAAGATGGAAATTGAACGAGCGCGAAAATGTTGAATAATAAATATGTAGGATTTTCGTTGGAAAATTCGTTGGAAATTTCCAACGAATTTTCCAACGAAAATTGTACATACTAAAATAATTATCGGAAAATTGACATTCGTTGGAAATTTCGTTGGAAATTTCCAACGAATTTTCCCAC
Organism: Syzygium syzygioides; assembly: GCA_031216285.1. Lineage (NCBI taxonomy): Eukaryota > Viridiplantae > Streptophyta > Magnoliopsida > Myrtales > Myrtaceae > Syzygium > Syzygium syzygioides. The sequence goes on from CM062249.1 coordinate 43,271,672, forward strand.
GAATATAAAAAATGTCGAATTGTACCGGGTTTTTTTAATTCGTTGGAAAATTCGTTGGAAATTTCCAACGAAAAAACAATTCGTTGGAAATTTCCAACGAATTTTTCAACGAAAAATGCACATAATATAATAATTTTCTGGAAAATTTAAATTCGTTGGAAATTTCGTTGGAAATTTTCAACGAATTTATTTTCGTTGGAAATGTCCAACGAATTTTCCAACGAAAAATGTACACAATAAAATAATTTTTCGGAAAATTTAAATTCATTGGAAAATTCGTTGTAAATTTCCAACGAAAATAAATTTGTTGGAAATTTCCAACGAATTTTTCAACGAAAAATGCACATAATAAAATAATTTCCTGGAAAATTTAAATTAGTTGGAAATTTTGTTGGAAATTTTCAACGAATTTATTTTCGTTGGAAATTTCCAACGAATTTTCCAACGAAAAATGTACACAATAAAATAATTTTTCGGAAAATTTAAATTCGTTGCAAAATTCGTTGTAAATTTCCAACGAAAATAAATTCGTTGGACAATTTCCAACGAAAAAAAATTTGTTGGAAAATTTCCAACGAATTTTCCAATGAAAATTGTACACACTAAAAATAATTCCCCTGAAAATCAAATTCGTTGGAAAATTAGTTGGAAAATTTCCAACGAATTTTTTTTTCGTTGGAAATTTCCAACGAATTTTCCAACGAAAATTGTACACACTAAAATAATGGCCGGAAATTCAAATTCGTTGGAAAATTCGTTGGAAATTTCCAACGAAAAAAAAATTCGTTGGAAATTTTCCAACGAATTTTTTTTCGTCGGAAAATTTACAACCAATTTTCCAACGAATTTTGTGACTAAATTTTTTTCGTTGGAAATTTCCAACGATTTTTGCGACGAAAAATTTTTCGTTGGAAATTTCCAACGAATTTTATTTTTCGTTGGAAATTTCCAACGAATTTTATTTTTCTTTGGAAAATTTTTCGCAAATTTTCCAACGAAAATTTTTCGTCGCAAATTTTCGTGGCAAAAAAGCGATTTTTTTGTAGTGTCGTAGGTGCCGGTGATTTAAGTGGAGGGTCGTGGCGGTGGGATGCTGCGCTAGCCCCCGAGGACTAGTCGGGCTTCACCGCTGGTTTGAGCGCAAGCTCGCCGGCCGCGCGGACACCTCGGTTATCAAAAAAAAAATTATGCAACTATATCAGCCAGTACACCATAAATAGCATCGTTTTCCCAATTATTGATAACAAAAAAAAAGGGGCTCTATAACTTTAATTATGGTAACTTTCCAATTATCACCAAATCAAAGCAGCAACAACTAGTTACCGGCGCTAAATCCATATTTCCAGATTTTTGACTTCTCATCAAATTTCATATCTGAAAACTACAAATTACTGCATGCCACTGTAATTTTTTTTAATTATTCTTTTTTGTCCCTTTTGTATGTAAAAATATATGATAGTTGAAAAAAACAAAAAAAAAACTGCTTTGAAAGGAATAAAGCAAAAAAAAGATAACAGAACATCGGTGTGATTTATCAGTTGGTCATTAAGGGAGATAGTCAATGGTCAAACGTAGGAACATTATTTTGTCTGATTGCGCGTCTGAAGCGAAGTAAGTCTCAGGCTGGCGGGCTGATGATTATGTACATTGTTTTTAACCACGTGCCAAAAAAAATCCTCTCGTCGGACGTCAGTCCGCAAGTGCATGCGACATGCATGGAAGTTCCATGTGTCCGGTCAAGAGGTGAGAACTTCTCTGCATTAGCCAACACTTGATGAGTTTTTTCAACCCTAGTGATGAATTGACATGTAATCAGTCTAGTAATTAAGGTTTAAAGCAGCGAGTTGCCTATGTTGAATTAGTCTTATCAATGCCTATATATATATTGTTAGCTAGGAGTGTAAAATTCAAAAGCACACAAATGTCTTGTCTGTGGAGTTTCAATGGACCTTATATCGATTTCAGTATCTCTTCTCCCATCGGTTTTGAGCTTTTGAGTTGGACTTTCTGATACAATATCATAAATAGGCCTACCCCAGATTCATGTTGCGCGTCAAGATCCTTGTTCGCTAGCAATCCATAATTGTTGTTCTCGGTCCGAGTTGTATGCAAGAGGAGGTGCAAAAGTATCCACATTGCTCGCTCATGGAATTTGAATAGATCTTAGACTCTGATTATTTCGCGAAAAATGAATAATTTGGAAAACATTTCCTTGAAAATTATCGCTTGAATTGATCGGTCAAAGGAAAATGTTTTCATTTGGGACGATAATTTATGTTCGAACATTTTCGTGGGCAATAAAACTATAGAAAAAGTTTGATGTCCGGCAAAAGTTAATAAAAAAATGATTGGGTTTATAGGCAATTTGATCAAAATTAAAGGGTACTCGAATAAGAAAAGTTGTTGGAGAAAGGGAGAGTATCAAAGGAGCTAGACAACGTGGGCCGGCCTACGTCATTGTTCTTTCCTACAATTAAGCCCAGTAGATGCTTTTTATGTGGAGCAAAGGCTTTGAGTTAGACGCAAAACCTTCTAGTATTTCATTTCCATCTTAAAGATTTAAGTTGCTTAGACTTCCGCTCCATTTGCTTTGCGAAAAATTAATAACGTGAAAATTTTTTTTCCTAAAAACAATCGCTTGTATCGCCTATAAAAATAAATTAGCGAAAAATATTTTCGTTGTCTACGAAAAATGTTTAGATAGAAATTGTCGTCGACAATGAAAATATTTTCAACTAACTGATTATTTCAAGCAATACAGGCACAGTGACAAGAGAGGATAACTAACTAGTTTCATGAATGCACCACCAAAGCGCACGGCGTGGTGACAAGAGTGGTGCCATGAAAGGGATGAAAGAGATATTTTAATCCTTGTTTGAAGCACAGTGACAATTTGATCAATGTATAGTAGAGCTATCTCTGGAAGATACCCTTGAAGGTGATGGAGGTGTGACTTGGCACGAGAGTTTCAAGCTCACATGTGACCATGAAGGCTTTTTCATATCATAAAACCAATCACGTCTCCAATGAAACGATATTAGAGGAATCATTCTTCTTTGGAAAATCAGTCCCAAAACCTACTTTCGGATCCTCTCTGTTCTTTTTTTTTTTTGTGAATTACTGGCAACTATACAAGGCTCAAAACCTCGTATCGGCAGTCGTGTTCGACTTACCCCTTCGACAGCTTACGATAGAGACCAAATGCAACAATCTCATTCTTTCTTTGTCAACAAAGTAAAATCCCATCACGAATATCCAATTACATACATGGCTTAATTTAGATAAGTCCAATGCCGATTACAATGCCAAGCATATGTGCGCTCTTCTCTTCCCACGCGCAGGAAGTGCGACACGAAAGAACATTGTTTTGCTCTGTCAAACTATGGATTATCAACATGTATTGTAAGAGTTGGCAATGTGGTTCACATTGTGCAGCGGAGACAATTGCATATATATAAGCTGTATATGCGAAAGAGTAAATCCTAAGAGAGTAACGCTATCACAATACGTGCATGTCGAGGATGGCTGCTTCGTATTTGCAAAACTTCATGAGGACTTTACTCTCTGTTTCTCTTATCAGTCTTGCGTTCTCTTTGGATGAGGGTTATGCACAAAGAGTGCAATACAAGTCTGAGAGCCACCACATCTTCGATCTTCGAAGTCAGCTCGCTATTGCCTTCTGCTTCTTGCACACCTTCATCTACTAGTACTAACAAAACCCTCTCTCTCTCTCTCTCTCTCTCTCTCTCTCTCTCTCTCTCTCTCTCTCTCATATTTGTGTGATGATTTACCTTTTGATTCTTTGTTGTAATATTGTCATTTTAATTCTTCGTTGTTGTCATTGCCCTTTTGATTCTTATCGTCATGATTATTTCTTTCAATTCTCCGTTGTCATATGCAATTCCTAAAGTGATTTCTCATTCTTGCGCATTGACTAATTATATTTAATATATATGTAAATGTAATGTAATACATGTAATGTGGCTGAATCTCATTAATTTGTGATAATATATGATGTCATGTCTCAGTGATTAGTCAATATCTCAATTACCGCATCACCTCAGATAGGGTGTCGTCAATCTATGTCGAAATCACATTAATTTAATTCTACATTAGATTAGCTCCTGCAAGCTCTCATAGTAATATCTTGATGTAGGTGGTATCTGGAATTCGTCCCTACAAGTAGTGCACAAGCACAGTCTGTGCTCTCCGCATGCTTGAGCCAAGCCAAATGCGCTCAACCACACAAAAATCCTGGTCGGAGACCAATCGAGGGTCGATTTGATTAGATCGAAGATCTCAACGACCTTAGGAGGCTCAAAGGCCACTCTCCTGGCCACACTCAGCATCTCATTGGACTTAGTCGATTTCGTTGTGATCGTTAGCATCAGCTCGACACAATCGAACCTCACGCTCATCTTCAACACCAGCAGTGACCTCACTTGGACTCGGTGCGAGCCGTGCTTAATCTGCTACCTTAATCTGATCCGATCCTCAACCTGTCTCACTCCTCGTCCTACGCTAATACGCCATGTACCTCACCCGTGTGCAGTGCTTTCAGATCAAGTACATATCTTTCAAGTTCACATAGTTCTCTCTTCTTTCTAAACAAGGATTGTGCCTCAAAAGATGATGATTGTATTCAATGAGAGTAGGTTGCTCCGGCTCGACTTGTAATTACCAAATAAGTTACGGCGATGGTTCAATTTTGTCTAGGAACCTCGCGACAGATATGTTGACGTTGACGTCCATGGATGTGGTAAGGAACTTCCTATTCAGATGCTGTGAAATAAATTTTGGCCTCTTTGGCAAAGTGGCCGGCCTGCTTGGCCTCGCCCGGGACGGCTTGTCAATCGTGGGATAAACCGTGAGCAAGTATAGCCGATATTTCTCGTGTTGCTTGCCCTCATCGTCTAGCTCAACGGGTACTTAAAATTTGGCAAGACTAGTGAATCGCCTAAATCGTTAACCTTCACACCGATGGCAACAATTCCAAGAAGCTCATTATTCTATGGCATCAACATAGTGGAAATAGCGGTAGCCGGGACTAAATTGCAAATCCCGTCAACAGTCTTCTCGAAGGCTGATGCTATCATTGACTCCGGGACTGTCATCACGCGATTGCCTCCGACGGCATACAATGCCATGAGGACCGCTTTCCGGAAGGAGATGGCGAGCTACAACAGGGCAAAGAACTTCGAAATCTTGGACACTTGCTATGATCTCGGTGTTGGAGTTGGCGGATACTTCAGAGACCCTTGTTTCTCATACCGAGTTTGCCCACATGAACTTAGGAAAATCGAAGTATGATCCGATGACATGTGAGCCATGCGCACGGAATACAGGGGTTCGGGGGCAGTGCCCCCAACATGGGGGTTCTGCTCCTCGGTGAACGGACGGCGGCCCCACTCGCCGGTGAGTGGGCGGGGGTTTGGGGGCAACGCCCTCGAAACAACATCGGGTTTGTTGGCCCTTATGTTATGGGGTTAAAGAAATTCGGATAGGCTTGGGCTTTAGGCTCATTTTAAGTCCAATATATATTGTACTTATATGAAAGATCATTATAACGAGTAGCTGTGGTTGTAAATCTAAATTATAGTGGAATCTCTTTACAGGACGTAGCCCTATTCGGGGGTGAACCTGGGTGCATCATTTAATTTTCTTCTATTCTCTGCGTGATCGTTCTAATTCGATTAGCGATACAACCCCATCAATTGATATCAGAGCCAAGGTCAAGGAATTAGGGTTTATCTGAGATGTCAGGATGGTCACGAATTGAGATTAAAAAATTCGATAGGACGCGGTTTGACCTGTGGAAGATGAAGATGGAGGATCTAATTTGTGATCGAGATCTCTGGTCAGCAATCATAAGGGAAAGCTCGGTTGTTGCGACGGCTAGTGTCATGATTGGAAAGGAAGAGGATGCAACTTCCAAACAGCCAGATCCAAAGGAGATTGAGGACTGGGATCGGATCGATCGGAAAGCAAAGGGTTTGATTCGGCTTTGTCTCGAAGATTCCATTTGACGAATGTGATGAACGAACCTACAACTAGGGATTTATGGTAGAAACTAGAGTCCCTGTACCAAAGTAAATCGCTGGTAAATAAGTTGTTCTTAAGAAAGAAACTATATAATCTTCGGATGCATGAGGGCGATTCATTTTCTGCACATCTATATAACTTTAACACGTTGATAAATCAACTCGTATCAATCGGTGTTAAGTTCCAGAATGATGATAAGGTGATAATACTACTCTGTTCACTGCCAGATCCATTGAATAACGTAATTGTGGTAATCGGTGGTGGGGATAAGGAATTGTTGTATGATAATGTGTGTTCGGCCTTGTTATCAGAGGAGACACGAAGAAAGGGGTTAGGGAATTCTAGTAAAGAGGGGCTTGTAGCTAGGGGTAGGCCAGCAGAAAAGGCTCTAAATCGAAAATGGTCTAGATCCAAATCTCATGGACGATCAAAAAGTAGGGAGAGAAGGGTACAGTGCTATAGATGTCAAGAGTAGGGTCATATGAAGCGAGATTGTAAAAACAAGCCTGTTTCTAATAAAGAAGCTGAATCATCCTCGAGCAAGGAGGACCAGACAGGAGTTATGAATGTGGCTGTTGCATGTATGGCGTAGTCAGACAAGGATATTTGGTTCATTGACACCGGTGCTTCATATCACATGACGCCTCACAGACACTGGTTTTGTAAATATAAGAAATATGATGGTGGAGATGTCATGCTCGGAGATGATACTGTAGTTCAGATTGTCGGGCGTGGCAAGGTGAAGCTGAGGATGAGTAATGGCACAATGAAGACTCTTCCAGACGTGATGCATATACCCTCGATGAGTAGAAACCTGTTATCAGTTGGTACAATGGCTAATTCAGGGGTTACTTTCAGTCGTCATAAAAATTCGTGCAAGATGACTCAAGGTTCTATTGTGATTGCACGTGGAGTTCATTATGTAACGTTGTACAAGCTACTCAGGAAAAAATGATTGTTGATGGCGGGTTCGTCTCTGAAAAGGCAAAGGAAGATGCATATGACACGTCCATTTTGTGGCATCAGATGCTAGGGCATATTGGTGAAAAGGGCTTATCTACCTTAGCTTCAAGTCAAATGGTAGTGGGAGTACCGGATTGCTCAATGGGTTTTGGGTTCTATGAACACTGTCTTCATGGAAAATAGAACCAAGTTAGTTTCCAACACACCGGTACAAGAGCAATAGAGATTCTAGAGCTGATTCACTGTGATGTTTTCGGGCCTACTTCGACTCCATCTATTGGAGGATCCAGGTACTATGCATTGTTCATAGATGATTTTTCGAGATATAGTTGAATCTATTTTATTAAAAGTAAATTATATGTATTCGAAAAATTTCAAGAATTTAAGGCTTTGGTTGAAAACCAATTAGGCAGGAAAATCAAAATACTTCATATGGATAACGGAGGTGAATTTTGTTCGGACAAGTTCAAGCAGCTTTGTGTAGATAATGGTATCGTGAGGCAGAAAACAACCCTATATACGCCTCAACAAAATGGGTTGGCCGAAAGATTAAATCAGTCACTCATAGAAAAGGCAAGATGCATACTGAGTTGGGCAGGTCTGGATCCTGAATTTTGGGCAGAAGCTGTAGCCACGGCTAGTTATTTGAAGAACCGGTCACCAACCCCATTAATGAAGGACCGTACACCATATGAGGCAGTGTTTAGGAAGAAGCCGAATCTATCACATGTTCGGGTGTTTGGGTGTGATGCATATGTTCATGTACCCAAGGAGAAAAGAGGTAAGCTTGACAATAAGTCTGAGAAGAACATATTCATCGGATACAAGGAAGGGGTCAAGGGCTATAAGCTGTGGAATCCAAAATCAAATATCATCGTATACAGCAGGGATGTTGTCTTTTGTGAAACACAATCCCAAGCAAGCATACAGAAAAGTGATGAGCCCAAGAAAATGGTAGTATTTGAAGAAAGTCCTAAGACTGAAACTGTAGAGACAGCTCCACGAGAAATACCAGCAGAGTCTGATTCTGATCCGGAGTAAGGGGACTTGATTAATGAAGTCGAGGATGCAGATTCGAATGAAGACTCGGACACCTATAGCATGCCGGTTCTCAAGAGATCAACACGGGAAAGGCGGAAACCACTTCGATACTCACTTAGGGCATTGAGTACATTTCATGCCTTAAGCATTACCAGAGATAATCCTAATTCTGTAAAAGAGGCGAGATTCATGGATGATGCAAATCAGTGGGAGCTCGTAATGATAGATGAGATGCAGTCGCTTGATCAAAATGAGACATGGAGCTTATGTAAATTGCCTAAGGATAGAAAGGCAATTGGGTGCAAATGGGTGCTCAAGCGAAAGCTGAAACCGGATGGGACTGTGGAAAAGTACAAGGCAAGGCTCGTGGCCAAGGGATATTCTCAGATCGAGGGAATTGACTATAACGAGGTTTTCTATCTCGTGGCAAAATTTACCTCGATACGGTTTGTTCTGTCCGTAGCGGTTGCATATGATCTTGAGGTGGAATAGATGGATGTAAGAATAGTTTTCCTTCATGGAAATTTGGAGGAGGAGATTTATATGAGGCAACCAGACGGCATTGAAGCAAAAGGAAAAGAGAATTTGGTATGCAAACTGAAAAAGTCCCTATACGAGCTGAAATAGTCACTGAGGATGTAGTACTAGAAGTTTGATACGTACATGCTCCAGCTTGATTTTGTGTGTTCAAATTCTGATCATTGCGTTTATGTGAAGAGGGCGGGCGATTAGTTTGTCATTCTCACGCTATACATAGATGATATGCTTTTAATCGGGAATAGCATGAAGATGGTGAAATCCGTGAAAAATTTGTTGGCTAGGAAGTTCGATATGAAAGATTTGGGGCCTGCAAATTTTATTTTGGGTATGCAGATTATGAGGGACCGCTGGAAATGGAAGCTCTAGCTAGAGTAAGAGAAATACATCAAAGAAATGTTGAAGAAATTCAACATGATGGACTGCAAACCTGTTGGTACCCCCATACCTTTAGGGACCAAATTATCTGCGGAGCAATGCCCTAAAATGGATAAGGAGACTGAAGAGATGCCCCGAGTTTCGTACGCAAGTGCAGTGGGTAGCTTGATGTATGCTATGGTGTGCACGCATCCGGATATAGCCCAAGCAGTGGGAGTCTTGAGCTGATATATGTCCAACCTGGGTAGAGAACATTGGAATGCAATAAAAAGGGTTTTCAGGTATCTTCGTGGAACTTGAAATTTTTCTTTATGTTTTGAAGGTACAGAGAATGGAAACATCCTTGATATCGTAGGCCATGTAGATGCAGATTCGGGTGGAGATATTAATAGTAGACGGTCCACTAGCGGGTATGTTTTCACATTATTCGGGGTTGCAATGAGTTGGATGAGTAGGAGGCAAAGCGTGGTAGCGCTCTCTTCTACGAAGACTGAGTACATGGCTCTTACTCATGCCGGAAAAGAGGCCATATGGTTACGACGGTTGTGCTTGGAGCTTGGTTTTGAGTAAGGTGCCGTGAAGGTGAGATGCGATAATCAAGGGGCTATTTATTTAGCTAAGAATCTAGAATTTCACTCACGAAAAAAGTACATCGACATTAAATATCACTTTATCCAAGAGAAGGTGGAGAAGAAAGTGGTTCGGCTTGAAAAGATCGATACTGTGAAAAATAGTTCAGACTTTCCTACTAAAGTTGTCACAGTTGCGAAGTTTGAATGGTGTTTTGCTGCGATTGGATTGAAGAGGAGTGATGTTGGAAAGACTCTCATTTGAGCAAAATATCCACCAAATGGGAGAATGTTGGAATTAGCGAATACTTCGGAAACCCTTGTTTCTGATACCAGGTACGCCTACATAAGCTTAGGGAAATCAAAATATGATCTGACGACATGTGATCCAGATGCATGGAATGCGGGGGTTCGGGGGCAGTGCCCCTGACACAGGAGTTCCACTCCCCAATGAGCGGACGGGGTTCGGGGGCAGCACCCCCGAAACAACATCGGGTTTGTTGGCCCGTTTGTTGTGGGGTTAAAGGGATTCTGATAGATTTGGGCTTTGAGCCCATTTTAAGTCCTATATATATTGTACTCGTATAAGAGATCATTGTAATGAGTAGCTGTGATTGTAAACTTAAATCATAGTGGAATCCCTTCACAGGATGTAACGTAACCCTATTCGGGGGTGAACCTAGATAAACTTGTGCATCATTTAATTTTCTTCTATTCTCTATGTGATCATTCTAATTCAATTAGCGATACAACCCCATCACTCTGCAACACAAAGTTAGTCGTCGTCCCAAAGATAACGTTCACCTTTAGTGGAGGCGTGTTCATGGACTTGGATCATAGCGGCATATTGTACACCATAAGTGATTCGCAAGTCTGCCTCGCGTTCATTTTGAACAGCGACGACACTGACACCGTTATCTACGGAAATGTGCAGCAAAAGACGTTCGAGTTGATCTATGATGTTGCCGGCGGACAACTAGGTTTTGCCCCTAATTGTTGTCCATAAACTACAACTATAGAGCCACAAAAATAGACGTAAAAAATAAAGAATGTGTCGTCTTTATGATGTCACATTTTGGGTCTTATGGAAGTCGAGAAATAATTTGAAGAGTCTGGTTTGAAATGTTTACTTGTGTTTATGTTGGATTGTGGCTGTCCAGTGTATAAATAGTAATGTGGCTCTCTTCTACTCCTATGGAAGCTGCCTTGTTCTCCCTTGTTCTTTTTTTTTTTTCGAAACAGTGTTCTCCCTTGTTCAAGAAGTGACATATTGTAGATCTTCCTTTAACTAAACTTTCCTTTGGCTTGCTCATTTTTGTCATGGATATTTCTTACATGAACCCGATTTATGTGAGCCGTACTCCCATGAATCGTGAAATCAAGTGGGCACCCTCCCGATATGGTGTTTCATGTGACTTGGGCATACATGAATTGTGATTGCGCATGTAATAATACTCATTTTTACGATCAGAACGACAAAATGAAAAAGCTAAAAGTCACATCTTCTCGGAATTGATTTTGTGTTTTAACAAATGGAATCCCTGATAGAATGAAGCTAGTACCACACATCTGATGATCAAAGAACTAATCAATCAAATGCAGTAACAAGAAAACGTAATATCATACGAATCTAAGGGAAGCCCAAAATAGGAACTGCAATATCATACGAGCGACAGAAACAAAAGCACGAGCAAAATCAAATTCCCCAACCTTGTACTCCCCCACGCATGTTGGTAAATTTGACTAACGACCTTAGCTAACACGCATGGCTACATATCTTAGTAACTACTTATCAAAATCTCCATCGTAGGAGAAGGGGAAACTTGGCTCAGCAACCATGATCAAGGAAGTCTTCCTCCTAGAAGTGATCCCAAAAGTCTCAGACATGTCAAGGTCTCCTGCCTTAAGCCCATCAGCCAGAGACCAGTCGAAGTGGTAAAGGAGCTGAGCCAACGGAAGCTCAATGCTCGCAATCCCAAAATTGATCCCAGGACAAATCCTCCTCCCACCACCAAAGGGTATGTACTCGAAGCTCGATCCTCTGAAATCAACTGTTGAGTTCACGAACCTCTCGGGCACAAATGACTCGGGGTCCGACCAGAACTCGGGGTCCCTCCCCACTGCATAAATGTTGATCACAATCTTGGTCTGCTTGGGGATCTCGTAGCCATTGATCGTGCACGCCTCCCTCGACTCTCGGGTCATGAGCGGGGCCAGTGGGTGCATCCTCAGGGTTTCCTTGACTACGAGCTTCAGGTACTCGAGGCCCTGGATGTCCTGCTCACGGACCTGGGTCTTGCCCTTGAGGACGGCTCGGACCTCAGCCTGCGCCTTTTCCAGCACTCTGGGGTTTCTCAGCATCTCCTCTTCCATGTTTAGTGCATCAAAAACACCATATGTAACGCTCTCTTCTCGTATTTTCTCTACTAGTTTTACATTTTGAGCCATTCCTATTTCATTTGGATACTTTGGTGCACACTAATCGAAAGTTTTAAGGAAGATAATCATGTTCTTTCGAGGGGCAAAAATTATCTTTAAAACAATGCTTGCTTGTCTCAGGTATTTGTGAGCTTTGAATTTGGTGGTTCCAGTTAGGGGTGAGTGGTTCTAGGTTCCGGGTAGGTTCCGCCTGGAACCTGGAACCTACCCGTCGAAACGTGGAACCTGGAACCTACCCTGTCACATGTTTCAGGGTCGGTTCCAAGTTCCAACAGGTTCTTTTTTTTTAGTTAATCAAAATGAAAATAAACATTCATAAAAAAGAATACAAAAGATAAATTATAGAAAAGTCACATTTTTTCTTAAAAGAAAGGGAATAGCACAATAAGAATTTTTGTCTCTTATCAACATTGCAAGGAAACTTCTTACATGTTTTCAAGTGCTTCCTCATTGCGGAAGTACCATGAGCAACATTGTACTTTAACTCAGACCCACAATGAATGCACTTCACCTTATATGTTTTTCCATCCCCATCTTTGATTCTTGCAAAATGATTCCAGCAATCGGATGTACATTTCTTATTAAGAGGAGGACGATGAGAACCAGGCATCTTATTTGTTGCACTCGTGGTAGGGGATGGCTCTTCTTCATTTTCATTGCCCGACAATTCAAATTCTGTGATCGGAGTCTTCTCCTCACATCCATCAACCTCCATTGACATGTTATCTTGAATTCTTGATAGTTGATATGTCAATCAAACAACACTGGCCAAGCAAACAACACGAGAACATATTAGCATCGCCTTTAGTAAAGAGACGAAGAAGCCAGAAGCATCCTCCGAGCTGAATGATATCCCACGGTTAGTTTCATATAGCATACAAATTTGCAATAAGTTAACCAGCTACTATTCTGCATCTTTTTCTATCAATTGGCATTATTGCAGAAAAACTAGCTTGACATTGGGTTAAATTTTCTACGATAGGCATCATCCATCAAAAAAGATTTGTGACTAAGCCAGACATATTCTCAAAATCTTTGACCAAATTAGCCTCTAGAGAAGAATTGTTCTCATACTCAGCCCAAAGTTCCTTGATCTCTTCAGCTACAGAATGAGAATTTAAATTGGAGTCAAACTCAGGAGCAAAAAGGTCATCCAAGATCTAAAAGATGAGAAGATTAGTACCCCTCATCCCTCCACCAAGAACTTGACACATTTCATCTAAAGCTGCTTGTTCTCTCCTACTCTTTTCCTCTTTAGGCACGCCATCTGCTGGTGTTATATCTCCAACAATAGCTACAGAATTCAAGATGCAACTTCATTCAAATTGATGACACAAAATGAAGCCTGCGATGCTCTTGGGAGAATGAAAACTACATGAAAAATCCAAACTAAACTATAACCGAATCAGTTCAAATCCTTTCTCTTCTTTTCTCTAGTAAATATCTAAATCTATTCTTTCCTTTCTAATATAACTCTTCCAAATACGAAGATATTTCCAAATAGTGGGCTAGACAAGACAGGAAAATTGAAAAATCTTTAAAGGTACTAGTCCATTACAGAATAACATCAAGAGTAGCTCCCCGAATAAAATACTCATCCAATTAAAATGGTCTATGGAGATCCAACGGTAAGAATAGAAACAAGAATAAATGCAAGATCATTCCATGTGAGCCATTTGCATTTACAGTTATACTAGAAAAATTTGCACGAACCAACAACAGCAACAGCAATAGCAAATCAGAAAAGCACAGAATGGGCCAACACAATCACAAAATCAAAGAAAATGGGTTAAATTCCACCTTGAAGCCATTCCCTGGACACCGTCTGCACCATTCCAGCGAAGCTTCAGGACAATCTACACGACATCTTCGAGTTCTCTCAGAGCGCGCGTGCATACACACATATATACACATATGTACAGAGAGAGAGAGAGAGAGAGAGAGAGAGAGAGAGAGAGAGAGAGAGAGAGAGAAATCCGCTCTACACATGACTGAACCCTACTAAATCCGCGAAAGTTCCCGATAAGGATCGAAGTCGCGTAGCAGAAACTCAACAGGCAAAAATCGAAGCACAAGCAAGCCGGGAAAACCAGGCCGGGGAGCGGAGATCACGGCAGACAACCTGAGACACTGGGGACGACCTCGAGCCCGAAGCTAACGGAGACGAGCCGACAGAGATCAAAACGAGATTGGTGTCTTACAGAGATATCAGTTCCGGCGATGACAGCGTCGCGGATCAAACCCACGCTCCGCCGCAGACGTGTTCGCTCCATCCTGGAGAATGCGAAAACGCAGAGGGAGGCGGGAGCGCTGCTGGGGGTGCTGCGGTGCCCTTCGGTGGTCTGCGCTTCAAGCGTCTCAAATAGAGAGAGAGAGAAGTAGAGCGATCGAAGTGGAAGCAGGGCTGCACTCTACAGGACGGACAATATGGAGGGACAAGGTGAATTAGGGTTTTTAATTTTTGGGGATCCGGTTCCTGGTCCCGGTTCTGGGTTCCGGTTCCCGGTTTCGATTTCGGTTCCGGTTCCAGGTTCCTGTTCTGGTTCCTATAGGAACCGGGAACCGGAACCGGAACCGGAACAGCCGGTTCCTAAAAATATGGAACCGGGAACCGGACCCTCTACCCATGGAACCTGGAACCGAACTGGATCCATCGGGTCCAGTTCTTCGATTCCCGGTTCTACCCTAGACCCGCGCTCACTCCTAGTTCCAGTCATTTTCACAACAATAAGAGTATTTGAATTTAGTTGGAATTTTTCCAATTTAGACGCCAGGTACATCCCAAGCACTTTTCTTCTGCTTTGACCATCGAAACTCTCTTTCTCACATCGTCAAAAGTCAAAAAATAGACAAGTGGATGAACGAAATTTTCAGTTGTAAATAAAAGGGTTTGGCTTCGAGTGTCCCCACTAAAGGAAATTCGAAAGTAAACAGTATTATTGCACAAATCGAGCATTTCCTCAAGTTATGTGCAATCATTACTAATTCAACAAGCGTTAAACAATAACACCTCATCAGTTCGCAGTCTCGTCTCAACACATCACGTGAGATAAGCATTAATTAGACGACATATTCCCTTGAAGAATGAACGGGATCGCTGGACCACACGGTATTTTTCGAAAACAATGTTTTGTTATCCTATGCACATTCTGCTCAATCTATCCAAGATCCAAGAGCGAGATCTATAGAGCACGTCATTCTCTCTTAGTTCGCAACTCAAACGTACATAAGGGATGCTTTTATAAGTCACATAGTCGTAAATTATGCAACTATATCAGCTAGTACACCATAAATAGCATCGTTTCGCAATTATTGATAATAAAAAAAACTGCAAGTTACTGCATGCCACTGTATTTTTTTTTTCAATTATTCTTTTTTGTCCCTTTTGTATGTAAAAATCTATGATAGTTTAAAAAAAAAATCTGCTTTGAAAGGAATAAAGCAAAAAAAAAAAGACAACATAAGATCGGCGTGATTTACCAGTTGGTCATTAAGGAAGATAGTCAATGGTCAAACGTAGGAACATTATTTTGTCTGATTGCGCGTCTGAAGCGAAGTAAGTCTCAGGTTGGCGGGCTGATGATTATGTACATTGTTTTTAACTACGTGCCAAAAAAATCCTCTCGTGGAACGTCAATCCGCAAGTGCATGCGACAAGCATGGAAGTTCCATGTGTCCGGTCAAGAGGTGAGAACTTCTCTGCATTAGCCAACACTTGATGAGTTTTTTCAACCCTAGTGATGAATTGACATGTAATTTGTCACGCCTCGAATCTTATGGACACGCAACATCCCGCTATGGTCATTACGATGCGACGACCCAGGACTCATCGCCGACCCTTTTTTTTTTATCTTTAAATTACGCATACGGAAACGGTCACAACAATCCCTGGACAACAACAACAAATAGGGATAGTCAAGAAAACAAATCACAACAGTCAAATAACACTATTTTAATTTTCACTTGATTAACCCCTGGGAATATTCTTACAAGCCCACTTTGGACGATACCACAAGGCAAGCAAAAATAACTCAGGCTGGGGTCAATCTACTCCACCAATAGGTTGAACTCCAAAAATCAGCTTCCAAACGCCCTGAACCAAACTGGGTGCAACAACAAGCTAAAGGCCTGAAAAATGGGTTAACAACAACGAATGAGACGAACGTCTCAATAAGTTAACGGCCTAAGCCCCGCTTAGGAGGCTAACTCGCACGGGGGTCCCTAACCAGACAATACAGCATCAACGACAACATCATTAAACAACCACAGGCATCCTTACCTCGCCTTGGTACACACGTTTGATGAATGCATATGTCACATACTCGAAGCATTTAAAGGGATTTTTCATACATTAATGCATCACAGTCGCGCGTGTCTCGATTATAAGACAAAACCCACTTAGGCACGTCCCATACCATACCTAGCAGTTTCTACTCCATAATCAAGCACTATGCATCACACATATTCCAATTATTACGCCCCCTCGGGGCCACTACACATCAAGCGATCTGCAGCAAGATGGCAGTCTACCGGTATAACCGGGCTCCGTTCCGCTCCGTCAGGCACGGCTACGTCAAACGATCTACAGTAAGACGGCATTCCAATACAGCAACATCAAACGATCTACAGTAAGATGGTATCCCGTAAGGAGCATCAAGTCCGGCCTCGGGCCGCGACAAGGCATCCGGGGTATTGGTACTCCAGATAATCCCCAGGCATCCGATAAATCGAGTATTATCAAGCGATCTACAACAAGACCCCGATAAATCAGGCATCGTCAAGCGATCTACAGCAAGACGACTCCGACGTGTGACCACACGAGCACATAAGCATTCCGGCCAATTATTATCTTCTCAATTAGCCCATACGTTCATGAATAATGCTCATATTAATGCCATACAACAATATCACATGGTCACACATACAACACTCAATCAATTTTGCAAGTTTCGATGTCAAACCCGAATATCAATAACAAAGTATCATAATCATTACTTGGCATAACAATAAAAATAATTAAATGCCAAAATCTCATAGACTTTCTTGAACATTTCCGATCAAAACAACTTGTCATAAAAATAATTTTATACGACAAATCACGGCACAAACGCTAACATTCAAACTAGAAATCATAATTTGAAATTATAATTTTTTCGAAATAATAATAAATAAATTCGGAATTTAATTATTTAATAATATCCGTAATAATTTCTTTTCAAAGAATTCGAAATATTTTCTCCAATTAAAATTGCTCAAATAATTTTCTAAAATGACAATTTATACGGCAAAAACCAACATTGGCATCACAATTGACGTAAGAAAATTTTCCGAAAATAATAATATTTAATTTTCAAAAATTAATTATTTAATAATAAAATAATAATATTTAATTCGGAATTAATTGATTAACTAATAAAATAATATTTAAAATTCCGAAAATAAATAATTTAATAATAATAATCAATAACAATAAACTAATCAATAACTTAAACGCTAAACACAATTAACTAATCACTAACCCGTAATTAACATAAATTAAATATAAATTAAACTACCCTAAACAAGTTTAACACTCTAAACACGGGATTAGGGGTTAACTTACTCGGCTAATGCCGGCGACAACGCGAGGATGACGGCTGCGACGAGGGCGGTCCGCAGTGTTCTCGGGTTGCTCCGGCGAGCGAACGACGAACGAGCGCGGCGAAGGGAGCGGCTGCTGTGGGTGGCTGATCGGGGCTACTCGGGGCTGGTTCAAGGGTTGAACGGCGGCTAATGGTGATGTCCCGGCGATGGGGACAACGGTGGCAGGCGATGGTGGACGGACGGCAGCTGGGCCGGCGAGCGGCGCGGCTCGCGCTTGGCCGAGACACGCCAACGACGGGGGCCAAGGACGTGGCCGATATGGAGCTACTCGGCCAGAGGAAAGCCGGGATGGCGGTGGGTCGGTGGCGGGGTGAAGCGGCGCTCGGCGGTGGCCGCTTTCGGTGGGAAGGGCTGGTCGGCGTGCAGCAGAAGAAGCAAGAAGCAGAATGAAGAAGAAGCACACGCACGAAGGAGAAGCAGCGGCCAAGAAGGAAGAGAAGGAAAAGAAGAAATAAATAAAAAAAAGAAGAAGAAATGATGCTTTGGTTGGGAATTGGTGAGAGTCAGAGGGGCAGTGGGTGAGAGCCAAAGGCGTGGGAGGGGTGTCAGCGAGGGAAGGGGGAAAAGAGAGAGGGCAGAGAGGAGAGAGAAGGGGGGTGGTCCACGTGATCATCCCCCAAAACATCTTTTACATTTTTTTTTTTGCAAATCTACCTAATTTTTGTCCTCAAATTTCCACTTCAAAAAATCACCAATCGAATTGAATTTTCAGGATATTACATAATTAGTCAAGTAATTAAAATTTAAAGCAGCGAGTTGCCTATGTTGAATTAGTCTTATCAATGCCTCCATATATATTCTTAGCCAGGAGTGTAAAATTCAAAAGCACGCAAATCTCTTGTCGGTGGAGTTTCAATGGACCTTATATCCATTTAAGTATCTCTTCTCCCGTCGGTTTTAAGCTCTTGAGTTGGACTTTCCGATATAGTATCATAAATAGGCCTGCCTCGGATTCATGTTGCGTGTGAGGATCGTCGTTTGCTAGTGATCCATACTTGTTGTTCTCGGTCCGAATTGTATGTAAGAGGAGGCGCAAAAGTATCACATTGCTTGTCCGTGGGATTTGAATAGATCTTAGACTCTAATTATTTTGCGAAAAATGAATAATTTGAAAAACATTTCCTTAAAAATTATCGTTTGAATTGATTGGTCAAAGGAAAATGTTTTCATTTGGGATGATAATTTATGTTCGAACATTTAAAACTATAGAAAAAGTTTGATGTCTGTAAAAGTTAATAAAAAAATGATTGGGCTTTATTGGCAATTTGATCAAAATTAAAGGGTACTCGAATAAGAAAAGTTGTTGAATAAAGGGAGAGTATCAAAGGAGCTAGACAACGTGGGCCGGCCTACGTCATTGTTCTTTCCTACAATCAAGCCCAGTAGATGCTTTTTAAGTGGAGCAAAGGCTTTGAGTTAGACGCACAACCTTCTAGTATTTCATTTCCATCTTAAAGATTTAAGTTGCTTAGACTTCCGCTCCGTTTGGTTTGCGAAAAATTAATAACGTGAATTTTTTTCCCTAAAAACAATCGCTTGTATGGCCTACAAAAATAAATTAGCGAAAAATATTTTCGTTGTCTGCGAAAAATGTTTAGATAGAAATTGTCGTCGACAATGAAAATATTTTCAACTAACTGATTATTTCAAGCAATACGGGCGCGGTGACAAGAGAGGATAACTAACTAGTTTCATGAATGCACCACCAAAGCGCACGGCGTGGTGACAAGAGTGGTGCCATGAAAGGTATGAAAGAGATATTTTAATCCTTGTTTGAAGCACAGTGACAATTTGATCAATGTATAGTAGAGCTATCTCTTGAAGACACCCGTGAAGGGGATGGAGGTGTGATTTGGATGAGAGTTTGAAGCTTACATATGACCATGAAAGCTTTTACATGTCTTAATACTGATCTCATTTCCAATGAAATGATATTAGAGAAATCATTCATCTTTGGATCCTCTCGTTTTTTTTATTACTGGCAACTATACAAGGCTCGAACTCTCGTATTCGCCATCATGTTCAACTTATCTCTTCAACGGCTTATGACAGAGACCAAATGCAACAATCTCATTCTTTCTTTGTCAACAAAGTATAACCCCATCACAAATATCCAATTACATAAATGGCTTAATTTAGATAAGTCCAATGCCGATTACAATGCCAATTATATGTGCGCTCTTCTCTTCCCACGTGCGGGAAGTGCGAGACTGCAGAACATTGTTTTGCTCCGTCAAACTATGAATTAGGATCATGAATTGTAAGAGTTGGCAATGTGGTTCACATTGTGCAGCGGAGAAGCTGTTTATGCGAAACAATGGATCCTAAGAGAGTAACGCTATAGCAATACATGCATGTCGAAGATGGCTGCTTCGTTTTTGCACAACTTCATGAGGACTTTACTCTCTGTTTCTCTTCTCAGTCTTGCGTTCTCTTTGGATGAGGGCTATGCACAAAGAATGCAATACAAGTCCGATCGAGAGCCACCACATCTTCGAAGTCAGCTCGCTGTTGCCTTCTGCTTCTTGCACACCTTCATCTACTAGTACTGTTAAAATATGTCTCGAGTTTAAGCCCGAAGCGAAATCTAAATATTTCGAATTGAATATTTTGTGGATCTCCGAAACCAAGCAAAAGGGAAATATTTGAAATTCAGTTTCCTAATGCACGTTGGAGTCTTTGTTCTCAAACTGGAAAGTTCACATGGATTTTATGTTGAACTTTGACTCGGTCAATGTGTCAGACAAAGAAAGAAAGCAACGAAAAAAAAGGAAAGAAGAAATAGGAAAGTCCAAACTTGGACTTGTTGACCGCATGGTTTCCCTTTCCAAGTTGGAGTCGGCCACTCTACGTTTACTTCTTGGGCATACATATTTATTCTTGAACTTGGCCGCAAGAAGAACAAGTCTTGAAGAGCTATTGTTGATAAAGAAGTCTTGAAGCGCCGCGGTTGACGTGAAGACGTTCGTGAGTGCTTGGCGGTGGATGTTTCCGTGGATTCTCGTTCGTGAATTATATCCAAGAAGGATCAGTGTTCAAGCGATTAAATCTTGTGTTAAGATTTGTGTATAATTCTTTTGCGAGATTGAGAGATTATTTCGTGAGGAATTGTGGGACTAAACACTGTGTGAGTTATTGGGTGTAATTGGGGCTTGGAAAACACCAAGAGTGTTTGAGTGACTCGAGTGTGGTTGTAATCTTCGTTGTATCGCTTGATCTATAGTGAAATTCCGTGCTGCTCTCCCCGTGGACGTAGGTCACTACGACCGAACCACGTAAATCTGGTGTCCGATTTATTTCCTTATTCTGTCAATTTCATTGTTCGATCGCTTGGCTTCCGCAACAATTAGTATCAGAGCTTGGCTTGACTAAGTTAAAGCGAATCGATGGCGATAGAAGAAGGAAAAGTGAGAATCGACAGATTTGATGGGAATGATTTTGATTTCTGGAAGATGCAGATTGAGGATCAACTATATCAGATGAAACTGCACGTGCCCCTGTCTGGGGAGAAGCCAGAGACGATGAAGCAAGCTGATTGGGAATTGCTGGATAGACGAGCTTTGGGTGTTATTCGGTTGACGTTGGCTCGTAACGTCGCGTTTAACATCGTGAATGAGAAGACCACTGCGAGTTTGATGAAAGCCCTGTCGGACATGTACGAGAAGCCCTCTGCGATCAATAAAGTCTACTTGATGCGACGTCTGTTTAATTTGAAGATGAGCGAAGGTGCATCAGTTGCTGATCATATTAATGAATTCAATGTGATCGTTAGTCAATTGAGTTCAGTTGATATTGACTTTGAAGATGAGGTACGTGCTTTGATTCTATTATCCTCATTGCCTGATAGTTGGAATACTACTGTTACTGCTGTTAGTAATTCCTCTGGGTTAACAAGTTTGACGTTTGATGGTGTTCGAGATTTAATTCTGAGCGAAGACATCCGTAGAAGAGAATCTGGCGAACATGTATCTGCTGCTTTAGTAGGTGAAAATAGAGGAAGAACTGGTACACGTGCTAGCAGAAGTAATATGAACTCGAATAGACGAAGTCAGTCTAGAACTGGTGGTGTTGTTTGTTGGAGCTGTGGCAAGAGGGGGCATTTTCGAAGGGATTGCCTTAAGCTGAAGAACGAGAAGGGTAAAGGAATTAGAGTTGAATCTGCGGATGATATTGCAGCCATAGCTGATGGTAATTTAGATGATGCTGATTATGTCTTGTCTGTCACTGATAATTCGTCGTTTGGCGGATGGATTATGGATTCTGGTTGTTCTTTTCATGCTACACCAAACAGGAACTGGTTTACTACTTATCAGTGTACGGATAATAGTAAAGTGCAGTTGGGGAACAATTATGAATGCGATGTTATTGGTGTTGGTGATGTTAGAATCAGAATACATGATGGTATTGTGTGGACATTGACTGGAGTGAAGCATGTTCCTGAGTTGAAGAAAAATCTGATTTCCTTGAGTGCCCTAGATTCAGCTGGGTGTCGGTATTCTTCAGAATGTGGAGTTCTGAAAGTTGTTCGAGGTGCCTTGGTGATAATGAAAGGAATCAAGCATAGTGGCCTGTATGAGCTTCAAGGAGAGACAGTGACGGAATTTGCTGCGGAGACGTCGAATGCATCGGTTCGAGAGTCTGAATTGTGGCATATGCGTTTGGGGCACATTAGCGAGAGAAGCTTGAAGGTTCTAAGTGAAAGAAATTTGCTATGTGGTTATGTGGCTAAAGAACTGAATGTATGCAGGTGCTGTGATTTAGATCAACGGCGGAAAGTGCAGTTTAGTACGGTTGTCAGAGAAACTACAGATATTGCAGAATTAATTCACTTGGATGTTCGCAGGTTGTCGCGATTTCCTTCGAGGAAGAGTGCCAGATTTATGCTAACAGTTGTTGATGACTACTCGAGGAAGACGTGAGTGTTTGTGCTTAGGCACAAGTTTGATGCTGTTGTCAGGATCAGGCAGTTAAAAGCTTTGATCGAAAAAGAGACTGGTAAAACGATCAAGCAAGTGAGGACTGACAATAGTATGGATTTTTGCTCGGAGCTGTTAAACAAATTCTGCATGAAGGAAGGCATAGTGAGACACCGCACTAGTGTCAATGAACCACAGCAGGTTGCAGAATTGATGAGCAAAATATTACTAGAGACGGCCCATAAAATGCTCTCTAGTGCTGGTATGGCTAGAAAATTTCTAGCGGATGCGCTTAGTACGGCGAGCTACCTGAATAATAGATCCCCATCGACTGCGATTGAATGTCGGACTCCCGAAGAAGTGTGGTCAGGTAACGTTGCTGATTATTCTGTTCTTAAAATATTTGGTTGTCCATGTTATGTTCGAGTTAGTGATGGTAAGCTCGATGGAAGGACAAGAAAGTGCATGTTCCTAGGTTATGCACAAGGTGAGCGGGGCTATAAGTTGTGGTGCCCAGAATTAAATTCACATGTTATCAGCAGAGAAGTTAGATTTGACGAGTCTCCAGTACTTCTGACTAGGAGTGTTAATAGCAGTGTTCATACGGATCTGAACGGTGTTCAGCTTGAGGTGGAGTTGCAACCAGAAACTCCTGAGGTAGCGGGCACTAGCGAAATAATCGACATGGATGGTGCTTGTAGCGAGGTGGAGCCTATAGAGCCAACAGTTGCTGTAACTGCTGATATTGATAAGGTGCGTATTCAATCTTTCGATAGATATGGCTGCAACAATGGTTTTGCTTTATCTGCGATTGAGGAAGTTGTGTCGGAAAATCCTTGTGGAGCAGTTAATGGTGCATGTGGGATTGGTATTCTGATGAGGTCCACGGCTATATCGAAGTTCAAGCACGGCTTGGACTTGAAAGACGTCTGTGGCGGTTGAGCCCATTGGAGCTGTGGGAGAGTAGTAGCAAAATTCGAATTTCTATCAAAGTGATTGTAATTTGGCTCAAACGTCGAGCCAAGGTGGAGATTGTTAAAATATGTCTCGAGTTTAAGCCCGAAGCGAAATCTAAATATTTCGAATTGAATATTTTGTGGATCTCCGAAACCAAGCAAAAGGGAAATATTTGAAATTCACTTTCCTAATGCACGTTGGAGTCTTTGTTCTCAAACTGGAAAGTTCACATGGATTTTATGTTGAACTTTGACTCGGTCAATGTGTCAGACAAAGAAAGAAAGCAACGAAAAAAAAGGAAAGAAGAAATAGGAAAGTCCAAACTTGGACTTGTTGACCGCATGGTTTCCCTTTCCAAGTTGGAGTCGGCCACTCTACGTTTACTTCTTGGGCATACATATTTATTCTTGAACTTGGCCGCAAGAAGAACAAGTCTTGAAGAGCTATTGTTGATAAAGAAGTCTTGAAGCGCCGCGGTTGACGTGAAGACGTTCGTGAGTGCTTGGCGGTGGATGTTTCCGTGGATTCTCGTTCGTGAATTATATCCAAGAAGGATCAGTGTTCAAGCGATTAAATCTTGTGTTAAGATTTGTGTATAATTCTTTTGCGAGATTGAGAGATTATTTCGTGAGGAATTGTGGGGCTAAACACTGTGTGAGTTATTGGGTGTAATTGGGGCTTGAAAAACACCAAGAGTGTTTGAGTGACTCGAGTGTGGTTGTAATCTTCGTTGTATCGCTTGATCTATAGTGGAATTCCGTGCTGCTCTCCCCGTGGACGTAGGTCACTACGACCGAACCACGTAAATCTGGTGTCCGATTTATTTCCTTATTCTGTCAATTTCATTATTCGATCGCTTGGCTTCCGCAACAAGTACTAACAAAACTCTCTCTCTCTCTCTCTCTCTCTCTCTCGTCACTATTATAATGTATGCCGTCCCGTCTCAATGATGAGTCAGTCTCTTAATTACCGCATCACATCAGATAGGGTGTTGTCAAACCATGTCAGAATCTATTAACCTTAGCTAGAACTAATTATGTTCAAAACATCAACCGTGTGTGAGGAAATTAATGAAAAAAAGCTAAACTGGTGGATGTTTTTGGAATGATCTAGTTCCTAGTGAAAATTCACACTACTAGAGGTGGTATCCGGAAATCATCACTGCAAGTACTGCACAAGCACGGTCCATGCTCTCCGCACACTCGAGCCAACCCACACTTAACCACACGAAAATCCTGGTTGGAGACCAATCAAGGGTCAATTCGATCCAATCTAAGATCTCAACGAGCAGCAACAACAACACCAACAAAGGAGGCAGTTTAGGAGGTTTAAAGGCCACTGTCCCAGCCAAGATCGGCATCCCATTTGACACGGTTGAGTACGTTGTGACTGTTGGCATTGGCTCGCCGAAGCCATCGAAGATCACGCTGATCTTTGACACTGGCAGCGACCTCACTTGGACTCAGTGCGAGCCATGCTCATTCTGTTACCCTCAATCTGAGCCGATCTTCGACCCGTCTCACTCCTCATCCTATGCTAGTACACCTTGTACCTCGCCGGTGTGCAGTGGTTCTGGATTAGGTATATATCTTTCAAAAACACACGGTTCTCTCCTTGTTCTGGATAAGGATTGTGCCTGATAAGATAATGATTTTGTTCATGAGAGCAGGTATTTCAACAAATTGCTCTGGCTCAACTTGCAATTACGAAATAATTTACGGCGACCTATCAGTTTCATCTAGGAACCTCGCGACCGACACGTTGATGTTGACATCCAAGGATGTTATAAGGAACTTCCAATTCAGGTGCGGTGGATTCAATTTTGGCCTCTTTGGCAAGGTGGCTGGCTTGCTTGGCCTATAGCCCAGGACGGCTCGTCGATCGTGGGGCAAACTGCGAGCAAGTACGGCCAATATTTCTCCTATTGCTTGCCCTAATCATCCAGCTCAACGGGGTACTTGACATTTGGCAAGACTAGTGAAATGCCTAAGTCGTTAACCTTCACACTGATTGCAACAATTCATGAAAGCTCAGTTTTCTATGGCATCAACATAGTGGAAATCACAGTAGCCAGGACTAAATTGCAAATCCCGTTGACAGTCTTCTCAAAGGCAGATGCTATCATTGACTCCGAGACTGTCATCACGCGATTGCCCCCGACGGCATACAATGCCATTAGGATGGCTTTCCGGAAGGAAATGGCAAGCTACAATAGGGCAAAGAGCTTCGAAATCCTAGACACTTGCTATGATCTCCATAACACAAAGTTGGTCGTCATCCCAAAGATAAGGTTCACCTTTAGGGTAGGCGCATTCATGGACTTGGATCATAGCGGCATATTGTACACCATGAGCGATGCGTAGGTCTGCCTTGCGTTCGTGCCGAACAGTGATGACACCGAGATCGCTATTTACGGAAACGTGCAACAAAAGACGTTCGAGGTGATCTATGATGTTGCCGGGGGGCTGTTGAACAATTCAAATCGGCATTAGCATAAATATTACAAACAGTTCAGAATCATAAAGAAAACGAAATTGCAATAACAAAGTTGGAATCGATACAAATGAATACTGAGACCTGTGTTTGACACAGTTTCCTTAAAATAGATTTGTTCCCTTCAGCACGCGTCCAAGATTTCGTGAACGTTTGTCTCCCAGGATACAATGGTGGACGACTAAGAAGTAATCAGAACTTCAAAGCCTCCGACAAACTTGAACAAATTGCGGAAACAATATGCCGTTACAAAATCAATTCCGTAACAGCTTGTCGCTATAAAATTAACTTCGTAACAACACAATTTAATGCACCATTAATATCTGTAACAGTTTGAGTTGAAAAAACAAATTAAATCAGAAGGTCGTGCGCTCGCGACTAAGTTTCAGCTTGTCGGGCGTCGGATTTGCACCCCCTGCGCCTGCGCGCGAGGCATAGTATTTGTGCTATGATAGTTACCACTTCAAATGAGTGTAACTGTATATAAAGCACTCCATAGCCTTCTTTCTTTTTTAATGTGGGACTAGTGCTTTTCACTTCCCACTTCTAACTCAAGGGTGTTCTTTGAGCATTAATTTCTCATTCATTCACCCATCAATTTATCCCATATTTCCAACAGGGACAACTAGGTTTTGCCCCTAACGGTTGTCCATAAACTACAACTATAGAGCCACAAAAATAGACATAAAAAATAAAGAATGTGTCGTCTTTATGATTTCACATTTTGGGTCTTATGGAAGTCGAGAAACAAGTTGAAGAGTCTGGTTTGAAATGTTTACTTGTGTTTATGTTGGATTGTGGCTGTCCAGTGCACAAATAGTAATGCGGTTATCTTCTTCTCCTATGGAAGCTGCCGTGTTCTCCCTTGTTCGAGAAGTGACATATTGTAGATCTTTCTTTCACTAAAATTTCATTTGGCTTGCTCATTTTTGTCATGGATATTTCTTACAAGATCCCGATTTATGTGAGCCGAACTCCCATGAATTGCAAAATCAGGTGGGCACCCTCACGATATGGTGTTTCACGTGAATTGGGTATACATGAACCGTGATTACGCATATAATAGTTACTCAGTTTTTTCGATCAGAACGACAAAATGAAAAGGCTAAAAGCCACGTCTTCTAGGAATTGATTTTGTGTTAAGCAAATGGAATCCCTAATAGAATGAAGCAAGTACCACACATCTGATCATCAAAGAACTAATCAATCATACGTAGTAGCAAAAAAATTTAGTGCATGTGGAGTTCTCAAAGTCGCTTTTGATCACATGAACTTGTTTATTGGATTTAGCAAGTCCCAAAATAGGAACTGCGATACCCACTTGCGCATGGTCGAGTTGGTGAGCGCTTTCCTTCCCTCCTCAGAGGTTATGGATTCGTGGTCGAGTTGGTGGACGCTTTCTTTTCCTCCTCAGAGGTTCTAGGTTCAAATCCCTGCTCAGTTCCGTAATTTATGTGGGGGACCCTAGCAGTTGGTTGCTAAGCTAGTCTCTCCTGAGGTATAAGCGCCCCAATTACCTGTGCGGACTCGTCCCCGGAGAATGGTGGCGGATCCTCAGTTACCAAAAAAAAAAAAAGGAACTTCAATATCATACAAGTGACAGAAGCAAAAACACAAACAGAATTAAATTCCCCAATCATGAACTCCCCCACACGTGGTAGACTTGACTAATGACTTCATCTAACACGCATGGCTGCATATCTTAATAACTACTTATCATAATCTCCATCGTAAGAGAAGGGGACACAGGGCTCAGCAACCATGATCAAGGGAGTCTTCCTCCTAGAAGTGATCCCAAAAGTCTCAGACATGTCCAGGTCTCCTGCCTTAAGCCCATCAGCCAGAGACCAGTCGAAGTGGTACAGGAGCTGAGCCAAGGGAAGCTCAATGTTCGCAATCCCAAAATTGATCCCAGGACAAATCCTCCTCCCACCACCAAAGGGTATGTACTCGAAGCTCGATCCTCTGAAATCAACTGAAGAGTTCATGAACCTCTCGGGCACAAATGACTCGGGGTCCGACCAGAACTCGGGGTCCCTCCCAACTGCATAAGTGTTGATCACAATCTTGGTCTTCTTGGGGATCTCGTAGCCGTTGATTGTGCATGCCTCCCTCGACTCTCGGGCCATGAGCGGGCCCGGCGAGTGCATCCTCAGGGTTTCCTTGACTACGAGCTTCAGGTACTCGAGGCCCTGGATGTCCTGCTCGCGGACCTGGGTCTTGCCCTTGAGGACGGCTCGGGCCTCGGCCTGCGCCTTCTCCATCACTCTGGGGTTTCGCAGCATCTCCGAGAATGCCCACTCTATGGTCGTCGAGGATGTGTCTGTCCCAGCAGAAAATATTTCCTGCACATATCAAGAAAAATTACGAACAGATTGATCTAAGATTTCAGAATGATGTCCATAAAAAGTACATGAAAGATAAAGTGTGTTGCGGAAGCCAAGCGATCGAATAATAAAATTGACAGAATAAGAAAATAAATTGGATACCAGATTTACGTAGTTCGGTCGTAGTGACCTACGCTCACAGGAAGAGCAGCACGGAATTCCACTATAGATCAAGCGATCCAACGGAGATTACAATCACACTCGAGTCACTCAAACACTTTAAATATTTTTCAAGTCCTAATTACACCCATCACTCAAACACTCTAAGTGTTTTTCAAGTCTTAATTACACCCAATAACTCATGCAGTATTTAGCCCTACGTACAATTTCTCACGAAATAATCTCTCAATCTCGCCAAGAAATTATACACAAATCTTATCACAAGGTTTAATCGTTGCGAACTCTTGAACTCTTAGTGTAATTTCACGAACAAAAACACGAATCTACTGCCAAGCTCTCACTTAGAAAGGGTGCTTCAAGACTCACGATCGACTCTTGCTCTGGAACCACGTGAAAGTCATATATATATATGCACCGAGTAACGAAGTCCATTGTTGCTCAGTCAAAGGAGTCCACACCAACTGGGATTAGGAAACAAAGTCCAGACTTCTCCAACTTTGACTTCATTGTAGAAACCAATTCGTGCGTATAGTTTCTTTCTCTTTTCGCTGATACCAATTTCACATCAAAAAATATCCAATTTAAAATATTTAGACCTCCATACAAATAATTTCGAGTTGGGTTTTATTTATTGAGCTCAAACTCAAGACATATTTTAATAAAGTGTCATATGATATGATGAGTTGGTAAATATTTTTTTATTAAAACTTCTTGCCACACACACACACACACACACACACACACATATATATATATATATATATATATATATGTTTGTATATGTATCAAAGCAGTTCACACTGATTAGTATATATTATATACATTTGCAGCCGTATAGAAATAGTTGCATTGGATTAGATGTCGCAACAAACATGTATGGAAGTGTGGCGTCATCGAGATGGTCAAACTTGGACTCGAAGGCTATTTAGAGCTTTGAATAAGTGTGTGTATATATATATATATATACACAAAATAAAATTTATGGAGACTATTTTTCTGAGCAAAACAAACGAAAACTTTAAAACAAACTCTTGATTTGGGAATAACATAAAAATAACAAGGGGAAAACTCTATGATCCACCAAGCGATGTATTCTTGTGATGCATCTTGAGAACATTAGGGTTTCGTGGATGTGGTCATCATATTTTCTACAAAGAATACATCTTAGATGATCCAATCCATGGTTAAAACTCTCGTACGCCGACTCTATATTGATTAATAAGAGCTCTGTTGAATATATGTCTCGAGTTTAAGCCCAAAGAGAAATCTAAATATTTTGAATTGAATATTTTGCGGATTTCCGAAATCGAGCAAAAAAAGGAAATATTTGAAATTCACTTTCCTAATGTATGTTGGAGTCTTTGTTCTCAAATTGGAAAGTCCACGTGGACTTTATGTTGAACTTTGACTCTGTCAACATGTCAGAGAAAGAATAAGAAGAAATAAAAGATAAGGTTTCCTGCAGAAGTCAGTTTGGGTTGTTTGGGATTTATATCCTTATATATTCTTGAACTTGGCCGCAAGAAGAACAAGTCTTGAAGAGCTATTGTTGATAAAGAAGTCTTGAAGCGCCGCGGTTGACGTGAAGACGTTCGTGAGTGCTTGGCGGTGGGTGTTTCTATGGATTCTCGTTCGTGAATTATATCCAAGAAGAATTAGTGTTCAAGCGTAAATCTTGTGATAAGATTTGTGTACAATTCTTTGCGAGATTGAGAGATTATTTCGTGAGAAATTGTGGGGCTAAACACTGCGTGGGTTATTGGGTGTAATTGGGGCTTGGGAAACACTGAGAGTGTTTGAGTGACTCGAGTGTGGTTGTAATCTCCGTTGTATCGCTTGATCTATAGTGGAATTCCGTACTGCTCTCCCCGTGGACGTAGGTCAGTACGACCGAACCACGTAAATCTGGTGTCCGATTTATTTTCTTATTCTGTCAATTTATTGTTCGATCGCTTGGCTTCCGCAACAAGCTCTTTTGTGCAAATATAAGTAGGTAGTTAGATGACTTAAATCGAATATTTCGCGGCGAGTGTGAGATCCTTATGATAAAGCCAAAACAGATTGCTAGCTAGCGTTAGCCGCCCCTCCCCTTCACTTCACTTATGAAAGAAAAGAAAGAAAAGTAGAAAATTTATAGTATTTAAATAGTACATGCATATATAAAAGATCAAGCACTATAAAAGCTCATTAATAACTAAGATAGAAGAAAAGTATATATTTAGTGAAATTATTCATGAAACAGGCCTTACCATGACAATATTTTTGATGACGTGTGGCTTGATGAAGTAGTTCATTTCACTACTCTTTTGGAGATTCAAAAGCACATCCACAAGATCTTCTCTTGCATTTTTGTCCTTGTTGTTCCCATCGTTTCCCTTCAATTTCTCCCTGTGTTCTTCAATGATGTGATCAAGAATCACATCGATCTTCTTGTGCAGTCTCTCCCAAGCCGGTTTCATTCTTGAGAGATAACGCAAAAACCAAATTGAAGGGAAGAGATCTGGGAGCTCAAATCCACCAGCAAGCAATGTCCCTTCCATGAGGAAAGACAGGAACTCGTCTCTATATGTACATCTCTCACCAAATGCTGCCCTAGAGGTGACGTCGTTAATCAAGTTCAGTATCATCTTGCTCAAGTTCATAGGCTTTCCTTGAGATGATTGTATCGCTTTGATCATGTTCCAACACTCTTGCTCTCTTATGGATCTGAAAGAGAGGACCCTCTTCATGCTCAGGAGCTCCAGCACGCAAATCTTGCGCATCTGCCTCCAGTACTCGCCGTAGGGCGAGAACACGAAGCTTGAGTTCTCATAGGACATGACCTCAAGGGCGGTGATCTCGGGCCTCTGGGCGAAGGCGAGCTCATTCTTGCCAAGGATTTCCTTGACCATGTCCGCCGACGAGATGACAATGGTCAGGATCTCGCCTAGTTGGAGGCGCATGATCGGCCCGTGTTTCCTGGCCAACTCCCGGAGCGAGTGGTGAGGGAGTGACCCTGTCATCTGGTGAAGGTTCCCCAGAAGGGGGAGCATCTTCGGCCCTGGAGGCAATTTCGAAGAAGGGTCTTTGGCATTATTGGATTTTTTCCATTTCTTTTGAATGAGGAAGAGGAAGAGGAGGGATGCGAAGATGACAGAAGGAGAAGGCAACAAGATTGCCATTGAAGAGAATATTGTCATTGCTGCGGTGGAAGGAAGTGGTATGTTCGCATGCAAGGCTTCAGACGTGGCATAAGCTCTTCTTGTGCTCTGACTTATATAGTTGATGGATATTAATAAAATAATGATGGGGTTTACATCTACCTTTGACATTTGAAGTTAAGATGCATTAATTCATGGAACGGTCTCTCTTCTGAAAAATCTTCTTTAGCTTAAAAAAGCTGGCAGCTAAGAATTGCATGAAAATTATCAAAAAAGTCCTAAAATTATTACATTTTTGCTAATTCAGTCTCAAACATTTTAACAGTGTCAATTGAGTCCTAAATCATTTCACAGCTTGCCAATGAGTCTAATCGGCTAATTTTGACTCGAAATTGTTTATGTGGACACCGGCCGTCCTATGTGGTACGGTTGGCGCTAATATGGACATTTTTAATAATTTTTTTCAATTTTTCATAATTTATTTGGTTTTTTTTCTTTTCTCTTTCCTTTTCTTTACTTTTTATTGTTTTTTGGAGTGAGGGACAACAACCCTCACCGACTCTAGGTGATGGCATCATGGCCCTCACCCATGCCCTCGCCGGGTCTAGCCCTCACTCCAAAAAATAAAAAAAAGTGAAGAAAAGGAAAAAAACTATAAAAAATTAAAAATATTATTAAAAATGTCAATGTCAGCAATTTTCGGCCAATTCTTCTTGTACAGGCATGAATTCAAGCTTCATTTTAGAATTCCACGACGAACAAATAGAGATTGGATCATTAACTTAGCTTGCCACGACAAAACTTCTGTGTGCTTTCGGAGCTCGATCGATGACACCATTTATTTAATTTAATTATAGTGTGTTGAGATTCATAGATTTCTCTTTTTTTCTCTTTTGGAATTATAACGTCGTTTGGATGGGATGAGGGTCCGATGTATTGCTCGGACAACATTAGAAAAAGTATCGGGACATATCATAGGACAATCTAGACTAAGAGGCATTTGTATTTTCAGCAGAATGAATGTTTGTGAACCAAACCCATATCATCATGCGACAAGTTTGTTGATACACCTGTTGAAAACTCAACGTAATTCAAAGTCTGATTGTGGACCATTGACAATATTGACAATTCCATAAGCATGTGGGCTTTGCCGGAGCATAAAGTTTACAATTAGCTACCATAGCAACAGATAAGATTAGGACCTAAGCAAATTCCTAAAATACTTTATTCAGGATATCGTCCAGACCTCGGGATCCCCTGAATTTAAAGTAGAAAGAGGGTATTTTCACCTCCCCGGGAAGAAGAAGATTTGGAAGAGATTGGGAGGGCAGGGCATGCGGATATCGGCAAGTTAAAATAAAGAGCATATCCGTGAAACCCGGCGTCACTCCAATGCAAACGGATAGGTTGCGAAGACCCCTGTCAAAGTTTCAGCTCCCTTCCTTTAATGAGGATACTCTTAACCGAATACCAAGAATTCAAGAAAAGCCCCTGGTTTATCAATCACATTTCAAGAATTAAAAATGAAATACTCGATCATGTGCGGGGTTCTAATGCGTTTTTTTCTCTAGATTACATATTTGAATAATGGATTGAGTTCCATGATTGAGCATTAAATAATGCAAAACATATACATAGATCACTTTTACTAGATTGAGTTATGAAAATATATACCGAGATCACTTTACTAGATTGAGTTATGAAGTTATTTTTACCGTTTCACTTAATAAATGAATTGAGTATGTAACCCAATTTCTAACTCCTCTAGAGCTACTCTATATAAAAAAAAATGGGTAATAGAATATGGAAGCCTAATTAGATGTTTTCTATTAGCAATAATAACCATGAAGAAATATCAAATTGGGCTGGATAAGATAGCATGTTGGACCTACGAAGAGGGCTCTCAAATCGACGTTGGTCAGCAATTTCAGCTCGCTGCTTGGAAAGGTTGGCGGCGGCTTAGAAAAATGAAACAAAAAATATATATATCCTGTATTTGTCTTTCGAAGGAATATGTCTCTATGTTTGCTTCCGT
The DNA here is from genome assembly GCA_031216285.1 of Syzygium syzygioides. Taxonomy (NCBI): domain Eukaryota; kingdom Viridiplantae; phylum Streptophyta; class Magnoliopsida; order Myrtales; family Myrtaceae; genus Syzygium; species Syzygium syzygioides. Next base: position 43,305,332 of record CM062249.1, read on the forward strand.
ACCTTGGCAAGTTTATATGTTTTTGGAATGAATTTTCAACTATAAAATCGTCCAACTTAGTCTGTATTTTCATCCAGATAGGAAAATTATCTAAATTTATTGTGAAAATGTTAATTCAATTCTAAATTTTTCAATTTTGTTAATTTAATCCAAAACTTCACCTTTATTTTCATTTAGATAGGAAAATTATCCAATTAATCCTAAATACATTGTTCAAGTGCCAATTCAGTACTAAACTTTTCAATTTTACCAATTTAGTCTCAAATCTCTTTGTGCAAAATTTCAATGTAAATTGACATATGCATAATAGGTTCAAGACGGGTTGGACAATTCCCGCCATTGATACTCATCAGCCAATCAATGCGGAGAGGCCCAATGGCAAGTCCAAATATATATATATATATATATATATATATATATATAAAAAGAGTGGGGAGGGGGTGGGGGATTCCAACAAATACATCTCATCAACAAAGTAACTGTATGTTGTATAGTTATTCGGTATGTCATTTTCTAGATCATAAAATTTTCATTTTAAGACACATAACTTAGCACAAAATATTTTTATTTTCTCAAACGTTGTGTGATATGGAGGAGCATCACAAGACAAGAAGAAAGTTCGTTACACAATCCATCAACAACAGCCCCATCAAAACCCACCACTAGCACAACATTGTCTACTTTGGTTTTAGATTAGCCGAACTTTCATAACTAAGAAGTATGAGACTTATGTACTTATATAATTATCCAAGTTATAACGATTTGAGATCAAAGACATATTAAATGTGTAATATCCTCCTGGTCACGATATCATTACAGGCAATCTCTCCCACATACCGTTTTACTCATAGCTCATCGACTTTAGGACAACATTGTAACGTTCCTTATTGGTGTGAGGTTGTAGATTTATCTATCGGTGAAACAGCATGAGATCATCAATATATTCAACGCAGAAAACGAGGAAAAAATAGATGAGAGAATGAAGTCACCATCCACATCTTGCGAGGAACGAAATCCGACAAGGCCTTGCCCCCAAGTTGCCCAAGCAACAACGTGGGTTTGAATAATGGTAGGGAACGTCCCTTCGTTGAATCCGAGAATTCAGGATTGACAAATTAAATGGCGGCGGTTTGACAATTCTTCTGATTTTTGCTTCGTAAATGAAGTCAAAGATTTTGATTTTTATAATCACTGATTACACCAACCCATACACTCTGAACTTAGTTAGTTAAGCCAAAAGCACCGAGAAATCAAAGGCATATTCCACGGGAAATGAATAAATCGTAAAGTAAAGTTCCGATTGTTTAGCGAAAAAAATAGATGATTTATAAAATATTTACCTAAAAATGATCATTTATATCGCTAGAAAAAATTAGTTAACGGAAAATATTTTCATTATCGATAATAATTTATATTTAAATATTTATTTGAATAATGATAAAAAAATTATTTTGATTTATTTTTTTTAAGTGATCATTATTAAGAAAATATTTTTTAAATCATTCATTATCGTGAAACAAACAAAGACTAATAAATTTATTTTCTACATATATGTGTGAATGCACTCGAGTGCAACAACGGACTGAAAATTCGAGATTAGTGGAGGCGAAATAAAAATAAAATTTCAGTTATATATCATATACAAAGTTTTTTGAAAATTTTTTCCTCTTAAAATAAGAGAAAAATTTTACCTTGAGAGCGGGGGCCACCACTAGCTCTCTAGAAGTCTTGCGATGCTTGAGCGAAGGCAGAGAGGGTCAAAAGTTACTTTGGGATCAAATTCTTAGGGTCAAAATTGATGGAGCTTCCTCAAACACTGACCAGTAATGTTAGGCTTAAAATATTTTAATGAATGTTGCAGGATTTTTTTTTAATAATTCATCATTCCGTACCAGTAGATATCTAAAGAAGTAGGTAAGTCGAAAAAAACGAGGGTTAGTAAAAGTGCTTATCGGTCATCCGATTCCGAGTACAATGATAATCTATTGACACTTCCATGAAATTATAAAAAAAAATCATATTTTACAAATTTGCAACTTTTTTTAACAATTTTTATCTATCTTTCTTACCAAACTTATATTTGCCAACTCTTATTTGAATTTACTAATCTTTATAGGAACGATTACCAACTTATTTTCCAAATTAAATTACCATCTCATTTTGGGTTATCAACTCTCATTTAAGTTACTAGCCAACTCTTATTTGGCTTTTTTTATTTATCGATTTTTGTTATCATTTACCAAGTTTTATTTGTTTCTCTTATATGCATGTTCAATTTATTAACCCTTTTGCGAACTTACCCTTTTTTATTTGCATGATTTACCATCTTTTTTCCATCAATTTGTCGATTAATTTTGGATTACCAACTCTCAGTTGAGTTACTTGTCAAATCCTTTTGGTTTTTTTCCTAAATTTACTAACTTTTCCATTAAGTTGCCACTTGTATTTGCTTTACTTAAGAACTATTTAAATCTACCAATTCTTTTTATAAGTTACGAACTTCAGTTTGAGCAGTTACCAACTTTTATTTGATTAAGTTACCAAATACTTTTGCATTACTATATAGAAGGACAACATAATTTAGTATTTTAGAATGGTCAAGCCCATATGAAAATATAGAAAATTCAAGATAATTCGACAAAATTGATCTAAAATATCACTTTCAATAACACTAAAATGGAAGATATCATTGCCTAGAAACGAGCCCAAAAGAATTTTGATGGAAAAGTCTGCTTAATGAAACTTCTCCAATCACCCATGATCATTTCTAAGTATCAACCAAAGCCATTGCATCTTTGATTGCAAAGTCCTGTGCAGTCGTCACTTTTTGTTGTTGATCGAGAGAGGCCGCATTAAATGCTTCATAAGGCAACATTTGACTCCAAATGATGCCCACCTTCGGCAATTATATCGGACGCTCCTTTCGAGAACTCGGCTTTCTTGAAAAAAGCCAGATCGTTACTACGACATTTTCATGCGTATTGTATTATTTATCGAATGATGGTCAAAATCAAATGAAGCATTGCAAATGACACTGCCCTATGAATATGCTAAGCTTAAATCTCTTTACAGAACCAATATTGTCAAGCAAGTGATAAAGCCATTCAATGGCCGAAAAAATCTTCCACTCTTCAGGTTTGACTTCGATCCCTCGGTGGGGTGCAATCTTCAATGTTGGATCTTATGACAGCGAACCTCCCAAATTCATCTGAGCACGAAAAGTCTTGGTCAAATTTTCGCGCTGAAAACCCAGTTGAATCTTTCAATTTTGCACGCTGGAGAGAGAGAGAGAGAGAGAGAGAGAGAGAGAGAGAGAGAGGAGATCCAGACGAACAATTGACAAATTTGTACTTAGATCACAAAAATTTCTGGAGTCAAGGAGGAGGAAAAATTTATAAAAGGGTGGTCAAAAGTGGCAATTTATCATAGTGAAACCTTGAGATAAAATGTCGGCTGACACTTTTCCAGGTACCATGACAACAGCAAGATGTTCAGCTAACGAAATTTCAGTATAGTAATCTCTTGCTATCACAATCAAGCAAAGAATTTGCATCACATCACCCCTGCAATATACCCTATATTCAAGAAGAGGGATCGAGCTTCTCACTCTTACTGATTATTTAATCGAGCCTCTTTTGATCCGATTTATGTCGTATTGGGTTTTGCCTAATAACTATTGTATTAAGTATTTCAAAATACCCTTTTTCCCTATGTTTGCTGGTCCCACATTGCTTGAAAATCAATCCCTTATTTGTCTTGACGATTGGGTTTTCTTTACTAGATTGTCAACAGCAAGAAAAATGCGGCCGGCTTACGTGAGGCCTTACCCATTGTGGAATTCGTTTTAAATATCCTCACCGTACCTTGGCTCTTAGTCAAACTAGTTGTCGTAGCCAGTCGTTTCTTATTTGATCTTCTAGTTGTTATGGTGTTTTATTTTCCTAGCCGTTTTCTTATTCTCCTCTTCCATGTTTAGTGCATCGAAAACACCATATGTAACACTCTCTTCTTGTATTTTCTCTGCTAGTTTTACATTTCTCGCCATTCTTATTTTGTTCAGGTAGTTCGGTGCACACTAATCGAAAGTTTTGAGGAAGACAATCATGTTCTTTCGAGGAGCAAAAATTATCTTTGAAACAATGCTTGCTTGTCTCAGGTATTTGTGAGCTTTGAATTTGGCGGTTCTAGTCATTTTCACAACAATAGGAGTATTTGAATTTAGTTGGAATTTTTCCAATTTAGACGCCAGGTACATCCCAAGTACTTTTCTTCTGCTTTGACCGTCGAAACTCTCTTTCTCATATAGTCAAGTGTCAAAAAATAGACAAGTGAATGAACGAAATTTTCAGCTGTAAATAAAAGGGTTTGGCTTCGAGTGTCACCACTAAAGGAAAGTCGAAAGTAAACAGTATTATTGCACAAATCGAGCATTTCCTCAAGTTATGTGCTATCATTACTAATTCAACAAGCGTTAAACAATAGCACCTCATCAGTTCGTAGTCTCGTCTCGACACATCATGTGAGATAAGCATTAATAAAACGACATATTCCCTCAAAGAATGAAAGGGATCGCTTGACCACATGGTGTTTTTTGAAAACGTTTTGTTATCCTATGCACATTTTGCTCAATCTATCCAAGAGCGAGATCTATAGAGCACGTCATTCTTTCTCAGTTCGCAGCTCAAACGTACATAAGGGATACTTTTATAAGTCACATAGTCGTAAATTATGCAACTATATCAGCCAGTACACCATTAATAGCATCGTTTTCCCAATTATTGATAATGAAAAAAAAAAAGGGGCTCTATGACTTTAATTATGGTAACTTTCGAATTATCACCAAATCAAAGCAGCAACAACTAGTTACCGGCGCTAAATCCATATTTCCAGATTTTTGACTTCTCATCAAATTTCATATCTGAAAACTACAAGTTACTGCATGCCACTGTAATTTTTTTTTAATTATTCTTTTTTGTCCCTTTTGTATGTAAAAATCTATGATAGTTGAAAAAAACAAAAAAAAAAACTGCTTTGAAAGGAATAAAGCAAAAAAAAGACAACATAAGATCGGCGCGATTTATCAGTTGGTCATTAAGGAAGATAGTCAATGGTCAAACGTAGGAACATTATTTTGTCTGATTGCGCGTCTGAAGCGAAGTAAGTCTCAGGTTGGCGGGCTGATGATTATGTATATTTTTTTTAACTACGTGTGTAGAGTTTGGGCAAAACGTTGCTTTCCTTTTTTTTTTTTTGGTCATTGGCAAAATGTTACTTTCATTGATGAAACAATTTACACTATATATATATATAGGATTTAGGGCTAAAAACAATACAATGACAATTATGCCCTTTAGTTTAAACCTAATCAACCAATACTCCCCTTCAAGTTGGGAAATGTAAACATGTCAACAACTTGTTCTTAAAAGTACAAAATAAATCACGTGTGACCGGTTTTGTGAACAAGTCCGTGAGTTGGGAGCGACCAGGAATATGAAGAGTGCGCAAAGTGCAGTCTTGAATTTTTTCACGAACCAAGTGACAGTCAATCTCGATGTGCTTGGTGCGTTCGTGGAAGATGGGATTAGTAGCAATGTGGATGGCCGCTTTATTATCACAAAAAAGATCAACAGTGGTAGTCTTGACGTGGAGATCCGAGAGAAGCGTGCGAAGCCATGTGATTTCACAAGCGGCAGATGCCATAGCACGATATTCAGCTTCTGCTGAGGAACGAGCAATAGTGGTTTGTTTCTTGGAATGCCATGAGATGGGATATGAACCAAGAAACATGCAGTAGCCAGAAACAGATCGTCGAGATGTAGAACAAGATGCCCAATCATAATCTGTATGACCATTAAGTTGGAGAGTAGAATTGGACGGGAAAAACAAACCAGTGCCGGGATCATGCATGAGATACCGCACAATGTGAAGTGCAGCATTCCAATGGTCTTCATTAGGAGAGTGCATAAATTGACTAAGATGTTGCACTGCAAAGAGTAAATCTGGACGAGTTACTGTAAGATACAATAATCTACCAATAAGTTGTTGATATGAACCAGGATCCTTGAAAGTTGGAGAGGAATCCGAAAATTGTATATTGGGATTCCAAATGGTGTTCGTGTCCTTGTGACATCACACAGTTCGGCCCCTCTTACCCCAACTATCTCCCTTGACAATACAATGACAATTATGCCATTTAGTATAAACCTAATCTACCAATAACGTGCCAAAAAAAATCCTCTCATCGAACGTCAATCCGCAAGTGCATGCGGCATGCATGGAAGTTCCACGTGTCCGGTCAAGAGGTGAGAACTTCTCTGCATTAGCCAACACTTGATGAGTTTTTTCAACCCTAGTGATGAATTGACATGTAATTAGTCAAGTAATTAAGGTTTAAAGCAGCGAGTTGCCTATGTTGAATTAGTCTTATCAATGCCTACATATATATTGTTAGCTAGGAGTGTAAAATTCAAAAGCACGCAAATCTCTTGCCAGTGGAGTTTCAATGGACCTTATATCCATTTAAGTATTTCTTCTCCCGTCAATTTTAAGCTCTTGAGTTGGACTTTCCGATATAGTATCATAAATAGGCCTGCCTCGGATTCATGTTGCGTGTGAGGATCGTCGTTTGCTAGTAATCCATACTTGTTGTTCTCGATCGGAGTTGTATGTAAGAGGAGGCGCAGAAGTATCCACATTGCTTGTCCGTGGGATTTGAATAGATCTTAAACTCTGATTATTTTGCGAAAAATGAATAATTTGGAAAACATTTCCTTGAAAATTATTGCTTGAATTGATCGGTCAAAGGAAAATGCTTTCATTTGGGACGATAATTTATGTTCGAAAATTTTCATGGACAATAAAACTACGGAAAAAGTTTGGTGTCCGGCTAAAGTTAATAAAAAAATGATTGGGCTTTATAGGCAATTTGATCAAAATTAAAGGGTACTCGAAGAAGAAAAGTTGTTCAAGAAAGGGAAAGTATCAAAGGAGCTAGACAACGTGGGCCGGCTTACGTCATTGTTCTTTCCTACTATCAAGCCCAGTAGAAGCTTTTTCAGTGGAGCAAAGGCTTGAGTTAGACGCACAACCTTCTAGTATTTCATTTCTATCTTAAAGCTTTGAGGTGCTTACACTTTGGCTTCGTTTGTTTTGTGAAAAATTGATGATGTAAAAAGCTTTTTTTCTAAAAACAATCGCTTGTATCGCTTACAAAAATAAAAGAGCGAAAAATATTTTCATCGTCCGCGAAAAATGTTTAGATAAAAATTATCGTCGATAATGAAAATATTTTCAATTGACTAATTATTTCAAGCAATACAGACATGGTGACAAGAGAGGATAACTAACTAGTTTCATGAATGCACCATCGAAGCGCATGGCGTGGTGACAAGAGTGGTGTCGTGAAAAGGATGAAAGAGATATTTTAATCCATGTTTGAAGCACAGTGACAATTTGATCAATGTATGGTAGAGATATCTCTGGAAGATACGCTTGAAGGGGATGGAGGTGTGACTTGGCTTGAGAGTTTCAAGCTCACATATGACCATGAAAGCTTTTTCATATCATAATACTGATCACATCTCCAATGAAACGATATTAGAGGAATTATTCATCTTTGGAAAATCAGTCCCAAAACCTACTTACGTATCCTCTCTTTTTGTTTTTTTGGTGAATTACTGGCAACTATACAAGGCTTGAAACCTCGCAGCGGCGGTCGTGTTCGACTTGCCTCTTCGACAGCTTACTACAGAGACCAAATGCAACAATCTCATTCTTTCTTTGTCAACAAAGTAAAACCCCATCACGAATATCCAATTACATACACGGCTTAATTTAGATAAGTCCAATGCCGATTACATTGCAAAGTATATGTGGGCTCTTCTCTTCCCACGCGCGGGAAGTGCGACACTAAAGAACATTGTTTTGCTCTGTCAAACTATGAATTATCAACATGTATTGTAAGGGTTGGCAATGTGGTTCACATTGTGCAGCGGAGACAATTGCATATATATATATAAGCTGTATATGCGAAAGAGTAAATCCTAAGAGAGTAACGCTATCACAATACGTGCATGTCGAGGATGGCTGCTTCGTATTTGCAAAACTTCATGAGGACTTTACTCTCTGTTTCTCTTCTCAGTCTTGCGTTCTCTTTGGATGAGGGTTATGCACAAAAAGTGCGACACAAGTCTGAGAGCCACCACATCTTCGAAGTCAGCTCGCTATTGCATTCTGCTTCTTGCACACCTTCATCTACTAGTACTAACAAAATCCTCTCTCTCTCTCTCTCTCTCTCTCTCTCTCTCTCTCTCTCTCTCTCTCTCTCTCTCTCTCTCTCTCTCTCTCTCTCTCTCTCTCTCTCTCATATTTGTGTGATGATTTTCGTTTTGATTCTTTGTTGCAATATTGTCATTTTAATTCTTCATTCTTGTGATTGCCCTTTTGATTCTTATTGTCATGATTATTTCTTTCAATTCTTCGTTGTCATATGCAATTCCTAAAGTGATTTCTCATTCTTGCGCATTGACTAATTATATAAAATATATATGCAAATGTAATGTAATACATGTAATGTAGCTGAATCTCATTAATTTGTGATAATATATGATGTCCTGTCTTAGTGATTAGTTAATATCTCAATTACCACATCACCTCAAATAGGGTGTCGTCAATCTATGTCGGAATCACATTAATTTAATTCTGCATTAGATTAGCTCCTACAAGCTCTCATAGTAATATCTTGATGCAGGTGGTATCCGGAATTCGTCCCTACAAGTAGTGCACAAGCACGGTCCGTGCTCTCCGCATGCTCGAGCCAAGCCAAACGCGCTCAACCACGTAAAAATCCTGGTCGGAGACCAATCGAGGGTCGATTCGATTAGATCAAAGATCCCAACAGGCTTAGGAGGCTCAATGATGCACTTAAGAGGACCCGTTATGCGACTGGTCGAACCGGCGGGTTTGAAGTCAACGATGTCCGATTGATCTCAAATTTGGTCGGCTGAAGCGAAACGGCGTGCTGATCAATACTCACCGCCTTCGGCCATGACTAACGCTGGATTTTAGCGATTCGAGATCGTTTAGATGAATTTTTCTATTTTTTTAGTATTTTTTTGGGTTAATTTTATAATTGGCAGTTTCCTAATTTATGTTTTGATGATTACGTTTCCTAATAGGGTTAGGTTTTGGTCTATATAAGCTTGTTTTAGGGTTTCTTTTAAGCAGACTTTGAGATATTTTGATTTGATAATCGTATTTGGAGAATGAATTGTTCTTCCGTCAAATTTTCTTGTGCCGTCAAATTTTCTATCGTGTTTCGGCATCAATTGGTATCAGAGCACAGGTTGCTTAAATCAATGGCTGAACAGAATCGCTGTCGTGGACGGCGGGCTCATGGTGGCCGGGGATGTGGAGGCGTTCCTGAAGCAGACGATCAACCGCGTCTAAGAGATCTGCGAGACGTAGAAATTGAAGAACAGAGAAGACGAATCCAGGATTTGGAGCAATAACTTGCGGAGGCGAGATTGGGCGTTCAATCCGAAGAGGGACCGGATTTCGAGGATTCATCCGATGATAAAGAAGAGGACGTAAACCCTTTTGGGGTTCTGAACCAGGGGCGGAATCGAGGAGTACGGCCTGGAAATCAGCATTCTTCTCAAAATTTCGGAATGAAGATCGAAATTCCTGAGTTTAATGGTAAGGCTCATCCTGATGAGTTTATTAATTGGTTGCATACGGTAGAACGAATTTTTGATCTTAAGGATCTAACTGAGGGGCAAAAAGTGAAGTTAGTGGCTATTAGGCTGCGAAAACATGCTTCAATTTGGTGGGAACACGTGAAAAAGCAACGCGCTAGATAGGGGAAGGCGAAAGTGGATCGTTGGGAGAAGATGAAAAAGTTATTGCAAAAAAATTTTTTGCCTACCCATTATAGGCAAGAGGCGTTCATTGAGTATCATAACGTTAAGCAAGGTGATAAAACAGTTGAAGAATTTACTGAAGAATTTGATCGTTTGCGGATGCGTTGTGATGTGGCGGAGGAAGACGAGCAGACGATTACACGATATCTAGCAGGGCTGCGATATGAGATCTCTGATATTGTCCAATTACAACAGTATTGGACGTATGAGGATGTGTGCAGACTAGCCTTAAAGGTGGAGGGGCAGATTAAAAGAAAGAGCCGTAAGTCCAAGTGGACTAGCAGCGGTTCCAAGTGGACAAGTAATAATTCCAAGTGGTCAGATAAAGATTCCCGAGGAAAAGCAGGGAGTTCTTTGGGCCCGGTAGCAGTTAAGGGCGCTGGTTCAAAATCTGCAACAAAAGGAGAGTAAGGTGGCAGTGCAGAATCTAGCAGGGGAGGAGCGGCAGGCAAGCGGTGTTTCAAGTGTTAGGGATTCGGGCATTTTGCTGCTGATTATCCGAACCGACAGATTGTGACGCTTGTTGACAATCCAGTTTTTGATGAAGGTCCAATTTACGATGAATCTGAAGGCGAAGAAGATGACGCGGAACAGGAAGAAATTATTTATGCTGATTCTGGTGAGTCTCTAGTCGTTAGAAGAATATTAAATATAGTTGAGATAGATGATGAATCGTGGCTTAGGCATAATATATTTCATACTAAGTGCACTAGTGGAGGAAAGGTGTGTAGTATGATAATTGACGGGGGAAGCTGTGAGAATGTGATATCTACTACTATGGTAGAAAAGTTAGGGTTGAAAACTGTCGAACATCCTCAACCATATAAGCTGTCATGGCTTAAGAAGGGGAATGAGGTAAAAGTGAGCAAAAGAAGTTTAGTGCAATTCTCGATTGGGAAGAAATATGTTGATGAAGTGTGGGGTGATGCAGTTCCAATGGATGCTTGTCATATTTTGTTGGGAAGACCTTGGCAGTTTGATAGGAAAACACAGTATGATAGATTCAAAAATACCTACACCTTCAAGAAAGATGGCCGGACTATTACTCTGGGTCCTTCAGATTTGAGAAAAGAAGGGAAAAGTAATTTGCTGTCCAAATCGGAATTTCAGGAGGAGGCGGTGAATGCTCCAGAGCTTTTTGTTGTTGTAGTTATAGAGCAGAATGTTGATAGTCCAGAAATTCCAACTCAAGTTCTGCCTATACTTGAGGAGTTTGCTGATGTCGTGCCAGTGGAATTGCCACATGGATTGCCACCCATGAGGGACATACAACATTGTATAGATCTCGTTCCAAGAGCTGCTATTCCTAATAAGGTAGCTTACCGAATGAATCCTAAGGAGCATGAGGAGATGCAGAGGCAAGTACAGGAATTATTAGAAAAGGGTGACATTCGAGAGAGCATGAGCCCTTGTGCAGTGCCAGCATTATTAGTTCCGAAGAAAGGCGGGTCGTGGAGAATGTGCGTGGATAGTAGAGCTGATGGTCCATTTAGAGTTCTGGAGCGAATTAGTGACAATACTTACAAAATCGAATTGCCGGGTAAGTATAATGTATCCGGAACTTTTAATGTAGTGGATTTGTCACCTTACTACCTTGAAGAAGAAGAAGGTCCTGAGGAAATTGATGACGACAATGAAGAAGAAGCAGATTCGAGGACGAATCTTTCTCTAGCAGGGGAGGGTGATGCACTTAAGGGGACCCGTTATGCGATTGGTCGAACCGGCGGGCTTGAAGTCAACGATGTCCGATTGATCTCAAATTTGGTTGGCTGAAGCGAAACGGCATGCTGATCAATACTCACTGCCTTTGGCTGTGATTAACGATGGATTTTAGCGATTCGAGATCGTTTAGATGGATTTTTCTATTTTTTTTAGTATTTTTTTGGGTTAATTTTATAATTGGCAGTTTCCTAATTTATGTTTTGATGATTACGTTTCCTAATAGGGTTAGGTTTTGGTCTATATAAGCTTGTTTTAGGGTTTCTTTTGAGCAGACTTTGAGATATTTTGATTTGATAATCGTATTTGGAGAACGAATTGTTCTTCCGTCAAATTTTCTTGTTCAGTCAAATTTTCTATCGTGTTTCGACATCACTCAATCTGCTACCATCAATCCGATCCGATCATCGAACCGTCTCGCTCCTCGTCCTACGCTAATACGTCGTGTACCTCACCCGTGTGCAATGCTTTCGGATCACATACATATCTTTCAAGTACACATAGTTCTCTCTTTTTTCTAAACAAGGATTGTGCCTTAAAAGATGATGATTGTATTCAATGAGAGCAGGTTGCTTTGGCTCAACTTGTAATTACCAAATAAGTTACAGCGACAGTTTGATTTCGTCTAGGAACCTCACAACAGATACGTTGACGTTGACGTTGACGTTGACGTTGACGTTGACGTTGACGTCCACGGATGTGGTAAGGAACTTCCTATTCGGGTGCAGCGAAATCAATTTTGGCCTCTTTGGCAAAGTGGCCGGCCTGCTTGGCCTTGCGCGGGACAGCTTGTCGATCGTGGGACAAACCACAAGCATGGCCGATGTTTCTCGTATTGCTTGCCCTCATCGTCCAGCTCAACGAGTACTTAACATTTGGCAAGACTAGTGAATTGCCTAGGTCATTAACCTTCACACCGATGGCAACAATTCCAGGAAGCTCATTATTCTATGGCATCAGCATAGTGGAAATAGCGGTAGCCAAGACTAAATTGCAAATCCCGTTGACAGTCTTCTCAAAGGTGGATACTATCATTGACTCCGGGACCGTCATCACGCGATTGCCCCCAACGGCATACAATGCCATGAGGACCGCTTTCCAGAAGGAGATGGCGAGCTACAAGAGGGCAAAGAGCTTCGAAATCCTGGACACTTGCTATGATCTCCACAACACAAAGTCGGTCGTCGTCCCAAAGATAAGGTTCACCTTTAGCGGAGGCGCGTTCATGGACTTGGATCATAGCGGCATATTGCACACCGTGAGTGAGTCGCAAGTTTGCCTCGCGTTCGCGGCAAACAGCAACGACATTGACATTGTTATCTATGGAAACATGCAGCAAAAGACGTTCAAGGCAATCTATGTTAAATATGTCTTGAATTTTATGTACTTAGTCCGGTTCATGACTTGACCTAACATATTTTCGCGCAACTCGAAAGTGGAAAGAAAATTGAGATTTAGTTTGCGACGTGAAAGGTTGGGCCAATAGGCCTAACCTATAGTAAGCAAACAAATTTTTATAGCGGATCGCCCAAGCTGGAGGAAGCAAATTAATGCTTGGGGGGTTCGGGGGCGTAGCCCCAGAGAAAAATTTTTTTGGGAACATTTTTTATACTGCGGCTAGGTTTTCTCATTGATGTAGAGAGAATTTTATTTCAGAGAGTTTTCGTGAGCCGTGAGGTTTTGTCATTGTTTCAACTTCTGAAATTTGTACTCTCTTTGATTATAGTAGAATCTTGTCTTGCCTCGCCCGTGGATGTAGATCACCTTGTGATCGAACCACGTAAATCTCTGTGTTCCGTCTTTGCTTTTCGCATCAGTTTCCAACAATCTATGATGTTGCCGGAGGACAACTAGGTTTTGCCCCTAATGGGTGTCCATAAACTACAACTATAGAGCCACAAAAATAGACATAAAAAATAAAGAATGTGTCGTCTTTATGATGTCACATTTTGGGTCTTATGGAAGTCGAGAAATAATTTGAAGAGTCTGGTTTGAAATGTTTACTTGTGTTTATGTTGGATTGTGGCTGTCCAGTGTATAAATAGTAATGTGGCTATCTTCTACTCCTTTGGAAGCTGCCTTGTTTTCCCTTGTTCTTTTTTTTTTTTTTTTGAAACGGTGTTCTCCCTTGTTCAAGAAGTGGCATATTGTAGATCTTTCTTTCACTAAACTTTCCTTTTACTTGCTCATTTTTGTCATGGATATTTCTTACAAGATCCCGATTTATGTGAGCCGTACTCCCATGAATCGTGAAATCAGGTGAGCACCCTCCCGATACGGTGGCTCATGTGAATTGGACATACATGAACCGTGATTACGAATGTAAGAATTACTCATTTTTACAATCAGAACGACAAAATGAAAAGGCTAAAAACCACGTCTTCTCGGAATTTATTTTGTGTTTTAACAAATGGAATCCCTGATAGAATGAAGCTAGTACCACACATCTGATCATCAAAGAACTAATCAATCATATGCAGTAACAAGACAATTTAGTGCATATGGAGTTCGCAATGTCGCTTTTGATCACATGAGCTCGTTGATTGGATTCAGCAAGTCCCAAAATAGGAACTGCAATATCATACAAGTGACAGAAGCAAAAACACAAACAGAATTAAATTCCCCAACCATGAACTACCCCACACATGTGGTAGACTTGACTAATGACTTCATCTGACACGCATGGCTACATATCGCGATAACTACTCATCCTGATCTCCATCGTAAGAGAAGGGGACACAGGGCTCAGCAACCACGATCAAGGGAGTCTTCCTCCTAGAAGTGATCCCAAAAGTCTCAGACATGTCCAGGTCTCCTGCTTTAAGCCCATCAGCCAGAGACCAGTCGAAGTGGTACAGGAGCTGAGCCAAGGGCAGCTCAATGTTTGCAATCCCAAAATTGATCCCAGGGCAAATCCTCCTCCCACCACCAAAAGGTATGAACTCGAAGTTCGATCCTCTGAAATCAACTGAAGAGTTCATGAACCTCTCGGGCACAAATGACTCAGCGTCTGACCAGAACCCGGGGTCCCTCCCCACTGCATAAGTGTTGATCACAATCTTGGTCTTCTTGGGGATCTCGTAGCCGTTGATCGTGCATGCCTCCCTCGACTCTCGGGTCATGAGCGGGGTCGGTGAGTGCATCCTTAGGGTTTCCTTGACTACGAGCTTCAGGTATTCGAGGCCCTGGATGTCCTGCTCGCGGACCTGGGTCTTGCCCTTGAGGACGGCTCGGACCTCGGCCTGCGCCTTTTCCATCACTCTGGGGTTTCGCAGCATCTCCGAGAATGCCCACTCTATGGTCGTCGAGGATGTGTCTGTCCCAGCAGAAAATATTTCCTGCACATACAAAGAAAAATTAGGAACAGATTGATCAAAGATTTCAGAATGATGTCAAAAAAGTACATCAAAGATAAAGTGTCATATGATATTAAACCTGTAACGTAGCAATATCACACAAAATCAGTATATAACGAATGATATGACAAGACACAATCGGTGATGACTGAAATATGGGTTTATATTTTGCATAATATGGGACAATTAGATAAGATAATAGAGTCTACCTAGATGACGAACAAACAATGATTTGGTAAATATTTTTTTTACAAAACTTCTTGCCATATATAGAGATCAAAGCAGTTCACACTGATTATAAATATAAATAGTTACATCAAATCAGATGTCGCAATAGACATGTACGGAAGTGTGGCGTCATCGAGATGGTCAAACTTGGACTCAAAAGCTCTTTAGAGCTTTGGATAAGTGTGTGTCCATATATATTCAAGATAAATTTTATAGAGATTGTATTTTTCTGAGCAAAACTGTATATGGAGATCATCTGGAATGTCACGGAAACTTTAATACAAACTCTTGATTCGGAAATAACACAAAAATAACAAGGGAAAAACTCTTTGATTCACCATGTAATATATTCTTGTGAACGTTAGGGTTTCATGGATGCGATGATCATATTTTCTATCAAGAATACATCTTAGATGATCCATTTCATGGTTGGAATTCTTGTATGCCAACTCCTTACTGATTAAAAAGAGCTCCTTTTTGCAAATTTAAGTAGGTAATTAAATTATTCAAATTGAATATTTTATAGCAAGTGTGAGATCCTTATAATAAAGCCCAAAACGGACTGCTAGCTAGCGCTAGCCGCCTCTCCCCATGACTTCAATTATGAAAGTAAAGAAAGAAAAGTAGAAAATTTATAGTATATAAATAGTACATGCATATATGAAAGCTCAGGCAGTATGAAAGCTCATAAGTAAGTCAGATAGAAGCAAAGCATATATTTAGTGAAATTATTCATGAAACAGGCCTTACCATGACAACATTTTTTATGACGTGTGGTTTGATGAAGTAGTTCATTTCACTACTCTTCTGGAGATTCAAGAGCACATCCACAAGATCTTCTCTTGCATTTTTGTCCTCGTTGTTCCCATCGTTTCCCTTCAATTTCTCCCTGTGTACTTCAATGATGTGATCGAGAATCACATCGATCTTCTTGTGCAGTCTCTCCCAAGCCTGTTTCATTCTTGAGAGATAACGCAAGAACCAAATTGAAGGGAAGAGATCTGGAAGCTCAAATCCACCAGCAAGCAGTGTCACTTCCTTGAGGAAAGAAAGGAACTCATCTCTATATTTACATCTCTCACCAAATGCCGCCCTAGAGGTGACGTCGTTAATCAAGTTCAGTACCATCTGGCTCAAGTTCATAGGCTTTCCTTGAGATGATTGTATTGCTTTCATCATGTTCCAACACTCTTGCTCTCTTATGGATCTAAAAGAGAGGACCCTCTTCATGCTCAGGAGCTCAAACACGCAAATCTTGCGCATCTGCCTCCAGTACTCGCCGTAGGGTGAGAACACGAAGCTCGAGTTCTCATACGACATGACCTCATGGGCCGAGATCTCAGGCCTCTGGGCGAAGGTGAGCTCGTTCTTGCCAAGGATTTCCTTGACCATGTCCGCCGACGAGATGACAATGGTCAGGATCTCGCCTAGTTGGAGGCGCATGATCGGCCCGTGTTTCCTGGCCAACTCCCGGAGCGAGTGGTGTGGGAGCGACCCTGTCATCTGGTGAAGGTTCCCCAGAAGGGGGAGCATCTTCGGCCCTGGAGGCAATTTCGAAGAAGGGTCTTTGGCATTAGTGGATTTTTTCCATTTCTTTAGAATGAGGAAGAGGAAGAGGAGGGAAGCGAAGATGACAGAAGGAGAAGGCAACAGGATTGCCATTGAAGAGAATATTGTCATTGCTGCCGAGGAAGGAAGTCGTACGTTCGCTCGCAAGGCTTCAGACGTGGTATAAGCTCTTCTTGTGCTCTGACTTATATAGTCGATGGATATTAATAAAATAATGATGGGGTTTACATCTATCTTTGACTTTTGAAGTTAAGATGCATTAATTCATGGAACGGTCTCTCTTCTGAAAAATCGCCTTTGGCTTACTAAAGCTGGCAGCTAAGAATTGCAAGAAAAGTCCTAAAATTATTATATTTTTATTAATTAAGTCTTAAATCTTTTAATTGTATCAACTGAATCCTAAATTTTTTCACGTTTTATCAATTGAGTCCATCTGCCTAATTTGGAACGGAAACTGCTAACATGGATGTCGGACGTCCTACGTGACACAGTTTGACTATGACGTAGGCATTTTTAATAATTTTTTCAATTTTTCATAATTGTTTTGTGGTGTTTTCTTCTCTTATCTTTCCATTCCTTTACTTTTTATTGTTTTTTGAAGTGAGGGCTGGCAACCCTCACCAACTCTAGGTGAGCCACGCCGCCCTCACTCCAAAAAGCAAAAATCAAAGTAAAGAAAAGGAAAAAAAATCATAAAAATTTAAAATATTATTAAAAATATCAATGTTAGTAATTTTCGGCCAATTCTTCTTGCACACGCATGATGAATTCAAGCTTCATTTTAGAATTTCATGATGAACAAATAGAGATTGGGTCATTAACTTATGTGCCACAACAAAACTTCTGTGTGCTTTTGGAGCTCTATCGATGATGCCATTTATTTAATTTAATTATGGTATGTTAAGATTCATAAATTTCTCTTTTTTTCTCTTTTGAAATTATATCGTCGTTAGGATGGGATGAGGGTCCTCGATATTGCTCGGACAACATGTGAAAAAGTATTGGGTCATATATATCATAGGACAATCTAGACTATGAGGCATTTGTATTTTCAGCAGAATGAATGTTTGCGTACCATGCGACAAGTTTATTGATACACCTGTTGAAAACTCAACTTAATTCAGAGTCTGACCATGGACCATTGACAACATTGACAATTCCATCGCATAAGCATGTGGCCTTTGCCGGAGAATAGTTTACGATTAGCCACCATAGCAGGACCTAAGCAAATCACTAAAAAGTTTCCATCCGGGACATTGTCCAAACTTCGGGATCCCATGGATGTAAAGAAGAAAGAGGGTATTCCCACCTCCCACGGAAAAAAAAAAGATTTGAGATGACATGGCGTGTGGGCATTGGCACATTAAAATAAGGATTGCATCTATGGAGCCTGCCATCACTACAATGCACGGATAGGTTATAGACCCTTATTGGAGTTTTGACTCCCTTCCTTTGATGATGTTACTCTTAACCGAACACCAAACATTCAAAAGAAGCACCTGATTTATCAATCACATTTCAAGAAATAAAATTAAAATACCCGATCATTTGGGGGGTTCTAATGCGTTTTTTTCTCTAGATTACAAATTTGAATAATGGAATGAGTTCTATGAACAAATAATGCAAAGCATACACCGACATCAATTTACTAGATTGAGTTATGAAGTTATTTTTGCCGTATCACTTAATAAATTAATTGAATGTGTAACCCAATTTCTAACTCCTCTAGAGCTACTCTATATAAAAAAATGGGTATTAGAATATGGAAGCCTAGGTAGATGTTTTCTAATAACAATAATAACCATGAAGAAAGATCAAATTGGGTTGGATGAGATGGCATGTTGGACCTACCGAGAATGCTCTCAAATCGACGTGGGTCAGCAATTTCTGCTGGCTGCTTGGAAAGGTTGGCGGCGGCCCAGAAAAATGATACCTATAGGTATCATTTTTCTGAGCCGCCGCCAACCTTTCCATATATAGTATTTGTCTTTCCAAGGAATGTGTCTCTATGTTTGCTTGCGAGTACCTTGGCAGATTTAAATGTTTTTGGAATGATTTTTCAACTACAAAATCGTGCAACTTCATCTTTATTTTCATCTAAATGGAAAAATTATCCAATTTAGGGGAGTCAATGGGTCGGGTCGGGTCGGGCTTTCTTGATACCCGACCCGACCCGAAATCTGAAGGGTCATACTTGACCCACCTAGACCCGCCCAAGACCCTATTCACCGTACACCCCAAGGCCCGGGTCGGGTTAGGCCGGGTCGGGCCGGGCTTCGGTTTTTTTTTCCCAAATAATCGATCCAAGAAATAGAGAAAAAGAAATTAACTGCAACTGCACTGGTGCCGAACCTTTGGGCACGCCTCGAATCAGAAACCACTCTCCCATCAGATCCGACCACAACATAACTTGCTCTTCTCTCTACATCAAAAGCGCACAGGAACAAAGAAAGAGAAGAAGTAATCAATACCCAGAAAGGAAATCAAGTTCCAGCATTCCCACGCAATGCGATTCGGCTCTCTCTCTCTTAACTAAACATGTGAATCAATCAACCGCATTTCTTTCATTTCTCGAACTATAGAGATCGACCCAAAAGGCACAATCCGGTGAACATGCCAGCTACGCTCCGTCCGTGACCAAGCGAGGACTAATTTACGAAATTCGCAACGGAACAGCGCCAAGAAAACCTAGGGAAAAGAAGCCAACCCGAGAGAGATCTTCCGAAGGGGAGCTTGACCCTTTTGGAGTCGAAGGATTTGGAGAGCGATAGAGCCGTGGAAGCCCCGAATCCCTGGAAAACCGCGGCGGCCATGGGAGATGTTGCAGCAGAACCCGCAAGAAATGACGAGAGAGAGAGAGAGAGAGAGAGAGAAGAGAGCGAAGGGAAAGAGAGAGAAGGGTGATGTTTTATACGGGGAGGGAGAGAGTGAATCGAGCGGAGAAATTGAGAGGGAGAGGCGTTGGTTGTTCAACCCCGCGCAGCAAAAGGGAGCAGATCTAGAGGCGAACCCTAACAGAGGCGTTGCAGAGCTAGAGAAAGAGAGAGAGACCGACCTCGAGCAACGGCGACGGCGACGGCGACGAGCGAAGGATGCAAAGACGATGATCAACGGAAGGAGTAGATGAGGCGAGGTGAGAGAGCAGACGACAATGGCGATGGCGATTGGCGACTAGAGTTTGAGAGAAGGAGATGGGCCGGCCCAGAGTCTTAATGGGTCGGCCTGACCCTACCCAACCCTAATAAAACCCCAAATTTTAGGGTCATATTCAAAGAAGATTAAGGCCCGACCCCAAAATACCCCAAATTTTGGGGCCGGACCGGGTTTTATTGACACTTCTAATCCAATCAATCCTAAATATATTATGCAAATGTCAATTTAATTTTAAACTTTTCTAGTTTGTCTATTTAGTCCCAAACTTCATCTTTATTTTCATCTAAACAGGACAATTATCCAACCAATCTTAACTCTGTTGTTGAAATATCAATTCATTATTAAACTTTTCGATTTCACCAATTTAGTTTTAAACCTCTTTGTGGGAAAATTTAATGTAAATTGGTATATGCACAACAAATTTATGACTGATTGAATAATTTTCGCCACTGTTACCCATCAGCCAATCAATATAGAGAAGCCAACGGTAAGTCTATAAACATATACATATATAGAAAAGGGGTGGGGGGTGGTAATTGTGTGTAAGGTTATTAGGAATGCCATTTCTTGGATCATGAAACATTAATTTTAATGCCCAACTTAACAAAGAAAATTCCTCAAACCTGGCATGATATGGAGAAGCATCACAAGACAAGAAGAAAGTTTGTTGCACAATCCATCGACAACAATCCCACCAAAACCCACCATTGAAACGACATTATCTACTTTGATTTCAAATTGCTCGGACTTTCACGGCTAAGAAGTACAAGACTTATTTGCCAATAATTATCCAAGTTATAACGATGTGAGATCAAAGACATATCAGACACACAACATCCTTCTGATCACGATACCATTATAGGCAATCTGACTTGCATCCACAATCAGTATTACCGATATTATCTGTTCTACTTATAGCTCATCGATTTTAGGGCAACATTGTAACGTTCCTTACTAGTGTCAAATTCCAAACTTATCTACCGGTACAGCAGCGTGAGATCATCAACATATCTGGCTCAGAAAACGAGGATAAACAGATGAGAGAAGGAAGTCCCCATCCACATCTTGCGAGGAACGAAGTCCGACATGCCCTTGCCCCCAAGTTGCCAAAGCAACAACGTGGGTTTGAATAATGGGAGAGAACGTCCCTTCGTTGAATTCGAGAATTCAGGATTTTTCTTCCAACAAATTCAATGGCGCCGATTTGACAAGTCTTCTGATTTTTGCTACGTATATGAAGTCAAAGATTTTGATTTTCATAACTAGGGATGAGTCACTGATTGCACCAACCCACACACACTGAACTTAGTTAAGCCAAAAGGACCGAGAAATGAAAGGCATATTCCACGGGAAATAAATTAAGCGTAAAGTAAAGTTCTGTTTGTTTAGCGAAAAAAAATTGATGATTAAAAAAATATTTACCTAAAAATGATCGTTTATATTGCTAAAAAAAATTAGTTAATGAAAAATATTTTCATTATCGATGATAATTTATATCTAAATATTTATGTAAATAATGATAAAAAAATTATTTTGATTTATTTTTTTAAGTGGTCATTATTAAGAAAATATTTTTTAAATAATTTATTTTCGCGAAACAAACGGAGCTTAATAAATTTATTTTCTACATATATGTGTGGATGCACTCAAGTGCAACGACGGACCGAAAATTTGAGGTTAGAGGAGGCGAAATAAAAAAAAAATTCAGTTATATATTATATATAAATTTTTTCGAAAAAAATTTCCTCTTAAAATATGAGAAAATTTTTACCTGGAGAGCGGGGGCCACCACTAGCTCTCTAAGTCTTTGCCGAAGCTTGAGCGAAGGCAGAGAGGATCAAAAGTTACTTTGGGATCAAATTCTTATGGTCAAAATTTTGAATAAATGTTGTAGGATTTTTTTTTTAATAATTCATCGCTCCATACCGGTAGATATCTAAAGAAGTAGGTAAGTCAAAAAAACGAGCGTTGGTAAAAGTGTTTGTTGGTCATCCGATTCCAAGTATAATGATAACTTGTTGACACTTTTATGAAATTACCAATTCTTTTTCATATTTTAAAAATTTGCAACTTTTTTAACAATTTTTATTTGTTTTTCTTACCTAACTTATATTTGCCGACTCTTATTTGAATTTACCAATCTTTATTTGAATGATTATCGACTTCTTTTCCATATTAAATTACCATCTCATATAGGGTTATCAACTCTCATTCAAGTTACTGGCCAACTTCTATTGGCTTTTTCATTTATCGATTTTTTTTATAATTTTCCATGTTTTTATTTGTCTTTCTTACAAGCACATTCAATTTATCAACTTACCAACTTTTATTTGCATGATTTACCATCTTTTCTCCATTGATTTACCAACTAATTTTAGATTACCAACTCTCACTTGAGTTACTTGCCAATTCCTTTCGGTTTTTTCCCCTAAATTTACCAACTTTTCTATTAAGTTACCACTTGTATTTGCTTTACTTAAGAACTAGTTAAATCTACCAATTCTTTTTATAAGTTACCAACTTCAGTTAGAACGGTTATCAACTTTTCTTTGATTAATTAAGTTACCAAATACTTTTGCGTTACTATTTAGAAGGGCAAGATAATTTAGTATCCAAGAAAAAGTCAAGTCCATATGAAAAAAATAGTAAATTCAAGATATTGCGCCAAAGTTGACCTAAAATATCACTTTCAATAACACTAAAATGAAACATATCATTGTCTTGAAACGAGCCCAAAAGAATTTTGATGGGAAAGTCTGCCCGATGAAACTTCTCCAATCACCCATGATATTTTCTAAGTAGCAACCAAAGCCATTGCATCTTTGATTGTAAAGTCCCGTGCATTCGTCACTTTTTGTCGTCAGTCAAGAGAGACAGCATTAAGTGATTCATAAGACAACATTTGACTCCAGATGATGGCCGCCTTGTGCAATTATATTGAATACTCCTTTGGAGCACTTGGCTTTCTTGAAAAGAGCCTGATTGTTACCACGATGTTTTGATGCATATTGTATTATTTATTGAATGATGGTCAAAATCAAATGAAGCATTGCAAATGACGTTGCCCTATGAATAGGCTAAACTTAAATCTCTTTACAGATCCAATTTCGTCAAGCAAGAGATAAATCATTCAATGGCCGAAAAAACCATTCAATCCTTGAAAATTATTGCTTGAATCGATTGGTCAAAGGAAAATATTTTCATTTTGGATAATAATTTATGTTCAAACATTTTCGTGGACAATAAAACTATAGAGAAAGTTTGATGTCCGGCTAAAGTTAATAAAAAAATGATTGGGCTTTATTGGCAATTTGATCAAAATTAAAGGGTACTCGAGTAAGAAAAGTTGTTGAAGAAAGGGAGAGTATCAAAGGAGCTAGACAACGTGGACCGGCCTACCTCATTGCTCTTTCCTACAATCAAGCCCAGTTGATGCTTTTTCAGTGGAGCAAAGGCTTGAGTTTGATGCACAACCTTCTAGTATTTCATTTCCATCTTAAAGCTTTGAGTTGCTTAGACTTCCCCTCCATTTGTTTTGCGAAAAATTAATGATGTGAAAAGGTTTTTTCCTTAAAAAAATCGCTTATATCGCTTACAAAAATAAATGAGCGAAAAATACTTTCGTCGTCCGCAAAAAAATGTTTAGACAAATTGTCGTCGACAATGAAAACATTTTCAATTGAGTGATTATTTCAAGCAATACAGGCATGATGACAAGAGAGGATAACTAACTAGTTTCATGAATGCAACATCAAAGTGCACGGCGTGGTGACAAGAGTGGTGTCGTGAAAGGGATGAAAGAGATATTTTAATCCATGGATGAAAAAGATCTGGCAAGGCTCGAACTCACCGGTCGCTGGCGAGCTCGGCCTCGCCTAGTATCGGCGAGGCCTCACCAGCGGCCGACGAGGTCGAGCCTCGCCAGCGGCCGGCGGGGCCAACCTCGCCGGCTTCCGCCTCTAGCCAGTCGCCAACCCGGCGACCTACTAGAGGTTGAAGATGAAGAATATTAAGGAAAAAAAAGAAAATAAAAGAAAAAAACTTAATAAAAAATTTGAAAAAATAAAAAATAATATTTAAAAATTAGTTGGGGTAAAATTATCACAAGTATATCAGTTTGGGGTTTTTGGTAGTCAAAAAAATAGTTCGGGATAAATTTATTACAAGTGTACCAATTTGATGTTTTTTGTGATAAAAAAAATAATTTAGAGTAAAATGTACTAATTTAAGATTTTTCGTGATATTAACCCTATTTCAAAATACTCGTTTTCCCTACGTTCGCTGGTCCCACGTTGCTTGAAAATCAATCCCTTATTTGTTTTGACGATTGGGTTTACTTTATTAGATTGTCGACAACAAGAAAAATGCGGCGGGCTTACGTGACCCATTGTGGATTTTTTTTTAAATATCCTTACCGATCCTTGGCTCTTAGTCAAACTAGTTGTCGTAGCCAGTCGTTTCTTATTTGATCTTCTAGTTGTTATGGTGTTTTATTTTCCTAGCCGTTTTCTTATTCTCCTCTTCCATGTTTAGTGCATCGAAAACACTATATGTAACACTCTCCTCTCGTATTTTCTCTACTAATTTTACATTTCTCATCATTCCTATTTCGTTCAGATACTTCGGTGCACACTAATATCGAAAGTTTTAAAGAAGATAATCATGTTCTTTCGAGGGGCGAAAATTATCTTAAAAACAATGCTTACTTGTCTCAGGTATCTGGGAGCTTTGAATTTGGTGGTTCTCGGCATTTTCACAACAATAGGAGTATTTGAATTTAGTTGGAATTTTTCCAATTGAGACGCTAGGTACTTCCCAAGTACTTTTCTTCTGCTTTGACCGTCGAAACTCTCTTTCTTATATGGTCAAGTCTCATAAAATAGACAAGTGAATGAATGAAATTTTCAGCTGTAAATAAAAGGGTTTGGCTTCGAGTGTCACCACTAAAGGAAAGTCGAAAGTAAATAGTATTATCACATAAATCGAGCATTTCCTCAAGTTATGTGCGATCATTACTCATTCAACAAGCGTTAAACAGTAGCACCTCATCAGTTCGTAGTCTCGTATCGACATATCATGCGAGATAAGCATTAATAAGATGACATATTCCCTTGAAGAATGAAAGGGATCGTTGGACCGCATGGCATTTTTTGAAATCAACGTTTTGTTATACTATGCACATTTTGCTTAATCTATCCAAGATCCGAGAGCGAGATCTATAGAGCACATCATTCTCTCTCAGTTCGCAACTCAAACGTACATAAGGGATGCTTTTATAAGTCACATGGTCATAAATTATGCAACTATATCAGCCAGTACACCATAAATAGCATCGTTTTCCCAATTATTGATAACAAAAAAAAACGGGGCTCTATAACTTTAATTATGGTAACTTTCCAATTATCACCAAATCAAAGCAGCAACAACTAGTTACCGGCGCTATATCCATATTTCCAGATTTTTGACTTCTCATCAAATTTCATTTCTGAAAACTACAAGTTACTGCATGCCACTGTATTTTTTTTAATTATTCTTTTTTTTGGTAAGGATTAATTATTCTTTTTTTGTCCCTTTTGTATGTAAAAATCTATGATAGTTGAAAAAAAACTGCTTTGAAAGGAATAAAGCAAAAAAAAGACAACATAAGATCGGCGTGATTTATCAGTTGGTCATTAAGGAAGATAGTCAATGGTCAAACATAGGAACATTATTTTGTCTGATTGCGCGTCTGAAGCGAAGTAAGTCTCAGGCTGGCGGGCTGATGATTATGAATATTGTTTTTAACTACGTGCCAAAAAAATCCTCTCGTCGAACGTCAATCCGCAAGTGCATGCGACATGCATGGAAGTTCCATGTGTCCGGTCAAGAGGTGAGAACTTCTCTGCATTAGCCAACACTTGATGAGTTTTTTCAACCCTAGTGATGAATTGACATGTAATTAGTCAAGTAATTACGGCTTAAAGCAACGAGTTGCCTATGTTGAATTAGTCTTATCAATGCCTACATATATATTGTTAGCTAGGAGTGTAAAATTCAAAAGCACACAAATCTCGTCTGTGGAGTTTCAATGGACCTTAAATCCATTTCAGTATCTCTTCTCCCATCGGTTTTGAGCTTTGAGTTGGACTTTCCAATACAATATCATAAATAGGCCTACCCCAGATTCATGTTGCGTGTCAAGATCCTTGTTCGCTAGCGATCCATAATTGTTGTTCTCGGTCCGAGTTGTATGCAAGAGGAGGCGCAAAAGTATCCACATTGCTCGTTCATGGAATTTGAATAGATCTTAAACTTTGATTATTTCGCGAAAAATGAATAATTTTGGAAAATATTTCCTTAAAAATTATCGCTTGAATCAATTAGTCAAAGGAAAATATTTTCATTTGGGACGATAATTTATGTTCGAACATTTTCATGGGCAATAAAACTATACAAAAAGTTTGATGTCCGGCAAAAGTTAATAAAAAAAATGATTGGGCTTTATAGGCAATTTGATCAAAATTAAAGGGTACTCGAATAAGAAAAGTTGTTGAAGAAAGGGAGAGTATCAAAGGAGCTAGACAGCGTGGGCCGGCCTACGTCATTGTTCTTTCCTACAATCAAGCCCAGTAGATGCTTTTTAGGTGGAGCAAAGGCTTTGAGTTAGACGCACAACCTTCTAGTATTTCATTTCCTTCTTAAAGATTTAAGTTCCTTAGACTTCCGCTCCATTTATTTTGCGAAAAATTAATAACGCGAATTTTCCCTAAAAACAATTACTTGTATCGCCTACAAAAATAAATTAGCAAAAAATATTTTCGTTGTCTGCAAAAAATGTTTAGATAGAAATTGTCGTCGACAATGAAAATATTTTCAATTAACTGATTATTTCAAGCAATATAGGCACGGTGACAAGAGAAGATAACTAACTAGTTTCATGAATGCACCACCAAAGCGCAGGGCGTGATGACAAGAGTGGTGCCATGAAAGGGATGAAAGAGATATTTTAATCCTTGTTTGAAGCACAGTGACAATTTGATCAATGTATAGTAGAGCTATCTCTGGAAGATACCCTTGAAGCTGATGGAGGTGTGACTTGGCTCGAGAGTTTCAAGCTCACATGTGACCATGAAAGCTTTTTCATATCATAAAACTAATCACAAAACCTACTTTCGGATCCTCTCTGTTCTTTTTTTTTTTTTGTGAATTACTGGCAACTATACAAGGCTTGAAACCTCGTATCGGCAGTCGTGTTCGACTTACCCCTTCGACAGCTTACGATAAAGACCAAATGCAACAATCTCATCCTTTCTTTGTCAACAAAGTAAAATCCCATCACGAATATCCAATTACATACATGGCTTAATTTAGATAAGTCCAATGCCGATTACAATGCCAAGTATATGTGCGCTCTTCTCTTCCCACGCGCGGGAAGTGCGACACTAAAGAACATTGTTTTGCTCTGTCAAACTATGAATTATCAACATGTATTGTAAGAGTTGGCAATGTGGTTCACATTGTGCAGCGGAGACAATTGCATATATATAAGCTGTATATGCGAAAGAGTAAATCCTAAGAGAGTAACGCTATCACAATACGTGCATGTCGAGGATGGCTGCTTCGTATTTGCAAAACTTCATGAGGACTTTACTCTCTGTTTCTCTTCTCAGTTTTGCGTTCTCTTTGGATGAGGTTTATGCACAAAGAGTGCAATACAAGTCTGAGAGCCACCACATCTTCGAAGTCAGCTCGCTATTGCCTTCTGCTTCTTGCACACCTTCATCTACTAGTACTAACAAAACCCTCTCTCTCTCTCTCTCTCTCTCTCTCTCTCTCTCTCTCTCTCTCTCTCTCTCTCTCTTATTTGTGTGATGATTTACCTTTTGATTCTTTATTGTAATATTGTCATTTTAATTCTTCATTGTTGTGATTGCCCTTTTGATTCTTATCGTCATGATTATTTCTTTCGATTCTTCGTTGTCATATGCAATTCCTAAAGTGATTTCTCATTCTTGCGCATTGACTAATTATATTTAATATATATGTAAACGTAATGTAATACATGTAATGTGGCTAAATCTCATTAATTTGTGATAATATATGATATCCTGTCTCAGTGATTAGTCAATATCTCAATTACCGCATCACCTCAGATAGGGTGTCGTCAATCTATGTCGGAATCACATTAATTTAATTCTACATTAGATTAGCTCCTGCAAGCTCTCATAGTAATATCTTGATGTAGGTGGTATCTGGAATTCGTCCCTACAAGTAGTGCACAAGCACGGTCCGTGCTCTCCGCATGCTCGAGCCAAGCCAAATGCGCTCAACCACGCAAAAATCCTGGTCGGAGACCAATTGAGGGTCGATTCGATTAGATCGAAGATCTCAACGAGCTTAGGAGGCTCAAAGGCCGCTCTCCCGGCCACACTCAGCATCGCATTCGACTTAGTCGATTATGTTGTGACAGTTAGCATCAGCTGGACACAGTCGAACCTCACGCTCATCTTCAACACAAGCAGTGACCTCACTTGGACTCGGTGTGAGCCGTGCTTAATCTGCTACCCTCAATCTGATATGATCCTCAACCCGTCTCACTCCTCGTCCTACGCTAATACGCCGTGTACCTCACCCGTGTGCAGTGCTTTCGGATCAGGTACATATCTTTCAAGTTCACATAGTTCTCTCTTTTTTCTAAACAAGGATTGTGCCTCAAAAGATGATGATTGTATTCAATGAGAGCAGGTTGCTCCGACTTGACTTGTAATTACCAAATAAGTTACGGCAATGGTTCAATTTTGTCTAGGAACCTCACGACAGATACGTTGATGTTGACGTCCATGGATGTGGTAAGGAACCTCCTATTCGGGTGTGGCGAAATCAATTTTGGCCTCTTTGGCAAAGTGGCCGGCCTGCTTGGACTCGCCCGGAACGGCTTGTCGATCGTGGGATAAACCGCGAGCAAGTATAGCTGATATTTCTCGTATTGCTTGCCCTCATCGTCTAGCTCAACGGGTACTTAAAATTTGGCAAGACTAATGAATCGCCTAAGTCGTTAACCTTCACACCAATGGCAACAATTCCAGGAAGCTCATTATTCTATGGCATCAACATAGTGGAAATCCCGGTAACCGGGACTAAATTGCAAATCCCGTCAACAGTCTTCTCGAAGGTTGATGCTATCATTGACTCCGGGACCGTCATCACGCGATTGCCCCTGACGGCATACAATGCCATGAGGACCGCTTTCCGGAAGGAGATGGCGAGCTACAACAGGGCAAAGAGCTTCGAAATCTTGGACACTTGCTATGATCTCCGTGTTGGAGTTGGCGAATATTTCAGGGACCCTTGTTTCTCATACCGAGTATGCCCACATGAACTTAGGGAAATCGAAGTATGATCCGACAACATGTGAGCCCTGCGCACAGAATGCGGGAGTTCGGGGGCAGTGCCCCCAACACAGGGGTTCCGCTCGCTGGCGAACGGACGGCGGCCCCGCTCGCTGGTGAGTGGGCAAGGGTTTGGGGGCAGTGCTCCCGAAACAATATCGGGTTTGTTGGCCCGTTTGTTGTGGGGTTAAAGAGATTTGGATAGACTTGGGCTTTAGGCCCATTTTTAGTCCCATATATATTGTACTCATATGAGAGATTATTGTAACGAGTGATTGTGGTTGTAAACCTAAATTATGGTGGAATCCCTTTGTAGGACATAACCCTATTCGGGGGTGAACATGAGTAAATTCGTACATCATTTAATTTTCTTCTATTCTCTGCGTGATCGTTCTAATTCGATTAGCAATACAACCCCATCAATTGGTATCAGAGACAAGGTCGAGGAATTAGGATTTATCTAAGATGTCAGGATGGTCACGAATTGAGATAAAAAAAATTCGATAGGACGCGGTTCAACCTGTGGAAGATGAAGATGGAGGATCTACTTTGTGATCGAGATCTCTGGTCAGCAATCGTAAGAAAAAGGCCGGTTATTGCGACGACTAGTGTCATGATTGGCAAGGAAGCGGATGCAACTTCCAAACAGCCAAATCCAAAGGAGATTGAGGACTGGGATCGAATCGATTGGAAAACAAAGGGTTTGATTAGGCTTTGTCTCGAAGATTCCATTCTAACGAACGTGATGAACGAACCTACAGCCAGGGATTTATGGTAGAAATTGGAGTTGTTGTACCAAAGTAAATCGCTCGTAAATAAGTTGTTCTTAAGAAAGAAACTATATAATCTTCAGATGCATGAGGGCGATTCATTTTTTGCACATCTATATAACTTTAACACGTTGATAAGTCAACTCGTATCAATCGATGTTAAGTTTCAGGATGATGATAAGGCGATAAGACTACTCCGTTCACTGCCGGATTCATGGAATAACGTAATTGTGGTAATCGGTGGTGGGGATAAGGAATTGTTGTATGATAATGTGTGTTCGGCCTTGTTATCAGAGGAGAAACAAAGAAAGGGGTCAGGGAATTCTAGTAAAGAGGCGTTGGTAGCTAGGGGTAGGCCAGCAGAAAAGGCTCTAAATCAGAAATGGTCCATATCCAAATCTCATGGATGATCAAAGAGTAGGGAGAGAAGGATACAGTGCTAGAGATGTCAAGAGTGGGGTCATATGAAGCGAGATTGTAAAAACAAGCCTGTTTCTAAGAAAGAAGCTAAATCATCCTCGGGCAAGAAGGAGGACAAGACAGGAGTTATGTATATGGCTGCTGCATGTATGGCGCAGTCAGACAAGGATATTTGGTTCATCGACACCGGTGCTTCATATCACATGACGCCTCATAGACACTGGTTTTGTAAATATGAGAAATATGATGGTGAAGATGTTGTGCTCGGAGATGATACTGCAGTTCAGATTGTCGGGCATGGCAAGGTGAAGCTGAGGATGAGTAATGGCATAGTGAAGACTCTTCCAGACGTGATACACATACCCTCAATGAGTAGAAACCTGTTATCAGTCGGTACAATGGCTGATTCAGGGCTTACTTTCAACTGTGATAAAAATTCGTGCAAGATGACTCGAGGTTCTATTGTGATTGCACGAGGAGTCCATTATGTAACGTTGTACAAGCTGCTCAGGAAAAAATGATTGTTGATGGCGGGTTCGTCTCTGAAAAGGCAAAGGAAGATGCATACGACACGTCCATGTTGTGGCATCAGAGGCTAGGGCATATTGGTGAAAAGGACTTGTCTACCTTAGCTTTAAGTCAAATGGTAGAGGGAGTACCACAATGCTCTATGGGTTTTGGGTTCTGTGAACACTATCTTCATGGAAAATAGAACCGAATTAGTTTCCAACACACCGGTACGAGAGCAACAGAGATTCTAGAGATGATTTACAGTGATGTTTTCGGGCCTACTTCGACTCCATCTATTGGAGGATCCAGGTACTATACATCATTTATAGATGATTTTTCGAGATATAGTTGGATTTATTTTATTAAAAGTAAATCAAATGTATTTGAAAAATTTCGAGAATTTAAGGCTTTGGTTGAAAATCAATTAGGCAAGAAAATCAAAATATTTCGTATGGATAACGGAGGTGAATTATGTTCGGACAAGTTCGAGTAGTTTTGTGTAGATAATGGTATCGTGAGGCAGAAAACGACCCTATATACGCCTCAACAGAATGGGTTGGCCGAAACATTAAATCAGTCACTCATAGAAAAGGCAAGATGCATGCTGAGTTGGGTAGGTCTGGATCCTGAATTTTGGGCAGAAGCTGTAGCCACGGCTAGTTATTTGAAGAACCGGTCACCAACCTCATCAGTGAAGGACCGTACACCATACAAGGCAGTGCTTGGGAAGAAGCCGAATCTATCACATGTTCGGTTGTTTGGGTGTGACGCATGTGTTCATGTACCCGAGGAGAAAAAAGGTAAGCTTGACAATAAGTCTGAGAAGAACATATTCGTCGGATACAAGGAAGGGGTCAAGGGCTATAAGCTATGGAATCCAAAATCAAATATCATCGTATACAGCAGGGATGTTGTCTTTCATGAAACACAATCTCAGGCAAGCATACAGAAAAGTGATGAGCCCAAGAAAAATGTTAGTATTTGAATAAAGTCCTAAGACTGAAACTGTAGAGACGGCTCCACAAGAAATACCAGCAGAGTCTGATTCTGATCCGGAGCAAGGGGACTTGATTAATGAAGTCGAGGATGCAGATTCGGATGAAGACCCGGACACCAATAGCATGCCGATTCTCAGGAGATCAACACAGGAAAGGCGAAAACCACTTCGGTACTCACTTAGTGCATTGAGTACGTTTCATGCCTTAAGCATTACCAGAGATAATCCTAGTTCTGTAAAAGAGGCGAGATCCGTGGATGACGCAAATCAGTGGGAGCTCATAATGATAGATGGGATGCAATCGCTTGATCAAAATGAGACATGGAGCTTATGTAAATTGCCTAAGAATAGAAAGGCAATTGGGTGCAAATGGGTACTCAAGCGAAAGCTGAAACCAGATGGAACCGTGGAGAAGTACAAGGCAAGGCTTATGGCCAAGGGATATTCTCAGATAGAGGAAATTGACTATGACGAGGTTTTCTATCCTGTGGCAAAATTGACCTCGATACGGTTTGTTCTGTCCATAGTAGCTGCATACAATCTTGAGGTGGAACAGATGGATGTAAAAAGAACTTTCCTTTGTGGAGATTTGGAGGAGGAGATTTATATGAGGCAACCAGAAGGCATTGAAGCAAAAGGAAAGGAGAATCCGGTATGCAAACAAAAAAAGTCCCTATATGAGCTGAAATAGTCACCAAGAATGTGGTACCATAAGTTTAATACGTACATGCTCCAGCTTGATTTTGTGCCTTCAAATTCTGATCACTACATTTATGTAAAGAGGGCGGGCAATTAGTTTGTCATTCTCACGCTATACATAGATGATATGCTTTTAATCAAGAATAGCGTGAAGATGGTGAAATTCGTGAAAAATTTGTTGGCTAGGAAGTTCAATATGAAAGATTTGGGGCCTGCAAATTTTATTTTGGGTATGCAGATTATGAGGGACAGCGGGAAATGGAAGCTCTGGCTAAGGTAAGAGAAATACATCAAAGAAATGTTGAAGAAATTCAACATGACGGACTGCAAGCCTGTTGGTACCCCCATACCTTTAGGGACCAAATTATCTGCGGAACAGTGCCCTAAAACAAATAAGGAGACTGAAGAGATGGCCTGAGTTTTGTACGCAAGTGCAGTGGGTAGCTTGATGTACGCTATGGTGTGCACGCATCCAGATATAGCCCAAGCAGTGGGAGTCTTGAGCCGATATATGTCCAACCTGGGTAGAGAATATTGGAATGCAATAAAAAGGGTTTTCAGGTATCTTCGTAGAACTTAAAATTTTTCTTTATGTTTTGAAGGTACAGGGAATGGAAACATCCTCGATATCGTAGGCCATGTAGATGCAGATTCGGGTGGAGATATTAATAGTAGACGGTCCACTAGCGGGTATGTTTTCACATTATTCGGGGTTGCAATGAGTTGGATGAGTAGGAGGCAAAGCATGGTAGCGCTCTCTTCTACGAAGGCTGAGTACTTGGCTCTTACTCATGCCGGAAAAGAGGCCATATGGTTACGATGGTTGTGCTTGGAGCTTGGTTTTGAGCAAGGTGCCGTGAAAGTGAGATGCGATAATTAAGGGGCTATTTATTTAGCTAAGAATCCAGCGTTTTACTCACGTACAAAGCACATCGACATTAAATATCACTTTATCCGAGAGAAGGTGGAGAAGAAAGTGATTCGGTTTAAAAAGGTCGACACTGTGAAAAATAGTTCAGACTTCCTTACTAAAACTGTCACGGTTGCGAAGTTTGAATGGTGTTCTGCTGCGATTGGATTGAAGAGGAGTGATATTGGAAAGACTCTCATTTGCGCGAAGCATCCACCAAGTGGGAGGATGTTGGAGTTAGCGAATACTTCAAGGACTCTTGTTTCTAATACTAGGTATGCCCACATGAGCTTAGGAAAATCGAAATATAATCTGACGACATGTGATTCCTATGTATGGAATGCAGGGGTTTGGGGGTAGTGCCCCCGACACTAGGGTTCCACTCCCCAGTGAGCGGACGACGGTC
This sequence comes from Syzygium syzygioides, assembly GCA_031216285.1. NCBI lineage: Eukaryota > Viridiplantae > Streptophyta > Magnoliopsida > Myrtales > Myrtaceae > Syzygium > Syzygium syzygioides. The sequence goes on from CM062249.1 coordinate 43,339,357, forward strand.
CCCCTTGCCGGTGAGCGGGCGGGAGTTCGGGAACAGCGCCCCCGAAACAATATCGGGTTTGTTAGCTTGTTTGTTGTGGGGTTAAAGGGATTCGGATAGGCTTGGGCTTTGGGCCCATTTCAAGTCCTATATATATTGTACTCGTATGAGAGATCATTGTAATGAGTGGTTGTGGTTGTAAACTTAAATTATAGTGGAATCCCTTTGCAGGATGTAACGAAACCCTATTCGGGGGTGAACCTGGATAAACTTGTGCATCATTTAATTTTCTTCTATTCTCTACGTGATCATTCTGATTCAATTAGCGATACAACCCCATCACTCTACAACACAAAGTCAGTCGCCGTCCCAAAGATAAGGTTCACCTTTAGTGGAGGCGCGTTCATGGACTTGGATCATAGCGGCATATTGTACACCATAAGCGATTCGCAAGTCTGCCTCGCGTTCATTTTTAACAGCGACGACACTGACATTGTTGTCTACAGAAATGTGTAGCAAAAGACGTTCGAGGTGATCTATGATGTTGCCGGCGGACAACTAGGTTTTGCCCCTAATTGTTGTCCATAAACTACAACTATAGAGCCACAAAAATAGACATAAAAAATAAAGAATTTGTCGTCTTTATGATGTCACATTTCGGGTCTTATGGAAGTTGAGAAATAATTTGAAGAGTCTAGTTTGAAATGTGTTTATGTTGGATTGTGGCTGTCCAGTGTATAAATAGTAATGTGGCTCTCTTCTACTCTTATGGAAGCTGCCTTGTTCTCTCTTGTTCCTTTTTTTTTTTTGAAACAGTGTTCTCCCTTGTTCAAGAAGTGACATATTGTAGATCTTTCTTTCACTAAACTTTCCTTTGGCTTGCTCATTTTTGTCATGGATATTTCTTACATGAACCCGATTTATGTGAGCCGTACTCCCATGAATCGTGAAATCAGGTGAGCACCCTCCCGATATGGTGTTTCATGTGACTTGGGCATACATGAATTGTGATTGCGCATGTAATAATTACTCATTTTTACGATCAGAACGACAGAATGAAAAAGCTAAAAGTCACGTCTTCTCAGAATTGATTTTGTGTTTTAACAAATGGAATCCCTGATAGAATGAAGCTAGTACCACACATCTGATGATCAAAGAACTAATCAGTCAAATGCAGTAACAAGAAAATGTAGTGCATAGGGAGTTCGCCGAGTAGCTTTTGACCACATGAGCTCGTTTATTAACTTTGGGCAAATGCAATTGCATTTCCAAAGGCCTTTGGTCCAAGGCAAGTCCGTAGGCCCTTTTTTTTTTGGTTTTTTGGTCGAAAGGTTTGGAGGCCCTTTGAAATGCTACATTTTCGAAATGAAAATACAATTTTTTTTTATCCAACTTTGCCGTCGCTTAACTATCATAATTCTGAAAATATCCCTACCTAATGTGACGTCAACAACGAGCCAAATTTGGCGTCGGCAGTCTCACCCGAGGTCATGAGACCTCAAGCGATAGCCACTTGGGTTGCCCGACCCAAGCGATAGCCACCTGAGTTCACGTAGCCCAAGCGACGGTTGCTTGAGGTTGTCGGACCTCAGGTTGCTACCGAGGCTAAGGGGATAATCGCCTGAGGTTGCCCGACCTCAGGTGAGGCAATTGACGTCAGATCTAGCTCATCAACAGCCAGATTTAGCCTTGCTAGGGGCTCGCCGATTGTCGAGTCTTGCTGGTTTTGTATTTGTTTTTATTTATAAAAAAAGCAAAAGTGATTTTCAAAATGTGATTTTGCCAAACATCATTTTAAGCCAAAATTGTCTCCTAATCCTTTTTAAAATTACAATTTACCAAGCACTATTTGAATTTTGGAAAACTCCTTTAACTTAAAAGGCATTTACGTTTTCCCAAAGCTGAACCAAATGGGGCCTAAACCCATCAACCGGCACTCTAGAGACAACACTATGGGGTTTAATGCGTTGTCCGACATCTTCATCTCCTCTGTTGGTGTTCTTTCATCCATTGAAACAGAAACTTGATATTTTTATGGGGAGGAACCCGTTTGTCTTCACTGAAATCCCAATGCAGTCTCCATTGGTCAAAGGTGTACTCGAGGAACTCCACGAATGCCGCTAAGTAGTTGCCTTGCTTTGTGATATTTGCAATCCTTCCCATCCACCACCCGTCCCGATCGTAGGTCTCCACCTTCACATTTTCCTCCATGACTACGCCTACCCTTCGTTCGGAGGCAAAGGCCGGATGAAGTTGATGCCGATGTACTCCCTCAGTTGAGTCTAGCCATCGTCAGAGAGGAGGGTGGTATACACAATAAAGGTGAACTGTGTGGATTTGGGGATGTCGCAACCTAAACCTCTCGTGGGTGCATCACTTAGGGGTTCAGCTAATAGATTATTAAGTTTAGGCCTAACTCGGGCTCTCTCAAGTCTTTACCAAATTGCGACTTAAGGTTTAAATTCTTAACATGCAAATCATTTCATTCAAAAGTCACCAACAATCTATTTTTTGATAGGTCGATTGGAAACCCAAGTGAAGTATTGGAAGAATTACTTTACTCCTACGAATAAAAGACTATGAATTCGGGGACTTTGTTACACTAGATTACTCTAATACCCTTTCGGTACCTTTTCTCTTTTATTTCAAAAAATATTTGCAAGTAGCTTAAATTGATTTTAAAGCTATTCACTAACATGCGAGGTGATTATGCGGATACACAATCAATAATAAAACACTCAATAATGCAAAGCAATAAATAAATTACAAGATAGGAACTTACCTTAAAGCAATGAAAGCATCTGCAATGTTAGTTAAAAAATCACATTGACAATCCTAATATGATTTCTAATTAACACGCAATTTCACTCAAATCTTTTTTTAGGGTTTTCTCTGATTCAGTGAAAACTAAACTTTGTACAATGCATTTTACATCTAGTATGACATACGACATAAAATTTATTTAAATGTCCTAATTCTAACAACGATTAAATGCACTATTTCTAATATGGCACGCAAATGAACCTAGACATGAGATTTCTAATGACGAGAATTAATTAATATGCAACTACTCTAATACGATATGCACATGGTATTTTTTTTCATATTTTTTTAATTTAAATTCGGAATAAATAATTAACCTAATTTAAAAATGTAATAATAAAATCCAAGAAAATATTCTAATCTATTCTAAGAAAATAATCAAAATTTATCCTAAGCATACAATATATTATCTACTCAAATTTACCTAATTTTGTTGTATTTTTTTATGGAAAGACAATTAATTCAATTCAAACAAAAGACGGAAAGAAACGATACCCAATCACAAGAATATTATCCACATCCATTTAAACAATAGATTGGCGAATCATATCTCGAGCATGAAGATCGGATTGGCCAATCTTCCGCATAATCGCGAATCATATCTTGGGCGGGAGGTTAGATTGACGATTTTCCGTGCGATTGCGAATCATATCTTGGGTGGGAGGTCAAATTGATGACCATAACACGTTATAAAATTAGGTAATAATTCATAATTTTAAGGATACTCAGGAATTCCATGGATACAATAATATTCCTCGAAAACTTACATAAAATTGCAATATTTCAAACAAGGAAGCGATATACTCGAAAGTCAAATTAAACGAGCTTTTTACCTAATTTGAATATTTTCTTTTCAAGTTTGAAAAGGCGGATGATGACGGACTCGACGGTGGCTTCACTACGAGGACACTAGTGAATTTGCTGGACGTTGGACGTTGCTGGAGTTTACACGAAATTTTTGACTTCACGGGTCAACCTGCAAATAATTTACCAAGGAATTCAAAGAATTTATCCCGGGTTTAATAAGTATTACCCGGAGCCATACACGATGAAGTACAGCACTGCAAACGCTGTAAGAGGTGTAGAACAGCAGCTCAAATGCAGCGGGTGACGCTCAATGGCTTCATGGCAAAGCAAACTCGTTGCCGTTGGGTCAAACTATTGTGGAACGGAGCAACGGGTTCACGCCTGATTATTGGAGCAGAGACGTCCTCGAGCGGGTAGGACTGATCGCGGTGGTGCAGCACGGAAGGATAGCGACAAGCGGCGATCGCGGAGGGAGCTCTTTGGCTGGACGTTGGTCACAGTCAGAGCAGCAAATCACGGTGGCTAGTGAACAGGAACACAGCGGGAGTACCAGCTTGCGATCCGGCTGTAGGTTGAAGCTCAAGCCGAAACGCTAAAGGAGAAGGACGGCAAGTCTCTCTCGCTTTCTTACTCCTCTCCTCTCTCTATGTTTCTGTACTTGTGTCGGCGTATTATGCGTGGTCTCCCCTATCATTGTGCCTGGGATATCAAAGAAAGAAAGCAAATCCTATTTCCTTTCTTGGATGCTCGAAAGATATCAAGGTTTTGTCCTTTCTTCATTTGCTTTGCCTTTTGCCTTCTGCTCACGGATCTCGAAGCACGCAGATTTTTAAAACATATTGCCTTCGCTTCTTTCCTTTGAAAATATGTCCAGCTCTTATGATCGTGATCAACCCAAATATATTCTTTGTTTTTTCACCCTTACGGTCAGAATTGCTATGCCGGACAAAATTATTTTCCAATTTTGCTCCAGTAAATGTTCTCTCACCTTGAGGATTCGGGCATGTCGTGGGTCTTGGGACAATTTTTCTTCACCGCGGGCTTAGCCCAAACTAATTAAGCTCAAAGCCATTCGCTTAAGTCCATCCGCCACCAGTCCAATGCAAATGCAACTATATGAGGCTAAATACTGATTCAAATGCTCCTAATATATATGCAATTTGACCAATTTTTTTGTCTAAGGACCGAGATCAATTCTTAATTTTTTATGCAATGAACAACTGATTAGATCGTCCCTTACCAAAAAAACAACTGATTAGATCGTCAAAATTTATATGTCAATAGAGGAACTCGACAGATTCAATGATAATATAAAGATAGGGTTTTTTTAGAGGAATTGGGCTGAAAACATTAATAAGAGAAATGAGGGATTGCAACAACTTTTTTTTCATGCGAAATAATATTTTTCACCAATTATAGCGCGAGGGAGACCCTTGTTGGCATCTCGCTTGAGTCCGGCAACCTTCGCTGGCCATTGACGAGGCTAAATGATGGCTGGTAGAGGGAAGAGGAAAAAAAAAAGAAAAATAATAGGAAAAGAAAAAACAAAAAAGTAAATGATGGAAATGTCATTCGGCCAACAAAGTCAAGCCTTTTTTTTAGACTAATATAGCCACTTCATGTCCTTATTCGAGATAAAGTCCACTTTAAGGCTTTATTTGAGAAATGATTAATACTATAAAAAAAACCCCAAACTAGTACACATGTAACAAATTTACCTCAAAGTAATTTTTTGACCTAAAAAACCCAAAACTGGTAGACAAATTTACCCTCTGTTAAAGTGGATTAATACTACGAAAATCACAAATTGGTACACACATGACAAATGGAGAGTAAAACCCAAAATCGGTACATCCGTCAACTGCCGCATGTCATTTTCCAAAACAATTTGATAGTAAGATTTAACGAAAATTAACGGATTGTCATAGGTATACCAGTTTAGGATTTCTAATCGTCAGAAAATTAGTTCGGGGTAAATTTGTCACAGGTATACCAGTTCAGGATTTTTCGTGGTATTAACCCTTCGAGAAAACGAATACACTTCGAACCCCTATTTGAGACAAGGTTCGTTTCAAGCCTTTTATTTGAGAAAATGATGAGAACTCCAGGTCCTTATTTGGAAATTTTCTCATGATAATCGTACATTCAATTGAGTTACCGCAAGATCGCTTTATATGCGGGAAATTTTTTTCCCATCTATTTCATTTCTCAACGAATACAAAGGCATTTATGTACTCATCCCTTATAAAATGTATATATAAATTTTTTTGGGCTGTATTAATCAGGGTCATTTCATCTATTAACCGTGGTTAACCTTGGAGATAATAATTAATTAATAACCGCGGAGAGTGAGCGTATAGTGTCACCACAACAATCGGAACAAAAACAAAACAAGTCGAAACCCTACGAAGAGCTCTCTCTCTCTCTCTCTCTCTCTCTCTCTCTATCTGGTTGACGAACGAAGCCGAAGCAGGAGCAGAAGAGGAAGAAGGAGGAGGAGGAGGAGGCGGCGATCATGGCGTTCACTTCTCGCCTCTTGTCCAAGTCTCGGCAGGTGAGGACCCTCCAGATCTGCGCCGCCTTCTGTTCGCTTTTTCCCTCTCGTTCTTGCTCAAATGCTGTCGCAATTTCTGCCCGACGGTGCTCTTTCTTGTTCGCACTCGAGAAAATGGGATTTCCTTTTTTTTGGCCGGGGGGGTTCTTCGATCTGGGGCTAGCAATTTGGCTTGGGTCGATGGATTTCGAGGTCCTAATTTCTAGGGATACGCAGCTTCCGGGGGCGAAGCACGCATCGATTTTTGGTCGGTGGGGTAACGGGTGCATCGTTGGTGCTCGACATTCGCTGTAGAGATCGGACTTTTGTGCTCTGCGGGCCGCCGCTATTTCGTTGATGATCTGCGCCGTTTCAGGGTGCTTCTGTGTGTTGCTTTTCGTTGCGGAGCGGGCGATTCGCTCTGGCAATTGGGTTTCTGTGCACTTGAAGGGATCTGTGCGTGGCTAGAAGTAATTGGACTAAATTTGTTGTTTTTAGTTTCTTCCTAGATGTTCCTTTTTAGTTGCTGACGAACTTTCGAGCACGTGATTAGCGTTAGGAGGTGTTTTTTTTTCCTGCTGTCTTTAGTTAAAAACAGCGACTTTAATAGGGTCGTGTCTACTTGAGATGGAAATGACCGTCGTATTGCAGTCGATTAGCGGTAGCCTTCCTGCGTGTTTTACACCACTGTTTAGTTTTCTAATAGGTTTGTCGATTTTTATTGCGGACGTTGTTTAATTTGACGTGCTTCTGCTTTTGTTCGTTCAGTTATGTGGTACTCAGACGGTTTTACTGCGGGAGCATGCTGTCCCCGTCCGTTTCTTTGCCAAAGAAGCTGCTCCTGCTGCCCTCAAGGGAGACGGTGAGTCGACATACACTTTAGTCTATCCTGCGGCATTTGTAGTGAACATCAGTGTCTTTCAGGAACATTTAGTTAGTTATCATCACTTTGCTGACAAATGCTGCATCTTTTTAAGGTTAAAAGAGAGAACAAGCTTCTTATACTTCTTAAGCTACTCTTCCACTCTGTAAAGTTTGATGCATGTAAACTTACACAAAATCTTGCCAATGCAACTGATAAGTGCAACATGAACGAAATTTTTTCCAATGGTGGCTGTGGAACATCATTGATCTGACTGAGGACTTATCTTGAGACTTCCCAGTGGGAATCTACCGGGAGAAAATAGCTGTAGAACTGAAGTAAAATTGATTTTGGATGTACTTTCATGCTTTCATAATTGAGGTAGAGAATTCCTAGCACCAAGGCTTATTACTGACAGAGTACTGGTATGGTCATTGTTAATATAGAGATGTTGAAGAATATCTTTCTGGATGTCAAGAAGAAGTTTGAGACCGCCATAGGAATTCTGAGGAAGGAAAAAATTACCATTGACCCTGAAGATCCAGCTGCAGTGGCTCAGTACGCAAAGGTCATGAAGACAATAAGAGAGAAGTAATCTTTCTGCTGCCTTTTCAGCTTATCCTTGTAACAGCTTTATCTTGCATCATGTTTCAAGCATCCTCCTTTGTTCTATTTCCTTGGAAGTAAGTGGTTTTTGTATGGATGTGCATTTTGGGTCTTGGATGAGATTGTAGATGCTTCTACTATATCTCTATTTGTTTCATTATATTTGTGGATGTTTGAAATGGATATGGAGCAGTTGGTTAGTGGTGGAACTTTTTAATGTCACTTTCACATATCAAAGAAAGCTACTTTTTGGGTGAGGATCTAATAAGTGCCATCTCTGGAGTAATTAACTCAGTTCATGAGTGCTAGACGCAGCTTGTGGTCCAGGAACATGTGTCTATCAATATGCCTCCATGTCTGGCCCTTTCCTAATTTGTCAATTAAGTTGGACTGTAGTTATCTAATCTCTTAATTGGTTGTGTTATGAATTGATTAGTCCTGGTCTTTTTGTCCCACAGGGCAGACTTGTTCTCAGAATCGCAAAGGATCCAGTATACAATTCAGACACGTACGCAGGACATACCTGATGCTCGTACATATCTTTTGACCTTGAAGGAGATTCGAATCAAGTATGTTTTACTCTGATATGTACTGCTTGCTTCTATAAGTATTTGTAACTTTGTAAAACCTGTGATTAGCTTCATTTTCTAATGGTCCAGAATTTACGCATGAACTACTTTATTGTACTATTTATTTGTTCTGGATTTGTATGAAATGCTCTGATAGTGTCTGCTCGTATATATGCTTATACACTAAGTAAAAATGAGTTGTTTTCTATATTTATTTTTAGTGAGTACTTAAAGCCAATGCTTTTTGCAGGAGAGGTCTTACTGATGACCTTGGCGCAGAGGTAATGATGATGGACGCATTGGAGAAAGTTGAAAAAGAGATTAAGAAGCCCCTTATGAGAAACGACAAGAAAGGAATGGCTCTTCTCATGGCAGAGTTTGATAAGGTCAATAAGAAGTAAGTGCTTGTGTTGCTAGGTCTTATTTCTCGGTTTTCTTGTGTAATGTGGCACATTTATGCTTGCTTTCAATTAAAGTATTTTTCCAAAACCCTTATTTGTGGATTTTAAATTGTATTGTGTGTGTGTGTGTGTGAGTGACAAAGGGATATGAATGTTCAATTATGGATTTCCGGAATTAAGCTAATCTCAATGTGATTGACAAATGAAAATGGGAATTTATTTGACCAGGTGTTTCTTTTTTTTTATTAATATTTTTGCTCTCGACTTTTTAATTGAGAGTGGTCAGCTTAAAATAATTTCCAGTACTAGTAAAATGATCACATTGGCGTGCAAGGATTGATTTTGGATGAGAATAGTATTACATTCTACTTTTGCTGATATATGAACCAAACTGAAGGTATACTGAAGTATGATTTGTTTAAGGTAGTTGAAGCACTACTCTGTTAACATAAGAGACTGAATCATTTGTCATGCTAGATTTGACATTTTTCATGTGGAAGGCGTAGAAGTATGTCTCCTGGAGGCAATTTACGTCTCTTCTGTTAGTGCACTTGCCGGAGTCAAAATGCTAGTTGATAGCATGGGTGCTAGGTTCTTGTTCTGCCCTTTGATTTTGACTTAATTCTGACTGTGGTTGGATAAGAAGCTTTGATAATTGTTTGTTGCACTGAGTATCATGCAATGCTTTTCCGTTTTGGCTCTGCTTATATGTAGCTTCTTCAGTGTGCTGCTTATGACATTAGTTTATGTCATGATGTTATGCTAGGCTTGGAATTCGAAAGGAAGATCTGCCAAAGTATGCAGAGCAGTTGGAACTTAAAATTGCCAAAGCACAATTGGAGGATTTGAAGAAAGATGCTCTTGAAGCTATGGAAACTCAGAAGAAGAGGCAAGTATTTCTGTACTTTCATCATTGAGGCGAATCAGTTTGTCTTGTGATGTGTGTAGATGGTGCTTTTTTTTTGTGTAGATAAACTTATTGGGACCCTTGCTTGTGTAATTTGAGAACATTGTGCCTGTGCTTGAAATGTTCAAATTTTTCTATTGTTTGCTAAAGATAGAATATATGGAAATCATTATTATACTTAGGCTCCGTTCGTTTTGCGAAAAAAGGAAAACATTTTCCTAAACATAATTGCTTGTATCGGTTACGAAAATGAATGAACGAAAATTATTTTTATCATCCGCAAAAATCTTTAGACATAAATTGTGTTTATAATCAAAGCATTTTTTTATTGGTTGGTTGTTTTAAGCGATACAAGCAATCATTTTTAGGAAAATGTTGTCCAAATCATTCCTTTTCCAAGAAACCAACGAATCCTTGATCTGTGAACAGATTCACTGAAAGCAAATAGAAAAAAAATGCTGAAAAAACATCTGGTCTTAACTTATCTGGAAACCATCACTCTCTACAGCAATTTCTTTTAAATGACAGTTAGATTTGTAAGCAAAGGTTTGTTTGACCTAGATAGGCTATGCAGATGTGAAGTATAATTTAGGTGCAACTTTAATTATTGTAAAAGCTTTTGAAAAACTATTAACTTTGATCTATTTTTTCATTTCAGGGAAGAATTTAAGGATGAGGAAATGGTTGATGTGAAGTCCTTGGATATCAGAAACTTCATCTGAGACAAGATTCTGTTCAAATGGTTGATCAATTGTTGAAAGAATGGAGAGGGAAGTTAGTTTGACAATGCTTCTGCTTCTCCTTGTTTTCTTCAATAAAGTAATTGAATGGAAAATGCTATCCAGTGACTTGAGAGATTAAATGCTGTTTTTGATCCTTCTATCACATACCGCGATGTCACTGGGAGAGAGCATTTCTTATTTTGTGAATGCACTTTTAGACTTGCTGGAGGTTTACCCTCGAGTCTGGCTTGCACTAGATTGGAAGGCTGCTAGTGTCGACCGATAATGACAACTATATTTGTGCTGAGTTCATAAATAGTGGCTCCTTGATATGTCATTGTTGGGCACATCGGGGTGCATGTGCACCCATTTTCTTTGAGTTACTGGATCTTCGGATCATGTAGTATGTGCAAAACAGAAAATAAATAATAATAATTCAAGTGCTGAGATGCACTGTGTTCTGCATCAGCACACCTCGGGATTCTTTTTCCCGTTAAAATGGTACTCGTGCAGGCCAGAGCACGCTTAAACGGTTCCGTCACGTTTGTATTCTCCTGCGAAGCATCTTTCTTGGCACTGAAGACGACTTTTCCTTAAGTCATTTTTTATGGTTACTGATTATTTACTGGTCAGTTTACATGCATGAATCTCATTGGAGCATTGCTCTTTAAATCATTTGAAAATCCTGTTCCAGTTTGACCTTGAATGGGCAAACTAGGTTTCCTTTCCTGACTCATTTTTATGTGGATGTGAACAATGGAGCCATACCGCTTTGTAAACCCGAAGTTTGCCTTATTTACCGGATCAACGGCTTCTACAGCTCAGTGTCGGGCAGATGACTTTCTTCATGCCTTACTTCACGGTTAAGGAGAGCTTCAAGCACCATCGCGTGGCACACGCCTTGTTACGGTAGGAGTATTAGGACTCAATATACAAACTAATCATAACATTCAACGGCTTTTCCAAACATTTGTCTGCTTTGTTTATCCAAGCCAAGGACCACAATCACGAAAGCAACCATTCGAGCGTGGTGAGCCCATGGGGGTGATTGATTTCAGTCCAATGGAACCGGTCACCTTTTTGGGAATGTCATACAATAAGCAGAAGCGGGAGAGTGGAGAGCACGGGGAGGGGGATGTGAGAAGGGTCTGGCTATTCTGGGGCTGAGGTTGGCGGGGGACCTTGCCGTCCACCACAAGTGTTAATAGCGCAGAGGATGAGGCGGTGCTGGTTGACGGGATCTTTCTTTTGCCAAGAGCCAAACTCTACCCCCTGGTCACAAAGAAGCAAAAGCAAACAAGAGAGGGGGTCGACGTTGTGTTTGGAGGGGATGGAGAGAGCCACTCATTGCTGCTGCTATGTTTCGGCTATTTTTTTTAAGAAATAAAAAATATATATATTTAGACGGTCCAGTCCGGTTACCCTTTGGAACAGGGAACCGGATCGCCCGGACACCAGTTTCACTTTTAGGAACCGGAAACTTGACCGACACTCCTAGGAACGACACTCCTAGGAACCGGATCCAACTGGCCGGTTAGGTCCAGTCCAGGCAGTCTGTTTTGCCCACCCCTAGGCACATAACTTTTAATCAAACAAAAGCTAGTTGCATGTATACAACGACAAAGATCCTACCCAAATGCTCTTCCATTCGTAAAAAAAATGACTGCACTTGGTCCCTTGATACACTAACAAAATTGTGCACGCTGTCAGCATGTAGAGTCATATCAATGATTAACAATACAAGAATATAGACTTAGGACTTCCTTTTCTTGTCGAATTTGGAGCCAGGGTCGTTCCTGCTTCGCTTTTTCCCGCTCTCTTCATTCTCTTTGTGCTTTTTATGTTTCTCCATTTTCTCTCTACTGGATTTGACACTGATAACGCCACCAGAGGCTATCTTACCTCCATTTTGCAGAGCACTCTCAAAATCGGATTCTCTGCCAACGATGGCATACTGTTGAAGAAATTCGGGGTTTAGGAAACCCTCTGTCTTGGTCTTCATCTCGTCCTGGCATGGTTATGTCAAGTAAGTGCAAGGAAAAAGACAAGCAAATAAAATAACGAGGGAATTGACCAAAATATCAACGTTACCTCAACTTTCTTCGCCGCCTCATTCAGATCTTCGTCCACAGATACACTGTGTGGCTCCAGAACAACCTGAAATTGGAAATCCCAAAATTAAGAACACTTGTATGTATGCTCATGACTCTACCACGTGATTTATGCGGTTGTTACATGCTAATAGTTTGATTCCATTGCAGAGAGTACTACCCAACTGCTTATCGTCGTCAATGACGGTCATCAAAGCGCAAGGAATTATTTCGTGGTGCTACACATTTCAATGTCAAAGCTTCTCCTAGAAGACCCTTCAATATAGGAAAAGGGAGATTTGTTTTTTGAAGGGGGCTGTTTTGAAGAGGAGGGCAATAAAATCTTGCCATGAGAATACGATTAAAAACACTTCGTGACAATCGACAAGTCTTTAAAGTTACCTCTTTCAAGCGAGGTAGTGCAGAGTCTATCTCCTTTGCTGCAATAGCATATAGATGTTTGTAGAACTTTTTCATAACCTTTATGAACAAAGACAAAATTTGCTGCCTCTCTAACTTCATTTGTCCCTGCAAAATAAAAGTTCAACATAAAATCCGCCATCCAAATGGCAAGGAAATCCTCTGATAAAGAGCTCACAAAACACTAGAACAACATAGAGGTGCCTCACATTGTCCCAGGAGAAGTGACCTTATAAGCAGAAAAGGGAAAACTCATGCATGATGATGCTGGTACAGTGGGCCCAGCAACCACAACATCCGGTCATCAAATGGCCAAAAGCGACTTTGATGCTAAATAAGACTGAATGATATCTAAATGAGCAAAACTAAGAGCAGACATTTGAGAATCATTGTAAACCCAATTAAAAATGAAAAAATGATTCACATTCCAATGAGCTTGCTTCCCTCGTAGACAACAACTATGTCAGAAGCTAGACATCCCAAGACAGGCACCATCAGATTAAGTGATAATTGTAGCACTAGTTTAGACACAGAAAAAGAAAACCCACCTTACAATTCTATTATAGCTTGCAACTGAAAAAGAAAAAGTTGAGCACCAAAAGCAAATGACAAACCTAAATTCAACTTCACAGTTGAATAATGTGCACAAGGTATCTAGCATGAGGGTACATGAGCAAGGGCACAGACCTCAATATAACTGATGTCATGACGCTGCAATCCAATGCATAGCAAGACTGATGCCTGAGCATATGATAAAGAAACTGGAAGCTTCTCCTGGAAGTATGTATGCGAAATAATTGGCACAGTGTCCAGAATCTGTAAATTATGAAGGGTGCATCAGAAAATATTACAGTTCGTCAAGTAATGAAATCAAATGCAAAATATTTGGATGACACTTCGACTGTGATTCTAATTTTATTTTGGTCGAATATTGTTCTTCTAAGTTGACTAGGGCAAATGCCACATAATGATCATATATTATAGAAAAATAATGTTCCGTTACTCATTGTGTAATGCAAACAAGCCACCTCCTTTGATAGTTTTTAACAAAACAGCTTGCTAGATTCTTAATTAAGTATGCGGAATATTGTGCCACAGTAGGAAAGAAAGGGCTTATATAGTACATCCTGAACCAACAGCTCCAGAAATCAGTCTGATGTCTTTTCTAGGAACGATCTCAGGTAATAAATTCAACTTTTGCATATAATTTACATGCAGCATGCTCTCTATCATCATTATTTTAAAGACTTTTTCTCATATAAATTACTTCTGCCCAAGTCCATTTGAGGTCAAATGGTTCTGAAATCGGAATGAAAATAACTAATCTCAAACTACTACTAAGGATTGTCTTTGTTCTTACCATATGATAATCAGCAAGATTATTCGTATAAGCTTCAAGTCGCTTCATATCATGCGGTGATAAAATTTGGTTGAGAGACCCTGAAAATCCTTCTGAGGTAGATGGGTTAATTTCTTCATCATCAAAGTTGATCTTCGGATCCAGTACGCTGGTAAATTAGACACAAGAAGCAATTTCAGTGAAACAAAAAGCATTTCAACCGAGACCAATTGAAAAGAACGTAAGCGGAGTGAGGAATATATGAACTTACCTCATAGCAAGTTTATATTCCATATTACGGAAACTATAGCTCAAAAGCCTTGCAAACCTTTGCTTGAAATCTGGCATTTTCAACAAAATTAAAGGGTTTCATGGAAGATCAACGCATGGGGAGCATGGGAAGCAATTAAAGCATCATCTTGAGAGGCAAGAATTACCTCTATAAAATGGACTGAAAAAACCCCACTGATCAGATCCAGAGACATCAATATCATCATTTTTTAAAGGCTTCAAAACCATACAGGTGTGCTCACCAGTCACAGTATTCTGTAATAATGAAGAAAGGTCAAAACACCACCCAACAGGGCAAAAAGGCCGTGTATTCAATGTGTTCCAGATAAGTGGTCTTAACTGGGATCTGGCCAATGTAAAATGGGACAAACTTATGTTTCCTCCAGAAGCGGAAAAGGTCAAGAGTAAGACCAAAGGAGACACCAATATAATGGAGCTTTTCAGGCTGTCTTTCACGAAGATGTACTAGCAAAGGTGGAAGATTAGCTCTGGGTTTTATATTCTCCTCTAACAAAGATGCCTGAAATCACATCTAATGTGAGAATCAATTCAACTAACAATTGACGTTAAAACCAAGGAACAGCTTAAGTACAACGAATATGTACTGTAGGGGTAAAGACAAATAACAGAACCAACAAAATTGAACTACCAGAGATGAATATTTTCTGCGACTTTATCTCTTAAACTGTCCAAAATAATTCTAAATCTGAAATGGATTTGGACCTAATCAGATATAGGTAACGCAATTTTGGTCTTAAAGTCGACGGTCACTCAGTGCTTCTTGCAGAACTTAGTGAGGAAAAAGGTAAAACTAAAAGATACAGCTCTACTCAATTCATGTGGGTCACTTCTATGCTGCTCATTAAGACATCAAACGCCCACCTTAAAAGACTGGCTATAGATCCAATAAAAAGGAGAATGCAAAGGATTGCAAACTTGCTTGTAACACTGAAATACACACGATTCAAAATGTTTTAAGCCATAACTTCACATTATCTCAACAATTTTCTTCTAAGAGCTTGTTGATTGTTGAATCTAGAGCTCATGCAAAAATACATTTCAACTTGCAAATGGGGAACAACAGGGACATGCATACGTTTAATTCTTCTGTCGAACGTTTTAGAATGTTAATAACCAACTTAAAGTAAGCCTAATGCTCAATAACTGACATTGTTCAGCTACAGTCAATAACTGAACATATCCAACTACCCATTGTCAGTCACACTTTGAGTAAATGCAAGCATGAATCTAAGGTACTCCACAACTCTTATCAACATAACACCTAAAGATCCACTACCTAATCATAAGAATCAACTGCAGAAGTTCAAAGATCAATGCACCTTCTGTGCTGCTTCTGTCACTCTGACAGGTGGCTCGTCTTCCATATTTTCGATCTCTGCTTCTGAAATATTTGTCAACTGTCCTTCAAAGTATCTGTGTGAAAGTTAGAAGTGCATGAGTCAATACATTAAGTACAAGTAACTTTTAATAACAATTATCCCAGTAAAGGAGTATTGTTTATTAATATTCTAACTTGGGTTTTACTGGAGGTGGCGTGGAGTTTCAGTAGTATCAGTATCAGAATATTCAGATATTCCGTTCACTTGGTTATCTATAGTTGTATCAACTGCATCTGGAAAAGTACCCTTTCTCAATGTTTCTTCATAGACCAGTCAAGATGGGTATTTACTTTTTCTTTTTCAGTTGCAGTAGCTCATACGATGCATATTCCCGTGGTTCTGTGATCATCTTTCACCTAATCCAATTTTAGTGAGTCTACATTAACTTTCTAGGACATAGTAGTAACGAAGACACGTAGCAATACATAAGTAGGCAAACTGAATGAACACTCAACTGACCTCGCTAAGAGTTCCACAGCAGTTGAGCCATATCCAAGCTACACAATGTCGAGTGAAAGAGTAAGATAAACAAAAGAAGCAACATTAAGTAAATAAGAAGCTTTAAGGAAAAAAGTTACCCTCATTGCACTAGGATGTGTGGCTATTCGCACGATCCTAGCACCAGATAGACTAGGGAAAACCGTGTCTTGGAACTGCTCAGAGAACTTCCAAGGAATTTGATCTCCAAAGGGTTGATGCCCATCGCTTAGACTTTTAATCACAGATTTACGAGATATTTGTCCTTCAAGACAGACCTAAAAAAGGAGAAGTTTAAATGTAGTAAATACAACAGAATATCCCAATATCCCATCCATGATGAAGTTTTGTAATCGTATCCTTTCCTTAAAAGATTTGACACATATGACCACAATTAACAATCTTATTTTTGTCAAATATTGAAATGGTGTAAACGGAGATTCCTTCCATCGCCAACCTCCCGGGCAACGCACATGAAACTCAGCGTGCACAAGCACAAGCGAGAGAGAGAGAGAGAGAGAGAGAGAGAGAGAGAGAGACAGAGACAGAGACAGAGACAGAGACAGAGACCTGTAGGACACACAAGATGTCTGGCAGTTGATTCCTGGACTCATCAACAGGTCCTGCATATCCTATGTGAGGATCGAAGGATAGTAAAGGGAAAACATAAAGCTAATCATATGGAATGAGCATACCAAGCAATACAAACAAGTGGTGTGCCGGAGCATCAGCCATCAATTGCAAATCATTTGGCGAGTTTTTGTAGTGAGATGCAACATATAAGGCCATCATCCTCTGCATGCAGAGAAGTGAGTAAGGACCAACAATCCACATAATGATTTTGCACTCTAAAATCACATCAGATGAAAAATAATTACCTGTAAAAACAACTCACTGTCCTTATGATAGGAAAAAAGCGTATCTCTATTTACGTAGTAGAGATCACACTCGCCAGGAGAGGGTAAGCTACAAGGAGAAAAACAGAATGGTTATAACTAAATGTCCAAGAATTAAGTAGCTTCACTGCCAAAAACATTGTAACAATTGCGTCTAACCTGGTAATATTAGGAACATAATTGGCAACATCAAGGCAAAGCAACGCATTAAGCCAGGATTCAATTGGATCGCCAGAAGCATATCTGATAGATTCGGCCAATTCAATCTTCTTGAAGAGACGACCTACATTTGTAGGAATTAAAAAACCAAGGAACTTACATGTGAAACAAAATAAAAAAGATTTGTGTAGATTCTTACCCACATTCAAATATGTAACTTGCCTAACAACAAGCACTCTCTTTAATTTTTCATGTTTGCTGTATTTTCAGTGCCCAATACAGTCTGACTCAGAAAAGATAATGAATTTGGAGGAATTAATATTAAACATAGCACAATGGCATTAAAGAATTCATGTGGCTCATCTTTGTTTGTTTTGTTTTTTAGTGCCCTAGGATTTGTTCCTGTACAATAAAAGTTCTCCTTAGTTGGAGCCATATATGACTTTATCAGCTAGAAAACTTGTCCCAAAAGTGTGTCAATGAAAAGAATTACTTATTGACGAAAATAATGACTTACTCAACCCATTTCCAGTTTCCTCAATTGGACCTTTGATCATCAACCGGTGTAAGGGAAAAAGCTAAGCAAAACCAGATAATCATCACCAGTAGTCCCAACTACCATGCTTTCAGAGTTTAGCGTTTTGAAATTGGACCAGAATAGCCAGTTCAACTGGTTAAACCAGGGGCGAATTTTTGCTCTGGTCAGGTATTAGAAATTTTTTTTATATCATTAAAAACCAATCAAAATTAGGTTTGTCTCAATTTGATATGTCAAAGTGGCGAACATCCAATGATCGACAGATATGGATAACTACAAAATATTTAAATGCTGGAGGTGGAATTGAAAGTAACCTTGTCACCTCTGTGTCAGCCACTCACAATAGCACTCGACCAGGTGTCTTCTTCATCTAATTTATGCCAGAATTTGTTTATTGCAACTTAAACTCCAGTTCCCAAGATATTAAAAAAAAATACATATGTTGGTAATGACTGAGATTCAAACTTCCAATTAAGTATTACCATCTGAGTTGGTAGACCAGCTGTGCTATCATATGGTTTATCTATAGACATTTGTTATATCATATGACATTCTTCATCTTAAAACCAAACTGGAGGTTCAACCAGTTGAACCATCAATAGTTAAGCTGATCAGTTCTTGGACTAGTCCAGTTTTCAAGCATTGTAAGAATCTAGATATGCGACCTCAATCTAGGAGAGAGTACTCAAGTACAAACTATCCCAAGTTTAGGACAATTTTTCTTACAGACTACACTTGCTAACGATCTATCCAAGAGCATCGAGATATTGAAATCAACAGCTCCTGAAGACCTAAAAAATTAAGGCATCAAAAGAGTTTTCTTCAATAGATAAGCATCATCAATGATGTTAGCGGAATGAAGCATATAAAAGTCTGCAATTACACGGATGAAGGTCTGGCAAAGTTGTAGCAAAAATTATGTAAGAAACATATTGAAGTAATTATCTATGATTTATAACCTTTACCAGAATTTAACTTCATGAACTAGTACAGACCAGCTTTTTGATAGACATAACGCTGAATTTTTAAAGTATATCCATATGGGCACTAAAATATCAAACAGGATGGACATTCCTCTGTATTTTATTTGCATATTAGAGACAAAATTGGAATGTTAAAATTACCAGAATGAGCTGCCTCAGCACCATTAACTGTTGCACGACTTTGCTCTTCCAATTGCTGTAAAAGTTTCAGTGATAAAGACCGCCCCGTACCTTCATAACTGTTGACAGGAAGAAAATTATCAGTAGATCAATTGTACCATATGTTCTGAAATACTACAACCCTTGTGCAAAAATGCATGCTATATAAGCTGACAGTTCTTAAGCAGATATCATTTACTTCACTGTAGAATTGGTTTTAGTAAAACTGCCTTTAAAGCCCTTGTCTCTTTCGTAAAATTGGTTAAGGGGAAAAAAGGATATATTTTGAAAGTTCATTGATTTATGTGCCTTACTTTTCAAAATACATAATTTCGGTGAAGTTAAACTGGGAGAAAGGATGAACAATAGCCACAAGGAGGGTGTTGTATCCTCAGAGTGCTTGAGGAGTCGAAACAACGAACATTCAAGGAAAACTGTAGTTAAGTTGTGCCACTCGACGAAATTCATCTCTTGCTTCCAAGATTATTAAAAGATGAGCACAACAGAACATACCCATTTACCGTGGATGAGAGGAACACCAGATATGGACCAAGCAATGATTTAACAACTGGCAGTGGAATTGCAGCTGCTTCATCAACAACCAACAATTCAACTTGGGATAGCTTCTCCTGCTCATGTGGCTGTATGTACTGCAAGATGCATTACCAGGACAACTCACGAGTTGAACCACAAAAAAAGGTGAAAGAGAGAAGGGGGGGAGGGGGGAGAGAGAGAGAGAGATAGAGAGGTTCGGGGCGGGAGGGAGAGGGGTACTTGGAGCTCTATATACTCAGAATAAATCATAATCGATAGCTCTCAGAGTAAAACCAATGGTTCTACAAAAACATGATAGTCCTAATTTGACAATCCACACCGTTTATCTCCCCAATCCAACAACTCATAATCCTCTCAATCTAGATAAAATCCATTGAAACAATATGTCCAATCTGATAGGGGATTGGATTTGTTAACAATGACTAATGACCTTATCAGAAGTCTGCATTAAGCCGCTCAATTGAGTACACGGTCAACAAGTATCTAGATAGAAAATAATGGACTTGTGCACAATCTCCACACGATAGACAATGGCTATTGTCAAAAACTAACATAGCATAAAGAACAACATTCTCGGGTTCAACTATTCTCTCCCACCAACCTGAATTGTTTGTCTGTGCTGCTTGTAAATATTAATTCTCACTATTGCCTTTTTAAACTCTGGATCGGCACTTCTCACCACATCATAATCAATATGTTCCTGAGACAGAAAGTAGCAGGATTCAGCTGAAATTTGAATATATAAAAAATCAAAAGCACATGGATCTCATATCCAGTAGAACCTTGTCCAACAATAAATGTGCCTTGAGTATTAAACCATATTGAAAACTTCATTTCTCATGTATCTATTGTATCTACTTTAAATGCTACTTTTGTTTGGTTACCAAGTTATATTGTATATTTATATATCCTTACATCTTTTAAATCCGTTTGGCAATCTTGCACATTGAAGAGGGGAGAAATGCATAGCAACAGGAGTGTTGATAATTACTCATTAAATGACATTACCTGTACAAACGAAAATTTAGAAATTTGTTCTATTTATCCTCAGCTCTGATTCTTAAAGAATTCAATTGGGCGTTACCAAGAATCTTTTCAATTCAATTCAATTAACAAATGATGATTAGAACATAAGTAACTGGATTCATGAATCATCACTCCATCTTGGAAATAATACATGCAGAAAGCTGAACAGACCCAATCCAGAAACCCAATCATCCAGTTAGAACTCAAAGGTATGATTCCGATTTATTAGCACCCCATCTGATATGTCCAACAGAACAGTTCATCACACAGGTCAATTTTTCGGTTTTAACTCAGATGCAGGTCAAAGTAAAAAATAGAGAACCCATCCATGAGCATTATCTCTCGACTGTGATTGGAGATTTAGCCAATTTGGTTGTAATGTCACTAACAAACACCACTAAATCTCGCATCATCTCTTGAATATTAGATGAGCATTATCTTATGAGCAATAACCCAAACTCAGACTGGTCACGGACCACGATCTTCTTGCAAAGCTAAGAAATTTAGCCAACGCACTTGGTGAGATAAAGATTAATTCAACATACTAAGGAAACAGAAAAATAATATATATTATCGCAGGTTAATCCATCCAAAAGGATATTCATTTGACTTTTAAATGATTTAGGGTAAGAGAACAAGAAATCAATATTCTGATAGGAAATAACAGAATCCCCAGTTCATCGTTTTCTTTCCTGGAACGGGGAGAGAGAAAATGGTCAACCATCCCAACAACAGTGACCGTCAAAGCCCTTCAACCAATAACTTTATGATTTTCAATGGAGCAAACAATTGATGCCCAAAGCCTCACTTCTTACAACAAATGCTGACAGCTCAATTTAAACTTAAGACAGGTGTTTTATCCATGACCTTACTAAATTTATCCGTTGGGTTTCTTATTTTATCCATATAGAGCAAGCACGTTCCATAAAGCATATCAAAGTGGAAATAAGATTTTGACTCTGAGTTATCAATCATTCTAACTAGCAATAGAACATTAAAGTAATAGAAATAGAGAAAAGAAGGGGGGAAAGAAAAAGGAGTGGAAATAAATGTACCTTGTATTCAAGTGAATCAAATCCCTTGCAAACAAATTCAAACAAAGTTTTCAGATTCTCCGGACTTGGTGCAGTCACAAAGATATTTGAATACCTAGTATAAAAAAAACATCTGTTATCAAAATGATGGAAACATGGAATTGGCAAAAAAAACTATAATGAAATTGAAGAAATAATTACCCAGCAGCAATAGCACCAGCGATTGCTAAGCCAAGAGCAGCCGATTTACCACGACCCCGAGAAGCAAGTAAAGCAATTGTATTACGTAGAGTCTTATCCAAAATTGCATCAAGAAATGTAATGACAGCTTTCCCCTGCCCAAAAAAGATCGATTGTACCATAAGCCACTGAAGACAGATGAAAGATTTATTCTAAGATCACTGCAGATTGAAATTTATAAATCCACCTGATCTAGAGTGCAGCATTTCCTTATCAAAGGTCCGACAGGAAAATCATCATTGAGTTGCTCTTTTAAATCTTGTAGGTCCCTCTGTGCTTCTGACAGCCCTTCGGAGTCCTTAAACCACCAATTAAGAGGCAGACAATCAAATACTGTCCTTTAATAGTTGTAATGGGAAATGCAGGAGGAAGAACAGTACAATGTGTCGTGTTGGGCAGACCTAGTAAAAGATCTTAGACTTTCTACTTAGAGAATTTCCCATGCCAGAGTAAAGAGAAAATCCATTTATCACCTCTTTCGCTGGAACTGGAGTAATTGATTTGATGTGGGAAGATATTGGTAAAACATTGAGCTCGTCATCCATAACGACACATGATTTGCACGAAGCGAGTGATAATAAGAATCTCTCATTAAAGCGTCCAGTAGCCTCAGAATGGGATTCAGTACGGAACCTCTCGTGAACATCCTGTAATCACAGTATTATATTAGGTGGCCAAACCATTAGACATTTCCATGAGGCCAATACTATGCATCATAGTGATGGTGTACAAAGACTACTCAATGAAGTGAGACATCTCAGCAGCAACACGATCTATTGCAAGACAAATAGTACCAAACCATGAGATATTGCAAGAAGAGTATACAACATACCATAACCATGGTATAAAGACTAGTCAATGAGGAGAGATTGCGAAGCAGCAATACAATCAACCCACCGCCCTCCACTGTTTCAATTGTTCTGGCAAGTAGATTTGGGGTCAAAGCTTCAAAATCCTAAAAGAGTGCAAAAGGTATTTATGCATGCAAAAGAAAGTTAAATGTTGCAAATTGCTATGATTAGGGGATTGTAACTAGAACTGCATGTGGGAGCAAACTGGAAAAAAGTTCCACCTGAAGTATGCACATTCCAAAAGTGTTTCCAAGAATTCTTTCAGAATCCTTGTACAAGCAATGCGTCAACCCTCCACTTTCCACAAAGAGTGAAAAAGGGTCAACCTTCTCCGGATCCAAGAGCCCCCTCTGCATCAACTTTTTAATTTGCTTTGCCCGTTTCTTCTTGTGACTGCACAGAGAATCGGAATCATACCAGTGACAACTAACACATGGACAGGTATTGCCAATAATTAACAGAAAATAGAAATGATTATCAAGACAAGAGTAGTGCAGGACCCAGAATGACTGAATGAGGATGATGCCATTACCCTAACTTCATACAAGGAAAATGATTTCTAAATGACACCTGAAATACGACGAGGAGACGCAGCATGGAGTGCTAATGCATTTGGGCTGTTCAGAAAGATGACAACCTGCTGAGTTCAAGCTTATCCTTGTAGCACCACAAGACAGTCGGCCTAGACTTGATCACCGCCTTGCTCAGCATGTAGTGAAGATTCACAATCTGTCACAGACAGCAACAAAGTTCTCACTTTCCCGAAACACAGTTCAAGAACAGGCCAACCCAGTTGGACAAAAGAGCGGGCCACCAAAATTTGACCCAGTTCAAGACCTATGCAAAAGTTCACGAATTCAAAAGCTCCCTCCTAAAATGCACTGAACTAGCTCACACCGGCAGGGAATGAATCGACACACAACCGAGCTCAAAACACGCGAACAGATTCCGGGGCGACGGGGGAGCACCTGGTCACGGGACTTGTCGCCGACGACGACGAACACGGACCGGTGGCGCGCCTTGACGCCGTTCTCGATGAGCGTCCTGATCCGCTCGTCCACCTTCTTCCTCATCGTCGATCCTTTTTCCCGGCTGCTCGTTCCTCCCCGGAATCCGTCGGCCAGGCGCTGCAAATGGCGTCCGGAACGTTCCCCCGGGAAGTGCGGTGCGAGGAGGGTTTAACAGGCCGGTGGAATTAGGGTTTTAGGTTGGGGTGGAGTTGGGCGGAGACGATCCGATCCGTACCCGGACGACGGTGTCGCGGGTCGGATCCGAGTCAGATCTCGGGCGACCCGCATGGGACCGCGTCAATGGGCGGGCCGAATCGGGTCTAGACGGGCTTTGCGGCTAGGCCCATGTAATTCTACGCTACTCTAGCCATCGTGCGCGAGCCTATAGCCAGTTCTGCTCAAAACGCGGCACGTGTCCTTTGATGTTGAATACAAAAATTGGAAGCGGAAGCTCTCTTTTCTTCTTCCCATGGGCCGACGACAGACTGCGGAAAGGGCCGACACAAGCGGTAATAAAAATTGGTGTTCCACGAGGGCTGTCCTCGCCCGCCCAGGCGAGGTCGGCCTTGCCGGCGTCCCGCAAGGGTTGTCCTCGCCCGCCCAGGCGGGGTCGGCCCTCGCCCAACTAGCGAGGGCGACTCTCGCCAACATTGGGCCAACCTCGCCTAGGCGGGCGAGGAAAGCCCTCGTAGGATGCTAGTGAGGGCGGCCCTCGCCCACACTGGCGAGGTCGCCCCCTCGCCCACATCGGCGAGGTCGCCCCTCACTAGTAGCCGGCGAGGTCTCGCCGGCTTCGCCGGCTTCCACCTTTGGTCGATCGCCAATTCGGTGACTGGCCAAAGGTTAGAGATGAAGAAAAAAAATCAATAATAAATAAATATAACTCGAAAAAATAATATTAAAAAATTATTAGTTCGGGGTAAAATTATCACAGGTATATCAGTTTGAGGTTTTCGTGATCAAAAAAATAATTTAGGGTAAATTTGTCACGAATTTACCAATTTGGAATAAAATTGTTACAGATGTATTAATTTGGGATTTTTGATGATAAAAGAAAAAGTTTGGGGTAAAATTATCACATGTATACCAGTTTGGGGTTTTTTGTGGTAAAAAATAAGTTCGGGGTAAAATTGTCACACATATACTAGTTTATGATTTTTGGTGGTATTAACCCTTTGGATTATTCCTTACCAAAAAAAAAAAAAAAACCCTTTGGATTATCTCATGAAAAGTCAAAAAAAAGAACTTTTTCTTTTTTGTATGAGAAAACATGAAAATTACTTTGACATCTATATTCTCCCCGACTTTAGAACAATAAAAAATGTTAACTTTAGTCTATCTATATAAAGAAAAGGGAAAAAGCTATCAAAAATCCCAAATTTTGTCATATATGACATATTTACCTTGAATTTTTTTTTGTGACAACAAAAACCCCAAAATTTACTATTTGTGACACATTTACTCAAATATATTTAGTCCATGGGTATTTTCGTCTTTATTTTTTCTTTCCGACAAGAGGGTCCTCGCTAGCGTCGGGCGAGGTTCGCCATCGCCTGGGTGAGCGAGGGCGGCCCTCGCCTGACTCGGGCGAGGCCCTCGTCGGCGTCGGGCGAGGGCAGCCATCGCCGGCGTCGGCCGAGGGCGGCCCTCGCCAGATCCGACGAGGGCGACCCTCGCCCGACGCCGGCGAGGGTCGCCCTTGCCGAATCGGGTGAGGGCCGCCCTCGCTCAACATTGACGAGGGTCGCCCTCCCTAGATCTGGCGAGGGCTGCCGTCGCTCGGCGTCGGCAAGGGCGGCCCTCGCTTGCCCGGGGGAGGACGACCCTTGCCCGATGCCAACGAGACCCCCCTCGCCGAAAAGGAAAAAAAAATAATAAAAAAGATAAAAATGTCCATAGACTAAATGCATTGGGGTAAATGTGTCATAAATAGTAAAGTTTGGGATTTTTTGTGTTACAAAAAAATTCAGAGTAAATGTATCACAAGTGGTAAAATTTGAGATTTTTATAGGCTTTTTCCCTAAAGAAAAACACACTCTCTCTCTCCTCTCTCTCTCTCTCTCTCATTTCAAAGCCCCGCCAGAACCCCGGCGCACCTCGCTGCGTCCGCATCAATGGCCGGTTCCTGGGCCGGCGCAAGTCATCTTCGTCTCCCTCCTCCATCTCCGAGCTCTCGCTCCGATCATCATCTCATCATCTCCAATTCCTCCTCCAGCACCTCCCGCGGCCCCCCTGGACGCGCGCTTCTCCGCCCCCCGCCCCCGCACCGCCGCCCTCCGCCGCCGCTCCGGTGCCAACCCAAGAGGCTCCGCATTTCGCCGAAAGCCGCCGAATTCAACTCGCCCTTTGTCCCCTCGGATGGCCACAGGCATGAACCCCGCGTCTTGCTCTCGCCCACCTCGAAGCTCCTCAAGTTCTTGTCTGAAAAGCTGGTGATTTGTCTTCTGGGGTCGCTCGTTTTCGTGGGATTTGTCCGTTCGAAGCCGAGTTTCGCGCTACCTGCTCAGGCGAGCGAGTCGGGTCCCCAGACGGGTGAGGCCCAGAAGGAGGAAAGTGTAGAGGAGAAGGAGGAGGAGGAGCGGGAGGAGCGGGAGGAGATGAGCGAGAGGCTCCTGGAGACGGACCCGACGAATGTGGAGGCGTTGAAGGTGGTCTTGTATGGGAAGATGAGGAGAGGGAAGACCAAGGAAGCTGTGACGTATGTGCAGAGGTTGGTGGATGTGGAGCCGGACGAGGTTGAGTGGAGGCTTCTGCTTGCTCTGTTTCACGAGACACTGGGTCAGCTCAGCACTGCGAAGAGGTTGTTCAGGGAACTCTTGGAAGAGACGCCTCTTCTGCTCAGGGCCTTGCACGTACGTTCTTTTCTTCGGACTCGTGCTTCTGTTATTCTGATCGGCTCATTTTAATTAGCTATGCTAGACAGAATCTTCCACGATTTTTACTTGAAGTGGTAGTAAGCTTATGCCCGGTTAGAAATCTGGCATAGCTAAAGATAAGTTCATGGATAGTGAAAAGAACGAACCTTGTACATATGAGAAAGTGAAGGGAGGTGATTTGAATTGGGTGTTTGCATGATTCTAAACTTCGGCAGTTCTATAAGGGAGTTGGATGTAATGTATCTGGAGGTTTCACATACGAAGATGTGACTTGATACGCCGGAATTCTCTTTCAATCGAGAATCTCTAAAGTCATGCTCATCGAAATGCTTTATGGCCTTTAGAGTCGGGAAGGGACTTTCCGCAGCTTCATTATTTATAATACGTTTGGACTTGTTTCGCGTCCTTACCATCATTTGGTACTTTTCATACATACATAATGTATACTGTCTTACAGTGACCCCCTTACTGTATTCTTCATTCCTCAATATGGATTTTGTAGAAGATCGAGCTTCCTTATAGTGCCATTTAGTTGTATTTAATTTCTTGCTTGCACTTCAGTTTTCATCGACTATCTATCAGGGTCATATTTAACATGTTTTTCCTCTTTTTCTTTCCCTATAAAGAATAGTTAAGTGAATGCCAAAGTGCATGTGCCAGGGCTAGTATTGATAAATCTGTGCCATCAGCATACTATGAATAAGCGGATCAGCTTTAATATGTGTAGGTCTAATGTGAAATGCTGCCCATAGGTGTACCTTTTCAGGTGCTAATCTATTGGTTTTTCTAAAGGTTTAGGTTAGTCTAATTCGAAGAACTGCCCATTCCTGTGCCAATTCAATGATGAGACAAGCACATAAAAGGATCTGAACTGCAGCTTTAATTTGGTTTTAGGCTTTTAGCAACTCCTGGGCCATTCATTAGAAATCTCATTAGCTAATATAAAGAAAATCCGCCACAGTATAAAGACTGAACGGATCATGCAGGTTTACAGTACAATGAATTGTTTCTTATGGAAAACAAAGACAAAAGAAAAAGAAAAATGAGAGAATGGTCAGACTAAAGCCCTAGAATTGTGGAGTTGGGAAAATGATTTAGTGAATGATCGCTGATTTATTTTACAATAATGTGTTATTGGTATCGTATTGCAAAATTTGTGTTGAAGCTTATGCTCTTTGTTTATTACAGGGCCTGGCCATGGCAATGCATAAGAACCAAGAAGGGCCGGCTGTCTTTGAGATGCTAAATGAGGCTCTTGAATTAGCCCGTCGTGAAAAAAGAGTCACTGAAGAGCGAAATATCAGGATTTTGATTGCTCAAATGCATGTCGTAGAGGTAGTTCATCTCTCCTACTTGCTACCATTACACTGTTAGTATTTTATATCCATACGTGCACTATTGGCTATCTCAAGCTAAATAGTCTGGTTGGAATAATTTCATTGCCATGTTCTCTGCATTTTGCTTGATTACAAAAGCCAGATGACAGAAGGGAAGACCTTAACTCACTGAAACACAAATGGTGCCTCTACCCGCTAGTTGCCATACTAGATAACAATTATGAGAGAGTAAAGGAAGGGAAGAGAATCTTGTACTAGCAAAACTCGCCACCTTTTTTTAAAGCAATTTATATTTGTGTTTGCAGGGGGACCTGAATGCGGGGTTGAAAGATTTTCAAGATCTAGTTAATGAAAATCCTCGAGATTTTCGGCCTTATCTTTGTCAGGTATGTAGCATGCTCTCTGCCAATTGAAATCAAATCATTACTTTGGTTCTCCTAGGCACGGCTTAACCATCCCTGAGATATGGGCATTCTGCTTCCTTGATCCATACAATCGTACCTAAGGTTTCATGTAGCTGCTCAAAAAATTTCATACTTAATACGAGTACAGAATATGATGGAAATACTGATTGTCGTTACTTAATTATACTAATCTAGAATAGGTAAGTTCAACTATACTCTAGCTTCTTAACCCTAAAGTTTATTCCCATTATATGCAGGGGATAATATATAGTCTGTTGGACAAGAAGAAGGAAGCCCAAGAACAATTCGAGACATATCGAAGCCTTGTACCCGAGGAATTTCCACAAAGAGGATTTCTCGATGATGTCGTTTTGGCAGCAAAATCAACAACGTGGGAACAACTTCAGAAGGAGTTCAAAGCTGACGTTAGGAACTGAAAGATCAGCCGGTAGAATTTGACGTTATCGGCACATATATTTGGTTACAAACATCAAACAGAGAGTTGAAATTAGCTTCCTTAGGGCAATATATAGAACTATTCCACATCCAACTAAAATGGCCAGAGATTACATAAGGTTAAGGGAGTGGAAGCTAGGTTTTTCTTTTTCACTGAAAAAAAAATGAAAAATGCAAAGGTGGATTGGAACAATGCTGGTCATTGTAGTCTACTGTCAAAATTCCATGCATTGCCGCAATGGCTTTTATGGATGGAATGCTACAGATTCTTCATTTTTTAAGGTCATGGACAATCAGAAGCTCATCATGATTGATAAGACGCAATCGTAGAGGTAGTAAGTTACTAGCTTTACCTCTGGTGTGACAGGAAGAAAACCACAAATTGGTTTGCCATATGTAGTGACCATAGGTTTAAGAGTTGTCGTCTTTGGACAAGTGCCAAGTAGAGTCTATATCAAAGTACTCTTTCAATCATTTACAAGAAACACACCACACAAAAACGTCATATATAATGACTTGGAGACATTCCAAATGTTACATATAACTTATTAAGGTGGCTTATACTAGAAACCCTGAAACTTAGACATCGTTTTTAATGGAGTTACTGTATCCACTTTGATCATCATAATACTTGGACCAGAGCATAACTCCTCCATATTTTTCGGAACCTTTGATGGCTGGTAGTACTTTTGATGTGAGGTCTGTTGCCGGTATGAAACCGCTTCCGGCTGCATCGGGCGAAGCGGGTAGACCCAGGAAAATCTTAGTGGCATGAATACTCGATGTCCACTGCTTCCACGCATCTTCCAGATTGCCGATGTCTCCCAAGGAGTACTGACATGGAGGGTTGTTGTAGAATTGGACCCAGACATAATCGAACAGACCGGTTCTGAGGGCCCCACCAACCGACGCATCGGGGAAAGGGCATTGAGGAGCAGCAGTCAAGTAAACCTTCTTCCCGCGCTTGCTGTAACTCGAAAGGTACCTGGCAAGGTCATCCCAGTAAAGGCCGGTCCCGCCTTCGATGTCGAAGTCGATTCCATCTAAGACTGCATTTCCCAATGGCCGAGAAGACGAACTTCCCCCCAAGAAGTTGTTCCAGAGGTAGGTCGCCAATTGTTGCGCATCGTTGGAGGATTCGAGAGAGTAGCCACCAGCCCCACCTCCAATTGAGAGCATCACTTTGATTCCCTTAGCCTGGCATGATTTGATGTCGGTGCTCAATGCGGTACAAGGGTGACTGTATGGATCATGAGTATACGGATCGCAGTGGCCGGCAAGGTTTATCATTGGAGTCCGACCGGCGCCGAAAGTCGCCAAGAAGGCTACATTCACGAACTCATACTTTCCCGTGGCGCACGTCTCCGCCAAGGTTCCTTCGTTCCCATTCTGACCCCAATAGATAGAGATCCCTCCAGCATCGGACTCCACCGCTAGTGCGAGCACTACCGCCAATATGAGCGGAAATACCACTACTACGCGATATTCCATTCCCGGTTAATCAGCTCGATTGCTCTTCGCTCAATACTGAGAAATCAATTTGAGATCTGTAATCTTAAAATTAGCATGCAAAAATCAGTTGGGGAACCATCGTTTTTATAGTGGAAGTAGTGGCCAGTGTGAAAGGAGCTGTTTGGCTTTTGGTGTCAGATATTCAGAGCGTGCCTTGCTGGTCACTTGACCGCCATTTCTATCATGCTTTTCAAATTTTGAATATTGGCGATGATGACAAGAAAAGGTCACGTCTTGAAAGGCAAACCATCACAAATATGATCTTGCCTGAATGTTTTCATGTCTCTTAGCGTTTGTCCATGGCATCCGGGTCTCGAAGAACCGGAAAATGGCGTGCGTTCTCGAGTGTTTCTTGTCGTATGGTGAGTGACAGTGTTCTTTTTTTCTGCTGTATCCACCGTTTTCTTTTGTGCGTGCCTTGATGGTCATTTAGAGACTTAAAAATCCATTGGGCTACAATCAATTCACTCGTATTGTAAGTGAATTTGGATACTTGATGATGACCATATTGGACACAAGGTGTATTTATAAAGCAAATCCAACTTTAAATCACAATTAATAGCAGCAAGGTGTAAAAACCGGCGTCCTAATCAAATCCGGGGCTTGCTTAGTATCTGTGGAAATTCAAGGAGAGGTTTTGTGAGCACAGAAAGTATGAGTTTGCAACTCTTCTTTTTTCCATGTGTGCTTTGGCTGATTGATAAGATCGTTGCATGGCGTTTGCGCAAAGGAAGTAGTGAAGGAGAATCGAAAGGAAAACATGGAAAAGCATAGAAAAGAGTATCTCCAAATCTCACGTCGGATGAAGAATAGTAAATGTTAAGTTTATAAGAAATACGTTAGACTGATGTTATTGTCGAGTCGACTAAAGTGATTTTATAACCAATGGGACATTAAAATGATGGAATGTCAAAAATGGGTTAGATCAGTGGATAGGCTAAG
Organism: Syzygium syzygioides; assembly: GCA_031216285.1. Lineage (NCBI taxonomy): Eukaryota > Viridiplantae > Streptophyta > Magnoliopsida > Myrtales > Myrtaceae > Syzygium > Syzygium syzygioides. The sequence goes on from CM062249.1 coordinate 43,370,561, forward strand.
GCCCTCAATCATCCAAACTAGTTTTACGTGCCCCGTCCCCGGGTGATAGGGACCTTGAAATTCAGCATGTGAAAATTTTAATATAGGCTCGGGAGATGACCCATCCAAGCATGTATTGTCTAGCCTACGTCAACTTACCACCTTCTGCTTCAATATTTGCAGTTCACATATTTCATGTTAGCTTTTTCATTGGAATTTAGGATCGATCGAGTAAATCTTGGTAAATGTCAAATAAAAGTTGGTAACTAAAAAGTAAGCGATAATTTCATAGAAGAAAAAGTTGGTAAACCTCTTAAACGAATGTTGATAATTTCTTAGAAAATTGGTATTTTATTTGAGCTTTTGGTATTTTGAAAGCAATCAAATAAACAATTTAATTTAATGTAAGAATATCTAAATTACTACCAAGTCACAAAATATATTTACCGGAACGGAAAATTTTCCCGCTTTTTCCAAATTGTTCATGGTGGATTACTACGAGAAACACACTTTGCTCCTTCAATGTTGCACCTTCATGTCAACATTACGTCGTTTGACCCTCTATCCTTTTACAGCCCACATGAGACTTTCTCCCAAGCGTAGCTACACATTAGCATATGATTATTAAAGAGAAGGAGAGTGGAGATAGCCATCATCATCAATCAATTTTTTGGACACCCACAACCTAATTCATCCCAACAAGTTTGTACTGATTGTGAAGATTTTGGTCAATTTGACATGGGCTATAAAAGTGCAGGGACAAAGTGATGCAAGAAATTTCAAGAACCAATGCTGGGAACTTCTTCCAGAGCTCACTCTATCATTAGCCAGAATAAAGTGGCAAGACATCCTGCAGTTGTGAACCACCTTGTACCTTTAGGTTCGGCCAAGAACATGAAAGGACTTTTCTTAATATAAATTCACTCAGAAATCACAATTTTTGATCTTAAATGAAAGAACACTTCATTGTCAACCCCCTTCAGAAGGTACCTAATATGCCCAAATGCAACAAATACCGACTGCCCCTGCATAGTGGGAAAAAGTTACACCAGACGCCCCCCAGAAAAACGAAAGAAAACGCTGGTGAAGCTTCAATGAAATATGTCAAGAGGAAAAAAAGAGCTTCTCGAATTCCGCCGGACTCAGATACGAAAGAACATTAACACAATATGCTTGGATGCTCTTTCCAGAAGCTATCTTCAATGATATTTGAGTGGTCTACGATTATATTCTGTCTGACTTCTGCAGGTGTGCCATTCTCGGGCATGATAGAGTCCTCTTCCTGCACATTGAGTGAATGTATAATCTTTGGGCAACGATTTTCGATGAAAATCCCAAGTTTATTGGCAGTTAGAAAGTCAACTTCGTCCAAGTACAAGTCTCATTCAACACTTTGACATTAATGGTGAAAGAGTTCAAATCTTTTAAGAGAAAATTTCGGAGTCATGAACAATGTCAATAGAGGCATGCTTCAAATGTGTAAGATCAAGCTAGCTCTTGCAGCCAGCATTTGTCACCAATTCTTGTCTCATCGGTTTTTCATAGATTAAAATAATATGCGATAACATAAATGAACAACAAACCTTCATGCGAAACACGGAGGAGCCCTGGCGGAACATTACAGGTAGTGTGTTGTAGTCAATGTTGAACTGTCTGATTAAAAGTTCATTCTTCTCTCTTGTTTGTGTGCCCTGAAAGTCAAAAACATAGGATGAAAAATTGCTAAAATATAAGGAAAATTCTCTCACAACTAAATGAATTTAGCATCATCATAGAAGGTGAAAAAAGTGGAGCTTGAAAATGCTTCTGCTTATACTTTCCTTTGGAGAGGGGGCCTGAGAAGAGAGTAATTATTACATGCTTCTAGAGCATTGCTCCGGATGCATTTCAACCACTGAATCTATGGAAAGATAATTAATGCATAACAGTCTCATACATCCAACCGCTGAGATGTACTACAACTCTACGAGCGATGCTCTTGAAGCACCCAATAAAAAAAATTTCAGCACAAGAGAGAGAAATGGAGACTGGGAAATGGACCCAGACTCTTAATAGAACAAGTCTGGAAGAACAAGTAGACAAGAAAACTGGATTCACATCAGATAAACTCCAAGCGGTTGAATCGAGAACAGTTCCATTATTCTTGTTTATTATGTGTCAGCTTCTTGTACTAGATTACTTGCAGTGAATGTACAGAAAGTGGGGTGAGAGGCTAATGTACTAGTGTCTTGTAGAGCAGACTTTTCGAGTCCATGAAGACAGAAGAGGTCTTAAAACTATTCCTCTTTCTTTTGGCTTGTCAACTACCAGAAGAAGAAATGAACTTATAAGATGCTCAGACAGTTGAGAAAGATGCAACCCTATACTTGGAACTTTTGTTACTTTCCAAAACACTCATATTTCTCTAGGTCAAAAAATTCCAGACCAAAGTAGCTGAAACAGCAGCAATAGATTGATAAAAAATTTGCATACGGCCATTCTAACAAATATTAGCATGGATATGCACAACATGTGGTCATGAGGAAGAGAAAGGACTGGAGAGTGCGTGCATGCTGATACATGGTTGGCGTGAGCGAGAGAAAGGGGGATTATGGAGAGAGTGAAAATAAAACATCTACAGGTAGAAGAGCACCCAACTGAAATGCAGTTTCATAAAAATAATAAGTTTTCCTATATGATAATATGCAGAAACTGTACATACATTTTCTTTTGCAATAACCACCACCAGTTCTCTTAATTAGCAGTACAGCTTATGAATTTACATTAATCAAAAGCAAGATGCAAACATTAGATTGCATATACACAGCAAACCAAGCTGTTCGCACCAAAATTACATGATATGCACCAAATTGATGACAAATTAGACGTGAAAACAAAAGGTGAGAGCACCACTAACATGGCATGGACCAGAGATATTAAGACACGTAAACAAACGGATTTCTATTGCTCATGGGCCCGAGATATAAGATACAATAGATGAAGGAGAAGCGAAAGACAGAGAAAACATGCTCTAGGACTAATAAAGTCTATCAATGCTGAGGCTTCTTCAGATAAGAGGTGGTGCAAAAGCATCAATTATGTTTCTTCAAAAGAATTTAGCACCTTTAGATGACTTTGAGCTTCACTTTTACTCTTTCCTGACTTGACAAGCATCCAGAAACATGTGTTGTACTGATTGTTGATGTGGCCTACAAATTTGCAAAATACATTCACCATCTTCTCTAATTAAATAAATAGAATGGACCAAATGTATTTGACTGTACAAAATTCAAAACTATCTCTTCTTAGCCCAATACTCACAATCAACTTGTCTCCACGCCAGATAATCTCGAAGTATTTCAGTGGAAGGATAGCATACAGCGCGTCCATCAAAAGAAGGAGTATACTTCAACTCTTTAAATGGGAAAAAGTCTTTCCATTTCATCACATACACTGAAGAGAAGAACGACACAATGACAGAAACTATTTGGCTGCAAACAAATGGAAGTGTATGAGGCAACATTTGATTGAATTACACAGCACAAAGCCAAAATTGCGAGCAAAGTCCATAAATCAACACTATGATGTCAAAATCTGGTACACTCTCAATTTTATATCTTCTTGCCACCTATTATGGTAGTCAACCGCTAACATTTCCCGAGAAAAACCGCACTCGAAACGAAATGGGTATTTAAAAGAAATATCAATCCATTTGATGACCAACATCAGAGCATGAAAGGTTCTAAAATTCACATTCTAGAGGGAACAAACAGGTACGAACTTTCAATAAGCCACATATACAGCCCCCTTGAAAGTAGACGCAGTTCTCATTTATTTGCCATCATCTTTAAATAGCTTTTTGTGACTTTAGCACAGAGCATCTTTCTTCAACTAACCATTAGAATCATTGGTTTCTGAAATGATTTGTAAAGAGAAAGGAGGAATTCTGAGAATAGTCCACCTCTCAAGAAAAACACCAGTAAAGCATACTGTCTATTAATTGAAAGATCCCTAACATTAATTTCTACTTCTGTGATCCAGAAACCTTTAGCTGAAAGTAACTGGTACTTTGCAGTACAGATGAGAAATATGTCTTCCAGATGTTATTTAAGGTCTCATATATTCTTCTAAAATATTCAAAGTTCCAATAAGTGTGGCAGAATCAACAAAGACTGAGGACAAATTTGAAGAGGTACCTGGCCTGTCGCTGGTGAAGTTTAGAATTCTTACTCAAAACAAAGCTGGAGTGAGTAAACCCAAAGTGTCAGTACACCATCAAACGGTGCCCTAAACAATGAATTACAACTTGAAGTAGTAAGATACCTATACTCATCACTGACCCCATAAGAGAAGACAATATCTTTAAACTCTTCCAGAACTGCCACTGCACAGGAATTCATAAGGTTCAAAGCTTGCTGATCATTTGGCTTCTCAAACTCATGAACTTCCGAGAATCTACCAAAACCAAACCGAGAAAATTTCAAGTAAAAGCATAATTATAAGATGCCTCAGTTGTAACTTTGCACTTATATACCATTCACGTTGATGAGAATAACTTAAAGTCATAAGTCTTGAGATGAGCAGAGCATACAGAGACAATATAATTGACAATGACAGGTTAATCTATCCTAAAAACCAATTCTATAAGAACAAAAGTCCTATCCTTTTTATGTCCCCTCTTACCATCTGGATGCCCCCATTTTGTACCTATCAAGTGCCAAGATCTTTTCCTACCCGGAATTCAATCAAGAATCCTTTAGTTTGTAAGAATCAGTGGACACGGAGAGGAGTTCTAAATCTTGAATGTCGAATGGATATCCTTTGTCACATGCTTGCTTCAAATAGTACACAAGATGAAAGAAAAGGAAAGAAAGTGCCGATCCCCCAAAAAATGAGCATTAGATCACCATCCCCTTCTAAAGCAATAAACATGTCCTTAAGTGTAATAATGATTGCAAATTTCTCCCATGACCATTTGACAGTCCTATTCAGGAAATCCTGGATGAGCTAAACATTGAATGGAATAATCTAATTTCAACATTAAAGGTCAAGGAGGTACTAGCCAACTACTATTACCTGTGGAAGTGGCAACCATCAATTCTGATCACAATCCAGGTAGATGGCATCAACTTGTTTTCAAACAGAAAGGATTTGATATAGTCTGCTTTTATCTTCTTTATATCATTCTCAAACAGACCTAGTTCCGTCAAGAGGTATTGCTGTCCATTCCAAAAGTTTCGCCCAGCAATTTGTTCATCGTGGATCATCCTAGGCTTTCGCCGCATTCTTTTGATGGGAATTCCATGCTCATTGTGCTTCACTACGTCTTCTGCCTGAGCAATTTACACAGAGAATAGCAATGTGACATTTTTTTTCCTTTTTGCTAAGTTCAATTGACAAGTTAGAAGTTCTGTGCAACAACGAGCCAAGATTTAAAAGAAAAAAACACTTTCATTCCTATCAAATAGCGATTTAAAACACTATAGACAGATTCAGGGGTATTTCAAGCAAACAAAACCTAACAAAAGAACAACTGATCAGATAAATCCAAAAGTCCTAATACTTATTCCATGGCACAAGCAAGAATGTAGAATAATTAAAGTAGAGAAGTTCCTCTGTATCATCCACATTAAATGACATTGCCTCTGGAAAACTTTTGTGGTACCAAAGTTGCGTAAACTGATACAAAAAGTGCATATACATACAGCTTTGTTAAACCCTGAGTCGACTGGCTGGTTGAACACATTGAATCAGGAATAGGACCATGGTTGGGTCCACTTTTCATCAAATAACCAGAATGGTCAAGAACTGGTCATATTCGACATTGACCCAGCTTAAAAGTTAAACCTCGTGAACCAGTCAGCAATTTGGCAGGATCTTGGACCAGATCCTTGGCTTTCAAAAACATTGAGCAGGAGGCAGCAAGGGGAATTGAATCCCTGACCACTAGAATGCACATCTACTGCCAAAGCTGACTGAGGAGTCATCAACCTGGTGGTTCAACCGATTGAAACAGTTGACCCTTGAACTGGACGTGACACCGGTTCTTAACCGGTCTGGGTTTAAAAACAATGCATACATATGATCTCCCATAATGTGACTCTGTATATGCATATCTCTTAAACAGACCCAATAAAATACAATGAATGTTTCGTCCATGTGCACAGCAGGAGAATGCAGTATTTCTTTGCAACATAAAAATTTATTGATTCTAAGGGAAAAAATTTTGCTCGCGTGCAGGATCTTGACGATCACACAAGTTGCATAATTTTTGGACTGTCAAAAATTTTCCCCATGGCAATCCTAAAACTTCTTACAAGATCACTCAGACAGTATAACATGTCCTAATCTAAGAAGATACAACTGAGAGGAAACAAACCTGTGTCATAAAGATACATGACCCTTGACGAAACATTTCAGGAAGCATTCTGTAGTTGATCCCGAATTGCTGAAAAAGAAGCTCATTTTTCTCTTGTTTTTGGGTACCCTGAAAATATAGCAGATGAATTTAGCCAAACGAAAGTAGAAACCATTGCTTGGTATGGTCACGACATGATCAAAGCAGATGAAATAGGAACCAACACATAAAGAACATAGAGATTGGCACAGTAAGACTGAGCTACAGAAAGTTATACTTTTCATGAGTTTCAAATCAAGAACTAAAGAAAAAATAATTCAGATCAGATAACATGGTATTTAACAGATCAAGAGACAAAGCCCCACAGTTCTTCATTCAACATCCTTGTAAATGAATTCCACTTTAAATAACAATCCCAACAACAGCAAAGAACAAACCAGCTCTATTCTAAAAGAGAGAACATATGCATACATAGAGAAACACAAAGAGCTAATAACCTCTAAAACTTCCACTGCTTCCTTGGCAGATTTTCCACTTTTAATCAGCATCCAGAGACAAGTATTGTGAAGGTTACGGATATGACCTGCAGAAAGACAGAACCGGCAATGACTTATCTGTTCCGCTAACTCACAAGTTGCCCTTCAATTACATTCCAACTGCTTAGATTTTACATACACAAAAACTATGAAATTGCGTCGGAGATGTTCAAAGGAGGTAGTATAATATAAAACCGAAAGCATTTAAAAAATTTTGGTTATTTGATTTTCCATATATAATAACTTCGGACTTACATACTTACATTCATTTTGTCTCCATGCAAGATATACTTGAAGAACCTCTAATGAGGCACAACAAACAACACGTGCAAGAAAGGAAAGCGGACACTTCATTTCCTTATGAGGAAAGAACTCTTTCCATTTTGTGGCATAAACAGAAGAGAAGAAAGACACAACCAGCGACATTATTTTGCTGCAACCAAGATATGGGCAAGTTAGCTACATACACAACATTCAGGAAAAAAAAAGTAATTACACCCTCAATATCTGCGAAAACAACTTTTTATCCCCAAATATGTGGCATGAAGTCTTAAATTCTAAAAATATATTCTTCAGTCAATTCAATATGCCAAGTTACTGAAATGTTTTCTTAAATTGTTCAGTCACCACAGGATTGACGACTTTGGCACTATCCCAGTATTCCAACAATCAAATATTGCATCTAGCAACGACCAGAAAGAACTTTCATAAACAGAAGAATTGAGTGTTCCACTTGAATCACCAAACTATTCTATTCCGAATCACTTCATCCCTTTACAGTCCGCTTAGCTAAGACTCTTTTCTATATTGAACTTGTTTTATAATGCAGATCCACATAGTAGCGATCACTTTTGCAGCAATAGAATCAGCTGAATCGATTAAACAGATATCGATGTACTCAAAGAAGTAATAAGAGAATATTAGTTACTTCCAGTTACTTTTTTTGTGTCCTTAACCCCCCACATACTTGCAATTGACATGGAGTCTCGAAAGTACCTGGCTCGCCTTTGATAGAACTTCGTCTTCCTCTTGAAAACAAAACTGCAAGCCATATGAAAAACAAATACATCTAGTTTAACAACATTAATAACAATAATACAGAGATTCAGCAAAGCATGAAATATAGAAGGAAACAGATAATAGCACCTGTACTCATCATTAAATCCATAAGAAAAAACTATATCAGGATACTCCTCCAACACAGCAGCAGCACAGGAGTTCATCAGAGCCAGTGCTTTCTCATCGTTAGCTTTTTCAAGATCATGGATGTCAGCAAACCTATTGTTGAAAAAGTCAAAAAAAAAACATGAGTTGTTAGGCAAGATTAAGCAAAACAAACATTAAAGTCCTTCACTTTGAAAAGTTAGTGAGCGCTAGGCTTGGCTTCTGGCTCTTGAGGCTTTAGTTTTTACTTCTAACCTTTTTCACATTAAACACACAAAATCTTATAAAAAATATAAATAGAATTATGATTGGTCGATACGTACCCGTCGAAATTCCATCCCTCAATTCGCACAACGATCAAATTCGGCAGCATCACCTCATCCTCCACTTCAAACGACTTCACGTACTCGTACTTGCTGTTTGCCATTCTCGCAAGCAAGGAATTTCTTCTGGACTACTCACACAGAACAATGAGCAAACACCTGGTGGGCATGAACAAGATAAAGCAATTCACACCACCGGCCGTACCTCGAGAAGATAAACCCAAGATCAAAACTTTGACCCACATGAGCAACACACATTGCCGTCATCGATTCTCGACCTAATAGTCCACATGCGATGCCTTATGAATTATGATATTTTCACATCAACAAACCCAAAACATATATGTAGCTCTACCACTTAAAGTTGAGCACTAACATCCACACAACCATAGAGCGACACAGGAGCGACCCACAAACCCAACAACAACAACAAGGACGAACAAAGTTACAGAACAAGGGACAAAACAGAGCATCCAGGTGCTGAACTTTCACTTGGAGTTCGATTAGAAAGAATCGAGAGATACCCAGGTAAATTGTCGAACCCGTGACCCGAAAAGCCAGTAAATTCATTCACATGCGAGCACACAATTCCCAGGACTTCATGCTGGAGGTTGGGAGAGCGCAGAGCGGCGAGAGAGACCGCAATGAACGGAAGACGCTAAGAATTGCAGCACAAAAGAGAGAGAAGTCTAAACAGAAGATCAAAGTCGTCGGAGACAGAAATTATTTCCTCCTATTTTTTTTTTTATGAGTTGACCATAATTACGACCTAATATTTCGTGCCATTTGGAATATCTTATTTTTGGCTACTTTTATTTAATACTTAACTTCTCGAATTTTTTGCGAACTTTCAAATGAGCTTTTAAATTTTTGTTGCGAGTAGCGCAAAATATTGTCGGGAATATTTAAAACTAATGTTTCTTTTTTTGTTTGGGCAAGAAAGTTATCTAGATATCATTTGGCTTTCGAAAGCCAATCCAAAGAGGGCTTTTAAGTTTACACTTTTTAAAATAGAAAGTAAAATTCGTCATTTAATTTGTATATGTAGATCGATCAGTCCAACTAGACTTAAACCGATAGATTAAAGCCTAATTAAACCGCCGAAAAGTTTTGAAACTTGATTACAATATCAATTACTCGATTTAGTCAGATTTTCGTATCGATCCTGTATATCATTAGGAGGGCTCATATTCTTTGAATAGGAATAAATATAAGAACACTTTCACATTGAATGAGCCAAGGTGAAAACAAAGAAAGAAAGATTGAGAAGTTGAAACATGAAATTTAAAGTTCAAAAATATCTCCAAAATGAAAAAAGAATTATCATGACCGACCGCCCTATTTCATTATAATCAACAGTAATAAAGTTATTGATATAACCATAAATCAAAGGCACAATTATCTCTCTTTTTTATTATTTTTGACTTGAGAAGTTGCGATGGTAGAGCTAAAGAAGTCATGTAAAATTAAGCTCTAAATTGCTTCTATCTTGATCGAAAGTCATGCATAATTACGTAGTCGTGAGATTTTGCCGCGGGTCCTGATGATCGAGAGCACCCCGGCTGGACTTATAATATTATTTTGCCTTTTGATTTCTTTTCAAGAAATGAAAGATGGAAATAAATTGTTCAAAGATTGAAAAAAAAAACTATACATAGTTCTACATCGCTGCATGCACACTCCAAAAAAAAAATTACGAGCGCCGTATCAAATAAAAGTTAAATTGCGAGAGCGCCCGCAAAAAAAAAAAGAGGGAAAAAAAAAAGGTGAAATTGCACACCGAACAATTGCGCGATAAGCATCCTTCAAGAAATTCTGGTGACAAAGATAGAATAATAGAAAATAATAATAACATATAAAAGCAAATTTATTTTCAATTGTCTTGCTTCTAATTTTTTTGCGGTGGCGTATCTCGCCGGTACACTACGGGTTCTGCCGTACATTATACGCAGGTGTACCGCGTGCACGCTCATTCACCTGAGCAAATCCCAGCGAAATATATATGTATGGAAACGAGAGGAATTTCCGAAAAAGGAAATAAAAATGGAATTTTCTTTTTTAAGGACACCACAAAATGCTCAGATCAGATGACTCTCTGTGTATCTCTCTCCTCTCTCTCTCTCTCTCTCTCGCTGGCAAGCTCGAACTGCGCTGGTCATGGCCGGATCCTCCAGATCTGCGACGCGACCCTCGTGAGGTGATTTTGTGTGCTTCCTTTTGATACGGTTCATGTTCTGTTTGTGAATTCGATGGGTGTGGAGCTTAAAGTTCTCGGCTTGTTTAGGATCAAAACTTCGTTCTTTTTCGGTAGCGATCGAAGTTCCGGCTCTGCTGTGAATTCGGTTTAGCTGCGAATTTTGATTCGGGGGCGATTGGTTTGGTACCGTCCGTGGGTGTTTCGATTTGGGTGGTTGACAGTATGGACGAACATTCGCAAAAGAGGAAGCTTCGGGACATTGATTGCGAGCAGTCCTCTTCGGGCGATCCGATTCTTTGCGCTGGTAATTGCGGTTTCTTCGGGAATCCCGGTACCAATAACCTTTGCTCTAGATGTTACTACCAGTATCTGCTGAAGAAACCCAAGGGTGCTATGGATTCGACAGCTGCGTCGGAAGGAGCTGGAGCTGCTGGCGGCGGTGTCGATGTAGTGGATGGTTGTAGTTGTGACAAGGAGGAGGCACCGGCCGAAGCTGTAGCTAACCAGGCAGAGGCAGCAGCTGTTGCGGAGAATCAGGAGACAAGGGCTGTGGATCATTCTGGCCAGCCTTCTTCGAGCAATCCGGTTCTTTGCGCAAATAATTGTGGGTTCTTCGGGAATGCTACCACCAATGACCTTTGCTCCAAATGTTACTGCGAGTATCTTTTGAAGCAATCAAAAGAGGCTAGTGGTTCCGCTGCTGCAGCAGAAGAGGTCAAGGATGATGGGGCTGCGGATGATTCTAGTTATGCCGAGGAGGCACCGGTGGAAGCTGTGCCTAATCGAGTGGAAGAGGTGGCAGCATTAGAGAATCAGCAGACGAGGCCTGTAAATCGTTGTGGTTTCTGCAGGAAGCGGGTTGGCCTGACAGGTTTCAAGTGCAAGTGCGGGGAGATGTTTTGCTCTGTCCATCGATATTCTGATAAGCACGACTGCATGTTTAATTACAAGAGCGCAGGCAGAGATGCTATTGCTAAGGCGAACCCTGTTGTGAAGGCCGATAAGATTGAGAAGATATGACGGGCATGGCAAGTTATTGCAGTGCCATTAAGTGACATAGTTGCTGCCTCCCATGTGAGTTGAAGTCGATTTAGCCAACACATTAGGAATTGAAGTCTATTTAATTTATGCATTAGGAAATAAGATATTATGTTCGCGAGTATTTTCATGTCTTATGTATATAGTTTCGTTTGTGTTCCTGATGTCATAATGTATCCAGTGGATAATTTCATTCCAAGTTTATGCGGTAGTTTTCTCTTCCTAATTTTAGCTCATGGTTTGCCAAGTTGTGAGTCTGCAAATTCTTTTGATACAACCTTTTCAGGAGATTTAGATTGTTATAATACATTTAGTGCAACCTTGGGAAGGATTGGGGGAGATTCTAGAATTCTTGAATTAACTGAAGTGTGTATGTCCATTCGAGTAAACCGAACTTTTTTAGCTAACAGCAGCTTGCTAAATGTACTCCACCATACTTTTTCTTCTTTTCCATGAAGTCTGCCAAAGTTACGTGATTGCAATCTATGGATTTTTTCCAAGAAAAATAATGGAGTTCACATTGTGAGGAAGCTGGTGCTTTTAAGTATGATCTCTCTAGATATTCTTTTTTTCCGTTTGAAGCATGCTTGCTATAGTCAGCTATCAAAGGTCAGTTGTAACTAAAAGCATTGGGCTAGTAGTTTAAATGTTTTTGGTGCTCGAGCTGTGAAAGATTACTGAATTGCAGAGGAAGTTGCTTTGCTGTGGCATGTGAGCCTACTCCTTATTATAGAGCCTTCTCACGGTAGCAGCTTATTATTTGGTCTAATTTTGGGTTGAGTGGGTCACCTGCAGGGTTCGGTTGACTGCGGTGTATCATTCTTTATTCTTATTACCTTTCCATGTCTTTGACACAGTAGGTTGTGCATACTAGATTGAATTGCTTTCTGCATGTGTCTACCTAGCTTGTCTCCATTGTGTTCCGAAACCAATGTGAATGTAGGAAACAGGTATCTTCATTCAGGGTCCTTACATGATAAGTAGAATTGGCTTTCTTCCTCTGTAGCACTTCAGCAATGACTTCGATTTGCTCTCTAGTCCCTTGTAAGGGTTATGGGCCTTCTCTTCTAGATTTTCCATTGTATTCTTTGAGTGTGCTCGTGTGTGAGTTTTGGGAAAATCAATCCGCTTCAAGATGTTCAGTTCTTGTTTACTGTGTTTCGTGCATTAAAAAAAAAGGTCATGATCATTGTGCAAGGACCAAGAGTCAGGAGCCTGAGTCATTGGGTGCAAGTTGGTGGACGATAATTTGTTGCCTGCCTTTTTTATTGGAACCCCCAAAAGGGGACCTTTTTCAGGTGTTTCTTACAGATTTTTAGTGGGAAACGTTAAATGATGCGTTATAAATCACAGTGCATGAACGTTAGATGCTTTATTAGTCTCCAAATATCAACCAGGTAGAGTCAGGACAGAAGTGGTTGAACTGCAAATGTTGGATTATGCGGCCAAGAATGAGGTTCAATTGATTTATATGACGTGAATGATGCGTTTGAATGTCGCTTTTAGAGGTTTAGCCGAAACCAAACCTGACTTATGATGATTTGGTACACAGGCGTGTCTGCGGTGCTCCGGTGCTCATAGTCAGCTTTTATCTTGTGGAAAACTAATTAGAAGTTCATTCATCGCTCTTCCGTAACCAAGCGCTTTGTGGTTTAGGCACTGTCTTGGATGTAAATTTACGAATATTTGCGACTGAACTGAAACAGCTCTCGTAATATCGTACGAGTGATTTGACATTCTTTGTTGGTAGAAGACAAAAATAGTAGCATTGTACGATGATTACTAATGAGGAACACCATATCCGGGGGCATTACAAGCTTTTCTTTTGTTGAGTTATGATTAATGTCTAGCACCTGGCAGCTACAGCAAATGTTTGGCTTCAAACGTGAGGTGTCTAGTCGTCTGCAATAATGAAAGTCAAGATAGAATTGGCTGAGAAATCCTAAAGATCTTTTACACCTTGTTTGGAAAATGTACATATGTGATAAAATTACTCACGGAATAAATTTTGGTCTCTCAAATTTGACATCTCACATGTTCGAATCTGGAACAATGTGAAGATGGTAGACAATTAAATTGCCTAGCTCATCGACGTCCATCAGCCATAATCAATGGTTTCGGCAGCACATTATTTCTGTCACACTTAGCCAACCATGTCACATTTCTGCGACAGAGGACTAGAAATGGTTGCACAGTTATGCAAGCATTGGTTCAAGGCAGATTATGGCCCATAGGAAGTGAGCGCAATGAATGTAAACAAGCTATGCATCAGTCAAGAAACGTTCCGTTTTTCCTTTGTCGCATTCATTGTCGAAACCCGCATAAGTGACCTAAGGACATATTAAGCAGTTGCATCAAGTCAACAGGGGCAACTTTCCCTTAACACTTCTCTATCTTCCACTACAGGCTAGTTGATGCAGATTTCTGGGCAAACCTTGTGTGGATAACGAAGCATGAAGACCGGAACTGTTCAACATGAACGATTTTGACCACAGTGTGAGTGCCAAACTGACTTTCAGCTAGTTGGATCTTTCTTGGGATGTGGAGGCGGCGGAGGATGTCTTTTAGAAAGGAACCGCTTAGTGCTCTCTAGGACGCCAAAGAATATCGACCCACCAATGCCGATCCATAGTACCCTCGGCTCAATTCCCTGAATTATACAGACCTCAGAGAGGAGTGAACATAACGAAAAAGCGAAAGGTTATCCGACGACCTACAAAATACTATGCGTTCTGCAGTTCTTGAGATAACAATGTCAATAACTACAACAGCGACCAAGTTTTCTCCCTGCTAAGTGAATTCTTCTACATGGACGCTTGTATGAGGCTATGCCATTGTGCTATCTCATACTAAATCCTGACATTGAGCTTTTTCTTCAAATTATCTGGGGTCATTAGCATATCCATCATAGTGTCGCATCTTCTATTATGTTATCCTCACTTGAAGCCACGCAAACTTTTCCTCAGTAACTATGTCCTTTTTCAGGGTCAGCAAATTCATTGGAGCATTCATCGCTGCAACATTCATTTCGAAACAACTCCACCCAGGAAAAAATATTCAAGCTGTGAATGCATTGCATGACAAGTGCCTTGGAGTTGCAGTTTGGTGAAAGATAAGCGTGAAATATGGAGCAGGTTTCACTGTGTACTGGTTATATCAAGAAACTGTTTGCGCGTCACACATTTACAACTCGGTAAAAAGTCAACATATTGTGTTTAAGCACTAATTCTACCAATTAAAAGTCCTAATTTCCATTTTAAACTGATTCTTTGAGAATTGAGAACTCATTGCCTTTCATTTATAATATGGGGCAGAAAACAGAGTAGAGTGGAAACACACTAACCATAGAGAAACAAGAGAAAAAGAGATGGTCTCAGAACTCAACATCAAGCTCAAAAATGTGCACGCACAAGAGAGAGAGAGAGAGAGAGAGAGATACCTTGAGAAGAGCTGACGGACCCTCCTCCCTCACAATAGTTTGAACACAATCAAATATCCCTCGGTACTGGTTTGCTGGTCCCTGCATGGATCAGAGTGAACCACTCGATAACCATCCCCAAATATGAACTTCAGGTAGCCACTAATAGCATAAACTCTCAAGAGGAGAAAACTAAATAAGATCATTGCTAAGGTGGGTGTCAGAGGCAGCTTCTTAGTACCTGAGTCATTAGCCTTGTCTTGATTACATCAAGTGGAGTGGTTATTGCTCCAGTCAGTGCCCCTGCAAATCATAACATTATACCTAAAGAATGGTATAAATAGTTGTCATGCATATCTGAGTAGTTCATACACTCCACTCCAACAAAGTTGATGGAAGTCTCAAGGCATGAAACTTCCTACCATTGGACAAGAACTTAATTCTTTCAGAATTTTCCCAGGTATTATAACTATGCATGTGAGAAACTGAGCAGTTAACTAAGGGAAAAAGACTAGGGCCTCTAAATTCTCAGATCTTACATATTAATATAAGCATTAAGCACAGTTTAAAATTGGTGAACACCTAAAATATATTGTTCAAAGAAGTTTAAGGGTGTGTAAATATCAACAACAAACAACCAACAGATTAAACTGCGTTAGAGAGACAATACTAGGCAGATAAAGCAAAAGGCATCAACTTTAGCTACTTTAGTGGCTCAGCAAGTGACTCAAGATTTTGCCCAAAAAAAAAAAGTGACTCAAGATATGCGACTATTGTAAATGCAATATAACAATATCAACCACCAACTTTAATGCAATGAGCGGTGTCAGCTCGAATTTACTAAGACTTTTTCCTAATATAGAAGATAAGGCAAGACTGTTTGCCTGTTTAGACCAGTGTAAGAAAGCTGTGGAAACAAGAACATAATCATGCCACAGAGGAATTATTTAGGCAATTCACGGAACAATTCTCTTCAATTTTGATGGAACCATTTGTTGCAGTGTGCCACAAGATTTCATGTAACATGACCCTACCCGATCATATTGTTTTAATTGGCAAATGGCCCCGATTGAGAGCCTTTGAAGACAATGTATATAAAAAGAAAACACAAAAATCACAACTGCAATACTAATTTTAGAAATAAAGTCTGGAACCAAAACATGCACTAACCTTTATCCCATGGCAAATTATGCATCTAATAGCTGCCATATTATCTCCGTTATTCAAAGATAGGAGGTTACGTGTCATAAAAAAGTTGTAGAGCGGACAGCACCACATGTAGGTTTAGGGAGCAGGTTGCTCATGAGTCTATACTGCGGGCTTATTGAACTAACTAAAGGTAAAACCAACGCAGGCAATCGGAACTTTTTGGTGAAATCATCACCTATGGATGAAAATAAAATAAAATAGTGTACACCAGACTACCTCTTCAGTCTTCGGCAGTTCTAGTTCCCCTTTTGAATTGAACTTTCCCATTTTATATGAATGAAGTGATTGCGAAAAAAGCTCATCGATGCAGTACAGAATCAATGAACCATACTCGGCAGAACCAACAGCAACGAGTAAAATAGTTAAAAAAAATATAGCACCAACATCTGCAAAAGCACCAATAAGTACCTGCAAAAGCTCCAATTATGGCATTCTCTGGATCATTCAGTTCTCTACGTGCCTGTTTGGGAGACAATTAAAGAATCCTTAATTTCTTTTGATAGGCAAGAACCACAAAAGCAAACACGCATGACAACATGACTTTGCAAATGTGCTTCCTCCAAACAATGCAAACGCCATATTTAATCTGTTCAAAAGGTGGTTCCATAGTGAAAAAAGTCTCCTGGAGAAAACAGACGTCTACTCCATGAACAAAACTAAAGGAATGTATACTGGGGGTGCTAAATATAGGTTCAAAAGACCTTTCAACAGTCAACACTTTACATTGTTAAAAAGACATAAGTCTAGATGCTTACTGCTGCTTTATAACCAAGCCGAAGTTGCTCATAGATGCAGAATTGGATTGCATCAAATGGAAAATCCCGCAACAAGAATGATCCATAACCCTAGGTAAAATAAGATCAAAACATATGCTGAGTGAAACTGATACTAAGAAAGCGCTGATGTGTAGGTTTTTTTGGCCACAGCGCTTATATGTATGTGAAACACAAGAAAACATGGGCCTAAAACTCATAAAAAGAAGATCCCAACATTAAACTTAATCTCAAAATAGCAATTTCTTTTTTTTCACTCTTTTTCCCCATACCGCATAAAGACCTTTAAAACCTTCTTTAGAGACAATCAGGCGGACAGCATCAGGGGCGGAATTAAACTGCATGGTTTGCATTCTTTGCTTAACAACCTGGAAAGTGTTCAGATACAAAGTAAGTTGGTTTTCTTCGGATGAAAGAAAAAGAAACAACATGGAAAAATTTGTGCCGATAGAAGAACTCAACCTCTGTCGGAACACGAATAAGAGACGCAGCCACTCCCCCTAAGGCACCAGCAGTCTACAAGATGCTCAATAAACTTCAAGAAAGTCAATATTCTTAAAAGGCAGCAGATTTAGACCAGCAACATGAGTGGTATGTGATTTCTATCACATAGCAAAAACAAGAGGAAAGAAAATCATGATATAAATGGCATGCCTACTTGAGACATGATCCTACTTATACTAATGATCTTACCATGCATCAAATTAGCCATCCTTAGCCAAACTAGAACTTATCTTGACCAAAAGCTTTACCATTGAGCTACATTATTTGACTTTTTTTAATGCCCGGGATCATACAAAAGTGTGCTACATTTTCCACAGTTAGGTGTTAATTTGCTCGACTTGTAGAATGCATTGATCCTCAATCCAGTACTATGATACAATAAGTAAACACCCGTCAAGTTCTACTCAGGAACTAATTTTGAAGAACCTTGATTGCTAGTTAGATAACAAAATTTATCGATATCACAAATTAAATAATTATGTCAACTTTTGCTACATCACCGTATCTCTCTTCAATCATATACAAATAAATCAGTTTAGTTCAATTTAATTCACATGTTGCTTTACTGGAGAAAGCATTCACCAGAGGAAGTACTTAAGGATTCCTTACCAAATGAGCAAGAGCACTGAGATTCTCAGGAAACATCCTTAGCAGTTTCTGTTTTGCGGGCTCATAAACACCGACAAATAGAGCAGAAGCCCTGAGAAGAGATGACCGCTGTCATGTCACTAATAACACCATTCGCCATTTTAGCAAGAAAAACATATCAAAGAACTGATCCACAAAGAATATGATAGATGCATGATTTATTTCAAGTATTTCTATCCGGGTAGAATGTCCCAATTGTATTACATAATCTTCTTCCCGAAAGAAAAGTAGGAAATTTGATAATGTAAGGGAAAGAATGTCTGTACAGTTTCAAGATCTTTTCACCTGGCAGAAAAAACCTAAAGCTGCGCACATGAGTAGTTGATTCACATATAATTTCTATCCACTGAATAAGTTTTGCATTTTAAAAAGGAGCTTACGGTAATACACCAGCAAGATTTCCAGCCAACCCAGAATATAAGCCATTAAAATTAATTTTTCCCCCGCCGCGAGCTGCCTACACTAAATCAAAAGGTATCAGCAACTTCATGATGATATTTGAGCAAAATAGGAAAATTTCACCAATTGATGCAATTTGCATAAATGCTAAGAACAGGATTATTCATTTCCATGCAGTTTATGTATGGTGTCAGTGACTTCTCTCTTGATGCTGTTTCGGCTTTTAATGGGTTCAAAAATAGAAGGAAAACCACCACCAGTCCATGGGTACTTCAACAGCTAAAGGACTGACAAGGGCTTACTGAATAATTGTCCCATGGAAGATGGTTACTCGAGTAATGACCAATAGGCTTCACTACTACCTTAGAGAACAGAACAAGCTCATCGCTGTATGAGAAAGAACTTCACAGACTGCAACATCTAAATTGTCAAAGAGAAATCTCTCGGTGATAGTTTTGTAAAGACCAAAAAGAACAAAAAAAGAGGGAGTCAGATGATGAGATGATCCTAGATAAAAAAAAATTGAGAAATTGCAGTTCCCACATGTTAGCATCCAAAGCTGGAAATAATATCTGATTTTGGATGAAAGAACCACCAGAGTCTGTAAATATTATTTTCTTTTTGTCTCTCTAGGACGAATTGGTTTTAAAGGCTCTTGAGGGTATATCGGTATCGATGCTTGACATAGTTGGAGAACTGTGCTCCATACTATAAATTTTTTGACTTCATTTTCATTTTATACAAGAGGATTTGTTATGCTTATACTCCTGATTATCCGTTTTCTTTTTTCTTCTCAAACTTCTCTTGACATCAGTGTATTCATTCTTCGCTGTATAAACAGTACCAAGGTAACCTGCCTGCAGCCTCGTTTTTATTGTGTCGATGGGGTATAAAGCTGTTTCAACAACAACACCAGCAGTACCTCCTGCCATAACTCCATCTGTGGATTGCAGCATACATATGAGAAGAGATTATACCATGTTCTATCCAACGCAACAACAGATGCAGAACAAGCGCTGAAACAAAAGGGAAAAAGCAGTGTCTCCAAGAAACAAACAGAGGAAACAAAAGCCAGGTTCCAAAAAATCTGAGAATGAACTATATCAGATGGCTCATCTTATCATATCCTTTCCCAGCTAAGTATTGCCATGATTATTTCCCATTCTCCTGCCCCAGACCGTGGGAAGAAAATCACCAACCATGATGAACTTCCCCTCCCTCCCCGTATGCTTAATGCTAGTCTTTCATCAGCATTCCCTCTATGCTTTTGTGGATACAATGTTATTTATACAGACCTTGCTTCCAATGCAAATGATCTCTGAATTGGATATAACTTGGAGACAGGATAATTTCTAAGTCAACTCAAGTACATGGAGCTCAGAAATGTAAGTCACTAAATGATAGCCCAAGATAGTCACTGGAAGCATACTTAGCTTTATAAGTACTTTTGACTTACCAAAAAAAGTACGAAAAAAGTCTAAGGGTTTTCCTTCTCCTGTGCCAAAGAACTTTGTCGCTTCCTGATGCAAGTTCTGAGGTTTCATCATGAGCAGATCTGCCAAGAATATCAATTGTTTCACAAGATAAGCAACAGAATATCAAAAAATAAGTACAGAGAAACAGAATACATCACGCCACATCAGTTGGGAAATTACTATAAAACAAGATCACATTCTTTTCTAAATCTGCATCAGCAACAACAACATTTAAAGAGAAAAAAATGGTCACACTTATGCACCCACCAACAATAAGCAAAATTAAAAAAATCTCCACTCAACACAGTCAACCAACAACAACCAAATTGGCAGAGCAGTCAAAGCAAAATGTTTCGGTCCTCTTTGTTGTCTTATTTCTCCAGCAAAGATATATACAAATTCGGATCCAAATGGGTTGATGGGATCTATTATAAAATGACAACCTATCTGAAGATACAGAAATTAAAACAAGTTCGTTTCTTTGGGCGATTCCCTGCATTTCCATGTGCTGAATATCACAGAAAGCAAGTGCAAAACCACCAGATACATAAAAAAGCGAAGAACAAACGAGATGAATTCACCTAAAGGAGCTTGCGAAGCTCTCTTCGTGTCGAATGCCAGCGCCAAAGGACCCATCCTTCACTGACTACAGCTCGACTGCACAAAACAATCACCATCAGTCACCTAAAGATACCCTGAAAAAAACAAAAACCCACCAAGCTGATCCCACGCCACAATTCATTACAATTCAAGTTCAAGAAAACTTCTGGACGAGACGGGGAGGAAAAACTGGAGAACTGCGACCACGGAAAGAGGAAAGATATCGCGTTATATACAGAGAAGAAACGTAGGAGAAAATGCCGAAATGGAATGCGGGATGCGTGAACATGGGCGTACAACGTTGCTGTCGGAAGTAGAGGGAGAGAGAGGGAGAACTCGAAGGGTGTTGTTGTCTTCGGAGTCGTCGAGGGAAGAAGAGATAGACCGTTTCTTGTCCGGACTGTGCGCGACCGGTTGCGGTGGCAGAGTGACGGCGCTACAGCGTGAGCTTGGGAGGGATGGCATTTGGTTATTATCATATGCCATGTATATATTCCTCTTATTATTATTATTATTTGGCCTGCCTATTTTTCTAATTTTGTTAAGGAATCCTTGGTGATGATCATTGAGGTTAAGTCATTGAAGCCTAAGCTTCCGACTGAAGCCGTCCCGCCTATCAAAGTATATATAACTGGCGAATTGATAAGATTGCATTCTTTATTTTGATGTATCGGTATTCGTACGTCCAACCTCTCCATTAAAGAGAAATCTTTTTTCCCTCTCTAGGAAATATCCCGAGTTTTATGTGCTAAAATTCAGACAAAACAGTTTAAAGACTTCAATTATCATCATGTGAGAGAAGATTGCAGAACATATGAAAATGGAAGTCAATCGTCCAAATGAGAGCACTTATTAGTGGTTGTTACTAGAATTACTTTCTTTTATCTATCTTTTTATCATCATTGTGATCTCCTCCAGAGTAAGAGGTTAAATTGCTTCATCTTAAGTTTCGTACGGACCTCGATATCCTTCATATGTTAAGTAATTAGAGAGTATTTCCTCCCCTTAAAAAAGATAAAGATGCAAGGGGGATAAGGGGGCTGAACGTGAGGGCACCGATACGTTAAAATAACGAATGCAGTCCTATTAGCACACCAAAGTTACCTGGACAGGTGGGGATGGGCCGAGTCGGTTGTTTCAGCAATCTATTCTATGGTGAAGAAACACCTTAACCGTCCAAGGATCCATGGACTACCCCTGACTAAGTACTTTATTTTATTTGTCTTTTGTCATCATTTTTATTATTAGTTTATCTTATATATGTGTGTGTGGGTTTTGTACCATAAATAAGGTAATTTTTAAGAGGACCTTCCAAGGCCTATTTATATTATTGGCTGTTTTATGAGAATCATAGGATGACATTATTTCCACACCCATTTTGACCAAAAAAAAAAAACACGCCTTGTTTAGGCAATTGACTCATATACCTCAGATTTGGTCAAATATATGTTGATGAGACTCTTTTTCTCTCGTTCCAAATTTATGAGCAATCCTTTTCCCATTTATACCTTATTTATAATGTTTCCTTTTTTTTTTCTTTTCCGTATGGGAAGAAGTAGACATATCTTTTTCCTTCAAAATGGGAACAAAAATTAATCGAAATATGAAGAAAAAGAGAGGTTATTTTGCTAGAGGCGTGGTCATATGCAAAACATGCTTATCTTTAGATCTTAATGATGGATAAACACAGAAAGGAAAGAAAAAGGAACTTCTTATTGTTCTACTTCTATCATGACAAAAATGATTTATATCAATCGTAGATTCAATATCATAGCAAGTGCATCAAAAAGTTTAAGAAATACTCATAAGTTTCCTAAATTTTTTTAAAAAAAGTGAAAAGATCAAAACAAGGCACATATGAGTGACCTTTAACTACATGAACCTACTAATTTAGTCCGGCAAAAAGCCCACAAGGTCGAGATCGGTCAAACCAAAATTTAATTTTCAACTTTCGAATATAGTATACTCTGAACTATTTCAGTAAAAAAATATGCAATTAATTGAATATTCATAAGCCATTGTAAATAAAATGTATACTATTCTATGGCCCTGTTTGGTTCGACATTTGGAATGCTCGTTTGGGCTCTAAAGTCTCCTGGCCAAATGCAAATGTTGTTTAGCAACTATTTTTACTCATTTTGGGGAGATGCAATTGCATTTACAATGCTCTTCAAGGGACTTTTGGCCAATGCAAGGGTAAAGGTACCTTAAGAAGTAATGCAACTTACACTGTTCATTGTGATTGTTCATCTTCCCCAGAGATAGGTCCAAAGGCCGACAATCGGCACTTGAGGGCTAGCCCGACCTCGATGACCACCACCTGAGGGTTGCGCGACCCTGGCGACCCTAGGTGGCGATCACCGGGGTCACACAACCCTTAGCCGGGGTTGTGCGACCTCAGACGGCGGTGGCCGGTGACTAGATCTGGCTGGCGGCGATAACTAGTGGTTAAGCTCCACTAGAGCCTTTTTTTTTTTTCTAAAAATTAGCAAAAGTCCTTTAGTCCAAGTTGATTTTAAAAAACACTTATCAAACGCTACTTGTATTTCGGAAAATCCCTTTAGCCCAATGGTATTTACATTCCCCTAAAGTCGAACCAAACGGGCCATATATATGATTAGCGATTCGAAAGACGAGACCATGAATAAAAGTTAACAACCTTATATAAGCAGAGTGATGGGAGGATGGAGGGATAAGATGATATATTTTTGGGAGCAATGGTGGCACTTGTATATTTTAAATTGTTGAAATAGACGGTAGAAATAAAACTAGTTTTCTTTGAACACGGTGCAAAAAAGACAATATATCAATTAGCGAGAGGAGGTATTTTGGTCTGGCCAACTAAAATAAATTGGAATAGATATAACCTTGCCCAAACTCGGATCATATTATAATTCAATAAAGCTTTCGTGAATTTTTCAATGACCAGATAAATTTAATGAGGTACATGTTGCCCTTTAAAATCAATACAAGATTACATTGCAAGTTAGACTCTTAGAAATTCTCAGCCTAAAACCATTGTATCTGCATTGTCTTCTTTTTTTTTTTTGGGAACATATTCTGCACTGTCGTTAAATGAACTTAATGTCTTTTCTAGACTCTTCACTTTCGATCTAGGAAGACCGAGAGCTCTCTCTCTCTCTCCCTTCATATAATATTCATTATGATTTTGAGAACGGCTCGGTTGAGTATCGCACCGACTCCTTTGCAAGAGCAATGACTGAAGGTTATTGAGCCACGTTTATGCTCAATAAGAACAGTTGTACATTAACATTCGAGCATGGCCAGTAATGACGCACCCATGCTGTATCTATTCTCTTAATTATTCTTTTTTCGAATTGTCTTATGGCATCGGAACGACATGGGCACACGCTAGATTCCAATCGAGTCACACAATTCAAAGGCATTACAAACTCGGGATGACGATGGAAAGACTCGATTGTCCAAATCGAGGTCATCAAAGGAGACTAAAAATAATGCAAAGAGAAATGAGCAAGTGATTGAACATCAATGGCATTAGGCTCGGATACAAATGTATATCTGCTGCACACATGCGCAAAGGTGCGAACTTTATAGCTAAAAGCTAAGCTCCCTTCTTCTTCCCGTCGCCCTCCTCCTCCACCGTCAAGCTCAGTGCTCCGACCGACGGGAGCCCCGAATCGGGATCACCCGCGGCGGCGCGACGGTTTCGCCGATTGTCTCTCGAGCTTGAGCTGGAGGGGAAATTCATCCGGAGAGGAGGAGCCGTCGCTCTGCGCGGATGTGATCAGGTGAGGGATTCGTGGGTCGTTCGGATCGCCGCTCCAACCGTAGAGAGGAGAGGGGGGAGGGACATGTCAGCGTGGGCATAGGGGAATTTTGGGGTCAATGGTTTGTGTTGCTGTAGCTGTTGTTCCGTTGCTGTCACTCTGGGTCTGGCCTCTTTCCTGCTTTTCTGCCCTGCCCGATTGCTTGCTTGCGCTTGCTTGATTCTTGTTGCTCCGTCGCTGTCGGCGCTCGTCGGCTGATGTTGTGCAACTCAAGCATAGAAAGATCTGCCCTTTAACCGACCCGGCTCCGCTCAGTTCGATCTCTCCGGAATTCCGATGGATTAGGCATTGCGGGACTTGCGAAACGACGGCAAAAGGCGAAAAGGAGAGATTTTCCCTCGATTCGAATCGGACCGATTAGCCCTGGGTGGTGGTGATGATCGGGGCTGTGCAGCTGGGGGTTCTGGCTGCGTGCGTGGTGCTGTTCGTGCCGATGGGAATGGCGGGCTGGCACTTGAGCCGCAACAAGATGTTGTTCTTCAGCGGCGCCCTCTTCATCACCCTCGCCGTGGGCGTCCACTTGTCCCCTTACTTCCCGTCCTTGTCCCAATTCCTGACGTCCCCCGCCACCACCGTGGTTTTGGGCGACGGTCGCAGCTCTTGTCTCTCTCTCTTGCACGACGTTGTCTGGGATGTGAAGCCAGCCAGACTCATGCGACCCGTGAGCTATACAGATGGCAACACCAACGGCAGTAGCAAGAGCTCTGCCTACGATCGGGAGTTGTTGTGGAGCTGGGTGAGATCAAAGTCTGTCCTTGAATGTGATTTCCAGAAACTGCGGTCTTCTGATGCTTCGGATCTACTGAATGGGTCATGGGTTGTTGTGGCTGGGGACTCGCAAGCACGTTTGGTCGTGCTATCTCTGTTGAACTTGGTTTTGGACTCAGATCAGATGGAATCTGTCAAAGGTGATTTGTTCAGGAGGCACAGCGATTACAGGATCACTGTTGCTGGAATTGGGTTGAAGTTGGATTTCATTTGGGCACCTTATGCTTCTAACTTGACTGATTTGATATTAAGGTTCAGGCAAAATGTGAACCTTCCAGATGTTCTTATAATGGGCTCTGGACTGTGGCACATGCTTCATGTCAGCAATGCCTCTGATTATGGTGTTTCACTGCAGATGTTGAGCAGTTCTCTTGTATCATCATTACCATTTTCGCAAGAATTAGGCGACGATGGACCTGTAACAGGGTCTGTACCAATTAGATCGCAACATTTGTTTTGGCTTGGGATGCCAACTCTAATAAACTCGATGCTAAACACAGAAGAAAAGAGGGAAAAGATGAATAACGTAGCTTTCTATTCGTACAATATGGAGCTCCATAAGAGTAGGATACTGCGGCAGGCGGGTGGCCATTTCTTACTGCTGGACATTCATTCATTAACCCAGAGTTGTGGACCTCAGTGCACAGAGGATGGGATGCATTATGATGGAGCTGTCTATAATGCTGCTGTACAGATTGTCCTCAATGCACTGCTTATTGAATCCAATCAAAAGCTCTGAATGAAAAGTTTTGGTATTTTTGGCGTAAGCAATTCATAGGCAAAACTGACCATGATGATTTGAACTCCCACAAAGCAGCCATCTTCCTCCCAAGAAGAGATGTACTTTTTTTGTAGTTAGTTTGATCATTGCCATTGCGTTTCTGTTGATTAACAAAATGTCATTGCCAAACAAGCAAATAGAAAAGTTATTATTCTTTTGTTCCCTTAATTTTGTATCTTTAATTTTGGTTGAGAGCTTCACTATGTTACGCTCAGTACTTACTTGTATTGGCTATAGTCATCTTTAATCAAATTTGGAATCCTCTGTCTACATTTCTGCTGCTACTCTTCACATCTTTCATCATTAGTCAACTTTTATATCTTTTGATCACTCGCTGATAAATGCTTGGTGACAATTGTTCAATATGTGGCTTCTAATACTTGTTTCAACAGAGCCTATCGAGTGTGTTTATATGCAATTGGTTTGTAATTGCAATTTTAAATTGAGTTTCATCTATCTCGTTAGCCATTACGTAACATTGCTTGATCGTTTGATTTTGCTCATTGAGCAGTGGGACAACTGTTCTTTATCTATGGACGTGCTATCGTTTATTTGTTTAGAAAGATGGCAGTGGGAGGAGCACATGTGGTAACTGGTTGATATGGATGGTGACTAGCATATTGGTAGGAATAATCCCGAGTGTGACGGTGATGAGGTAATTGCTATTTGGTCATTTCTTGATCTTCTTTTCTCACATAATTTAGCTTTTCTCACCAGTCAGTAACCAAGGTTGATTTTTAGCTCTTCTATTGATAAGGGATAAGTACTTGGTGACAAGTGTTCTATATATAGCTTTTACTATTGAAATCAAAGCAGCCTAATTCACTTGTTGGGTCAACGGTCTCAGAACACTTGGGTGAATACAAAACAGCCGCTGTTTCTTTGGTAGAGGAACTCTTTGGTCTTTAGCATCATGATTGAGCTGTCCACAATGTCGCTGTTCTTAATTTTCATGTCCTCTGTGCTCTGATTAATTATTTTTATGAAGAGCTTTGAATGGATATATATTTTAATAGTTGCCTCAAGTCCCATAAATGCACCTAGTTCGTGGTTCAATGCATAAATTATTGGTCTTCAAGCTGCTTGAATTGTATATGCTATGGAACGTGGCATCAAATTTGGCCATAAAAACTGCCTGAGCATTTCGACAATGCTGCATGTGTTATCATCTTCTGTGATATATGCTGCAATGGAAGTTCACTAGTTTTTTTCCTTGCAGAAAAATTTACTTGCAAATTTGAAGAAAGTTATTTTTATTGCTTCTCATTGGACTGTGGCTGTAGCCTGTAGTGTTCAGTCTACAATAGTTTACGCCTTACTGCTTTCTAATAAACTATTCTAAGTGAAATGAGGAGCCAGCAAGTGCGTGCTTTCAGATGGTAGACTTCAAAAGGTTATCTCAGACGTCTGAGACATTAGAGGGCTGTAAGGTGAGATGAATCTCTCCAATGAAAACAGTTAGGTTTAGAGTAGTTGATGTAACAAATCAGTTAAAGGATGTGTATCATGCATTGGAGTCAGAGTATGATGCAAGTTATATGAATTAACTTTATTCCAGAGATCTACTTAATGCACCTTGCTTTTTTAGAACTTAAATCAAATACGTGGCATCGCTGCAGTATGCGTTTCATAGAATTTAGTTGCCAACATGTTCATGTTGCATTTTAGTGTAATCAGGTAATCAATTTCTGTTCACTTTTTTTTTTCTGGCCTGCCAGTTTAAGTCGACATTTCTTTTGAGGATGTTTTAGCTTCTGGTAGTTCTTCTGGTTTCTCATGCAGATGGAGTAATCATATTAAACAGTTTAGTGGCCTCTTGTCCTTCGGTCAACAAACATTAGCAAGGACTGTTGGACTGACATAAGTGCATGCAAGTAACGCCAGGCAGAATCTGTCATCTGCTGGTTGAATTCATCTGTCCCTGTTTCCAAGCTGCATGACCTCTCAGGCACCTGTCGATCGTTTCTTTATGCTTCATCCACCAATCCCATTGCATGCTGATAATCTTGCAACAGTATCATTTGGTTGAAATTTATTTCATGTGCATGTAACCTTGCAAGGGGATCATGCGGCTGAAACTGATATTGGGTCTTGGCTGAAATTTCTAGTTCATTCTTTGAAGGCAATTTTGCAAAGAACAAACAGTTCAGGATTTTATCATAGGAGTTTTGCAGAATTCAAGTTCTCATGGAGAAGCTGAGGCTAGTTGGGACAGGATATATTACTGCAAGATGACTAAGAAGCTTTGGAATGGGGAATTGATGAATTCTTGGAGAATGACACCCTTAGGAGCGAAGAAAAGGTCATGTGCAGACCTGTAAAAGGAAGATCATTGACTTGTTTCATGCACAAAGCGCTCGGAGAAGCATGCACGGCAATGCACACATTACAGTAATTGAGGACTTCACTCCTCTAGGATTGTCGCAGCCACTGCCCAATTGATGTGCTGGCCCATTTCCAAGTGCTATTTGGGTGGAAATTAGCATGGAAAGTATTGAAGGCTTGCTGGAGTTTCATGGTGTTTGAGAGGACAATGATATTTCTTATTATGTTTAATGAAGGAATTACAATACACACTTAACATAACGTAAACCTCTCTAAACACAATATTATAATTCTACCTTCATTATCATCATTCTAACGTTCCCCCTCAAGTTGGGACGTAGATGTCAAGTAGTCCCAACTTGTTACATAAAAAAATCCACTCTATTCCCTCATTGGATATTGTAAAAATATTTGTTAGTTGATCATCTGTCGTTGCATGTTGAAGAATGATTTCCCCTTTCTAGACCTTCTCTCATATAAAGTGACAATCAACCTCAATATATTTGGTTCGCTTATTGAAGACAGGATTGTTCACAATATGGATGGTTGATTGATTATCACAATATATTATTGATGGATTTGATGTTGACACACTAATTTCTGACAATAACATTCTTAACCAAATCAATTCACCTGTGACTTGTGCCATAGCTCTATATTCTACTTCAGCACTCGATCGGGAAATCACATGTTGTTTTTTACTTTTCAAGAAAACTAAATTACCTCTAAGAAATACACAATACCCTGATGTAGATCTTCTATTAGTAGGACATAGAGCCCAGTTTGCATCAGAAAATCCTATAATTTTCAGATGACCGTAATTCTTGAAATGTAGTCCTTTACCTGGTGTTCCCTTCAAGTACTTAATAGCATTCCAGTGAGTAATACGAGGAGAACTCATAAACCGACTCACTACACTGACAGCAAAGGATGTATCAGGCCTTGTAATAGTAAGGTAATTCAACTTACCCATTAATCTTCGATATTTGACTGGATCATGTAACAATTGTCCATTTGATCAAGTTTCACATTAGGCTCCATTGGTGTATCAACTAGTTTTGCTCCAAGATATTTGACCTCATTAAGAATATCAATCACATATTTTTGTTGTGATAAATTGATACTTGTCGTGAGTAGGTAACTTCAATCCCAAGAAAATATTGTAGACATCCTAGATCTTTAGTATTAATTATGTATGTAAAAACTACTTAAGTTGTTGAATACCATTCAAATCACTACCAGTGATAATAATATCATCCACATATACCACCAGAAGAACACAACTAGTTGAGGAGACAGAATTAAGCACTGAATGATCTATTTGACACTATTTTACCCCAAACTTGATAACTGCATCAGTGAATTTATCAAACGAAGCAAAAGGAGACTTCTTGAGTCCATATAAGGCCTTATGTAAATGACAGATCAGATTCTCCCCTTGAATAATAAACCCAGGCGGTTGCTCTATATATACTTCTTTAGCCAAATCACCATGTAAGAAAACATGTTTTACGTCCAATTGATGAAGATGCCAGCCAAAATGTGCTGCCATGGAAATAAAAACATGAACAGATGGAATTTTGGCAACAGGTGAGAAAGTATCATCATAATCAATACCATTTGTCTGAGTATATCATTTGGCAACTAACCGAGCTTTCAATCGATCGAGAGAACCATCAAGATGAACCTTAATGGTGAAAACCAATGACAACCAACAGGTTGTTTACCTTTAGGTAATAATGTGAGCTGCTAAGTATGATTCTCAAAAAGGGCCTTCATTTCATCTTCCATGGCTTGTCGCCATCCATGATAAGCAAAAGCTTAAGTAACATTGCCAGGCACATAAATAGAGGATGACCAACACAGGAACATGTACCTTTCTGAAGAGCAATGGGTGGATCAGGATCGGAGGATGGTGCTACAATTGATGGAGGAATAGATGAATCAGATGTTTGTGGGACCTGTACTACCATGGAAGGAGTTGTAGCACGCCATTGATATGCATGTTTAGCAAATTGAAATAATGTTGATGGTGCTTGAGGTATAGAGAGTGGAGGAAGTGCTGGGAGGACACACCCGCCACCCTCCGTAGCTACCGTAAGATATGACTGAGGGGAAAATTACTAAAAAGGTCCTAAACCTTTTGCAATTTTGCCAATTCAGTGTTAAACCTTTTTTTTTTTGCCAATTCAGTCCTAAATCTTTTGCAAACCAGCCAATTCAGTCCTTTTGGCTGGCCGGCATCCACGGCGCAATATTTTAATATTTTTTTGTTATTTTCGAATTTTTTTTCTTTTTTATTTTTTTCTTCTTTTCCTTCTCTCCCCTGGCCTGTCCGGCCAGGGGGGAGGCTCGCCGGCGAGGAGCCTAGTTCCCGCGTTGGGCGAAGCTCGCCTTGGCTGGGCGAGCTCCGCCTCGCCGGATCTGGGCGAGGGCGGAGCTCGCCTTGCCATGGCGAGCTGGGCCCTCGCCACCGCTGGGCGAGGCTCGCCTAGCTCCGGCGAGGCGGAGCTCGCCATGGCTGGGCAAGCTCCGCGCTTGCCCAGATCCGGCGAGGCGGAGCTCGCCATGGCAGGGCGAGCTCCGCCTCGCCAGATCTGGGCTCGCCCAGCTCCGGCGAGGCGGAGCTCACCTAGCCAAGGCGAGCTCCGCCTCGCCGGAGCTGGGCGAGCTCGCCATGGCTGGGTGAGGGCGGAGCTTGCCTTGCCATGGCGAGCTCGCCCAACGACGATGAGGGCCTAGCTTCGCCGGCAAGCCTCCCTCCTAATTGGACAGGCCGGGGGGAGAAGGAAAAGAAAAAAAAAATAAAAAAGAAATAAATTCGAAAATAATAAAAAAAATAAAATATTGCCATGTGGATGCCGGCCGGTGGCCACGTCAGTGCCGGCCGGCCAAAAGGACTGAATTAGCTGATTTGTAAAAGGTTTAGGACTGAATTGACAAAAAAAAAGGTTTAGGATTGAATTGGAAAAATTGCAAAAGGTTTAGGACTTTTTTGGTAATTTTCCTTGTGACTGAGTATTATAATAAGCTTGATCTTCGAAGAAAGTCACATCAGCCGACACAAATAGACGGTGATGAGTAGGACTATAGCATTTATAGCCCTTTTGAGTTTGAGAGTACCCTAAAAAGACACATTTCTCAGCACAGGAATCTAATTTATCAAGACCTAGAGAAAGACGATGAACATAGCAAATACATCCGAAGACACGCAAAGGTAATGCAAAGGGAGAAAGATCTGGATGTGAAATAGAAAATGGTTTCTCGCCCTTAAGGATAGAAGTTGGAAGCTGATTAATCAAGTAACATGCTATAAGTACAGTATGGCCCCAAAAATGTTTAGGGAGATGCATATGAAATATAATACATTGAGCAACATCAAGAAGATGACGATTTTTGCGTTCAGCTACACCATTTTGCTGTGAAGTATATGAACACGATGTTTGATGAAGAATACCATGAGATTCAAAAAAGGATTTAAACCCAGTAGTGGAGGCAAGATATTCTTTGTCATTATCTAATCGTAAAGTTTTAACAGATGTATTATACCGATTCAATACTTTAAACTAAAATAGGTGAAAGCAATGAAAAATCTCAGTACGATCTTTTATTAAGAATAACCAAGTCATTCGAGAAAAATCATCCACGAATGTAACAAAGTATCTAAAACCAGAAGTATAAAAAACACGACACAGACCCCGCACATCTGAGTGAACTACCTCAAATGGACTAGACACACAACTTTGAAAACGAGAAGGGAAAAAAGTCCTATGACATTTACCAAACTGACAAACTTCACATTGAAAAGTAGTCATAAACTCAGACTTAGGAAATAAAAGTCGAAGAATGTTTGGTGGTGGATGACCAGCATGACAATGCATGTGATATACATAAGAGAATGTGCACTTCATAGCTGCAGCAGCCATTATTTCCTTGTCAAGATAGTACATGCCATTTGATTCATGTCCCCCACCAATCATTTGTCCAGTCCTCAAATCTTGAAAAACACAACGAGACGAAGAAAATGTTATTGAACAATTCAGTTCCTTAGTGAATGAACTAACAGAAAACAAATTATAAGGAGATTTGAGGTGTAAGACAAAGGACAGTGAGAAAGAAGGACTCAAGCAAGCAACTCTAGTACCAGTAACATGAGATTGTGAACCATTAGCTAATGCAACATAATTAGACAATTCAGAAGATGTCGAATGAAATGAAGACAAAAGCTTATGGTTACTAGATATATGATGAGTGGCTTTAGAGTCTATAACCCAGGAGTC
This sequence comes from Syzygium syzygioides, assembly GCA_031216285.1. Classification (NCBI taxonomy): domain Eukaryota; kingdom Viridiplantae; phylum Streptophyta; class Magnoliopsida; order Myrtales; family Myrtaceae; genus Syzygium; species Syzygium syzygioides. The sequence goes on from CM062249.1 coordinate 43,403,124, forward strand.
GGACAGTGTAGACGGTAAACAAGATGAATTACCTTTAGAAGTTTGTGCTAGAGTTGTAGTAGGAGCTGAAGAGCCTGTCACCTATTGAGAGCGAAGCCATGTATCATACTTAGTTCATGACAGTGTAACAGTATCACCTGTACCATGTGCAATAGGAGGTTCTAATGAAGTCAATGCTGGAGAATCAACATTGGTAGCAATAGTAGGTCAAAGCTCAGGATGAAAAGTGTAGCAATAAGCCTCTGTATGTCCTATTTTCTAACAATGGTTGCAAGAGCGAGAGCCATGACCACCAATACCACCATCACGACCACGAATCGGAACAAAACCTCGTCCACGACCCCTATAACAACTACCCTGGGTTCCACGTCCGCTAGTACTATGAGAAACCATTGCACTTGTCTCCAAATTTCTGGTGGTGATCTTCTCAGTAGGTGTCAAATGAAGAGCTTGAGAGAAAACCTCATCCACCGAAGGAAGAGCGCTCTGATAAGTGATTTGTTGACGTAGTAAAGAATATTCAAGCCCCAACGCCTTGAGAAACATAATAACTCGAGATCCTCTTGTCTCTTGACAAGAATGGCTGCATTATCGAAGCGGAAGGTAAGTATCTAGTTGTCAACATAGTGTCTTGAAACGCGCATAATATTCGGTCAATGACCGATCTCCACGCTTAAGGTCAAATAGTGCCTCCCATATATCCCAAACCCTTGTCATGTTATTTTGACCAGAGTATAGTAAAGCACATTTATTCCAAACCTCCTTAGCAGCATCACATTGAATAAAATGGGGACTAATTTTGGAATCTATGCTGTTCCATAACAATATACGAATCAATGCATCACCAGCAATCTAATCAGTTGCCTTACTTTGATTTAATGGGGCCGTAGATGTCAGATAATCATGTTGTTCGATAGCAGTGAGATAAACTTCAACAGTTTTAGATCATGATGCATAATTAGTACCATCCAACTTTACAGAAGTCAATTATAAATGTGGTAAACTAGCAAAGTTTCTAGCGATAGCCATCAGTAAGTGAAAGATTCGATTGAACCCATAAATAATGTTGTAAAAAACCAAGTAGTCAACCTTAACAACACAGCCTCCAATAATACATCCAGCCAAATATAATCTCCTCAGTCTCCAACAACACAGCCAGCCAAATATAATCACCACTTTGAGGGTTCAATTGGATCAAAACTAGTCACTATAACTTATGAAAAATTCATATATCCATCAAGTCAAAATTGAAGAATTACCACCTCAAAATGCTACATCCATTGGGCAGTGATCATAGGTGCATTGAGGAACATAATAATTTTTTAATTATTTTTTTTCGAATTTTTTTAAACTCTAGCTACATTTCACCGCCGCCGTGCGAACAAAAGACGAACAGAGATGGCTTCAACTAGGCTTAAAGAGCAGAGCATATTAGTAGTCGACTGTACCTTTACTAGGGTTGACGGAGGTCGGCATGAGAGAGAAACTGATGGGTCTCTGCACAAGCAGATTGCTGATATGCATTCGGCGATATGGCAAGTCGCCAATCTAGGAAGTCGTCAACAGGAGCAATAGGGCTCGGTGGGAACGACAAGGCTCGATGGGAGTCATCGGTTTGGATTCCTAGGTGGGAGTGACTAATTTAGGTTCGCCTGGAGTGTGAGCCACCAGATCTGGAGTCGCCAGATTTAGGGTGCGCATGAATACCATTCAGTGCCCGGAAACTATTTCTGAACAGAAATAATTTTTTTTATTCTGTGCCCGGAAACGATTTCTAAGTATTTGAAAACGTTTGATAAACTGTCCAAAATTTCTGTTCCTAGAGTAGAAAAGAATAGAAATGCATTTGGTAACTACACAAAATTTCTGTTCCCAAATAATATTTTAATAATATTTTGAATTTTTTTTTTTTATTTTTAACCATTTTCTTCTTTGGCCATAGTCGGTCGCCGGCGGCTGGCCACCGGCCACAGCCCAGGGCTGGCGAGGGCATCACGACCCTCACCAGCCGCCGGCGGAGGCGAGGGTTGCCCTCGCCGCTTAGGCGAGGTCGAGCCTCGCCATTGGTCATGACGGTGAGGTCGGCCTCGCTATCGCGACCCACGGCGAGGTCGGCTTCGCCGTGGGTTGCGATGGTGAGGCTCAGCCTTGCCAGATCTGGGCGAGGCCGCCTCGCCCAGGTGGCGAGGGTCCAACCCTCGCCCTCACCGGCAAGGACGACCCTCGCCTCCGCCGACGGCCGGCGAGGGCCGTGATGCCCTTGCCGGCCCTGGGCTGTGGCCGGTCACCGGCGGCCGGCCTAGCCCAATGAAGAAAAACACAAAAATAAGAAAAGAAAAAAAAGAAAAAAAACTTATTCTCAAAATTGTGCCGAGAAATAAGAAGCAACTTTTTTTTACTTCTTGTTTCTCTTTCAAAACTATTTCTCGGCATAAATTTTTACAAAAATGTGCCCGGGAACAAAAAGTTTACTAAACACATTTCTGTTCCCAAACTATTTTTGAGAACAAAAGAACAGAAATTTTCACTGTTTGGCACGTTGCGAAGCAGGCCCTTAGTCACCGGTGTGGGTTCGTTGGAGGGTATTGGCAATAGTTAGGATTCTGCCAATGGCGGTAACGACAGTGGTCACCTCGAAAAAAAAATTAGGGTTTCTCAATCCGCTCTGACACCATGTTTGAGAGGATAATGATATTTCTTATTATGTTTAATGAAAGAATTACAATACACACACACACACACACTTAACATAACGTAAACCCCTCTAAACACAATATTACAATTTTACCCTCATTATTGTAATTCTAACACAAGGGAAGGATGCTAATTTTTTAGCCTGTTGATGCTTATTTTATGGCCATTTCTCATCCAAAATAAGTTGTTCAGGTGCCCTGTCTTCCACGGACAATGTTTGTAAAATTCACACTATGTGCTCGTTCATCATAATTGATAGTAATTCAGTTTTTTGAGCCGCTTTTGGCAGGCTGTTTGCTGGCTAATGGCTATAGAGAGCTCATTTGCACTTATTAAGAAACTGTAGTCTGCTGGCTAATGGCTATAAAGAGTTCATTTGCACTTATTAAGAATCTATTATGACGAACTAAGACCAAACCCAATCTTTTAATAGGTGGCTCGAAACTTATCATGTTTATGATGTGTAACTGTTCTCACGGGTTATTCTAGTGACTGTCTATGATTGAGTGGTGATACGGTACTAATTACCCTTCCTCTATCTATCAACCTTGAACATTTAATGTGTTCCTGGAGATGCACTTTTACCCAAGTGGATCAGTTTTGTGTTGCAGCTTCTAATCTCTCCTTCACAAGAGTCAAGCTAGAACAAAGCAATTCGCCAATGGACGGATGTCTAAGAGCAGTTTGTTGTGGTTAATTGGGTTGACGAGTTGCTCTAAGTTAGATCTCTAATATGATAACCAGATTCTGTTTTCAGGTCGACCCTCGAGGACAATGTCTCCCCAAATGGAGAGCCATGGTTGGTACGCTCATTCAATGTTTGTTGTTTTCGAATAATAATAACAATAGTCAGTATAAAACTGACAAAAAAGAAATTCCAAGTTGAATACTGTGAATAAAGTGAGAGAAATTTTGTATATTTTCAATGTCAATAGAAAGGAGTACATGAAGTTTATTTATAGTCTTGAGTAGATGGTAATCGGATTAGATATGGCATAATTAAAATAAATATGGACAATCAAAGGAAATATCCTAAATATCTCTAGAAGATACCTAAATATCTCTAACACTACTCCTCAAGATGGAGCATAGAAGTTAATCATGCCCAGCTTATTACAAAATATATTATATCATTCAATTACTCAGAGGTTTAGTAAAGGTGTCTACAAATTATTCGCCGGTCTTAATATGATTAAGAAAGACTAATCCACTTTGCAGCTTTTCTTAAACAAAATGACAATCAACCTCAATGTGTTTTGTTCTCTCATGAAACTCAAGATTGGATCAAATTATTGCCTTATTGTCACACCATAGAGACATAAGAACTAAAGCTTCAAAGTCTAATTCAATCAATAGCTGTTGTCCACATTAATTTAGTGCCATAGCTCTATATTCTCACTCAGCACTGGAGCGAGTAACAACACTATGTTTCTTGCTATTCCATGACATAAGATTTCCTCCAATCAAGATATAGAAGCCGGTGGTTGATCTCCTATCATCTGGAGATCTTGCCTAATCAGTATTAGAGAATCCTTTAACTTTGCTGTGACCATGATTTTGGTAGACGATTCATTTCCCTGGAGCCTTCTTCAAGTACCTTAAAATTCGAATAACTGCATCCAATGAGAAGTACAAGGGGAAGACAAGAATTGGCTTACTACACTAACTGGAAAGGAAATGTCTGGTCGAGTAATTGTGAGATAATTCAGCTTATCTATCAATCTTCTATATCTCTCAAGATGATAAAAAATCTCTCCTCCCTCAGTAACCAATTTTACTCCTTATTCCACAGGTGAATGAAAAGGCTTTGATCCTAACATGCCTATCTCATGGATCAAATCTACAACATATTTTTGCTATGACAAAATAATACTTTTCTGTGATTATGGCACCTTAATTCCTAGAAAATACTTCAACTTTTCGAAGTCCTTAGTTTGAAACTATTTCTGAAAATAGAGCTTTAGTTCATAACCAAGTAATCTCTCCTAATGATAATTATTATCAACATACATAATCAAGAACAGCTTGCTTCCTTTTGACAATTTATAAAAGAAAGAGTGATCATTTTCACTTTTAGTTAGTCCAAAAGAGAGTACAACCTCAAAAAATCTTCCAAATCATGCCCGTGGGAACTGTTTCAAACCGCACAACTTTTTTAACTTGCAAACTAGTTTCCCGGACTCCCTCAAGCAACAACTCTGAGGGTTGCTCCATATACACCTTCTCATGAAGAGTACCATGCAAGAAAGCATTCTTAACATGAAGCTGAAACAAGGGCCTATATGTGGCAGTAAGAGAGATCAAATACAAACGGATGTAAGCTTGACAACGGGAGAAAACGGTATCTAAATAGTCAACCACATACTCCTGAACATACCCTATCGCAACAAATCTTGCTTTTAAGCAAGTAAGAGAACAATCGGGATTGACTTTCATAGCATACACCTAGTGATAATCAATAGCAGTTTCGCTTGAAAGAAGAGGTACCGATCCCAAGTTTGATTAACCTGTAGGGCCTTTAATTCTTCTTTTGATGCAGCCCAGCTTCAAGATCAACTTGTTTATCCAAGAAGATTGGCTTGTATTCAAGACAAACAAATCGGCAAGAGGCTTATCGATAAAATCGATAAGAAAACAACCTCATCTTTGGCTTTGTCAATTTATTGACAAGAGTCTTACCGATAAGTTCGATAAGTGAAAAGCCTCATCTTTGACTTTGTCATTTTCCGTGCATCGAAGCTTGCATCAAGACTCCTCGAGACAGTCACTAGTGTTAAAAATATTGTACATTTAATAGTTCCTAGTTTCTAAGGTTCCGTTCGTTTGGCGAAAAATATTCTCCCGGAAAATATTTTTTGGGTTTTCCGGTGTTCGGGGGGCGGAAAATGTTTTTCATGGGAAAATATTTTCCTTCCCTCCTCACAAAATAGGCTAAGTCTATGGAAAATGATTTCCGCTTCTTCAAAAGCGGAAATTCATTTTCCGGAGCTTCTTCTTCTTCTTCTTCTTCTTCTTCTTCACTGAGGTCACCGGCCACCGCCGGACGCCGATCACTGGCCACCACCACCGGACGCCGGTTGCTGCCACCGTTGGCCGCTGCCCGTCAGTCGCCGCCGGCCGCTGGCCACCGGTTGCTGCCGCCGCCCGCCAGCCGCCGGAGAAAAATATTTTTCGAAACTTTTTCATGTTGGTCACCGAACACTGGAAAATTATGTTCCGGGAAAACATTTTCCAGAAAAATGATTTCTGGGAAAATATTTTCCAAAAGGAGAATATTTTCCGCCAAACGAACGGAGTCTAAGTGTTTCTAGTTTCTATGTACTTTAATAACTTATGGTTTCTAGGTTTAGACTTTTGCTCTTCTTTTGTTTTTATATAAAAGGGCTTCAAGTCCATGTAAACAGATAGACTAAAGATGATTAATAAAATTTGCCTAGTGCAGTTCTCTCGAATCTCGAAGAGTTCAAACCCCTTAAAAACCTAAAAGAGTTTTTACTTTGTCCTTAAAGAGTATGAGCTTTTCAAGTTTGCATCCTTAAAAAGTAAAGAGTTGCAGCCATCAATCTAGAAGAATTGATGCCCTTTCAACTTCCTAAGAGGCCTAGAAGAGCATCCTTGAAGTTCCTATCCTTTCCCGCATCCTGATCAGTCACGACCGTCCAATTTCCTTCTAAATTTGACAACTATGCAGTGCTTATTTGAGAAAGCTCAAAACACAAAAGTTGTATATCCAAGAGTCCTTGTTCTTTTGACTTTAGAATCAGGTCATTTTGATATGATTTGATAGAGTTATGCCCATTTTGCCAAACTAGCGCAGGACTGAAATTTCTGCTCGATTTTGCGATGGAGTTTCTGTGCGTGCAAGTCATTCTCCCAATCCTGTTGTTCGAGTAGTCGACCTTGGGGTTATGTCATTTGGTATCAGAGCCTTGGAAGAGAGGACAATGCCTCCAAGACAAGCAAGACATCAAGGTGGTAGGACCATTCTATTAGACAAAGTGCACACACTTGCAGCAACAGATTGATGACTTGACCCAAGAAGTTCAGCATCTAAGGGCTGAAGCAAACAATCCTCTGCCCCATTCCAGAACTGGAGAATCCAATGGTGATTCTTCTTCTTCAGAAAGTGTGCAATCTTTTCCCTAAAGGAGGAATACTCTGTTTCGTGGACAAGAAGTTCGTGAACCGGATTGGAAAAGGGAAATCAAGAGAGATATTCCAGAATTTTTAGGTACCAATTTTGCTAATGAAATTTTCGATTAGTTGACACTTGTGAATAAAGTTTTCGAGCATAGGAATGTCCAGGATGATCGTCGCGTTGGCATCATTGCTATGCGATTCCGAGGCAAGGCTATAGCTTGGTGGAGATGTGAGAAGCAAACTCGCCAATCTGTTGGCACGACTCCAATCACTTCATGGAGAAAAATGGAGGACAAGATTCGAAAGCACTTCCTACCCAAAGGATACAAGAGAGAGCTCTACCAAAGGTACCAAGATCTGAGACAAGGTATGCGAATGGTAGACTAATACACCAACGAATTCAAAGAGTTGGTGATTCGCAACAACATTCAAGATCCAGAAGAGGAGCTTGTAAACAAGTACTTGAATGGTCTTTAACTTCATATCCAAGATGCCTTGAAAGTTCTTGACATTTGGGATTTAGGAGATGCACATCAACGGGCACTCAAAGTGGAGCGTTCTCGCTCTAGGAGGGAAAAACCTTCTACCTTACCAAATAGGACAACTAGGACTACCACTGGCACTGTCAAAGTTATTGAATCTATGGCACAATCTACTAGTAAGCCTTCTTCTCAACCCAACATTTCAAAATAACCATCTGCAACTGGTATGCATTGTTATTGTTGTGGGGAGATAGGTCATCGTGCTAGTAATTGTCAAATCAACAAAAGTCAACCAGCTGGTAAAGCTTTATTGGTAGATAATGAATCTAATAAAAATTAGGATGAACCACGTGATGAAGAATCAAAAGATGATGAAGTTGTTGCGGATGATGAACAAATAACACATGCTGATTCCAGAGAGCTTCTTATGGTGAGAAAAATTTTCCTCACTCCTAAAAATGACACCGGAGATAGGTATCTACACACCAATATTTTTCATTTAGCTTGCACCATTTTAGGGAAGGTATGTCAGTTAATTATTGACTCTAGTTGTTGTGAAAATGTGATATCTAATGTGGTGGCAAGCAAATTGAAATTTGAGTTAAAAGCACACCCTATGCCTTACAAAATGTCGTGGTTGAAGAAAGGTTCCGAGGCAACCGTTTCCAAACGATGCCTTGTCAATCTTTCCATCGATTCTATCTATTTTAATAAGATATGGTGTGATGTTCTTCCTATGGATGCCTTGTCAATCTTTCCATGGATGCTAGTCATATTATTCTTAGCCGATCATGGCAATTTGATAGGAGGACTACTCATGATGGCTATCATTATAAGTATTTTTTTTATGTATTGAGGAAAGAAAATTACTTTGGTGCCTAGTAAGGAACCTCTCAAAACTCCTTTGGTTGAGAATTCCTTATCCCCTACTTTACTCATAATGAAAGATGTAAATGGTGTCATGAAAGATGCTAGTATTGTGTATGTTTTTTTTTAACAAAACAAGTGTGGAGAATCTAATTGTACCTCGCCTACCCCCATCAAGCTCAGTCTTTGTTAGAAGAATTTAAAGATGTCTTTCCATTAGATTTACCACCTGGTCTTCTTCTTATGAGAGATATTCAGCATCAAATTGACTTGATGCACCGAAGCTTCACTACCCAATCTTGCTTATTACCAAATAAGTTTGGCTGAACATGAAGAATTGCATAGACAAGTTATAGAACTTTTGAACAAGGGTTTTATAAGGGAGAGCCTCAACCCATGTGCCGTTCTAGCCCTCTTGGTGCAGAACAAAAATGGCACTTAGAGAATGTGCATCGACAATAGGGTGATCAATAAGATCACCATCAAGTACCGCTTTCCTATTCCTCGTCTTGATGATCTTTTGGATCAACTTTCTGGTACAGCCATCTTCTCAAAGCTAGATTTAAAGAGCGGTTATCATCAAATCAGAATCAAGCCTAGAGATGAATGGAAAACGGCATTCAAAACCAAGGATGGACTATTTGAGTGGCTAGTCATGCCATTTGGGTTGTCTAATGTTGGTCTCTATTTGCCTTTGCCAATACCACAAGCCCTTTGGGAAGATATCTCTATGGACTTTATCCTCGGACTACTGCGTACACTTAGATATATGGATTCAATCTTTGTGGTTGTAGATAGATTTTCCAAGATGGCACATTTCATTCCTTATCGCAAAACTATGGATGCTCACGAATTGCTTAATTATTATTCAAAGAAGTCTATAAGTTGTATGGCCTTTCTAAAACAATTACTTCTAATCGGGACACCAATTTTCTCAGTTACTTTTGGCAACAATTATGGAAGAACATTGGTATTAAGCTACAATATAGTACTGTGTTTCACCCCCAAACGGATGGACAAATTGAAGTTGTCAATCGGTCCTTGGGAAATCTATCAAGGACTTTGATTGATGATAACCCTCGCTCTTGGGAGACATGGTTGTCACTTGGAGAATTTGTCTATAATTGTTCGGTGAATTGTACCACTGGATATAGTCCCTTTGTGATTGTATATGATTGACAACCAAAGATTGCTCTTGATCTTGCACCTATTCCTTTTGCTGAAAAGGCCATTGATAAGGTGGATGCTATTGTTTCTCAAATGAGGCTACTTCATAAAAATGTGCGCCAACGGCTGGAGAATAAGGTCGAGTGCTATAAAAAGGATGTCAATAAGTGTCGATGCGAAATCATCTTTGAACCAGGAGACTTTGTTTGGGCTTATTTGCCACCGGAGCGTCCTCTCGTCAGAACCTACAACAAGCTTACTGATCGAAAGCTTGGTCCGCTTGAAGTTCTTGAGCGTATCAATCCTAATGCATATCAACTAAAGTTGCCTTCTCATATGAAGATGCACGACGAGTTCAATGTTCGGCATTTAACACCTTATTTGGGTGATTCTTCCACTGATGATGATTCGAATTTGGGGTCAAATTCTTTTAAAGAAGGGGGAAACGATGCAGCCCAGCTTCAAGACTAACTTGCTCAACCAAGAAGATAGGCTCATATTCAAGATAGACAAATCGACAAGAGTCTTACCGATAAGATCGATAAGAGAAAAACCTCATCTTTGGCTTTGTCAGTTTATCGACAAGAGTCTTACTAATAAATAAGAGTCTTACCGATAAGTTCGATAAGAGAAAAGCCTCATCGTTGACTTTGTCATTTTCCATGCATTGAAGCTTGCATCAAGACTCCTCGAGACGGCCACTAGAATTGAAAATACTATACATTTAATAGTTCATAGTTTCTATGTACTTTAGTGTGGTTTCTAGGTTTAGACTTTTGCTCTTCTTCTGTTTTTGTATAAAAGGGCTTCACGTCCATGTAAACAGATAGACTAAAGATGATTAATGAAATTTGCCTAGTGCAATTTCCTCGAACTCGAAGAGTTCAAATCTCTTGAAAACCTACAAGAGTTTTACCTCTGTCCTTAAAGAGTATGAGCTTTTCAAGTTTGCATCCTTAAAAAGTAAAGAGTTGCAGCCATCAATCTAGAAGAATTGATGCCCTTTCAACTTCCTTGGAGGCCTAGAAGAGCATCCTTGAAGTTCCTATCCTTTCCCGCATCCTGACCAGTTACGACCATCCACTTTCCTTCTGAATTTGACAACTCTGCAGTGCTTATTTGGGAAAGCTCAAAAACACAAAATTTGTAGATCCAGGAGTCCTTGTTCTTTTGGATTTGGAATTAGGTCATTCTGATATGATTTGATAGAGTTATGCCCATTTTGCCAAACTAGCGCAAAATTGAAATTTTCTGCTCGATTTTATGATGGAGTTTCTGTGCGTGCAAGCCACTCTTCCAATCCTGTTATTCGAGTAGTCAACTTGGGGCTACGTCATCTTCTATTACTGTCTTCCGGCAAGAGCTTTGTAATACCTCAACTATAGACTTGGGAACACAATATTCCTCAATAGTAGATAAAAATGACCGAAAGGAGGGAGACACAGAAGAGTATAAAATAAAGTTTGTTATAGAATATAATTTGTACCTTTGCGATGAGTAATATGAAGATCAAGATCAGATACAAGATGGTTTATACTTGGCGTCCTCGATAGCTACTGCTCCCCCCGTTCAACCTGTCACTACTACATCATCTTCAGCTAGCGCAGGTTCGCCAAGTCAATTGGCGTGGTCTTTGGAGGTGGGGATGTTTGGAATCTCAAGGGTGGTTTTGAGGACATCGGGTTGCGAGAACTGACTTTGCAAGGATTGACTTTGTGAAATTTGGACGAAATTTGGGTGGATTATCTAATTTGGTCTTTGTTGCTCTTGTTCTCCTAAATAATCTTTGAAGGTTATAGGTACTCTACTGTGACGACATTGTTAGTGATTTATTGATGTGACATTTTTCAATTGTGTTATATTATTGAATTGTTGAGATTGAGTTGCTTGAAGTAAAATATTGTGGTAGTATTCTTATTGGAGAATGGTTGATCCTGAGAAGAGTAATGCTGTGATGACTAATGTGATTTTCTCTTCTTCTAATCAAATTACCAATAAGAAGCTTGAGGTGAAGGTAGTGCCAACTTTCAACAATGGAAGCAAATTGTAAAGCTAACTTTGACATGCAGAAATCAGCATATACACTTGATTGGGCCTAAACCCAGTGATGATGCAACTTGAAATGCAGTTAATGTACGTATTCTTTGTTAGATCCTAAACTCTATGAACAATAATATAGTCGATCTCATAACTCACATTAACACGGTCAGATAAACGTGGGAGTATTTGTATATATTGTATTTTGATCAAAATAATCTTTCACTGATTTATGAGTTATCACTAGAGATTTATCGATCTGAGAAGAAGGGACATTCCGTTACATGGTACTTCGCTGATTATTAGAAGATGCATGAGGAATTGAGTGCTATTCTCCCTATTTCCGTCAATCTTTAACAAATGCAACTTCAGAGAGAAAAATTGATTGTAATGGGATTCCTAGGATGTCTCGATTCAGACTATGAATATGTTAGATTTCAAATTCTTGGAGAGAGACTATTGCATCCCTCACAGATGCAGTTGCTTGAGTTCTTCAGGTATCTTGTGAGTCTACTTAAGACACCACGTCTGTGGTAGATAGTTCAGCTTGTGTGCCAATCTCGAATCTTTGGTGGTGGTAGGAGTGATGGAGGAAATCATGCAGGACATAATGGCCGTGGCGGCGGCCAAGGCACAAGAATAACGAGAGGCCAAGGTCCACAGCATCTTTATGGACAGTCCCATATTTCTATTAATAGTTCAGGGGCTGTTTGAACTTGTTATTAGTGTGGCAAACCTGGTCACATTAACAAATTTTGCTACAAGTTATATGGGAGACCATGTTGCATCTGGTGCTGATCCTTCTTCTTTGCCACAGTCTTCTGAAGGCAACGTACTGGTTATGTTTGATGATGAATTTGCTCTAACACCACGTGAATAAATTGGGATAGAGATATTCTGTATATTTTCAATGTCAATACAAAAGAGTACATGAAGCGTAATAGGCTTGAGTAGATGACAATCAAATCAGGGATGCATAAGGAGAAACAAAGGAAATATCCTAGATATCTCTAGAATATAATGTGTGGAACAAGTGTTTCGAAAAACTTACAAATTGATAAGGAATGGGACATTTCCATTCTCAGTAAAAACGAACTTTAGAAGAACTCTGGGCTAAATACACTTCAAGTAACAAAAAGGTCCGCTAGAGAAAAAAGTAATAGCAGGGTCAGAGGATCAAATTTAACCCAAAGTATTGACGATGATCAAATTAAGAGGTGATAAGTTCAGCAATAACTGCAGCAGTGTGAGATCAATTATTTTGACACATTATTATTAGCACAAGCACAATGAACAACAATGCCAATGCCCACTTTTATTGACATTCGATTCTATTCCATTCTAATCATCCATTCCATTTTTCCATACCCAGTGTCGTTGAGAAAGCCGTGTATCCGCATTCCAGGCAGAGGAGCCGAGGCAAGCGCAAGCCCCTATCGCATGGTCTGAACGCATGTGTATCGAGTACATTCAACCTGTGATCACCTAAGGACTAATGTTTAATGAAATCAGTGATGGATATAGTCAAGAACAATCATAAAGCAGAGAATATGTGAGGACGTATTCTGCTTTTGGATTTAGCGTGGGTCTACGGAATTCTGGAATGCGATTTGACTTGATTTAACAAAGCGAGTTAGCGCCCCCGGTGCACTATTCGATGTGCTTGATATTTCGACGAAACTTGTTACTAATTACAAGTTGGAAAGTTCCAAGCCATGCCGGCCAAAAGGACGGAGACTATCACGGGCATTTTGCTCAACACACATTCTCGTTCATCCTCTTCATCACAAACTCGTTCAACGTTTCGTTCGTTACAATGTTGTCTCCTTGCTCTTTCCGTTGCCTTCATTCCATGGAACCAGTTGCACCCAGACCCTCTTCGAAGCTCTCTCTCCCCTTGTGAAACGACAACAATGGGGTGTGCTCAGTCGAGGCCTCCCACGACCTCGCCACCCCGCGGTCTTGAGAAGATGAAGCTTGAGAGAGGTCACATCAAGGATGAGAAGGATCGCAGCAATAATAAGCCCACCATCAGGCGTGAAGCGAAGGACAACAAGAACACCGTCGTGGTGCGAAGAGCCACTAAAAGATCAGGCGGAATAGGAGGAGGAGAGAACAAGGCGGTCTCGAGAGGGTTAGGCAAAGAGATAGCGAAGAGCAAGAGTGATGGCAATCGAGGGAATGATAATGTCGTCAGTGACCAGGGAGTGAACAATAAGAAGATTAACGGAGGTGGAGGAGATGATCTTGTGGGTGGTTGGCCCAAGTGGCTTCTTGAAAATGTTAAGAAGGATGCTTTGGCTGGTTTGGTTCCTAAGACTGCTGATTCTTATGATAAGCTGGCCAAGGTTAGTGTAATCAATAAATCCCTTTAAGCTGTTCATTGTAGTACTTCAAATCTTTTAACTATTTTGCCTCGAAGATCCTTATCAGTTTGGATGATGGTTTAGTAATTTTAGCACTAAGCACAACTCACCTAGGTGTTAAAGACATTAGCATCTCTCTAGTCCTAGTTTTTCATGCTTGTAATTGCATGATGTGCGCGTGAATTTGAATTAGACACAAAGTACAGCTTTAGGAAAAACCCTTTTCGTATGACGTGCCAACATAGTATTATGCACTCAATCACGAGCAATCTCATTTTCAGTGAATATAAAAATTTACAACCAAGAAGATGACTTGATGTGTTAGTAATATCATGTCAAGGTTACACGTCGTATAAATATTACATGATGATTCTGTATCTTGATACTGAACTTGTTCCTGATATCCCCTGAGTTCATCTTTTGTATGCGTCTGTTCTTCTCCATTTGATTTTATTTACTACTACTACACTAGCACAGATTGCTTTCCTTGGACTCACTTCGGTCTAAATCTAACGGGAGTTTGTTTCGGCAGGTCGGCCATGGAACCTATAGCAACGTGTATAAAGCTAGAGACAGGGACACTGGGAAAATTGTCGCTCTCAAGAAGGTCCGCTTTGACACAACAGAACCCGAGAGTGTCAAGTTCATGGCCAGAGAGATCATGATATTGCAAAAGCTAGATCATCCTAATGTGATCAAGCTCGAAGGGATTGCTACCTCAAGGATGCAGTATAGTCTCTACTTGGTCTTTGATTTTATGCAATGTGACTTGACCAAAATCATCTGCCGCCCAGGCTCGCATCTCTCAGAACCACAGGTCATTAATTTTAGCTCGTGCACTGGACAACTATAAAGTTACTTAGGGACGAAGCAATTGTTTCTTGTTAGAATGACTCACTAAAAGTTTCGACTCTAGAAATAGTTGCAGTATCTTAATTTATTTTCTTACAAGTTCCTTATAAACTTGAGCATAACAAGTTTCATCTCTGTTGCGGCGCTCTTCTACAATGACAGGTCAAGTGCTATATGCACCAGCTGCTTTCGGGTCTCCAACATTGCCACGAGAAAGGAATTCTCCACCGAGATATCAAAGCATCCAACTTGTTGATAGACAAGAGTGGCATGCTAAAGATCGCGGACTTTGGGCTTGCTAATTTCTTCAATCCTAATGAAAAGCGTCAGCTCACGAGCCGAGTCGTCACGCTCTGGTACAGAGCTCCGGAGCTCCTACTAGGCTCTACAGATTATGGAGTCGGCATTGATCTTTGGAGTGCAGGATGCCTATTGGCTGAGATGTTCCTCGGAAGGCCATTCATGCCAGGGAAAACAGAGGTAAAACATATGATGGATCTAACTTAGCACACAATTAGAAAGCATTTTTCTTGCATTTTGTGTCTATGAGGTATATGGGTTTGTCATTTAGGTTGAGCAACTTCATAAAATCTTCAAACTCTGTGGCGCACCCTTGGAAGAATACTGGAAGAGAAATAAGCTACAGACGAGCTACCGACCACCGCCACATTATCAGCCTAGTTACCGCGAGACTTTCAAGGATTTCCCATCCTCATCGTTCGGTCTCTTGACCAAGCTTCTCGCTCTGGACCCAGCTTATCGGGGTACTGCGGCTTTTGCTCTGCAAAATGATGTGAGCATGAGCAATTTCTCATCTGCTTCTTTTCCCATCATAATGATCAGATTTCGAGGGCTTAATCGGTTGTCAACTTTGCAATAACAATATATGTCGATGTGATATTGAGTTCTAAGCAGGTTGATGATGCTGCAGATAACGGCTTTATCAATTTCTCCAATCTAGGAATCACTTTGATAACAATATCGTCTTTGCTCTTTGTCTAACATTATTAGAGGTCTCTGCTTGCAGTTCTTTAGCTCCAGTCCACTGGCATGTGATTTCTCAGGTCTACCTGTGCTGCAGATTGAGGAGCCTCCACCATCTCATCAAGCTAAGAACAGAAAGAGGTTAGTTACCTACTGACATTGTACAAAAGTCGTTTTCATTTGAAGAATAGAAGTATCGCCAATGATCGTGCAATAATAAAAAAGTTTGGTCATTGATTAACGCATCATATGCGGGGAAAACTGCAAATCATGCCTGTCATTATTGATGCATACGCGTCATCTGCCTTATACACATTAGTACTTGAATATATGAGAGATCTAACCTCTTGAGTTTAAAAGCAATCATTTTATGTTGCATTGCCTGGTAGCTCACACATGGCTCGAAATTCCAAAGCCCATCGATGTGCTTGTATTGTTTCACTTGACCCTTTTCCAGTGCTTTGGAAGGTATGCTTGCAAATCGTTGTCTAAACTGTATATATTTGCAGATGAACATGTTTATATTTTCAAGGTGATACAGACATTCGACTGACCAGTTTTTATCACCTTAACAGTAAAACAGCCAATGAACATATAGCGTATCGAGTATTAGAGGTTCAGATTGAACACAATATTGTTGACTGTCAACAAATGCATTCCTAAATTCTTCAAATGCTTATCCAATGTCCTTATTACGTTCCTTCTGTCGTGCAGACGCAAGTCCTCTAGAGCAAAGCAATTGTCTCGAACGAACGGGAAAGCACAGGATAAGGAGTCCGTTTTAGCCATTGAAGCCAAACAGGATTCGGCATCTTCTAAAGAGGTACACATATTCAACTATAATATAATCTTCAAATGAGCTAGCATACCTGTTCCGGCCTTGACCCCGAATCAAAGAATTTCATGCTTCACTAGTTTTTTAAGAATAATTTATCTCGAAGAGCATAATACTTTTGGAATATCTCCTCAACATTCTTGAAGGATAGTTTTGCTATAGGCACTTCAACAAAGACATCTTTCTTTTTTACAGGAGAAGATTGCAGAGACAAGCATCAAAAGTCAAGAGGGGACGAGCAATAGCACGAGCAGTGCTTCCTTCAGCCTAAATCCGAACTTGCATGAGGACAGCATACACATCTCTCTCTCGCCAGTGCACCGATCCAACCGTACAGCATCATCCCCAAGGACTGAAGGCCACCCGAACGCGGCCAGGAATATCCAGAACTATAGCGCCCTCTTGCAGGCCTCCATAACGGACATCATCAATCCTAAGGAAGGCAACCAGGTTTCTCATTACCGGAGATCACTCTCGACTCTGGATTTCCGCCAGCTCGACCCTGAGAAGATATCCAAGCTCTTTGGAGTGGAATATTAAGGATTGAGGCCACAAGAGTGCGATTTCATTCATCCTTAACTTGCTTGAAGCATCTTTGTCCATTGATGAACGTCTTCCTTCTGTTGTGCATTGTTCCTTTTTACTGAGTCATAAATTGTTCTTTTGAGAGGCTACTAAAGTTGTATAATCAATAAATTAGTCCGTCCATGCGAAATAAAGGAGTGTGCAGTTTGTATATCCAATAAATTTGCTGGTGCATTGAGAATGATTCTATATAACACATGATTATGCACTTTGTATATCCAGTAAATCTGTCTCGTGCATTGAGAATGAAGTTTTATAACATCCCAAGTTGTCAGGTGAGTCCTAACCATCCCAGGCAAAAGCTCCTTATTGTTAAGTTGGTGTATGAAAGTTTAAATGCGACGCAAGTACCGAGCGACTGAGTCCTCCAGAACATGATCAGCGAGATCATAATCTTAATTGCATCAATCAGCACACGAGTTTGTTTTTTCTTTTTCACAATTTATACGTGCCGATCCTGTCCAATCTACACAGGTTGCGGAACCTGTCTGTGCTGGGACTCGAACTCTATGGACCGCCTTTGGCATATGCAGATCAGTTTTCTAGTCTTATTGGGGACGGCCATATGGTGCAGAAAGAACCACCGCGATGCAATAGGACGTGGAATGTGATCCACAACACGAAGCTCAGAGATTTGTGATCTTAGGGTCCATTCCTTGTCGGCTCGAAGACGGGTCGGACCGGGGAGGGGGCCCGGTCTGAATCTCCCTAAACGTGCGGGGCTTGCTTTGGTTTCGGTCGACAAAGTGTGCCCACGTTGTCTCGACGTGGCAAATCAATTTCAGGGCCAAATAACATTGATTTGATTCACAAATTCCAAGTTGGTGCACTCTTTCAAAGTCAACAAGTTCTGGTTTGCCAGGTGGGAGTGGATTTCCCATGGCGATTCCAACCCTTTAATAATCCTTTCCATAGTCGGTAATCCTATAAACTTTTAGCCCATATGATAAAGATTTTGTGGGATCATTTGCCGACCGTTCTAAAAAGCTCGAATTGTTAGATGAAGGGGGCATATCAAAATGTCAATATTCTGACACTTCTCCTCCTACGTGGGCGGGACTGTCAACTATTTTATAAGTTGAACTTAATAGATAAATGCGTGATTATATGTCTGAATATTCTACGCCAGACAATGTGTTGATTTATGCTCAATCTAACCAAATTCAGAGTATTGAATAATTTTCTATGGTGATAATTATTACCCAGAAAGGGCCCCTAGAGTCAACGGAAAAAGATGCAATGATGTTTAAATGAGAATAAAATGAAAATGCTAGTCTAAGATATTAGTGATCACTGAAACTCAAAGTGGGCTCTATAGTGTGATCGAGCTGGCTAGATTAGCGTTAATATGGACCGGACCCTCACCCTATACATTGACCTCTTCAATGGGCCATCTTATTCATATTGTCATTTACTAATGTTTTGCTTCGTTTTTTTTTTCATATACTAATATGTTCATGATGGGAAAGAATGTAAATCTAGTTGCTTATTTCTCGGGACAAAGTTTTACCTTGAGCCACAATTCGTGAAATTCATTGAAAAGATCTTCGTCCCTCAAATGTCAAAGAACTTTTGATGGAGGGAGGAAAGTTGCCTTTTTTATGTTACCCTATCCATCACTGGTAAAAAGAACAGTTCGCGGGCAGGTGATGAACATGCGGGCGTCTCCTTAATTAGCTCGCTGACACTGCTGATTAGTTTCTGCTGAATGCTTATTCTGAGGTATTTGAAAATCCTGACTTTATCTCATTTCATTTCATGATACCAAACTGTCATCAATGCTTTCCTAAGTATTTTTTTTTTGGTAAGGAACTTTCCTAAGTATTTTATCATGGGTAAATCCTAAACCATCAAGGTGGCAAATAATGCCCATCTTTTTCACTTTTGTTTAGTTTGATTTCTTTTAACGTTTTTTGTCCTCATAATAGTTTTCTGATTAAATTCTTCTGAACTTTACTTAGCTGAACAATTATCTTGATCTACTAAAAACATTAACAGACAGATGTTTTGTTTGCTTATAAAGGGTACATGTGCTAGGACCATTATTAGGTTAGATGCTTTAGAAATTTGATTGTTGTGGAGGGTTTTGGCTTCTTGGATGTTAAAGATATCGTTACATTCATTAGGGATATTCAGAATATCATCTGATATGTTGTTATCTTTCGCAACCTGCATAATATTTCGATAGATTGGATCATACATAGTTTTTTTCGATAAGTAATTGCATTCAACAATGGAAAAAGCAGCAGGAGAGCACCCTGCTACAATCTTATTTCAGTTTCAAGGCAACGATCCTAATTTTCTGCAGCCCCTTTGTAATGCCAGGTGACGAAGAAGGAAGGACATGGGCGCCTGCCCTCACCCTCCATTGGAAGGTGAAGTCCTGGGAGGTGCTCGATGATGGCCTGAACGTCGCAAACATCTTCTGAGCTTACACTTCCGGGCCTGTTTCAGCGCTGGAACGATACATAGCTAAGGACGGCCTAACACCGGCCAATAAAAAAGTACGGGGATTTTACTAATGGAGATGACAACAACGAAGAAATCTTTAAAGTCCATTAGACAACTAATAGCAACGTTCTCTGTGGAGTTTTTCCTTTTTCCATGACATCCTAACATATACCAATTTGAGGATAGTTCCTTTCGAAAGAAATTAGATATGATCAGTAAATATTTTCATGTAACTTTATTGTAATATCCGAATCATAAGTGGTGCTCCGCGGTAACACACGGGCACTTACTAGTACATACGACATGCATGAATGGTTCGACCGTGCTTGATTTCCTGACATTTATTTCTGATATGGACGGTATCAGTAACGAAACACGCATCGTCACCTTATTTGATCTATGCCTGAGTCCTCATACCCTAGTTGAGCTCATTGCCACAAGCAAAAATGATTTGGAGGCAAAGTATATATGGTTACTTGCCCTGGACAATGACAGATTATCTGATATATGTCTGCACGCCGAAGACCTATCTATCGAGGCTCTTCATCAACTCCTGTTGCATTACCTTTTCAATGTACAACAGATCATGTTTATCATTGTATGCACAGTCTCTCTAAAGACAAGGCAGGGCCACCTAATGGGTGATCATTAGGGCACGGCCATGTGACTTTGGTACGTTCACACAGTCATTCGCCTTATCTGAAACTGGGTCGTTGCCCGAACCTTGTCTCTCTTAGTCACCTTCACCATTAAAAGCACTAACCTCCTTTCCCAAACTTGACTACATCAAACAAGTCCTCTCAAGATCTTATAAAAGTTCTACTTTTTAAAGATGGGTTTTGCTAATTGAAGACAGCCTTTTGAAGCACTTCTTATGAAGTATCCACTTTTCGATGCACGGTCTTCTTATATTATGTTCAGTCGGTATGTTATAATCCATGATATCCCCTATTAAGTATACTTAACAAGTGTTGTGAGAGCTCTTATTAACAAGACCATTCCACGTTTGTAAACAAAATGGCTGCGGCTGTGATTTGCATTTGGTGAAAAGGTTTTAGTGAAGTGTAGCATTTCTCTATTCAATTTTACCACCACACCACATTACCAATACTCTGGTCGGCCAATAATAGTCGATATGTATCATAGTCATTTAATGTGCTTGGGGAGTATGCAATGGAAATCCGTGCGACCTACTTCAATGCTCACTGAGAAAAAATCTAACGAAATCCACATGTTCTCTGCAGCAACAACATTATCATGTCAAGTGGACAGAATGTGAAGGCCATTGATATTTAATGTTCATCTAAGTATGGAATCGTGAATACATATACATGTATTCCTTGCTTGAAGCTGTTCCCCGCCTGTTTCTTGCGGCAGATTCTGAGCCACCACAACCATAGAAAGCAATTAAATCTTACTCAGCTGAACAAGGATATCCACTTGTGGGGGAGACAATGGTTTGTCCGAAATCATTCGAAAAAGGTATGTTCAGATTAATATCCATACACCTCCTCCAACCTTACTTTCATTTGTCACTAATTGATGACATCAAACTTTTGTAGTTAAAAAAACTAAATTTCTCAACACTGTATTAAAATGGAAAACCCTGCTTCCTCCAATAGGATGAGCTTGGAGTGGTGTCTTGTCCGAGTATGTGTAAAATGTACATTTGAGATAGCCCTAGCCGAATTTTAACCAAAACAAATACCGATGAATAAAGTTATAAGGTTCACACAGTGATATATATACATGCGCGCGCACACACAAAATTTTTATCGTAACGATCACAAATTATTATCAGCCAAAAATACTCAAATGTGGGCCTCTACTATCATATAATAAATTTAAAAATAAATAAATAAATTCACGTCAAGTTTAAATATTTATTAGGTACTTAAACAAAAAAAAACACATTTCCTCAAACTTTATTGAGATTGTTTATATAGATCGAATTCAAGTCTAGGTTATCAATATATGTTCATTCTATTAATAGTTCTTCTCTACAAACTAGGGGTGATCGATTCTCGGTTCGGTTTGGCCCAATGGAACCGGTCACTTAGGGTTTAATTTTTTTTTTTGTCAAACACTTAACGTTTGGTTCGCATTTTATTAATTTTTTTCAATCACTTTATGTCGATGAAATTCATTTGGAGTTTAGTTCACATTTTACTAATTTTTAAAAAAAATTAAAAAATATATATAGTCTGTCCGGACCGCTTGAACACCGGTTTCATTTTTAGAAATCGGGAACCGAACCTAACTGGCCGGCTAGGTCCCAGTCTGGACGATCCGTTTTGCACACCTCTAGACAAACTCGTGTTGTTAATATCTGTTTTTAGCTAATGGTGGATCGAACGAATACGATTCATTTTCTAAACCGTCATGATTGATAAGTCCCTTATACAAAAATAGACCTTTCAAGAGAGCCTATAAAAATTAAACAGTTACCCAAGAGGATCCAATATTTGCTTTGTTCATCGGAGGAAGACATTTGCAGTCTCTAACATGATAAAGCTATTTTAGAAACAGTTGATAGTATAAAAGCTTTTTCCTCTTTACCCAAAAAAAAAAAGAAAAGCTTTTTCCTTTTTATTTTCATTTTCAGGTATTGGACTTATATTGGGAGTTATCCTCAAAACCCTAGGGCTAGCACCTTCGTGCAGGACATTGGAGGGGACATCGATGTTGACCTCAGGTAGAGAATTATTACAGGGAGGTATTTCTCTATCACTGTCCTAGTGCAACTCATCCCCATGGCAAGTACGGCTCTATGCCTATATAAAGAGAAATGTTATAATGCAGACACGCAAGAAGAGACGTGAAAAGAAGATTTACTACACACACATATCTATATACACAACTCGGTTTAGGGAGGAAGCTTGCGAGAAATATGGCTGATGATAGTAAGCTCTCATGCAAGAGACTTGTTTTTGTGGCATTTTGCTTCCTCTGCTTCATCTCCATCACTGCTCAGGGTAATTATGATCTCTGTGTATCTCTTTCTCTATAATTTCTCTGAATTCTCCATTCAACTTTCAGAACCTTTTCAGACGAATAAGGGTAGTCTGTGTTTGAGCTGATCAGCTTAAAGGTGCGACATAGTTTGATGATGGATGTAGATCTAAGAACGATAGTTCTCTTGCAATATCGAGATTGCTATGACTCGTGATGTGTCTTCAAGAAGATAAACTTGGATTGCTGGAAAGAAAATCCCATTTAAAGCTTTGAAGAAGTGCATATGTAAATGTATATTATTTGAAATGAGGAGGCATGCATCAGCATTTGTATGCGACATTTACATCGCTACTATGGTGATTTTGAGTTGATCTTTCTTTTATTGATTGCAGGACGGAGTTTGCGTGCTGCTGCTGTGGAAAATATTGAGGTGCGAGTTCACAAGGATGCAAGTACACCAAAAGAAGAAGGAAGAATGGAAGCCGATGATGACTTTTCGTCCTTAGATTACACTCCGGCAAGGAAAAAGACTCCGATCCACAATTAAAATTTGCGAAGTCTATCACCACAAGCAAATCTTGTCGATTAATTTGGTTGCATATGTACTTGGTCCTATATATGTTCATGCGCAGCGCCTGTATACGCAAGAACAAAAGTTTTTAGGGATGGAAACTGGGTGATTTCTCTACTACATGTATAGTATCTATAGCTTCTATTAATTAGGCGTCGATTAGATGTTAATTTATTGTAGCAGAACTGACAGTAAACACAGTTCTAATCAGACAAATGTTTCATGAACTCAATGGTGAAAATAAAGCAAGTCAAGTCATTTAGCGTCTCTCTTTCGATTCTTTGAGGCTTTGCAGGCGTCAAAATTGATTACTTGCCGGATTGGTTACTCGCGACAGATGCTGATGGATAATAGATTCATAGTCTTGGATGAAAACATCAAGCTAAATGTATTTGTTCGTTCTGTTTTTTTTAAGCTATCGTTTTCTATTTTGGAGAGGGGTTTGGTTGCAGCTTCCGCTATTATACGACCTATTTGATCACGGGGAGCTATAGGAGAGGTGGGATAGTCTCAAAGAAAGGTTTCTAGTTATGGTTTGATATGCAATCACTAAATTAACTAATCTGCTGATGATGCAAGAGAGGAGGAGAAGAAATACTTCATTGAAAGTGAAAGGAACAGAATTTGTTGAGTGTTCTTCATGAAAAATTTCAAAACACAGCGCCATGTACTTTAAGCTAGAATCGAACAAACAACCCGTGTTTTCCAAAAGCTCCTCTAATGCCGCGATGGGGCCGATTTCCTTTTAGAGCAAGTCGATCTCTTTTTGTGATATCACTCTAGATGTAACACTTACGTAAAATTGGCCAACTCTCATGCTTCAGATGTTAATCAGGCTAAACCTCGACATTAAATGGTTCAACGCTAAATATTTCGAGAGCTCTTTAGAGTTACTGAAATGAAAGTGCCCACCAACAAAATGTATGCATAGGAGATTTTAAGAAGTTAAGACTGTAGATAAAATTCCATCAGCAAGGGGCGTCAGATGATATTTTCAACCCTTTCAACACAAATTTGGTGAATAAGAAGAGGTAAATATAGATCGCGCCCTACTAATTGACACATCGTGACGAGTAAACGACATGTCAGAATGATATCACTAATACCAATTCAAACATCTGTACTTGTGGCTAACTTTGTACATGCCAAACGAATACGACACCCTGTACCATACCGCCCAGGAAAGTGTTTCCACAGTGACATGAGTAGATTGGCAAGTGTACAGCTCGAATCTTAAAAATCAATCCTCATTGCATGAATAGATTACGATTATACACTGCGTTCTCTCCTAACACAACTTATAAATACTATGTATTCCTCTCATAATGATCACAATAGATAGGCATTAGTACACATAGACACACGGATACATTAGTATACTTTTCGTTCTTATATGTTGTCTTGAGTTAGTCCTTCCAAATGAGCACAATGGTACACAATTCTGTGCAAAATAGGAACATGAGATACCATTTCTTGATAGGTAACAACCATGTGAACCTGATGACTATTAATGCAAGTCACCACGTAATAGCCCTTTCAACGATTCAGATTCCAAGAAGGAGAGACATCATTATCAACATAATGATGGTGCAATCAGCCACCTGTTTGGGAAAGTACTTAAAACCAGAAAGACGACAAAGGTCATAATGAAAGTTGCTGGTATTTCGGTTTTCCTATAATTGAGCAACTCAGCGGCTTAGCCAACAAGGACTGACACTGTAATTGACAACTGAAAGAATCCTATAACCAGCGCCCCAAGGTATGTACCCTGAACACAAAAACAAAAATCTGTCTAAAGGATACTCTTTCATCAGGTATTTTCGCGCTGGCTTGCATGATCTGCTCTGCTGAAATCCCCTTATCCTTAGAAGACAACATAAATCTTCTGATCTTTTTCTTTGGGCAGAGCATGCCCTTGAATCTTCACCACGCCAAGGAGTCTGCAATCATACAAAATCACCTGTGTCTGGGTTGCTAAAGCTTCCTTCATGTCAGAAATGCATTGTTGGTTCACTCTTAATTTCTCGAAAATGCATTTGAAAATAAGGCCTCAGGTTCTCCGACCATGGAACTTCAACCATTCCGGGCAACTAGTTCTTACTTCTGACATGTAAATCTCAGCCTTAAACCAATCTCTCGTAAAAGAGCAAGCTAGCCTCAGCTGCAAGAACATCACTTTCTGACACATTGTACACCTCCGAATCTGAAATGTAAAACCATTGTTCTGAGGCAATATCCAAGCGTGGCTGATTTTCCTCCTCAGGCGCCTTGGTTCTTACCCTTCTGTAAACTGTATAATGGCCGCTTCCCGTTCTTCCAAAATGTTCCACCACTGAAACAAGACGGTACCAATGACTTCTTGAAGCTTGGGGTGTCACATCCTACACTCCAAGGGAGAGAAACATGGAAGTTTAAGAAAACCGGGTAATTTGAAGGTTAAGTATGTAGAGAATACCAAGCTGTAGTTTTAAAACTTCTAGCTAACTCGTCAGAAATTAATTACTCAACAAAACATAGAATGCCTTTGCATTAAACAGGAGGCACCTTGACAACAGGGAACAAGAGAACAGGGATGAAGATCCAAGACTAGAAATGAAACACAGTAGCTATGAGCTTGCCAAGCAATATTGCCAAAAATAGCTACATGCAGCCAACTCTAATTTGGATAAATGGTCAATTTAGTTCACTAAGTATGGACTTGTCCTAATAATGTGATTTTATAGTTGTTATTCACTACAGCTAATTCAGTAGCACATCAGGTATGAATTCGACTAACCTTGCAATGGGATTGCATGCATTCATCATTACATGAGTCACTAGAGCTGGGTCCATTGACTACCTCCACCTCTTCTTTGAAGGGTTTCTGCTGCACAACAGACCCCAAGTCATAGTCTACTAACCCTCTTAACCAGATACTATGGCTTTCTGAATCAATATGCATGTTAGACTGCACGGAAAGAGGGCTTATTTGTTGACTATTAAGGTTCCCTTGCCCAGCGGTTACACTTCCTTTCATGATTTGCATCCCCAACCTATTTGTTGTGTAAGGAGAGAGGTCCAGAACCAACGGAAACGAAATGTGGCCCTACAATCATCAATAATATTGTTGCGCAGTGAGAATAGCAAAAGATTGGACCACAGCACTGGAAGTTTCAAATCAGAATACAAATAAAAGGTCACAAGAAGACAATCATGTTGTATCTACTCCCAATCTGCTTTGAGCTGGAAAAGGGGAAAACAAGGAAAATCATTTGAATAACATACTTGGGAATGGTCAATATGACTAATAAAGATCCAGCGCTAGACAAAGTACTCAGTTCAAGAGAATTACACTATTAGACAGCAGATTGGGAAGACTTCATCAAGTAATAAACAGAAGAACGGAACATATCACTAGAAATCTTGTCGGCGCAAGATTGCCAGTGAAACCTCAAGGCAAGAATCCTCGAGTACCTGAAGTTTTATTAACTCTCCAAATTCATCTACTGAAGCCCGTTGCAACTGAATGCACAAAATCTGCAGGTGGAAAGCACACAGATTTAGCCCTCCGAATATGACAAGGCTCTTGCTAACAAGTGCCTCCAATACACTTGTTAAACATACTTAACTTGTAATGAAGCTATTTTCAAAAGATTGATTTGTCTTAATACGAGGACAATGAGTGCATAGGAAAATTGCAAAGTTTCCTAAATTAATTACTTAATCAATACCTTTGGGGCACTCATTAACAAAATCCACATGAAAATTGTTTTACCTCATGATAGGAGAGAAAAGGAGAAGCTCTACATAAGGAAGGTTATGGCCTATTCGGAGTGACTTCCGATTTTTAAAACTCTTTGCTTTTCCTTTTGCTTTCAACATTTCAGATTTGGTTCTATTCACATACATATGTGGACATTTAAGATCATTCAGAATCATCCGGAACTTTTCATTTTTCACATTAAAAATATTTTAATATAGGAAAGTCAGATAAATGCTTTTTTCATAAAAGGAAAACAACTTAGGCCTTAATCTGTGTTTTCTTTATTGCCATAGCATGGAGTAGCATCCACATTTTCCCATGAGGGAACTTCCGTCGGCCCAATAAGGCTGGCAAACAATGCGATACCTGCTTCAAGCTATGCCCACATTAAAATTTAAAAAAGTGGGTTTGCAAGTTGACCTCATCCTTCTACACTTCAGTCGTTCATCATTCCAACATGTCAAAAGAGAAGGCCTTGAGTCAACCAACAATTGGAAAGGAGCCTTACACTTATAAGAGTTAAAGTGTATTAAATTTCACCTTTCGCAGTATACTGGAGTAAATCCATCAATTCGAAACAAATATTTGTAGCAAAGTTCCTGAAATTCACTATATAATTTCCAAGAATATCCACTTTTACAACAAATATGATGCTACATCCACTTTATAATGCTTCCAGAAGCATGAGCCACATCTACCATAAAATATTGATAAGCCAATTCTATTTGCGAGAATGAAACATGGTTTTAGATTTCATGAAATTCAACATCCTGTGTAATTGCTGCTGAGCCCACAAGAACGTGCACTATGTATAAAAAAGTGGATGCAGTCAGTGAGAAGCTTAAAAAGAGACTTCGGGAATCTAATTCAACCATTAAAAGAGATCATGGCTTCATTCACATCAAGCGGCACAAAGACTCAATAGTACCTCTGGCGGGCGAGCAATAGTTGACTGCCTGACAGTATGCGAAAAATCGTTTGACCAAGGTAGCATCTCGAGATTGAACTGATTTTGGCAGTCACATAAATCTCCACCGCTGCATGACTTAAGTTTCATTACATCCATCTGGGGAAAAAGGCACAAAAGCAACATTGATCTATATAAGCACTAAGTAACTTCAAAATTTTTCTAAAATTTTATTCACACTACATGGAGAGATGGGTGGCCTCTAACATCCCAAACCAGGATTAAGGAACTTGCAGATGAGAACATAGAATATGAACAAATTCAATTGTAATTCACCCCAAAGCAGTAGAGAGAGACGGAATAAGTTATGTCTTTCGGAAGGTACCTCACTTGCTCTAACCAATGATATGTACTTCACTGCAGCAATGTGCCAACATCGACTACAATGGTAATTGGAAACTCTCTCGGCAGCAACAAACTGCTTTAAGCAATCTCGCAATGTACAGCCTCCTATCTATTGAAACAAATAAGTCCCGTGGTGAAAACAAAATGACAAGGATTTCAAACTATATCTAGGTAAATCCTTAGTGAACTTACAATGGTTGAACCATTACACAGCACAGGAGAAAGCAGCAAAGTATGGAAAAATTCAAAATTCAGTGAAATCTGCAAGAACA
The DNA here is from genome assembly GCA_031216285.1 of Syzygium syzygioides. NCBI lineage: Eukaryota > Viridiplantae > Streptophyta > Magnoliopsida > Myrtales > Myrtaceae > Syzygium > Syzygium syzygioides. The sequence goes on from CM062249.1 coordinate 43,431,436, forward strand.
AGAAAAGCCCATTACTCAGCAGATGAATAAGTAGATCACTACAAGTCTACAACCTATATGTCCAAACCTGAACAACAACATACAATTCAGATCCAAGGTCAGAGTCATAATGTGCATCCGAAAAAATGACAAAAGGGACTCATCAAAGCTTTTCAAAACAAATATCCTTGTGAAGGCCATATGAACCTGAGAAGAACAACTTTGACATGTTAAAAAGCTACGGATTATCCCATCAAAAGGCCCGAGGAAGTGCTTCTGCCATCTTTGCTGGTCACTTTGGTTGTCCCTATTCTTTGAAGAAAGAACCCTACTGGTAGTATCAGAAACAACGGCTAGAGGACTTCGAACTGGAACGTACCACTCTGAGAATTCCTCCCTTAAGGATGAGAGAAGATGGAGGAGTGCTTCTGCTGCATCCTAAGCACCAAACAAGGAGATTGCGCTAAAAGTCTGCAAATCTTAAAGTCATCAAATAAAGCAATGTAAGAGACATAATAGCACCTGCTGGCTTGTCAAATTGAAATTGGGTATATAATGGGCCATCTCAAGCATCACTCTTCGAGGGCTTAATACTACCCTCCTAATACCAGAAATGCATAGCTCTGCAGAAATGACATGTATCAGTTCTTGATAACTAAGTGAAGAGCAAAGAAAAAAACCTTTGCAATGACCAATAAGATGTTTATATGGTCTAATTGACACTTGAATTTTTTTAATGGTTCAAGGACAAGAAAATCAAAATCTTTCCACTTTTCTTCTGTTTGTTCTTTCAAATTTGGGCTAATAAAAGAAATGACAAACGTTCAATCAAGCTATAAATGTAATACTGCTGCATCTCCATTGGACATTGTGAAATTCCAGTCAACCATAGGATGAAAAAGGAAACTCCCTACTCAGCTTGCAACTTCTAATTAGCTTCCACCATCAACCCATTTTAAGATTAGCGGAAATATATCGTCTCTTAAGTTGCAACCACAAACTTACAATGAGTGTCCATTAAACTTGAAGTGTTACCTTCGAACAGATTGTCCAATGCAAGGGTTAGTGGCATCATTTCTGCCCTCTCTTCTGCGACTGTCGGTTCACATTCCTCCAAGAACTTGTGAACAAAAGGTTGGAAGCACGAACAACTAGCCAGAGCCTGCAAAAGTTTCCATCTTCTTTAGCCAAACAAAATCGACCCCATCAATCAGACAAATTGCCTTAGCTCAGGCACATGAATATTTTCATTCACACCGAAGCACCCAAACATCATCACAAATGCTAATCAAGATTGTCTCTTTGATCAAGATCTTACTTTCATGTTCCATGCACAAACTCCAAACCAGAGAGCCTTGGCAAAAGTAAAGACACAACAAAGAAAGGGCAAAACAAGAAAACTCAATCAACAAGCTCGATTACCAACGACAAGAAACCTCGGTACCTGCAAGATTACATTGAGGAAACAGTTGTTACCGAGATTCTGCAAACCGGGCACAGAGTATTTCGCTTCAAGATGATTCTTTCTCTGGAATAACAACGAGAGGCCACCGAAGGACCCGACTATGCCATCTCTTTTCAAGGCGAAGACGAAACCGGCAACACCCACAAGACCAACGAGGGACAGATTGAGCTTAGAAGCAGAAACCCACTTCATGAGCGAAGCAGAGGAGCGCTATCTCTGCCCAGGGTCGTGTCTCCGAGCAGCAAAATACCTTCTTCGCTCGTCAAACTCCTCTGCGGAGTCACCGTACGTCTCTCCCTGTCGCAGTACAGACCGCCTTTGGGCGGGCCTAGATAGGCTCTGGCGGGGCCGACAGGAAGCACTAGCGGAGCTCAGCCCAGGCCCTCACAGGCTTCGGACTGAAATGCTTTGTCTGAATGAGCAATGAGCAAATGATTATGATTCTTTCTCCAAATCTTTGTTCTTCGGGCTCTGGAGCACTCTCAAGCCTCCCAATTATAGGCCAAGAGCGGTCCACTTCAGGCCCAAGGTGAAGTATTAATATTTTTTTTCTTGCAAAATGAGAAAAGCTAATGATGTGGAGGCCCTTGGAGGGTCCTACAAGTCCCATAAATCGGTTAAGTTCAGATTTTTGGCTTGTACAGGTGGGTGGACCTAGAGCAGCTCGCATGTTGTTTGTGAAACTCGAACGAGTGACGAACTCCAGTTCCCGAGCTAAAAATCCCTAAGAACTCGACCAAGTCTTACGGCCATTGATAAGTTATGTACAATGGAGAGGATAATATTGCCACCTGGGTTGCGGCGGCCATGGCCAACTAGGACATTTTTGAGGTAGTCGAAGACGGTGGTCCGTCGATGGGGAGAGAGAGAGGTTGAAGAAGAGGAGATTTTGGGTACTCTATGCCATGAAGATTGCTGAGAGCGTGCAGCAAAAGTGGAGAGATCGCCAAGAGAGAGCCCAAGTATGAGCCATCAACATATCCAAATGAGCTCACATTCACTTAAAAGTTTAAAACAATGAATTGTTATGAGCCAACTATGATATGTTGATTGCTCAACATAATACCAATTTTCCAATGTGAGATTTCTCTAATACAACTCACTCATATGCATATTATCAGAGATTGTCATCATTGATAGCTATTTCACATAGTGCAATGGTGATTTTATATAGCTGAATAAGAACTCAAGGAGACAGTGATTCATGGGTGTGAAAAAAACAAAAAACCATGGAGGCCAAATCCGGTTCAAAAGTTTCGCTCATATTTTACCGTGGATTTACTCTCATAGACATACGGTACGCATTCATGCGTTCGCTAGACCTTTGCGGTATGAATAATGCTTGGCATTGTAATTAAAACTGGTTTACAAACAAATACAAGGTCAATTCCGAAATCACAAACGAGTGCATATACAACTAATGAAAATAGAGCGACCAATAGCAAATTCAAAACTGTCTAGAGAAGGAGCTAAAATGGCCAGAATCAGACCAAGTTGGGCAAGCAAAAGATCCTGCTTTTGAACCTGAAGATGAAGAAGAAGGTGGTGACGACAACAAATTAGAAGACGCAAGATCAGGATCAGGAGACAACCAAGAGCACCATTTGTCAAAGCCTTGATCCAGACCCGAAACCAACTGAGGTTCTGTGCTCTCCGGAGCGGACAAAAGGGTCATTTCGGTATCCGAAACAGCCACCTGGTTTGCGGGAGGATCGGCCTGGGAGAGGTGGGCGACGACATTCTCAGGGAAGTTGAGCTTGGCCTTGTTGCCTCGGTATTTCAAGGCCGCGATGTCATATGCTCGGGCTGCCGCTTCTGCAGTCTCAAACGTGCCTAGCCAAACCCTTGCAGCCTTGACCGGGTCTCGGATCTCAGCTGCCCACTTCCCCCACGGCCTCTGTCTCACTCCTCTGTATTTTCTTCTTGGTTGGTGTTCGTACTTGGACATCGACATCATAGTTGTACAGTTGCTATACTCATACGTTGGAGTTGCATGGTTTGTTGTGTTCGTGCTGGGACCTTCCATGATGCCTATAACAAAGAGTTGGAAAAGAAAGTACAAAGAAGCATGTAAAGGTTCAGACCACAAATATTTATAGAAAGAAAGCACAAAAAAGTATGTGAAGGTTCACACCACAAAATGTGTAGCACAACTTGGCGATATCACATGCTAATCAAATGGATAATGTTTGTTTTTAGTTTTTAATAGGACAAATGACTCAAATGGCTATGAACTTTGACTCAATGTGTAATGTGGTCCCTAAACTTTAAATTTATTCAATGTGGTTATTAAACTTTAGCCCAATCGACAATGTCATTCCCGAACTTCTAATTTGTCACCTTGGACTTTTAAAAAAATGTTCAATGTAGTCCCAGGACAATATAAAAATATTCAATACTATCCATGAACTTGAATTAATGGAATGACAATATTGAATATTTTCATACAGTTTATGGACTAAATTGAACATTCACAAAAGTCCAGGGACCATATTAAATAATTAAAAGTTACATTGCACATTGAACAAATTAAAAATTTGGAAACTACATTAAATAAATTTAAAGTTTAGGGTCCATATTGAACAAATTTAAAGTTTAGATACCATTTATGTCATTATTCTATTATAATATACATTTTGAGAACAAGATCATTTCATTATAAAGTATATAATATCACGTCAGTGTGTCGTAGCATACTATTGTTATATAAATGTTAGAAACGTGTTAAAGTGCAAGGAAAGGATGACCTATGAGCTTAAATCGATAATTGTGTTGATAGGTGATACTTAAGACGCTAGATAATCCGACGACAGTGATTGTCTCCAACAAATGAAATAAATGTGCTCCATAAGCTAAAGCGAATATAAATTATTAACTACAATGCAAAAGTGGAGTTAAAGTGTATCTCAGATATGATATTAGCAGTCTATACCTAAAACTCGCGATTTATAGTATCAGATATGCAGATGATTATGTCTTCCGTTCGATTTATGTAAAAGGTAAAGTCAATGATATTGAGTTCTATATGCAAAGTATTTCATAGTACACATCATCTCCAACTCAGCATCTCAACGTTTCGTTATCGTTATAATTTTATAGGATGTCTCTCGAAAACCTTTAGACTCATATCCATCGCAATTACCTCTCGCAGCATCGACTGACGATCCTCTTCCAGGGGCTCTCCAAAGCGCCTCAACCGATGCCTCGGGCAACGAATCTCCGCGGCCTCTCTTCAGTCGCAGGACTCCGGAGGGAAAGGAGCACGACCCCTCGGCATCGCTGGGGACATCTCCAGCAACCACGCGCGTCAGGGCCAGGACCATGGCCGACATCTCTCGTTCCCTGTCCACCCCGGGATGGAAGACCGGCGCTTCGCCACTCTGGTCGGCCGCCTTCGGCTCCGGCATCATGGCTCGCATACACCCCAGTGCCCCTTGTACTTACTCACTGTCAAGGCCCTCAACTCAAAGGCTCGAGAAAGACTCAGCGAAACTCACTGAACAGAAGGAGGGTCGGATAAATAAAAGGGGCAGCGCGGCTAGTGGATTGGGCTGGTGAATGGGGCAATGTAAACGCCGCCTTTCGACTTCCGAGAGACGGACGTAAACTTTGCGCATGAGTTGACGAAAACAGGTGAGGAAGGAAGGAAAGAGAAAAGAGTTACGTACCAGAGCCCAAAGAGCATGGTGCCGGTGTGAACGTTGACGTCGGTACAGAGGGCGGTGGGGCACTGGGGGATATCATAATTACAATCTCGCGGTTGTTTAACGTCGGCATTATTATCTATTTTCGTGAGACCAAAGCTCAGTTATGAAGATATTCTAATCATGGGTTTCCACTGTATTGTCCTGGAGCTTTCGCACACTGTTTCATCTTTTGATGGGAGCGATTGGCGGACGACGACGACGCCGACAAGACTGCGTGTTTTGGATAGCGGGAGCGAGAAGAAATCCCGATCGACGTAGAAAGGGAAAAAAGATGGAAGGAGCCAAAAGAAAATCTAAGGCTTTTTGTCGTTTAGCTGCCTACGTGGGCTCTCGCGATTGGTGACTGAAGAGGCGGGGACCTGGCAAAAAGCCGAAGGGGGAGGGGGTGGGGTCAACGCTCGACTCTCGTGTTGGACGCGGTTTGACCACGTCCCTGACATCAGCTCGGTGTCATGCGAGTTAACTTTAGTGAATCATGACGATTGTCAATTAATCCATATCCTTTTGGATGAGAACTAGAGGTGAACAGTTTCAGTTTCCTCACAAATTTTATCTGGAACCTCGAATTTATTATCGAGTACAGGTTTTTTATTTTTTGGAACCTAAAACTTATCCGTTGGAAGTTGGAACTTGGAACTTGGAACCTGGAACCTGGAACCTATCCTGTTACAGGATCCAAGGTCGGTTCCAGGTTCTTTTTTTAATTTTTATTTTTAATTAATCAAAACGAAAATGAACATTCATAAAAAAAAATACAAAAGACTAGTTATTAAAAAGTCACATTTTTCTGAAAGGAAAGGGAATAGAACGATAAATAGCAATTGTTGGGATGCAATACATATGACTTTAAATTCCAAGGTAAGATGTCACATTTTTCTCAACAATCAATATCTTAAAAAAAGACCGACTATCAAATCATTTCAAACTAGGTACCTTTTTCCCAAAAACGGCTCCAAGTCCTACTTCATTTCAATAGCATTCACATCTGATCTCACCTTTCTTCCACACATGCTGTAAAAGCACAAAAGCAGAAAACCAAAAGCTTCTTCGGTATCCCTTCCGACATTAAATTTCTTCCTCTTTTAAACAACCACGAGGTCAAAGGCATGCACAAATAATTGGCAAAATCACAAATAACATGACCTTACCTGCTCCTTCGAAGACAACCAAAGTATTAAAACAATCCATATCAATTTATTGGTAAAATAAAATAAGTATTAGAAAGCCTATCACATATATTCATTCCGCTTCAACTGGTAAACTATATTTACTGATGATAATCTCCTCATTTAGACAATCCATATCTAAAAAAAAGAAAGATTAAATAAAATATTCACTTATTAGATATATAAAAAGAATTACAATATATAAAGATATAAACATCACTTACCAATCTCAAATTTTTCTGCATTTTCGATGCATTCTTCAACATCAATCAACACACGAACGGCTCTCAATCAATCTTGAGTGCAAATCAAAGCTTCCACTACTTTGGGAGTCAAAGAACTTCGAAAGCCATCAAATACATGACCCGATATACTAAAAGTCGACTCCGAAGTTACAGTAGTTACGGGAATAGACAAAACTTCCCGAGCCATCAAAGATGGGATTTTATATTTTGAGCCACTAGTCTTCCATCACATTAAAAGGTCAAGATCAATAATATTTTCATTTTTTTTCTTCAAGATATTGATCAAGCTCAAATTTGTTGTCATTGCACACTTATTGCTTCGAGTGCATGAAGGTTCTTCGCCAAGCTTGGGCGTCATACTTCTTAATCTTGTTACCTTCACTACCACCGGCATCGGTATTGGAACCACTACTACTAGAACTGAAACTTTGGGCACCAAAATTTCGATCACTTGAAGCAAGAGAAGATTGTTCATAAAATTCATATAAACGCTCAAATGCGTCCTTCACCTTGTAATGCATCTCATTAACTTTCAATTCATAATCATAAATTTGTCCATACAAGAAATTCACATAGCTCAACTTGGCTCTAGGATCCAACACAACTGCAATCAACACCAATATATTCATTTTATCCAAACTCCCATAGTATTTATTAAATTTCTCTTTCATTTTCATACCCATAGCTTGAAACTTAGGATCCAAAGTATCTACCTCATCTTTCAAATATTTATACAAAAGAGCTATCCCTTCAAAATAATCATTTGAATTAATGTATGAACTCCCCAACATTTGATTGGTGGCATCATAGAATATTTTTAGAAATTCCGAAAGAATAATGGCATTTTCCCGATCATCATCTTTAGGAAGATCATGGTTAAGCTCACTAGCAAAAGTTGAATTGTCTTCTTCTATCCTTTCAAAAGCTTTTTTAAATTTTATGGTTGTGTCTAACATGAGGTAAGTGGAGTTCCATCTAGTGGCGACATCAAGAATAATTGAACCTTGTAAGTAATCTTTTCACCCTCAATGCAAGATTTAAATGTGTTGTCTCTCATGGGAGAACTCCTCACATACCTAATCACGTTTCATATACGTGCAATAGATTCCCGTACCGTAGTCAAGCCATCTCTAACAATCAAATTTAATAAATGAGCAGTGCACCCCATATATAAAACACTACCATCTAAGATCAATAACTTTTCTCTTAAAAGTTTTTCTTTCAAATAACCAATTGCAACGTCATTCGAACTAGTATTATCCACGGTGATTGTGGATATTTTCTTTTCTAATCCCCGCTCGATGCATTTCTCCACCATTCTCCCAATCTCCCTACCCTTGTGACTAGGCATCACCACAAAATTGATGATTCTTTTATGCAACTTTCAATTTTCATCAATAAAATGTACAGTGAGATACAAATAATTCAGTTTTGAATGGAACTCCATGTATCGGTTGTGAGTGCGATCTTAAAATTTATCTTACCAAAGTAAGTCTTTAAACAAGTTCTTTCACAAAAATACAGCATCATACAATCTTTAGCCACTGTAAAACGTGACAAATGTTTAAAGAGAGGTTGTAACTCGATGACAAACTCACGAAATCCAACACACTCAACCAAGGAAAAGGATAGTTCATCAACTATGATGAACCGAGCAAGCATTTGCCTACAACGTTCTTGATTAAATGACCATGTCGATAAGACACTACCAGTACTATAACCTCCTCCTGCCTTGCCAGCCAAGTCTACATGTGCAATGGATTTCTGCCTCTTATCAACATTGCAAGGAAACTTCTTACATGTTTTCAAGTGCTTCTTCATTGCGGAAGTACCATGAGCAACATTGTACTTTAACTCAGACCCACAATGAATGCACTTCACCTTATATGTTTTTCCATTCCCATCTTTGATTCTTGCAAAATGATTCTAGCAATCGAATGTATATTTCTTATTAAAAGGAGGACGACGAGAACCAAGTACCTTATTTGTCGCACTCGTGGTAGGGGATGGCTCTTCTTCATTTTCATCCCCTGACAATTCAAATTCTATGATCGGAGTCATCTCTTCACATCCCTCAACCTCCATTGACATATTATTTTGAATTCTTGATGGTTGATATGTCAATCAAACAACACTGGCCAAGCAAACAACACGAGAACCGATTAGCCGAGAGCACTTGAACAATCAATCAAACGACATGAGAACAGAACAAGACAGCAGAAAAGAAAATGCAATTTGAATCTCAAGCAGCCATATTCCAAAGTTGTAGCCATAATGGATCTTGAATGCAAAGGATGCGCATTTACACGGGCAAATAATAGGAATCAAGATGCCTATGTGAAAGAAAGACTAGATAGAGCTCCATGCAACGTAGACTGGAGAGTGACATCTTAGAAGTGGAAGCATATGCATTACTTGCTATAGACTCTGACCGTAGTCCTATCTTGCTAACTCTCTCAGTGGAACCTGCAAAAAGAAAGAGAGGAATTAAGTTTGAAGCATGCTGGCTTGAAGATAATGAATGTGGTCAACTAGTAAGTTCTTTTTTTTTTTTGGTCGAAAGCTAGTAAGTTCAGCGTGGAATAGTCCAAGCATGGAAACGAACACTTTATGAAGAAACTACAAAAAAGTAATAGAGGCCCTACAAAAGTGGAGCAAGCGGAAGTTCTCTTATAGTCAAATCAACTGCTTGAATAGGAAGCTTTAGGAGTCAACAAATGAGCAGAACTTGCATCATGATAGGGACAAAATGCAGCAACTGAAAATGCAAATTGAAGATATGTGGAAACAAGGAGAAATGTACTGAGGTATGCGCTTGAATATACTGGTTGAACAGGTGTGACAGAAATGCTGAGGAAGCGCAATGGAATGAGCACATGCTGTTCTCTCTTTTTGAATAGCATACAGTAAATGATATTCTAGCTATCCCCCTCTTAACAGCACCGGCAAAAGGCAAGCTAGTCTGGACACGTAACCAAGCAGGAGGTTACGTTGTTAAAAGTGGCTGCAACCAACTACAGGACATTGAGACTAAGCATGAAGCAAATGAAGCCTCATTGTCCTACCAAACTCCAAAAGCCCTCTGGACTGGGGCATGGAATCTAGAGACTCAACCCAAAGTAAGGGTGTTTACGTGAAGTGTGTGCCAAAATGCCCCACCCACAAGAGAGAACCTATTCAAAAGGAAGATTGTACCTGAGTTGACATGCCGCCTTTGTGAAAAGGAAACTAGTAGCTTCAGAATTATATGTTAGTTGGAATTGACAAGAATCAAGAGTAAGGTTACGGGACCCGGAAGGATCGAGCACGATCAAAATTGCTTGGCTTCAAATTAGGCTTTCTCAGTGACATTTGACTAAAGCTAGGCCCAATTTCTTATGAATCAACAACCTTACATGCTTGAGACCATTCTTAGGGCAACATTGACAGATTAGGGCATGTTAATCAAAATAACATATTCTCCTAGCGGCGACTGGTAAGATCATGAGAGGCTGACTGAGACTGCTGTAACAAGAAAAGACATAGGCTATCAACGAATTGCCATCCCCTTTGTCTGCTCGACACAATCAGCAGCGTCGTCTTGCAGTGGTGCTTTCTCTTTCCAAACCTATTCACTAGCTTTTAAGAAATGACGACATATCTATGGTCTTTGGCATTTTTAATCTTTGTTTTCCATTACCGCAATTGCGAATTTGTTGTTTGCCATAGTTTTCTCAGAGTTATTGTAGTAGAATATTTATCAGGCCTTTAGATACTTTTTAAAGTTTCTCTCGTAGGTTGGAGAGACAGAATGCAAGAATTCAAATGTTGAGTTATCTCTTGAAGGAGATCTACTTAACGAGCTAAATAGCCATCTTAGAAAATGCTAAAATTTTACAGTTTAGGTGTTAATATGCGGAGCTCGCACAGTCGCACAATTTCCTGCGTAAATTCTCGATGACCCCAAAAGGGTACTGCTTGGTGTAGAATTTAACATTGTGATGGATGCGTTCTAACATCAACATCTACAAACATGAAACCAACTCCACACAGAAATATATCCACACCAAGATTTGATTGCTTACCTAATCCGAACTACAACCGAACAACATTGAAGGACAGCCAAAATCGAAAAGGAAAAATCTAAATCAAACATACAATTCCATTCCATACAATACAATCAAACACCCCCCCTCAAAAAGAAGAAGAAGAAAACCTATCATTCACAATAAAGGTGCATCGCCAAATCATTCCCAGATGATTCACTATGATCAAATCAAGAAGAAAGCCGAAACCTTGTATAATATCTCTAGTTACATGCTCACGCAAAATAAAGAAGTGCACGGGGAGCCAACGGCTCGTTAGTGAGAACAACACAGACACAAGCCATAACTTATGGCGTGAATGACGAGGGGTTGTTCGAAGACATTACATACCAGAGCGACGAAACTTCAGAGGAAAACAGCGGTGAGCCCAAACAATCGGAGCGAATCCGCGTGGGGAGATCACAGGACCTGCGGCAAAGAAGGTAGAGCGAGGCGAAAGTGGGAGAGAACCGTGGAAGCGAAAGCAGAAGTGGGAGTGAGGGCGAGGCGGAAGCGAAAGCGGGAGCGAGGAGCGAGGTAGAAGCAGAAGCGAAAGCAAGCTTTGGAAGGACGATGACGAAGGATCGGGTGATTCAGGAGGAAAAGCAAGCATTTGGGAATTAAGGTTTCTAAATACTAAGTTTATGTTTTTGGTTCCAGTTCCGGTTCCAATTTCCGGTCCCGATTCCAATTTCTATAGAAACCGGGAATCGGAACGAGAACAGCCGGTTCCTAAAAATAGGGAACCGAATCCTCTATCCATGGAACTTGAAACCAAATCGAATCCACCGAATTCAGTGCTCCAGTTCCTGATTCTACCCTGAAACCACGCTCACCCCTAATGAGAACGACCTTATCAACCAATCAAATCACAACGCATAGAGATAGCGAAGTTAACGAGAATCGATGTTGTAGGTTCGCTTTGGAGTCATCTAAGAGAGAGTTTGTCTTACAATCTTTAAGTATTTTCTATCGACCGGCCTTGTGTTCGGTTTCGAGTCCAAGTATCCTTTTGATGGAAAGCTAAAAAGTTGCAAAACAAACCACTTCATACTTCATGCAAACATTAAGATATACACGTTCAAAGTTCAACAACCCACATCAGTATTTGAAGACTATACAGACAACTTGTCATTCAGATTAAAACCTATGGTACCAAATCTTTTTCAGCTAAACCGAGCATACAAGCCGTGTGCTCCATTCACCATGGCTATAACAGGGCCAAGCCAAAAGCACCGCATCTTAAGCATCTGTTTAGGGAACTCACTTCAACTTCCACATGCCATGCATTCTTCCCTATTTGTCAAGGAACACACCACCTGAGCCATTTTTGTGCCGTCGTCTTCAGCTGTAGTGGTTTCCTGCATCACCAAACAAAAATAGGCATAAAGCGAATGAACTCCCCAGAAGTTGAAATGCAAGAGTCCAAACAGATGTCAAATGTATAGCCCTACTTTCATAACTGAAGTGTCCACCGTGAACTTGATTGCATCAGCTGCGGCACGGGTTCGCAAATAGTACATCCCTGTTTTTAGTCCCTTTCATGACAAACATTAATAAGTGAGATGAGATGCTCAAGATTAGCTTGGTTAACAAGTTTTCCCCAAAGCTCTATGAATAAGCATAGACAAGCAAAGACTGTTAAGTGTAAAAGAACAAAGATTATGTACCCTGGTCCACGCATAGAAATGTAGGGAAGTTAGCTTTCCAAAATTAGGTTGATCCATATGAATATTTAAGCTTTGACTCTGGTCAATGAAGCTTCCACGGTCTGCAGCCATGTCGACCAACGTCTTCTGCTTGATCTCCCACACAGTCCTGTGAGAAAGTGAATTTCTTAGCATGAGACAAGGCATAACACTGAGGGGGGTGAAGGAATATCCAGTGAAACACTGTTACATACTTGTATATAAGCTTTAGCTCTTCAGGAACCTCTGGAATCTTCTGAACAGAGCCATTCTCATATATTATCTTGTTCTTGACGACCGGAGACCAAAGCCCCATCTCCGTCAAGTCATGAAGAAGATGTTTGTTCACGACAACAAATTCACCGCTGCAAAGAGAAACAAAGATGGACACATGGTCAGAAGTTGCATAACCATATGAAATATATTGCAACAGATACTGATGCCCAAAAGAAACCTTAGAACTCTTCGGCTGTATATGTTGGAAGTATATGGCTCAAAGCACTCATTATTCCCAAGAATTTGACTGGTTGAAGCAGTCGGCATGGGAGCTATAAGAAGCGAGTTCCTCACTCCATTCTTTGATATCATTTTCCTAAGAGCAACCCAGTCCCAACGATCCGATGGAGTCACATTCCACATATCTGGCTGAAGAACACCCTAAAGCATGGTTCAAAACATTGCCAGTTAGGCTTAATTCAAGATGCCCTACCAAGACCTATAACATTCTGAGTAAAAAACAGGTAACATCCCGAAAAGTGTCATGTGAATCAGTAGCACCCAAATGAACTGTTTATTTTTATCCTTTCTACCTTGCAGTACAAGCTATAACACTACAATAATACAGAGAATCACAAGCCTACTCGGGAATCACAACACTACAAAATTGGCTCCTTGCAGAAATATACCTTGCTGACAGGACTTCCTTCATATGTCTCATAGGGCCCTTCTATTGCAGCCAGCTCAGTGGAAGTCTTCAAAGCATGGTAGTATATGGTTTCAAAGATGTCTTTGTTTAACTGCTGAGCCTGAAAGTCCACAGCAAAAACTACTGATTAGAACAGATGGAATCACAATCACCAAGACAAATCAAGATTGAACTTGGCTTACCTCTGGTGCATCAAATGCCATGCCGAGCAAAATAAACGTATCAGCAAGTCCTTGCACGCCAATGCCAATTGGCCTATGTCGTAAGTTTGACCTTCTAGCAGTTTCAACAGGGTAGTAATTGACATTGATAATCTTGTTCAGGTTCATAGTAACAATTGCAGTAACCTGACCAGACATTACAAGGACATAAGCTTCATCACAAAAATTTGATGGAATCAAAGAGCAAATAGCATGTTCGGTGAGTTAAAACGCAAACCTCTGCCAGTTTGTCAAAGTCAAAATATCTATTCTTGAATCCCCTACTCCCGACAAGCTTAGATGGACTTGATTCCATTCCCTGTGATCAACAGTTAAAATGTAACCAACAAAAGGACATATTAATGGAGTGAAACCAAGGAGAGAACTCCCTATGTAAAGTCATGCCATACCTTCTCTCGGACAAATCTTGGCAAAGCAATAGATGCAAGATTACACACAGCCGTTTCTGTTGGACTCGTGTACTCAATAATCTCAGTGCAGAGGTTGGAAGATTTGATGGTACCCAGGTTCTGCTGGTTGCTCTTTCTATTGCAAGTATCCTACATGAACAATAAGATCAGACCAAAAACTAGAATATTCCCGTGAAAATCAATGTAGAACAATAGCCTATAGAACATAGATTAGAGTCAAAATTTCCCCACCTTAAAAAGCATGTAGGGGTTTCCAGTTTCGATCTGGGCCTTCAGTATTTCAAACCATAAATTCTGGGCCTGGACAATCTTCTTTGCTTTACCCTGCATACAGAGTGAAACAATTATAGTCAGCTCTAAACAGACATGTTTCAAGATGTACAACAATCAGAATTAAGTAGTAGGGTGGACTGACAATAGTTACCTCTCTTTCATAGCGCAAATACAACTTTTCAAATTCTTCACCCCAACAATCTGCCAAACCTGGAGCTTCATTTGGACAGAAAAGTGACCAATTGCCATTACTTTGAACCCTTTCCATGAATAGATCGGGCACCCAAAGGGCATAAAACAGATCCCGAGCCCGATGCTCTTCCTGCAATATCAAAGTTCATCAACAATGAGAAGAAACTATTACAGACAAAAATATTCTATCGGCACATGCGATTACACAAATGAGAGCCAAATTCATTGGCATATTATCCATACCTTCCCATGGTTTTTCCTGAGATCAAGAAACTCGAATACATCAGCATGCCAAGGCTCCAAGTAAACGGCAAAAGCACCTAAATGCAGCATGAATAACAGATTAAAGGAATGAAATATTATAAGGGCATCACTAGAAAACAGAAAACCAGAGAAAAGAATAGAGATGGCATGCTAAAATCACCTTTTCTCTTGCCACCCCCTTGATCTACGTAACGAGCTGTATCATTAAATACTCGTAGCATCGGAACAATGCCATTGGAAGTTCCGTTCGTCCCACGTATGTAACTACCAGTGGCACGAATATTATGAACAGATACACCAATCCCTCCAGCCGATTTGCTGATAACAGCACACTCTTTCAAGGTATCATATATGCCCTCAATACTATCTTCTTTCATGCACACAAGGAAGCAACTGCTTAACTGCCAATACGAATCAACAGTGTGATGTCAGTGAAATCGGACATTCAAAACAGCAGAAACATGCAATTCCCAATGGATATCAAATCTCGGCCTTATGCATGCAATGCACGTACTTGGGGTCGAGGTGTTCCTGCATTGAACAGGGTGGGGGAAGCATGTGTGAACCATCGCTGAGACATCATATGATACGTTTTGATTGCAGAATCAATATCATCCTCGTGAATTCCAACAGCAACCCTCATCAACATGTGCTGAGGTCTTTCCACAACCTTCCCTTGCACCTTCAGAAGGTAAGACCTCTCAAGTGTTTTGAAACCAAAGTAGTCATAGTCAAAGTCTCGGTCATAGATGATTTCACTGTCCAAACGAGCAGCATTCTGCAAGACCCAAAAAAAGGAAGCACAAACTTAATCATAAGAAGCCTCACTTCTGTAAGCAATCATTACATTTCCAGAACAGCTATCTCAAGGCCTAATTTCACAAGTAGGAAACATGTCCAACAAAGTTGCCAGCCAGTTACCTTCATAATTATCTCATAAACATCATCAGCAATCAGAGGAGCCTTTAACCCCGACCTCTCATTGAAATGGTAGTACATATCCTTGATTCTGCGTTAGAAATTAAAAGGAAATGGAAATCAATACTTTTTCAGTAAAGGAAATGAGCATCTTCTGCACCTGACAAGATGATTTCAATAAAACATCAGTAAGCGATGAATTTAATAACACTTACGTTTCTGAAAATGACTTTTTGGTGTTCTTGTGAAGATTTGAAACGGCAATCCTAGCAGCCAACTGCAGAACAATGTCATAGGACATCAGATCAAGTCCTTATAATCTGCGGTTGGGTAACGCAGCAATTGCTTATGTAAAGGGCAAATCATACACACTTTGGTGCCCTAATTACGATATTACTTCAAATATTCAAAACCTAATTAGTTCAGCTGATGGTACAAACTAGACGCCGCTTGAACGAGCATGATGGTCATCTACCGAGGCAGACCCATCTCACAAATCCATAATCATTGGCATGACCATTACCAAAACAAAAGAAAAAACATCCAGACAAAAGAATCTCACCTATCACGCCTGAGCCATACAGAAATAAACACTAGAAAATGCACAAGCGCTTTAACACAAACACACAAGCGTAATCAGGGCGAAACATTAACAGACTCGACGATCTCAATCGATTGCCTGGAGGACCGATTTCAATTTCCAGCGAACAAAAATGAACGAGCATCCAACTCACGCAAGCATAGTCAGGGTGATTGGCAGTCAAGGCAGCGGCAGTCTCCGCGGCCAATTCATCGAGCTGACTGGTGGTAACGCCCTTGTAGACCCCGGCGCAGACCTTCTGCGCCACCGAGACCGGGTCGCAGTGCTCCGTGCTCAGCCCATAACTCAGCTTCTTCAACCTTGCGGTGATCTTGTCGAAGTGCACCGACTCCTGACGACCGTCTCTCTTCACCACGTACATCTTCGCTTCGGCCGACACGCTCTCAGAGGAATTTCTACAAACAGGTCTCCCGCACAGACGGAAGCAGCAGATGGGTCGGATTTATATAACCCCCGAGGTGCGCCTGCGTACTCAGGAAGACTATATTCGAAATTCGTAATTGAGGGTCGGTTTGATTTTCCCTCTACTGTGACCAATTCGGGTAAAGTTTGAAACTTTGGCGCCAAAAGGCGAGTTCTTTTCTCTGTGTGCTGGCCCTTCTTCCCTGCGTGGTTGGAGGGTTTGAAACAGGGGAGGGGGATTCGAACGGCTGGAGATGAGTTGTCGTGGGCCCAAAGTGGCACTAATTAAAAGCGATCTACATGAGATTTTGAGGGGAAATTGGAAGGAATCCAGGGAAAGTTAGCGCACGTAATGGAGCGTCGTCCTTTTGGGGTTTGGCGCAACTTTTCGATTTTGGCGCCCACGGATACGTAAGAGAGAGAGAGAGAGAGAGAGAGAAATTATTCATTTAATGGCAATTTCGCTCACATTTTGTGAAAAGAAATCTGGAATTAAATGATCAAATTTCAAGAATGGTCGACTTTGCCATTGTTACAAGAGAGGAAGTATTTCCGATTTTGAAAACGACAGAGCGTTGAAAAGGCGGTGGAGGATTATATATAAATTGCCCATTATTTTTTTTTAAAATTAAATGACATTTGAAGTGTTTATAGTAAAATAGTAAGTTTTGCTTTCGATTAAAGGCAAACAAACCAACCCTTTCCGTTGCAAAGGAGTTGCTATTCTCTTGTTGCTTACGAAATTGTCTAAGCAGAGGCAATAGCCTAGGAACGTTAGAATTAGTATATACTAAATCACGTCTTCACAATTAATGGTGATCTTACAAAATTTCACATGACATCAGAGTTGAAGGCCCCGAGTTAAAATCTTTTCAAACTCCAATTGTCTCTTCAATTAAATATTTTCACGCTTAATACTAGACAAAAAAAGATCAGACTAAGCTAGAATAGTTGATGGTAATCCCACAAAATCTCACAGAAACCCTTGGCAAATAACAGGGCCCGAGTCTTTATGGGAAATTCGATTATTTTTACATGCCTATCTCAATATTCCAAATTTTAATATTTACATTCTCAACATCAAAAAGCCTATTTTTATTTTCTCAAAATTGAGTTTTATTGAACTTTATCGACTTCTTAGGAACCCTTGCAACATTCTATGTTTTTTTTAAATGGGAAAAGTACATGTTTGGTTCTTAAACTTTTATTGTTTTTACAAGGCATAATACCTTAAAAAAACTCTAACTTTATATCGAGTCCCAATTCTACTCTAAGTTTTTTTGTTCAATAAAAATCCTCCAATCTTAGATTCAGTCCCAATTCTATCTTAAACTTCTTTTTTTTCCCATGGAAAACTCTCAACTATATGTCACAACCCAATCCTACCGCCCAGTCCCATTTCGCTTCAATTTTCTTTTATCTCATAAAAAATCACCAACTTTTACTTGAATCACAAATCTCTCCCTGTTAACCCTCCAGCCAAAATTTCTCGTCGACAATTGAAAGATGGAAAACCTTCAAGCACAGGTTGTACGAGCGTTCGTGACCGAGTGTCCCGAGCGCCCGAGATGGAACACTCTCAAGTACGAGAATCAAAGATTCTCAAGCAAGATGAAAGGAAGACTTTCTTAAGAGTGAGAGCAATTGAAGAAAGCTAATCCTAATTGCTCTAGTTTATACCTAAATTTCATATTCAAGAAAACGTTGTTTGGGTTGATATATAAATTCATATCCAAAAGACATATTCTTGGATCTAAAATTTGGAGGAAAACTAAAGCAATAATGTGGAAATGCCACAAAATATCACTAAGGGTGATTTTGGACGTAGGGCTAATGGCGATAGATTTTGGACTTAAGTAAAAATTTGTGAGTTTTTATGAAACAAAAAAGTTAGGATAAAATTGGAACTTGACCTAAAGTTTGGACTTTTTTTTATGAGACAAAAAAAGGTTAGGGTAGAATTGGAATTAGATCTAAAGTTGCGGTTTTTTATGAGATAAAAAAAGTTTAGGGTATAATTGGAACTGGAGCTCCAATTGTGGATTTTTTTTTATGGTATTAAGCCATTTTTACAATGTAGTCCGTAAGCTTGTGAGTTATACAATTAAGTCATTAAACTCGCAAATTTTTCCAATCAAATCCTTTTATCTCCATTTCTAGCGAATAGAAGATGATGAACAATGGCCGCCAGTCGAAAGCTTGGAATGAAAAGCTATTGAGGTAGCCATTTTCTGCTTGCTTCGTATGGTCGATTACAAGATGGATTATGATTATATATTTTGATCCAAATAGCAAAAACTGTTAAATAAATTACTTTCGGACATTAGAGAGAGAGAGAGAGAGAGAGAGAGAGAGAGAGAGAGAGAGAGAGAGAGAGAGAGAGAGAGAGATAGATAGATGGGTTTTGGAGTGTATATAAATTTGTTTATTGTTCGATGAGCTTTTACACAAATATATCAAAGCCATATACACCATTTCAGAGACTTTAGTGCATCAGATTTTGCCTCTGGAAGTGAATTTGAACGAAACATAGGTGGATATTGGCAAGCACATAAGAAATAGTCACATTAACAGTATCTCGGGTCTCCACAATCGCTGACAATCTTGCATGTTTTGGTGACGTTCCGCGCTTTGACCATCACTTGAGAACCTATACCAAATAACACATGCACATGGGATTAAACCACAAGCATATCCACTTATACATGCAATTTTTATCTTTAAGTGAGAGAGAGAGAGAGAGAGCACGAGAGAGAGACCTATTGCAATGACCAAAAACATGAGAAACAGGATCGACTTCGATGAAAATTTCTCCATTATCTGATGAGGTTTGCTTCACCAATCCCCACTATGCACCTTTATATACAAACTTGATGTAAATGTGAATTAAAAGCTCATGTTATACCATTGATTTCGTCTGGGATCCTCATTAATTTAGCTCGGATATACTAACTCCATATGTAAAAGATCGTCAAATTTTATTTACTCAATTAGATTAGACTATTAGAGTAAAGTGCAATGTATGGACATTAAAGACCCGCCCGTATTAAAATATCTTTTCTTTTATTCACATAAACAACCACATAAAAAATTATAAAAAAAAAGAAAAGATTTGAAATTATTCGTGTATGCTCTAGATATATGTATCTCATTTATACATACTACTTTGGGATAATTACCAAAACAGTCCTAAACTTATTACACCTTACCAATTCAGTCATAAACCTCTTAATTTGTCAAATTCATTCTTAAACCTTTTGAAAATTTGTCAATGTAGTTCATCTAATCAATTTTGATTGAAAATCGCTATCGCGGACGTTGGTTGTCCCGTGCGACATGATCGATACTGACGTGGATATCGGTTGTCCTACATGGCTTGGTTGGTGCTGACATTGACAATAATTGCAATTTTTTAAAATTTTTGTGATTTCTTTTAAAAAAATTTTGTTAACTTTTTATCTTTGTTTTGTTTTGTTTTTTTTATTTCCTTCTTCCTCCACTTGTCACCAGGTATTCATAAAGGCCAACAATCGGCCACAAATGAGAGTCAACCTTGCTGGCCTCGAGCGAGGCTCAACAAAGGTCACCCTTCGTTAGCCTCGGGCAACCTTGTCAGCCTCTAGTGAGGCTGGCGAGGTGACCTTACTAGGCTTGGGTGACCTTGCCCCTGAAGGTGAGCCTTGCTTGGTGTGCGAGGCTGGCAAGGCGACCTCGCCTGTGGCCAATCGTGGACCATCATAGAGGCCTAGTTGTCGGCGGAGGAAAAAGAAAAGAAAAGAAAATAATAAAAATTTTCCTCGTTAGTGTTGGTTATCGACAACTATGCCATATAGGATGACCGGTGTCCACATTAGAGATTTTTGGCAAAAATTAACCGGATGGGCTACATTGACAAATTGTCAAAAGGTTTATGACTAAATTTGTGAAATTGAAATGTTTGTGACTGAATTGGCACAAATGCAATAAATTAAGAATTTTTTGGTAATTTTCCCAACTACCTGATATTAGAATTTATTGATAAAGTTGACTATCTAGTCTTGTGCATTGCATATGGTTAATTATTTGATGTCGAGAATACTTATTAGATTGATTTTACATAAACCGTTAAATATGTGACCCAATTGAAGTTATGTAGGTTTTTTTTTTTTTGGGTTGATATGTAGTTGAATAGCTCGTGAAATCTATGTCGATGAATGTGAAAAGAACTAAGCGCGTACCAATTATATGTATGAGTTATTATAACTAGTCTAAAAATATATATACCACTCCTTTTGTTTGTAATTACTTTCCAGGCAAGAAGAGCAATTGAAATGGAATTTTGGATCATATGTATCATTATCTAAAGAGGCTAACACAGAGACCGATAGGGGGGTGAGTTTGGTCTATTTAATTTTCACGAAATACTTAAATAAAAACTATTCATAGAAGGAAAACTGATAAAGAGATGCAAAAGATTTTATCAAATAAAAGAAGAATAAGTTGAAGAGATAGAGAGATTTGCAAACAGATACATACTTGTTCAATCAATCCCTTCGATCTATGTTCACTCTCCCAAACTAATAATCACAAATCAAGCTGGAATCAACTAGTAAACTCAGAAGGATACCGATAATAGCAGGTGCTTCTTGTCAATCCCACGTATGTTTTGCATTTAATTAAGACAACGCACGTAAATGTTTTCTTGACCCAAACTGCGTGCCCTGTTCAATTTGTATTTTTTTGGAAAAATAAATAGGAATATGATTGGCAGTATATACTAAAATCCTATTGGTGTTTGAGAAAGGGAGCTTTTCCCCAGTATTCTCCACGTGAATTTCATTAGACGACTTTATTTTTAGTTCTTCTTAGTTGGCTATTACGGTCATATCCATCGCTTTATGAAGAACATAATCAATTGCTTTTTTAGACAAAAAAATTCGAGACTGATTTGGGACTAAAGTTAAAGTTGGTGATTTTTTAAGGAAAATAAATGCTTAGGATATATTTAGGACTGGACCTAAAGTCGAGTTTTTTTAAAAAAAAAGTTTGGAGCAGATTTGAACTGGACCAAAAGTTGGGTCTTTTTAGACAAAAAGAGTTCGGGGCAAAATTAAGACTTGACTTAAAGTTGGGGTTTTTTAGGAAATTAGGCCATATATGAAGTGGGTCTTCATTGTGTAGAGTATCCAAGTCGATGATTCTTTGTGAATTACGCCTCGAAGCAATTTGAGAGTGTTGAAGCCAATTTAGTCTTGTAAATAATATTTGTGAATTCTTTTGTGAGATTAATAAATTGTTTCATAAAGAATTATGGAGCTCACTTTGTGAGTTATTAGATATAATTGGGATTTGAAAATATCAAGGGTGTTTGAGTGACTCGAGTATGGTGATAATATCAGTTGCATATCTATAGCAGAAGTCTTTGCTACTCTCCCCATAGACGTAGATGACACCGATGAATCACGTAAATCTGATATCCGATTTATTTTATTATTCTAGTTATTTTATTGTTCAATTGTTTTTTTCCTCAACAATTTGTATCAGAGCTAAGCTTGGTTGAGTTGAAGCGAATGGATGGCCACAAAAGAAGGAAAAGTGAATATTGACAAAATTGATGAGAAATATTTTGGTTTCCAGAATATGCAAATTGAGGATTATTTGTACTAGAGTAATCTACATGTACCCCTATTTGGAAAAAGCCAGAGTCGATGAACCAAGTTGATTTGGAATTATTGTATAGATAAGCATTGGGTGTTATTCAATAGACATTGGCTTGTAACATGGCATTTAACATCATGAAAGAGAAGAGCACCGTGGGTTTGATGAAGACCCTATCAAACATATACGAGAAACCTTCTACGATTAATAAGGTCTATTTGGCAACGTTTATGTACTTTGATTATATTATCCTCATACCTTGATAGTTGGAATACTATTGTTATTTTCATTACAAATTCCTTTAGGCCAACAAACAAGGTTTGTTGGGGTTTACGATTTGATTCTGAGTGAAGAGATCCATATGAGAGAATTTGGTGAACTAAAGTTTGTTGAGGTTCACGATTTGATTCTAAGTGAAGACATGCATGATAGATAATTGGGAAAATTGTCCAAAAAATCCTAAACCTAATGCTAATTCAGTCCTAAACCTTTTAAGTTTATCAATTGAGTCTTAAACTTTTTCACTTTCTGCCAATTGAGTCCATTTGGCCAATTTTGACTGCTCGGGGTTGACGTGGATGCCAGTTGATGCTAATTGTTTGGTAAACGCTGACATGGCAATTTTTAATAATGTTTTTAATATTTTTATTTTTTTTCCTTTTTTTTTTGGTCTTCTTCTCTCTGGCTGGTTGCCGGACCGGCTAGAGGTGAGAGGCTAATGAGTTTGACCTCTCCGGCTTCTAGCAAAGCCTGCCCCGACCAACAACTGGCAAGGGCGAGGCTAGGTGACGCCGACCTCGTCATCATTGGGCGAGGCCGATTTCGCTGTTGCTGGGCGAGCTTCGACCTTGCCTAGCTAGGGGCCGGCGAGGCTCGCCCTCGCCAGTGGACAGAGGGGGCCAGCTTTGCCTCGTTGGCCTCTTGCCTTTGGCCGGTCCGGAGGGAAGAAGATCAGAAAAAAAAGGGAAAAAAATATATTATATAAAAATTGCCATGTCAGTGTTTGCCGGACGACCGGCGTCCACGTTAGCTCTGGGTGGCCAAAATTAGCCGGATGGACTCAATTAGTAAACTCAAAAGATTTATCACTGAATTGGCAAAAGTGCAATAGATTTAGGACTTTTTGGATAATTTTCCCTGGATAATTTGGTGAACTTGTACATGCTGCTTTATCAGGTGAAGGTAGATGAAGAATCAGTAATCATTAGGGATGATTGGTTTCTAGTCCGGTTCGGTCATGTCCCACCTATGAATTGAGGAACCAGACTAGGAGGACTGGTTCCCAATTTTTGGAACTGAAAACTAGACCAGATCGGACCGACCCCTAGGCAGTTCAACAGAACCGGTGAAGTATCAGCAAGCCAACCTCCTCCTCTCTCAGCTTCATGGAAAATACGTGAGAAACCTAAGCAGAACAAACCCCATAATCACCGATCTACGGTCTCACTCAAAGAACACTTCAGTTCAGCTCAAGATTTGGTGGGCGTAGCGTGATTCATCCTCCACAAACCTCTCTCTAGTGAAGCTCATCCCCACCAGCAGCTCTCAAGCAAGAATTGACGATAAGAAAAGAAACAAGGCAGTTTTGGGTTCTAAATTTTTGTGTGGAAAAGGTTAATAATTCATCAAGTGGTATTTTGAGAACACAGAAAAGAGAGACATATTATCGTGAGCTTACTAACTGATAAAATTAAGTGC
The DNA here is from genome assembly GCA_031216285.1 of Syzygium syzygioides. Taxonomy (NCBI): domain Eukaryota; kingdom Viridiplantae; phylum Streptophyta; class Magnoliopsida; order Myrtales; family Myrtaceae; genus Syzygium; species Syzygium syzygioides. Next base: position 43,455,291 of record CM062249.1, read on the forward strand.
CCATTGATCATTACAACTACATAAAAGTCTATGGATATACTCAAATTTATATTGAGCATGTCTTGATTGACTTTTACTTTTTTTTGTTTAACCAAAATCTCGCGGCTTCTGGACTTGAACTTTTTAATCCAAAAGAGCAAAAATTTTAAAATATATAAAAGTTCACAAGTAGAATTATACATAAATTGCCCATTATTTTTAAAATTTAAATAATATTTTAAGTGTTTATTGTAAAAAAGTAAGTTCTGTTTTCGATTAAAGGCAAACAAACAGACCCTTTCCCTTGCAAAGGAGTTTCTACTCTCTTGTTGCTTATGAAATTGTCTAAACAGAGGCAATAGCCTAGGGAGCCTTGGCAAGTAATAGGGCCGTAGTCTTTATGGGAAAATCGATTATTTTTACATGCCTATCACAATATTCCAAATTTCAATATTTACATTCTCAACATCAAACCCTATTTTTATTTTCTCAAACTTGAGTTTTATTGAAATTTATCGACTTCTTAGGAACCCTCGAAACATTCTATGTTTTTTTAAAAAGGGAAAAGTACATATTTAGTTCTCAAACTTTTATTGTTTTTACAAGACCTAATACCCTAAAAAAACTCCAAGTTTAGGTCCGGTCTCAATTTTACCCTAAACTTTTTTTGTCCCATAAAAATCCTCCAACCTTACATCCAGTCGCAATTCTATCCTAAACTTTTTTTGTTCCATGAAAAACCCCCAACTTTATGTTCCCAATTCTACCGCCCATCCCAATTTTGCTTTATTTTTTTTATCTCATAAAAAACTACCAATTTTTACTTGAGTCATAAATTTGTTCTCATTAACCCTCCGTCCAAAATTTCTTATTGACAATTAAGAGATGGAAAACCTCCAAGCACAAGTTGTGCGAACGTCCTCGGCCAAGTGTCCTGAGAGATGAAACACTTTCAAGCATGAGAGATTGAAGAACAAGTGCAAAATTAAAGATTATCAAGCAAGATGAAAGGAAGACTCTCTTAAGAGTAAGAGCAATTGAAGAAAGCTAACCCTAATCGCTCTAGTTTTTATCCAAATTTCATATCTAAGAAGATGTTGTTTGGGCTTATATAGAAATTCATCTCCAAAAGCCGTATCCTTGGATTTGAAATTTAGAGGAAAAGTAGAGCAATAATGTGGAAATGCCACGTACGATCACCAAGGGCGATTTTAGACGAACGATTAACGGGGGCAGATTTGGGATTTAAGTAAAAGTTGGTAATTTTTATGAGGCAAAAAAATTTTGGGTAAAATTGGAACTAGACTCTAAATTGGGGCGTCTTTTACGAGTCAAAAAATTTTTTAGGGTAGAATTGAGATTGGACCTAAAGTTGGGGTTTTTTATAATATAAAAAAAATTTATGGTATAATTGGGACTGGAGCTAAAATTAGGCATTTTTTTTATGGTATTAGGCTGTTTTTACAATGTAGTAAGCAAACTTCTGAGTTATACAATTAAGTCCTTAAACTTGCAAATTTTTCCAATCAAGTCCTTTTATCTCCATTTCTAGCAAATTAAAGATGATGAGCAATGGCTGTCAGTCGACAGCGTGGTTAAAGCGTCGAATGAAAAGCTATTAAGGTAGCCATCTTCTGCTTGCTTCGTCTGGTCGATTACAAGATGGATTATGATTATAAAATTTGATCCAAATAGCAAAAACTATTAAATAAATGTATTGCAAATAAATTACCCTCGGACATGAGAGAGAGAGAGAGAGAGAGAGAGAGAGAGAGAGAGAGAGAGAGAGAGAGAGAGAGAGAGAGAGAGAGAGAGATGGGTTTTGGAGTGTATATAAATTTATTTATTACTCGATGAGCTTTTAGACAAATACATCAAAGCCATATGCCATTTCAATCTCTAGGGTGGGACTTTAGTGCATCAGCTTTTGCCTTTGGAGTGAATCTTGAACGAAACATAGGCGGATATTGGCAAGCACATAAGAAACCGTCACATCGACAATATCTCGGGTCTCCACAATCACGCACAGTCGTGCATCGACGGGTGACGTTTCGCGCTTCAATCATCACTTGAGAACCTACACCAAATAACACATGCACATCGGATTAAACCACAAGCATTTGCACTAATGCATGCCATTTTTATCTTTATGAGAGAGAGAGAGAGAGAGAGAGAGAGAGAGAGAGAGAGAGAGAGAGAGAGAGAGAGAGAGAGAGAGAGAGAGAGAGAGAGAGACCTATTGCAATGACCAAAAACATGAGAAACAGGATCGGCTTCGATGAAAATGTCTTCATTATCTTTGGAAGGAGGATTACAGATGATAAACAGGCAAATTTGATTAATCTTGTTTGCTTCTGATGAGGTTTGCTTTGCCAATCCCCACTACGTACCTATATATACAAACTTCATGTAAATGCGAATTAAAAGCTCACGTTATATCATAGATTTCGTGTTGGATCCTCATTAATTTAGCTCAGATATACTTACTCCATGTGCAACATATTGTCATATTTTATTTCCTCAATTAAATTAGACTATTAAAGCGAAGTGCAATCTATGGACATTAAAGACGCGCCCAAATATCTTTCATTTTATTCACATAAAAAACCATAAAAAGAAATTATAAAAAAGAACAGAACTGAAAATATTACCATATGCTCTAGATATATGTATCTCTTTTTTACATACTACTTGGGAAAATTACCCAATAAGTCCTAAACCTATTATATTTACCAATTTAATCATAAACCTTTCAATTTAGTCAATGTTTGATTAGTGAAATTAAGCCAGTAGGTTGTTAGCATGGGAGAGTAAATATAGGCTTATATTAAAGCCGAACCACTATAAACTCTGTGTGTAATTGCTCGATAGATACGTTGCACGGCACTACTTGAATATTATCAGAACTCGCTTATATACATATTCTGTTTTACTTAGTTACTCTCCTATCAAACTTGGCACTAATAATTCCACATTACTTTGCCAAGATTTTTATATACATATTGTTAGCCAGGTTTAACTACTAATTAAATAACATGCATTTAAAACTGTATTATGACATTAAACTATGACATAAGCTACACAAACCTCAACCTTACCTTAATTAAGTTTACTAGGACTCCCATGAGGAATTAAAGCAAAGGAAAGGTAGTCGGTGATGCTCGGTAGACTGCCGATGCAAAGGAAAGACCGCTAGTGAACTAAAGGAGGATTGATGTCGCTAGGAGCTATGCTCTATGTTGCACCAACACCGACACGCGACACGCGACACGACAATTCTAAAAAAATACCATTTTCCGACACGTTGGGACACGTATATTAAATATATATTTTTAATAATTAAATATACCATAATGACAAAAAATAATTGGTTTATTATAACTCATAAAACCATTAAGTTCCAATAAAAAGATGAACTTGACTAGTTTAGGTTCCATAAAATCATCCATAAAAAGAAGTACATTTACAAATTCAATTAGGGAAACAAGGTATATGCGATATGCAAACTTCTCCTCAAAATTCATCAACAAATATAGAATGACCTACCATAATTATAGAATGACATATCTAATAATAATCAGGCCATCACAATTATAAAATTACCTATCACAACTCTTAATAAGAAAAAAATACGCAATCCACCACAATATCTCCCCCCCCCCTCCCCCCCCGTCCATCTAACCGCCCCATCTGACCTCCCCATAAAAAAATAAAACCCACCCCACCCATCTGACCTGCTCTACCCCACCACTTTTTCCTTTGCCCCCAACCCCCTTCCCCGACTTCTCCCTTCTTCCCAGCAGCCGCCGCAATTTCTTTCGAAACAGAGAGATACCTGCAGCGAGCGGGAGAGGGAGCGGCGAGCACGAGCGGGAGCGGGAGAAGGAGAGGGAGCGGCGAGCCGCAAGTGCGAGTGGCGAGCACGACCGGCTAGCGGGAGCGGGAGCGGGAGAGGGAGCGGCGAGCGGCGAGTGGCACGGAGGACGGGAGTTCGTCGGTCACAGATAAGTAAAGAGGCACTTGTGTTTGAGCCCTAATTTGGAGGTCTACGCGCTTTTATTGTTCTCTGTTTTTAATTTTTTACAAATTTACTCTTCGGACACGCCAGACTCGCGTGTCGGAGGCGTGTCCGGAGAGTTGACTTCGTGTCAGAAATCCGACACTGTGTTGACCATGTGTCGAAGGCATGTCCACGTGTGTCGGCGTGTCCGACACGCATGTCGGTGTCCGACACCAACACGTTGGCCATTTTAACGTGTCGGTGCATCATAGGCTATGCTGCGAGTGATAGCAACTGGGCAGTTATGAGCGATGGTTGAAAGGCGAGGACTTGGTGTAGTGGGAGAGGCAGAAAAATCATTAGGATCACTAGTGACTCGCTAGTAGATGTTGGGAGGACCTACGAGGAGTAGGCAGAATTGCTGTGCTTCACCAGAAGTGTTGCACGGATTATTTGGAGACTCGCCGGTGATGTTGGATCGCTGTCGGCGCTGCTAGAAGCTTGATGAAATCGCTGGGAGTGCTGTGGAGCTTGCCGGGATGGCAAGAACTCGCCAGGAACTGCTAGGCGAGCTTGACATGATGGCAAGGTTTGCTTGGTGTCGCTGGCAACGATTGGGCATGCTGCGAGAGTTGTTGAACGAGAGGGAAATGGCGGTAGGAACTACTAGGCGGTTGTGTAGGAGTTAGGACGTGAGCTGTGGCGACGACATGCATGACGGTAGGAGCTTGTCGAGTGGCGCGCGAGTAAGCATCAAGAGAAAGAAAGATCTTTATTATTTGCTTTGTGTGTATTTCGTATGTGTTGTGTCCTGCGTCTCTTGAATAATGTGTTTATATAGCCCTAGGTTTCGGGCTCTCTTACAAGAACAACGGATCTCACTTTCGTAATTTAGATCAAACAAATACATGATCTATTCAAGCAAGGAAATTACAATATTCCCCTTATGGTAGAAATTTTGTGGTATATGGCTTCATTGCTTCCCAAGTTTTGATAAAAAATCAACTTTCCTAGTTTAGAACACCCCCATGTGCTATATATGCACATAAGCCACGTCGTCTCAGTTTCTAACCATAATATGACTGAATAAGATTGGATATGAAATTAAAGGATTTACTAGATCCTATTTACTGTTTGGCAAATCGCAATAATAAAGCTGGACGTTTTCACATATTACCATGTTTATTATTTTCTGTGAATGTCAATCTAAAAATTACACAAACGAAAATGATAAAAATTTCTCACAACACTTTACCTACTTCATTTTTATTTGCTTTTTTTATTTTTTATTTTTCCATCACTTTTTAATTATTTTATTTTTTATTTATTTTTTCCCTTCCATCATTCTCTAATAAAATTTTATTAAATAGTAAACTATACAAATATACCTAAAATACATAATAAATATAAATACTAAATGTATTTATATATATGAAATTTATATCATAAGATAGAAAGATAAGTGAATATATAAATAAAATCAAGAATAAATACAAACGAATTTATTGTTATTTTGAATTTTTTTATTAAAATTCAAATATTATTTATAATCAAATATTATTATCAAGTTTGTTATTCGAGAAAAACAGCTTATATATTATGGATATTAGAAAGGATTAATATCACCAAAAACCCCAAACTGGTATACGTGTGATAATTTTACTTCGAACTTTTTTTTTACCACCAAAAACCCCAAACTAGTACACATGTGATAATTTTACCCCGAACATACCCAAAAAACTCCAAATTGGTACACTTACGATAATTTTACCCTGAACATACCATAAAAAATCTCAAACTAATACATATGTGATAATTTTACCATGAACTAAAATTTTAATATTATTATTTTTTATTTTTTCGAATTTTTTTTTATTTTTTTAAATTTTTTCTTTTCTTTTTTTCTTCATCTTCAACCTCCAGCCGGTCGTCGGATCGACGACCGGCCAGAGGCAGAAGTCGGCGAGGTCAGCCTTGTTGGCTGCTGGCGAGGGCTGCCCTCGCCGGCGTCGGGCGAGGGCTGCCCTCGCCTGCGTCGAGCGAGGGCTGCCCTCGCCTGCGTCGAGCGAGGGCTGCCCTCGCCTGCGTCGAGCGAGGGCTGCCCTCGCCTGCGTCGAGCGAGGGCTGCCCTCGCCTGCGTCGAGCGAGGGCTGCCCTCGCCTGCGTCGAGCGAGGGCTGCCCTCGCCTGCGTTGAGCGAGGCCAGCCCTAGCTTGGGCGAGCGAGGACAGCCTTTGCCCTATGTCGGCGAGGGCCGCCCTCGCCGACGTCAGGCGAGGGCCGCCCTCGCCGACGTCAGGCGAGGGCCACCCTCGCCGATGTCAGGCGAGAGTTGTCCTCGCTCGCCTAGGTGAGGGCGACCCTCGCTTGACGCGGGTGAGGGTAGCCCTCGCTTGAGTCAGGCGAGGGCCGACCTCGCCTGGGCGGGCGAGGAGCGACCTCACCTGGGCAAGCAAGGACAGCCTTCGCCTAACGCTGGCGAGGTCGAGCCTCGCCAGCGGCTGGCGGGGTTGACCTCGCCAGCTTCCGCCTCTAGCAAATCGGCGACCGGCCAAAGGTTGAAGATAAAGAAAAATAAAAGAAAAGAAAAAATAAAAAAGTTCAAAAAAATAAAAAATAATATTAAAAAATTATTAGTTCGGGGTAAAATTATCATAAGTGTACTAGTTTGAGGTTTTTCATGGTAAAAAAAAATAGTTTAGGGTAAATTTGTCACAGATTTACCAATTTGGAGTAAAATTGTCACAGGTATACTAGTTTGGGATTTTTTGTGGTAAAAATTTTTTTTTGGATAAAATTATCACAAGTGTATCATTTTGGGGTTTTTTGTGGTAAAAAAAAAGTTTGAGATAAAATTGTCACACGCATACTAGTTTAGGATTTTTTGTCGTATTAACCCTATTAGAAATCCTATTCACCTTTATCCCATCTCCTCCATGGGATAATTTTATCCGGGCTATATCTCTCTTATATTCAACTTTATTCTGTCTTGGGTAAACACAAACATGGAATATGATCACATCTATCCTATCCTGAATTTTATCCCTACTACCAAATATAGCCATAGGGATTTTCGGCCACTGTGGACAATATTAGGGCTTGGCCGAATTTGACAGGGTCTAGCTCATGTGGTCTTAGTTTTAGAAATTTAATTAAGATTATGGCCTTCCATCTTAAACCTATGCAACACTTTGGGCTAAATCCAAGACAATTTATGATCGGACTAACTTAAATGCAATTTATGTACAAATATTATTATTAAATGAAAGAAGTTCCTTCTGACCCAAAAAAATGAAGGACATTTCTATTGCCTATAATGCAAATGTGAACCTAGTAAACGATATTTTTAGGCGATAAATGATTAATAATGATTGCCAAAATTTAGGTATTAGCATAATCGACATATATGGTACTTGTAGTAAGGTGGAGGCTGTGGAGTCAATAATTGCTGTAAATGTTGAGTTTGATCAGGTAGATGTTCGATCTCATAATTGATATGGATGCAACCGTGGTTTTGTTTTGTTTGTAGTTGAGGAAAATCCTTGTGGAGTAGTTAAAGGTGAAAGTGGAGTTGATATTCTAATGAAATTCATGGTTATTGCGAAGTTCAAGCACGACTTGGACTTGGAAGATGTCTGTGGTAGTTGAAGAGCCCATGATGGGCTATGGGAGATTAACAACAAAATTCAAAATTTTAAAATGATTGTGACTTGGCTTAAACTTCAAGCCAAGGTGGAGATTGTTGAAAATTTGCCTCGAGTTTGAGTCTGAAAAGGAAACTTTCCAAATCCAAGTAGTTTTCCTAATTTGAATAGATTTCCTATATTGAATGATTTCATAGTTAGAATTGGTTTCATTAAAAGAGGTTTCTTATTTTAGATCATATTCTTGTCTTTATATAAGAAGCGAGTCTTTAAGATGAAGAGTATCAAATAGGCCGTTTCTTCATGAATTACACGTAGAAGCAATTTGAGAGTATTAAAGCCAATGAAGTCTTTTGAGTAGGAATTGTGAATTTCTTTGTCAGATGGAGAAATTATTTCGTGAGGAAATGTGGGTCTAAACATTGTGTAATCTACGTTATATCACTTAACTTATAGTAAAATTCTTTGTTACTCTCATCGTGGACATACTTATACTAACCAAATCACGTAAATCTGAAGTTCGATATATTTTCTTGTTCTATTTATTTTATTGTTTGATTACTTGTTTTTGCAATAAAATTGATTATGGTAATGAATAAAGTAACCACAAATCAAAATTTACATCCATGGTCGGAGAAAAAAATAAAAGGATAAAATGAAACATACATTTCTTATTAAATTGGTTTTAGGAGTAACTTTTCTTTGTGGCTTCTCTTTTTATTTCTTGCAGTCTAAAATCAGACATTTATTTAATGTTTAGGCATTATAGATGGGAAATTTACGACGGCCATTTACTTTGGTTCAAACACTATCCTGAACTCGGTTCAAAAGTCTTTTCTGGGTAAACTTTATAGAAGTCTTCTTGTTATAACATATATACTCAAAGTTATGTTAAGCAGGTTTAGATTGACTTTTTCTTTTGTATCTTTGCTTAATCAAAATCTTGCGGCTCCTGGAAATTTCTTTTAATTGAAACCATCTAGAAGTAGCATAACATAAAAAAAGTTGATACGTATGTGAATATATATAAATATATATGTATATATATGATGCATGCGTCACACCAACATCTTCAGTTTGTGCCCCACTTGTTATTATGCTTACATGGAATTAGTTCACTACATATATTGCTGATTGAAGAGAAGCATTGAAGTCATTCTGGTGGTTTAATGAACAGTGTGTGAACAGTCCGAACTTGGAGTATTAATTGCTGTGGAAGTGGTGCGAATCTGGTCAAGAGCATTAAATGTCATCTTCTCGTTGCCAACTTCTTTTATTTTAATGATTTCAAGTTTCTAAGTTTAGATTCAAAGTTTTTGCTGAGTCTTAGGAATTAAATAAGGTTGTTAGAAACTGATTGAACTCTATGTAAACCCTCTTGGGCGTCACTTAGAGGGATGACCATTTTGGAATGAATATTGAGAGTTTTCTTTTGCAATTCTATTGCAAAACTTAAGGTTTCTGTATCACTTAGTGGATTCTAAGTGTGGTGAGCCTCCTTGAGCATATGTATCCTTGTTTGGTGGTGGTTCGACCTATATCCAAACCTAGTGGTGAGCTCGTCCAATTTATCCTTCTGTATTCGCACAACAAAACCTAACCTTTTCGCAATCAAGCGATACCGATTCGCATCATTTGGCGCCGTCTATGGGAAAAGGTTCCATTTGTGCGAAATTTCCTATTCCAAACACCCTCTTAAACACTTACCAGACTAAAATCACTTCTTTCCAGCCTAAACACTTATTACAGTCCCTAAAACGCTCCAGACTTTGAGTATTGAAATGGCAAACGAATTTCAACGTGGATTGACGTTTGAACAAGCTCGCTCTATGCGAATGGAACGTGAAATCGCAGATCTCAGACGCCAATTGCAGCAGCTCTTGAATGATCGAGGAGCAGAATCTTCCAACGTAAGTTCTGGAGAGGAAGAGGACAATCCTTTTCACGATCAGCCAAGTGACGATGAGATTCAAGGAAGGAGGAGGCCCAGATTTCGTCCTCAAAAGAATGACTCTGATATTAAGGTTGAAATACCAGAGTTTGAAGGTAAACTCTCACCTGATGACTTCCTTGATTGGCTCCATACAATAGAAAGAGTGTTTGAATATAAGGAGTATTCGGAGGAGAAGAAAGTTAAAATTGCAGCCTTGAAATTGCGAAAATATGCAAGCCTATGGTGGGAAAACCTTAAAGCTCAGCGAGTTCGTGAGGGAAAGAGCAAAATTCGTACTTGGGATAAGATGAAGAGAGAGATGAAGAAACGTTTCTTACCCGAGAACTATAGGCAAGATCTGTTCTTAAAGCTTCATTCTTTGAAACAAAATGATCTGAGTGTTGAAGAGTATACTCGGGAATTTGAACAACTCATGATGAAGTGTGATGTTTCTGAGTCCCAAGAACAAATAATCGCTCGTTATTTTGGTGGTTTGAAGAAACAGATTGCTGACTCAGTGGATTTACAGCCATATTGGAGTTTTCTTGATGTATGCAAGCTTGCCTATAAAGTTGAGAAGCAACAAGACACCTCCAAGAAATCGGCTTACAAACCATTCATAAAGGGAGCTTCTTCCAGCAAAGGGAGTTCGTCTTTTCAAACTGAGAAGACCACGGTGAGAAAGGACAAGAAAAAAGTTGATTCTCAGCCCATGACAACCGCTAAGGAGAGAAGATGTTCAAATGTCAAGGATATGGGCATATTGCATCTGAATGTCCCAATCGGCGCACAATCACTCTCAAAGAAGTCGAAGAAACTAACGTCGAAGAAGATGAACCAATTTGGGATTCAGATGAAGAGGAAGAGTATGTGGAGCAACCTGATGATGGTGAACTACTTGTGATTCGCAAGTCTTTGAATTCAAATATGGCGTCTATGGAAGAGCAAAGAGAGAACATCTTTCAAACAAGATGTACCATCAAAGGGAAGAATGTGGTCCATGAAGATTTGATTCATCCTTTAGTCATGACATTGCTGAATGAGTTTGCTGATGTCTTCCCTGAAGAGATGCCATCTAGCTTACCTCCAAAGAGGGAGATTCAACACCAAATTGATTTAATGCCCGGCGTACCGTTACCAAACAAACCGGCATATAGATGCAACCCGGAGGAGACTAAAGAGCTTCAACGACAAGTAGATGAGCTGATCTCCAAAGGCTTCGTACGAGAGAGCTTGAGCCCATGTTCTGTACCAGCCATTTTGGTCCCCAAGAAGGATGGTTCGTGGAGGATGTGTATGGACAGCCGTGCGATCAACAAAATTACGGTAAAGTACCGTTATCCCATTCCACGACTTGATGATATGCTAGATGAATTGCATGGTGCCACTATTTTTTCTAAGGTAGATCTTCGAAGTGGTTATCACCAAATTCGAATGAAGGAAGGTGATGAGCGGAAAACGGCTTTCAAGACCAAGGGAGGCCTCTATGAGTGGCTTGTCATGCCATTCGGGTTATCCAATGCCCCTAGTACGTTCATGAGGCTAATGAACCATATTCTGAAGCCATTTATTGGAAAATTTGTTGTTGTATACTTTGATGATATCCTTGTTTATAGCCGAAATGAGGAAGAACACTTACAACATTTGAGGAAGCTATTTGAAGAATTGCGTATTCAGCGATTATTTGGCAATCTGAAAAAGTGTCATTTTTTTACCTCAAGTGTTGTCTTCTTGGGATATGTTATTTCAAGTGAAGGCATTCAAGTGGATGAAAGTAAGATAGAAGCAATCCAAACCTGGCCGACACCCCAATATGTTCATGACGTGAGGAGTTTTCACGGTTTGGCTTCTTTTTATCGTCGCTTCATTAAAAATTTCAGCACTATTATTGCCCCACTTACCGATTGCTTGAAGGGAGAAAAGTTTTTATGGACTTCTATGGCTCAGCGAAGCTTCGAGGCTATTAAAATGAAGCTTTGTGAGGCCCCGGTCCTTGCACTTCCCGACTTTGAAAAGCTTTTTGAAGTTGAATGTGATGCATTTGGCATTGGAATTGGAGGAGTTTTACTTCAGCAAAATCGACCAATCGCTTATTTTAGCGAGAAGCTCAATAGCTCTAAGCTGAACTATTCAACCTATGACAAAGAATTTTATGCCATCATTCGAGCATTGGAGCATTGGAGCCATTATTTGCTGCCAAAGGAGTTTGTTTTGCATTCAGATCATGAGGCCTTGAAGTTCATCAATGGCCAACACAAGCTGAATAAAAGGCATGCTAAATGGGTTGAGTATCTTCAATCCTATTCTTTTGTGATCAAGTACAAGACTGGACGTACGAATGTTGTGGCTGATGCACTCTCCCGGAGACATTCTTTTCTGACCTTGATGGATTCCAAGCTTTTAGGATTTGAGGTAATCAAAGAACTCTATGCTGATGATGTAGACTTCAATCCTATATTTACAGCATGCAAGAAAGGTGCAGTAGACCATTTCCATATCCAAAATGGTTTTCTCTTCAGAGACAACAAGTTGTGCGTTCCTCAAAGTTCCACAAGGGAGTTATTGATTTGAGAAGTTCATGGAGGTGGTATTGCTGGTCATTTTGGAGTCAACAAAACTTTGGCTATGCTACAAGAACATTTTTATTGGCCAAATATGGCGAAGGACGTCCGGAGTATCCTTAAGCGCTGTGTGACGTGCCAAAAGGCCAAGAGCCACGTTCTTCCACAAGGATTATACATGCCATTGCCAATTCCTAAAGTTCCATGGGAAGCTGTGAGTATGGATTTTGTCCTTGGTATGCCGAGAACTCAAAGGCAAAAGGATGCTGTTATGGTGGTTGTGGATCGATTCTCGAAAATGGCTCATTTTGTGCCTTGCCATAAAACCGACGATGCTTCTCACATTGCTGACTTATATTTTCGTGAGATCATTCGACTCCATGGAGTTCCTCGCACTATTGTATCAGATCGGGATAGCAAATTTTTAAGTGGTTTCTGGAAGACTTTATGGAGTAAGCTTGGCACAAAACTTCTATTCAGCACATCATGTCACCCACAAACCGATGGGCAGACCGAAGTCGTTAACCGTACGATGGGAGCTATATTGAGAACTTTAGTGTCCAAAAATCAGAATGATTGGGACTTAAAGCTTGCTCATGCTGAGTTTGCCTACAATCGAGCTCCTAATCGCACCACAAAGTGCTCTCCTTTCGAAGTTGTTTATGGAATCAATCCACTTACTCCTGTGGATTTGCTGCCCTTGCCAACCAAGGATTTGGTGCATCATGAAGCTGATCAACGCGCTAAAGTGATGAAAGATTTCCATGCAAAGATCAGATCTCAAATTGAGAAGCAAAATGAGATTTATCAGAAAAAGGCTAATAAGAACAGGCGAGCTGTTGTTTTTCATCCAGGAGACTTAGTTTGGATTCATTTGAGAAAAGAGAGATTTCCTTCTAAACGCAAGTCGAAGCTAATGCCGAGAGCCGAAGGACCATTCAAGGTTTTGGAACGAATCAATGACAATGCCTACAAGATTGATCTACCAGGTGATTTTAATGTTTCAGCAACGTTTAATGTTCGAGATCTCACTCCATATGAGTCAGACGAAGATTATCAAGATTTGAGGACAAATCTTTTTCAGCAAAGGGAGGATGATGCATGCGTCACACCAACATCTTCAGTTTGTGCCCCACTTGTTATTATGCTTACATGGAATTAGTTCACTACATATATTGCTGATTGAAGAGAAGCATTGAAGTCATTCTGGTGGTTTAATGAACAGTGCGTGAACAGTCCGAACTTGGAGTATTAATTGCTGTGGAAGTGGTGCGAATCTGGTCAAGAGCATTAAATGTCATCTTCTCGTTGCCAACTTCTTTTATTTTAATGATTTCAAGTTTCTAAGTTTAGATTCAAAGTTTTTGCTGAGTCTTAGGAATTAAATAAGGTTGTTAGAAACTGATTGAACTCTATGTAAACCCTCTTGGGCGTCACTTAGAGGGATGACCATTTTGGAATGAATATTGAGAGTTTTCTTTTGCAATTCTATTGCAAAACTTAAGGTTTCTGTATCACTTAGTGGATTCTAAGTGTGGTGAGCCTCCTTGAGCATCTGTATCCTTGTTTGGTGGTGGTTCGACCTATATCCAAACCTGGTGGTGAGCTCGTCCAATTTATCCTTCTGTATTCGCACAACAAAACCTAACCTTCTGTATTCATAATTTTTGAAATTTGGATAACTTTTTAAATTTTTGCAATGAGAAAGTAACATTGTAGATGCTAACATTGTAGATGGCTTTTAGTTAACATTGCATATGCTTTTGATTGATGGCAAACAAATATTGACCATTTCCCTTATAAAGTAGTTACCGCTCACATGTGACTACCTATGAGATTGTCTAGGTGGAGTCAATAGCCTCAAAAGCCTTGCCAAGTAACATTCCACATATCAATATTAACATTCCTAACATCCAAACCCCTAAGATCCCTTTTTTCTTTCTCTCAAAGTTGAGATTTTCGACTTTATTGACTTCTTAGGAACCCTCGCTACATTTTATCAGTTTTTTTTAACGGGAAATGTACATATTCAGTTCCTAAACTTTTTTAATTGTTATTATAATATAGTCAGCAAACTGGTGAGTTATGTAATCAAGTCCTCATACTTGTACATTTTTCCAATCTAGTCCTCTTATCTCCATTTCTAGCAAATTGAAGATGATGAGCTATGGCTGTCAGTCGAAAGCATGATTGGAAATGATAAATGTTAAAAATGAAATGAAAAGCTATTGAAAGTTTGCTTAAATCTTTGTATCTTGCTTAATGGTACTGCCGGTTTAATTGACAAATGTTGGTTGACAACAGTGGCATTTGTTTTTCGACATCACTCAACGTCCATATACCCAAAAGCAGAGACCAAGAGGCTTGATTTAGAAAACCTTTACAAGTTCAAGAATGCCGAAATTTACAAATCTGAGGACCAAAGTGGAAAAATAATGTAATTTAAAGGACCAAATATACTTTTTCCCATATTTAATTCATGTGCTTCTCCTGCTAGCTTCGTCTGGTCGATTACAAGTTGGTTTATGATTATCTATAACTATCCATATAGCCATTGAAGCAAAAACTGCGAAATAAATATATTAGAAATGAATTTACCTTTTGTTTTCCCACCATTTTTTCTACAGCCATGAAATCCCTAACATGCGGACATATGAGAGAGAGAGAGAGATAGAGAGAGAGAGAGAGAGAGAGAGAGAGAGAGATGTTTTGGAGTATATATAAATTTATTAATTATTCGATGAGCTTTTACACAAATACATCAAAGCCGAGAAAAGTGTCAAAAAATTCCTAAACCTTTTGCATCGGTGTCAATTTAGTCATAAATCTTTTTTTGGTGCCAATTCAATCATAGACCTTTTGTATTTGTGCCAATTTAGTTCTAAACCTTTTTTTGGTGCCAATTCAATCCTTTGACACGTGAATAGCTATTAGCCAGAAGGATTGAATTGGTACAAATGCAAAATGTTTAGGATTGAATGGACACCAAAAAAAGGTTTAGGACTAAATTGGCACAAATACAAAAGGTTTATGACTGAATTGGCGTAAATGCAAAAGGTTTATGACTAAATTGATACCAAAAAAAAGTTTAGGACTAAATTGGCACAAATACAAAAGGTTTAGGACTTTTTTGATACTTTTCCCCATCAAAGCCATATGCCATTTCAACCTCTAGGGTGAGACTTTAGTGCATCGTGTTTTGCCTTTGGAGTGAATTTTGAACGAAAAATAGGTGGATATTGGCAAGCACATAAGAAACCATCGCATCGACTATATCTTGGGTCTCCACAATCACTGACAGTCGTGCATCAATGGATGACGTTTCGCGCTTCAATCATCACTTGAGAACCTACACCAAATAATACATGCAGATTAAACCACAAGCATTTACACTAATACATGCCATTTTTATCTTTGAGAGAGAGAGAGAGAGAGAGAGAGAGAGAGAGAGAGAGAGAGAGAGAGAGAGAGAGAGAGAGAGAGACCTAATGCACTGACCAAAAGCATGAGAAGCAGGATTGACTTCGGTGAAAATTTCTCCATTATCTTTGAAAGGAGGATTAGAGATGATAAATAGGAAAATTTGATTAATTTCATTTTAATCTGATGAGGTTTGCTTTGCCAATCGCCACTACGGACCTATGTATAGGCTTGATGTAAATGTGAATTAACAGCTTGCATTATATCATGGATCTCGTATGAGATCCTCATTAATTTAGCTCGGATATACTTACTCCATATGTAACAAATTGTCAAATTTTATTTACTCAACACAATTAAATCAGACTGTTGGAGTAGAGACCGATCTGTGGACATTAAAGTTCCTCCATTATTTATAGATTTTACCTTTTATTCACTTAAAAAACCATTAAACAAATTATAAGAGAAGACAAAATTTGAACATATTATCTTAGGCTTTAATATTTATTTCGTCTGTACAAACTACTTAATATGATAATTTATCGTTAAGATCGACAAGCCAGTCCTATGCATCACATAAGTTTAATTAATTGATGTCTTATATATACTTATTAGATCAATTTTAATATGTCATCCAACTAAAGTTATGTGGGTGTATAGCTTATGAAATCTAATTGGATGAGTTAAAAAAGAAGTGCGCACGATTTATATTTATGAGTTATTATGTGTAACAAATTGTCATATTTTATTTCATTCTACGTCAACATGTTTCATCTGGAATCTCCACTTTGAAACTTTGTTACCTTGTGAAGACCGCAGCAACAACAATGCCCATATTCATCCCCGATCATTGATATATTCACCAAACACCTATATACATTGAGAGTGGCCACCAATCAAGTATAAGCTCTCATATTATTTGTTGGAAGCGCACAATAAAAATTTGATACTTTGAGAGATCACTTAGAGGGAGCCTAAGTCCAAGCTTACTAACATATCCACTTGGACCTCCGTTTACTAGAAAGCTCAAGTCAATGAGTTATAGGCTAACTGGGATTATTAACCGCTTCAACCGCATCAATTCTCCAACATGGGACTATTTTAACACAATTCACATATGTATCTCAACGTAAACTCAACTTGGAGTAACCTTTCAAGCATAGGCAAATCCCAAGATACTAACCTTTTATTTCCCAATATAAGAACAACAATCCCTACAAAAAAACATGAATATTGTTGAACTACTTGTGTGGATTATGCTAAAAAAGTCCCACATAAGAGAATTGGAGCGGTGTGAAGTAGTTAATATATCTTAATAGGCCCATAACTCATTGGCTTTACCTTTTGAACAAACGTGCATTCAAATGAATACATTGATGGGCTTGGACTTAGACTTTCTTTTGGCGATCTCCCAAGGCAAAGGTATTGGGCTTCTTCTGTGACGCCTTGAATCCCAACGGGTTTGCGACACCCCTTCGATGGCCATGTTAAATGCGATGTCCCAGGATGCATTGCCGACCCATATAAAATGCGCAAAGACGTATGCAAGCGGAAGCGAAATTAAATAACCTAGACTATAAACAATGACAAGGGATAACACTACAACATTCACAAATACATAACATCAAATGGGAACAATGGTTGGGTATCTTACTTCATTATACAAAAGGGTGGGGGGCATAAAAAAAAAACGAAACGAAGCATCAAATGCTCAAGGTCACTTCCGGTCTCTGAACCACACTTGACGACTATCCGTCACTCCAAATCTGAAAATATTTAACAACGGGGGATGAGATAAATCTCAATAAGTAGATAACGTAAACCCCACATAGGCCAATGCATACCCAGACGAGTCTCCACATGCAATATAACAATCAACAAATAAAATCCACATGAACGTACTTACCTCTGCTCAAATCATGCGCCAACTCTGCATATTAGTCAATTCACATTAATGCAATAACACTCAATGTATATATTACTATCATTCGAACGCCATACACAAGTACATTCACCCAATTTAATCAAGCACATATCGCATGTGTGTCCAGCCACTTTCCACCACCCGGGTCAACACCTCAAAAGTCAGCTCTTCGATCAATCCGGGCTTTGTCCCGCGTCAACACGCCTTAAGATCTTTTTTACGACCCGGGTCAACACCCCACAGCTTTTTTTTTTTTTTTCACTTTCTCACGATCTACATAAACACATTTCAGGTCAACCTTCCGATCAATCTGAGCTTTGTTCCAAGTCAGCACGCCTCAGGACTTTTCTCACGACTCGGGTCAACACCTCACAGGTCTTTTTTCACAACCCGGGTCAACACCCTACAGGTTGGCAGCCCTCCGATCGATCCGGGCTTGTTCAAGCAAACACACATGCCACATGATTCAATCAATTTCCGCGTCAATCACACATTCAAACAACGCCATAATTTACTCAACCGCCACTCATTCCAATCAATCCATGCAAGTATCGTTTCATTCCTTAGGGCATCACAAGTTCGCCACATCGTACAACTATCGTTCTAACACATCTCAAGTGCCCAATTCCAACTCATGAACTCCCCACAATAGCCCACAAATCCGACGTTTAGGTCGGCCATATTCAAGCATCAACTTTGCTCACAAGCACCGTGACAAACCGGCCACACACGCGCCCACCTTTCATCACATTTAACTCACATTCCAGGCCATGAATTAACCAACATTTAGCCATCTAAACCGCCATCGAACCAGCCATGCAGAACCATCAATTGACCCCTAAATCACCACAAATATATTCTAGGAACTTGCCACATGCAACCCTCAAATCGGCCCATAACTTATCTAACAAACTGGCACTAAACAATTCCTAAATAAGTCTAATAATACCTAAAGTACTAAGTGGGCACGCGAGTAGGCATGCAGTTGGCTGGTCGGTGAGTGAGTTGGCCGGTATGCGGTATGCTAGGTGAACAGCAACGGCGGCGAGTTGGTTGAGCATGCGGCCGGTGAGCTGGGGTGGCGGGGGACTCGGTTGGAGTAGGGGTAGCTGCGTCGTTGTCAGAGTAGCAGGGCAAGAGAGGGGGAGTTAGGGTGATAGAGGTGAGCGGCAACGAGGCGAGGTCGAACGAGCTGGCTGGTGGCTTGGCGGAGCCGGGCTGTGATGGACGTGGCAGCGAGCTGCTACTCTCACGTAAAGGGGAAGGAGAGAGGGAGGAGGGGGTAGTCGGGCTTGGGGCGAGCGGCGGGACGGATGGCGTGGCAGCTGACAGGGCGACGACACCAATTGAGTAGCTAGCGATGGGGCGAGCGGCGGCGTGACATTGGGTTGGGGATTGGTCGAGCAAGAGCAGGGGCAGGGGAAGGAGAAAGGAAGAAGAAGAAGGGAAGAAGAAAAGGAAAGAAAGAAAGAAAAGGAAGAGAGAGAGAGAGAGAGAGAGAGAGAGAGAGAGAGAGAGAGAGAGAGAGAGAGAGAGAGGAGTGGACATTGCATGGGGGAAAGGGGAAATCGATGTGTGCGCAGTATGGGTGTAACAGAGAGAGAGAGAGAGAGAGAGAGAGAGAGAGAGAGAGAGAGAGAGAGAGTGTGTGTGTGTGTGTGTGTGTGTGTGTCAAAGTACTTGAGTGCGATCCGACGGTCCTCGTTCAAACCCGAAAACGATCCAACAGCTCACAAAAAATCCTAATTATAAATTAGGAAAAAGGCCAAAAAATAATAACTAAAACACGCTACGAAAGAGGTCTACTAGTCTAAATTTGTACCCAGTCCAAATTTCACTTTTCACTTATCCCGGGTAATATCGGCACTAGCCACAATAATATCGACACCGTCCAATTAAATTCGTCAGGAAACTCTGAAAAATTCGACACCAAAGTTCGAGCTCTAAATAACGGCCAAATTCGATCAAGTGCGATTCTAGCGAAATCTCTAATTTAAAAATAACCCAAAAGTGATCAGTTCCAAACGAGATTTTATTATAATTGCACTGACAAAATACACGTTTTATAAATTCTAAAAATGGATCGAAATTCGGAATGTCATAATTTTTCTTCCTTACAAAAATTTCGTTCTCGAAATTTACAACCCAACCCAATTATTCGAACATATGGAGATATTGGTGTCGCATCAATTCTTCACTTTCCCATGTCGCACTTTCGATTCCATGATGCTCCAAAATTACTTTGACCATCGGAATTGTCTTATTTCGCAACACTCGTTCAATTCTGTTCTCAATCCTTACTGGCCTTTTCACGTACGACACTCTGTCGTCCATGTCTATTTCTTCATAATTCAGCATGTGGTGTAACAGTATGAATTTTTTATCCTTTTCCCGGGATTTAAGAAATGAATTTGACCAATGCACTATAGTTAGATCTCACCCGGAACAACGCATTCACGGGATGCTAACCTTAGAGGTAAGGCTATTACGGGATTGAGTTTGCATGATCAAAGAACTTGACCTGGGGTTATCTTCGACCATATGGATTGACGAGGGAATATTTTAAGCCAATCGAGACCGGTCTATTTGATTGATCATGTCCGAAGGAAACTAGTGACAGACCATCTCAATTATATAACAATCGATATTGTCCTGGGTAGAGTAAACTTAAACATGAATTGACTTAGTGTCGATCACGGGTCGAGAGTGCGTAATCCCAATGAGCCACCCGTTAGCCAAAGATAAGCTAAAGTCGCGATTGTTCGATTTTAGTCATTTCTTGAAATTCGGGTCTGGGAATCGAGAATTTTGAAAGTGATAATTTTGAGCGGCCGATGACATTTTGGCTTGGCCAACCTTGGGGCCACCCATTTCTGCAAAAAAATGGATTTCGGTTCAGGACCGGAAAAATTACAATTTTGCCCCTCTAGACCCCGACGTTGATTTTGAGGCCGTATGAGATTATTTTTCATGGCCGATGTCATTTTAGGGTGGCCACGCACATTTAGAGTTGTTACGGTAAAAAATTGAAATTTTGGCTTGGAAGTGAAAAATAATATTATTTTATTCCCATGACTTTGTAGTCAATTTTCGAGGGCTTAAAAAGTTATTTTCGCGATTCCGACGCCATATTATGTTGGCCACATAAATTTGGGATTGATATGGGCGAAAAATGGAATTTCGACCTAAGACCGGAAAATGACCATTTTGCCCCTAGGCCCAATTTTAGGGATTCCGAATTTTTGGAAAATTATTTTGGGGATATTTTATGGATAATATCAACCCAATAATGTAGCCTAGTGAATTACCAAAATACCCCTCAATTATTAGATAAGGATTAACATGGGCCAAGTGTTCAAAGGTATTTTGGGCATTTTGAAAATGTTGGTCCAATTAGTCAACTTTCTCACTCTCTCTCTCTTCATTTTCAGCCCATCACCACCGGCCATCACCGCCCCCACGATCAATCTCTCTCTCTCTCTCTCTCTCTCTCTCTCTCTCTCTCTCTCTCTCTTCATCTTCGTATTCTTACATCACCGCCGGCGCTGCTGCTGCTGTTGTTCCGTCCATTTCAGCTACCCATCTAGCTCGTTCGTCTCGCCTTTCGTAGGTAAGTGACTTTCTCAATCGACACCTAGGACCTCGGGTATTGCTAGACTCCTTTAGAGTTCGGTCTAAGTGATTTTTGTGACTGTTTTGGATTGAAATAGTGGCTGGTTGTTCGGGTGGTTGTGGATTGATTTGGAGACTAAAAATATGAGGTTTGGGAGGTTCGGATAGGGCCGTTATGATACGGAACGATTACGGTTTGAATTCGTGTGATTTGGTATAATTTTCGGATTTGTGACTACTGTATCCATCTAGTTTTCTATTTTTGTGGAGAATTTTGGGAGCTGAATTTGAAGAAGTATTCTTCATGAAAGTTGTTCCCAACATCTTGACGTATAACATATTTTAATTTGGAAATTTTTGGAAATCATTTGATGTCACTCGGAAGTCCATCTTTAGACCAAAATAAAACTGCTCGATTTACTATTCACCCGACCTTCGGGTCTGTTCGAATTTTTATAAATTTTTCCAAACCTATTTTCAAAATACTTCCTTGACAAAAATTGTTGGGGACATATGTGACAGCAAAAGAACACTACAAGTGCTATAACTTGTGTATGTCGCTCACTTTAGTGCCATAACTTTTTTTTAGATCACTTTAGTGCTAAAATTTTTGAAAAACGATCACTTAAGTGCCAACTCCGGTGCCGTACATAATTTTTCATTGGAAATCTGACGTGGCATTTTTTTAATTAATTTCTGAAGCTGACATGGCTCGCCGGAGTCTCGCCGGAGATTGGCACTTAAGTGATCGTTTTTCAAAAATTTTAGCACTTAAATGATCGTTTTTCAAAAATTTTAGTACTTAAGTGATCGTTTTTCAAAAATTTTAGCACTAAAGTGATCCAAAAAAAAGTTATGACACTTAAGTGATCTTTTTCCTCCGATTTGGCACCAAAGTGAACCGAAAAAAAGTTATGGCACCAAAGTAAGCGCCATACACAAGTTATGGCACTTATAGTGTACTTTTGCTCATATGTGACTATAACATATAAAAATTTCAAGGTTTTTCAAATGATTTGGGTACCGAATGAGTTGTATTTTAATGGTCTGAGGGGCTGTTTGAACGAACCGAATTTCGTCTGACTTTGAGTATTAAAACAAGGTATTTATGGCTAGAACTGGGTTTTGAGTTCTGCATGGAAAATGTTCATCGAGATGTTTTGTACAACATATCCAAATTTCAGAGTTTTTGGAATTGATTTACTATTTATTTCAAATGGATTTCGGCCACTATGTAAACTGCCCAGATTTACCTGATGCTATGAATTAAATTGTGTATGTGGTCGTGTGATTTGTGATTGGGGGTTGATTTAGATTGTGCTTGGCCCGAATGTGATGTGGTGCTACGCCGTGTGTATGTGGTCGTGAAGTGTAGAGGCGTGGTCGTGTGAATATGCATTGAATTTGCGTACCAAGAATGTCTGATTGGGTGGCGTGTTCGTGTGACGAGAATGTGAAATTGTGAAGTGCGTGTGTGAGGTGTGTATGTTTGATCGTGCATTTGTTGGGCGTGTGTAAGTGTGGTTTGAGTGGAACGAGGATACGGAAATGTGGGATTGGTTGGAAAGGATCCGTCCTGAGGTGTGTATGTTTACGTGGTCGATGCCGTCCCTGACGAGGTGACGATGCCCGGCCCGATGTGGTGACGATGCTTGATGTGGTCAGAAGACCGTTAGCCTGATACGTTTTACGTGGGCGCGGTTGAAGGAAAGTGTGTGTAGGATTCCGTCTTGAGGCGTGTTCGTTTACGCAGGATGATGCCGTACCTGACGAGGTGATGATGCCTGGCCCGACGGGGTGACGATGCCTGACGAGGTCAGAAGACCGTTGGCCTAATGCGTTTTACGCGGGTGCGGTAGTGGTAGAAGAGTTGAGAATGAGCGGGAATTGGCTTGAGGTGCGAAGTTTGAGAAAGTGACGCATGGTATGAGTAGTGTGCGAGTGTGTTTGTATCGCGTGATGTGATACTTAATTATGGGGTAGAAACTATTAGGCATGGTATGGGATGTGTCCAAGTGGTTTCTGTCTTATAATTGAGGCACGCGCGCGTCTATGATTCCTTGCTGTGATGTACTGACTGTATTATGGTCTAATATGCACGAACGTGCATGATGGGTTCCAGGTAGGTTCGTGTGTGACTGTTAGATTGATTGATCGTTATGTGAGATGCGTATTCTGTCTGGCGGTACATGAGAGCCTACATGGGGTTTGGGATTGTACACTTATTGAGATTCGTCTCATAGTTATATAATCCACAATTTCAAACCCCCGGCCATAAACCCGAGAAGTTGGCCTCTTCTTTTTAGAAGTCCGAGGAGCTGCCTTTGGTGCCCAGTGGAGCTGCAGGTGAGTTTCTGGAGGTTCAAGCCAGAGATTCAGAAGCAGACTGGAAGAGGGCGATACTTAGGTTTTCCCTAGGATATTTTAGGGGTTGTGTAAATCGGGTTGACCCATAGGAAAGTTAAGTTAACCAAGACCCTGATATTTTATTATGACGATGATTTCGGATGCTAGTTTGCTGCATATGTTTGTAATATAATGTTAGTTTTTGTGATGCAATAATATTGTATGAAATGCTGTTATTGTTATTTGTCTGTTCTGTTGTTTTACCCCGTTGTCGTCATCTTTTTGTCCGGGGTTTTGTTTTATATATTTCGCTTCCGCATGTGACTTCGATGTTTGGATTGGGTCGGCGATGTTCTTGGGACGTCACATCATTTTGACCAAAGCGGGATGTCGCGAGCTTGATGGGGTTCGAAGCGTGACATGTGGATCGGATCTGGTTTGTACTTCCTTAACATAAACACGTGGAACACGTTGTGGACTTGGGATAAATTTGGTGGTAGTGCAAGACGATAGGCTAAAATACCAATTCTGTCTAAGATTTCGAATGGACCTACGTATCTTGAGTTTAACTTCCCTTTCTTGCCAAACCGTGACAATTCTCTCATCGACGACACTTTAAGGAAAATATGGTTTCCCATTTGACTATTTTGACTGATTGCTGAACCAACTCGAGAGTCGTGATACTCCTCTCACCAACTTCATCCCAACAAACCGGTGTTCTGCAAGCTCTGCCATACAATGCTTCAAACGGTGCCATTCTGATACTCTGCTGGTATTTATTATTGTAGGCAAATTCAATCAAATGCAATTGTTCCTCCTAGCTATCTTTAAAATCTAATGCACATGCCCGCAACATATCTTCCAAAGCTCGGATTGTCCTTTCAGACTAGCCATTCATTTGGGGATGATAGGCCGTGCTAGACTGTAACTTCGTTTCTAGTGTCGTATGAAGATTTTTCTAAAAAGTGACAGTAAATTTAGAATCACGATCCGAGGTACTCGTTACTGGCACTCCGTATAGATGGACTATTTGTCGCACGTAAATCTTGACATACCTTTTCAAGGTGAAGTTCTTTCGCACTGGCAGAAAATATGCTGACTCTGTCAATTGATCGACTACCACCCAAATCGAATCGTGACCTTTTTGGCTCATCGGTACTCCCATTACGAAGTCCATCATGACGTGTTCCCATTTCCATTTGGGGATTTCCAATGGCTACAACATTTCACCCGACTTGAAATGTTGCGCCTTCACTTATTGACATGTTAAACATTTGGCCATGTGCTTGGCCATATCCACTTTCATGCCATTCCATCAATAATGTTGTCGCAAGTTTTGATACATCTTCATATTACTCAGGTGAATATTATAATTACTACAGTGTGCTTCAGATAAAATCTCCTTCTTAAGTTTTGCATCATTGGACACATACAACCGTTCATGGAACTTTAGAATCCCATCCTTGGAAACCTGAAAGTTTGATTTCCTTTTTGTGACATTCATACCCAGAATCTTCTGAATCTCTGGGTCCATCGATTGTAAATCCTTAATCTTAGTCTGAATTTCCGGTTCAATCCTCAATGCGGCAAGCAGAATTGAGACATTACTCACTTCAAACTTAAACTCTGAATCCCGAACTCTCTCCAATAGCGTTTATTCCTTGACTATTATATACAATGCTCGATTTTCGGCTCAGTGCATCCGCTACTTTATCAGCTTTTCTGGGATGATACATAATATCACAGTCATAGTCCTTAAGAAATTCTATCCAACGACGCTATCTCATGTTCAATTTCTTTTGGGAGAACAAGTACCTTAAACTTTGATGGTTCGTATAAATTTGAAATTTCTTCCCACACAAGTAATGTCTTCAAATCTTAAGAGCGAAGATAATCGCGACCAATTCCAAGCCGTGCGTCGGATAATTCAATTCATGCGGTCTCAATTGTCGCGATGCGTATGCCACTACTCTTCCATGTTGCATTAGCATGCATCCCAATCCTCTTAGCAACGCGTCATTATAAATCTCATATCCTCTCGGACTTGACGGAATAGCTAATATTGGCGCGGTTGTTAACCTCTACTTTAACTCATGGAAACTCCTTTCACATTTATCTGTCCATTCAAACCTTGTTTCCTTCTTTAATAACCGCGTTAACAGTGTTGCTAATGCCAAAAACCTTTTCATGAAGTGTCTGTAATAACTTGCTTGACCCAAGAAGCTTTGAACTGTTGTTAATCTCGTCAATTCGTGACAGCTTCAATCTTTGTTGGGTCCATTGTAATTCCTTCCTCCGGATATCATGTGTCCTAAGAATACCACCTGATGAAGCCAAAATTTGCATTTACTAAACTTAGCGTAGAGTGCATGTTCCCTTAAAGTTCGTAGAACCTTTTTTCAAATGTAACTCATGCTCGGCAAGACTCCTTAAGTATACCAGGATATCGTCTATGAACACAATTACAAACTGATCCAGCAATTCTTTGAATACCCTATTCATCAAATCTATAAAGGCAGTAGGAGCATTAGTCAATTCAAACGACATCACTGTAAACTCATAGTGCTCGTATCTCGTCCTAAATGTCATCTTTGACACATCCTCCTTCTTAATCCGTAATTGATGGTACCCCGTCCTTAAGTCGATCTTAGAAAATATCGAGGCTCTTTACAACTGATCAAATAGGTTGTCTATCCTCGATAGTGGGTACTTACTATTAATGGTTACCTGATTCAGTTATCAGTAGTCAATGCATAACCTCAATGATCTATCTTTTTTCCTCATGAATAACACTGGCGCTCCCCATGGAGACGTACTCGGGCAAATGAAGCTTTTATTCAACAACTCCTGCATCTGAACCTTCAATTTCTCCAATTCTGATAACGATATCCTTTAGGGTGCTTTCAAGATCGGTTCTGTCCCTGGCGCTAACTCAACCACAAACTCCACTTCTCTATCAAGTGGTAATCTCGGTAATTCTTGAAGAAAGATATCGGGGAAATTGTACACCATGGCTATGTCTACTAGCCTTGGCTTCTTGATCAACGAGTTAACCACAAGATAGTTATCTTTCCACACCTCAAAAACAATGCTTAATCTATCCAATTTTAATCCAACAGTCTCCCAAAGTAAATCACCCTGGTTCTTTACAAAATCCAAAATTCCCAAGCGATAACTCATTAATCTAAATCTTATCAAAGGATATCATCAATAACTCATTAATCTAAATCTTGTCAAAGGATATCATCAATAATTTCAAAATACATAAACTGATTGCGTCAATTTACCATGAGTAATTATATGTCTTACATGACCATTCAAATCTAAAATCTCCAAAAATCACTTCTAATACACCAAATATCCTTGCACATCGTATTTAAACCCTTAAGACAAGTCCTCCGCTTCTTTCCTAGCCACAACTTACACTTCTCCTTATGCCCATAGTCAATTCTGATTATTCGGTGGAGCAGCTCCCGCTTGATGCCCTACTCGTGGTTGCCACAGTTGTATTGGTGGCTTAACCTAATTGGCTAGCTAGATAGTTTTAAATTGATTTCCATTCTAGGGCGGAGGCGACGGTAGTGTAGGCGACCCAGCCTGTCTGTTATTGGGACATTTCCTAAACTGATGGTCCATTCCGTCACATATAAAACATGCTTCGCCCCTGTTTGGGCAAGATCTACTACCATGGCTCACTCCACACAACCGACATGGGGCATTTTGAAAGCGATTCAGTTTCCCAATATTTCTTTGAACAGGAGGGACAAAACGATTATTTCCCATCATAGGTTTCGTCCCAAAATGACAGTTGTCCCAAGTTGAGGCCTGCTGCGATCCAAAGGCGGCAGCCCACTTTATCAAATCTCGCTCAATTGTCTAAGCCCGGTCATATATCTCATGATAACCCCCCAGGTTCAGCGAGATCATTTGACTGCGAAGGTTGGGTTTTAACCCTTCTCAGAACCTCCTGGCTTTGTCCACTAGGTCCTCTACCATTCTTGGGGCAAATTTGCACAGCCTTGTAAACTCGGCTTCGTACTGATCCACCGATATCTGACCTTGGTGGAGTGTCATGAACTTAGCCAACTTCTGCTCTTGGGCACTTTCTGAGAAATACTTGCCATTGAAGGTCTCAGTAAAAATAGTCTAATTTGGAGCAGTACCAGCGAGGAACACTTGACCTTTGGTGGCTCTCCACTAATCGCTTACATTTTCCTGAAGTTGGTAGACTGCTAGAGTTACTTTTTCTTCTTCCGTGTAACCAAGCACCTCGAAAGCTTTCTCTAGCTTTTCCACCTACCGAGGTGCACCCTCAGTACCTCTCCCATCAAAATTCGGGCGTTTCAACTTCAAAAATTGCTCGACCAGCTTGGACATCGGTCTGTTTGCATTTACCTGTCCTTGACAAGGGTTCCCATCATTCACATTGTTCCCATGATTCCTATTATTCCCATTGGCTCCGTTGGCAGTGGCAATAGCGACCTCAGCAGCAGCAGCGACAGTAGCATTCCGCTCTTCAGTTTGTCTACCCATTAAAATCCCGACTTCTTGTAATACTCTTAGAATTCTATCAACCTAGGGATCTTCTGCAACTCTAGCTTGTGGGGCCACACGACCTTGACCTCAACCGCTCATTCTCACCGGATCTCACACCCGCCTACCTACTATAATTCTAATCAGAAATTAGAGATCTAGGCCAACTATACCGATCTAAGCCTTAGGTAGTGAATCACAACAATAATTCACTAAGTAGGCAACCAATCACAAATAACACCCAATCACAACCAACAGAGTTCGTACACCCACCTTAAGTCCTAACACACCTGCACCTCACACATTAATGCATAATATTACTTAACAACCACAATCAAACAGTCTGGGATACGCATGGCACACGAGTCTCCCTAACTAACTGCCCTAAAGTCATCGCTCCTTATTACTCTTGGCTTCAACTATTTTGGATCGAGCTGACCTTGCTCTGATACCAAATCAACGGGGATGTCACACCCCGAATCCCAACAGGCTTGCGACACTCCTTTGATGGTCTTATTGAATGTGATGATTCAGGACGCGTCGCCGATCCATATGAAACGCGCAAAGATGTATGCAAGCGGAAAAGTGAAATTAAATAACCCAGACTATAAACAATGATAAAGGATAACACTACAACATTCACAAATACATAACATCAAAAGGGAACAATGGTTGGGTAGCTTACTTCATTATACAAAAGGGTGGGGGCGCATCCAAAATAACACAAAACGAAGCATCAAATGCTCAAGGTCACTCCCAGTCTCTGAACAGCACGTGACGACTACCCGTCACTCCAAATTTGAAAATGTTTAACAATGGGGGATGAGAGAAATCTCAATAAGTAGACAACGTAAACCCCACATAGGCCAATGCGTATCCATACGAGTCTCCCCATGCGATATAACAATCAACAAATAAAATCCACATGAACGTACATACCTCTCCTCAAATCATGCGCCAACTCTGCATATTAGTCAATTCACATTAATGCAATAACACCCAATGTATATATCACTATCATTCGAATGCTATACACAACTACATTCACCCAATTTAATCAAGCACATATCACATGTGTGTCCAGCCACTTTCCACGACCCAGGTCAACACCCCACAGGTCAGCCCCTCGATCAATACGGGCTTTGTCCTGCATCAACACGCCTTAAGACCTTTTTTACGACTCGGGTCAACACCCCACAGGTTCTTTTTTTTTTCACTTTCTCACGATCTGCATAAACACATTTCAGGTCAACCCTTTAATCAATCCGGGCTTTGTTCCGAGTCAGCACGCCTCAGGATTTTTCTCACGACCCGGGTCAACACCCCACAGGTCCTTTCTTATAACCCGAGTCAACACTCTACAGATTAGTAGCCCTCCGATCGATCCGGGCTTGTTCAAGCAAACACACACGCCACATAATTCAATCAATTTCCGCGTCAATCACATATTCAAACAATGCCATAATATACTCAACCGCTACTCATTCCAATCAATCTATGCAAGTATCGTTTCATTCCTTAGGGCATCACAAGTTCGCCACATCGTACAACTATCGTTCTAGCACATCTCAAGTGCCCAATTCCAACTCATGAACTCCCCACAATAGCCTATAAATCCGACGTTCAGGTCGGCCATATTCAAGCATCAACTTTGCTCACAAGCGCCACAACAAACCGGCCATACACGCACCCACCTTTCATGACATTTAACTCACATTCCAAGCCATGAATTAACCAACATTTAGCCATTTAAACCGCCATCGAACCAGCCATGCACAACCATCAATTAACCCCTAAAATCACTACAAATATATTCTAGGAACTTGCCACATGCAACCCTCAAATCGGCCCTTAACTTATCTAACAAACTAGCACTAAACAATTCCTAAACAAGTCTAATACCCAAAGTACTAAGTAGGGATCAGAGAGTCACTTACTTAAATTTGGCTTGGGAAAAACCCACAAGGGGCCAAAATGGCCCGGGTGAACAGTAGCGGCTCGGCGCGGGCGAGGGTGTGACGGGCACAGTGGCTGACCACGGCTCGGCACGGCCTTCGGCCACGCTTGGGACTCTTGGCTACAGCCGAGTGAGTGACCGAGGCAGATGGGCAAATAGCTGGGCAGTGGCTTAGCGACTTGGCCACTGGCAATGGTAGCGGACAAGCGACTGGGACGCGCAGGCAATGGGCTCAGCCACCGTCAGGCATGCTGGATGAGTGGCTTGGTTGGTCGGCGAGTTGGCTAGCCGGCTGGCTGGGTGGCACGGTGGTGGCGGCGGTGATGGCGGTGGCGACAGCGGTGGCGGTTGGGCATTCAGCATGGGCACGTGAGCAGGCGCGCAGCCAGCTGGCTGGAGAGTGAGTTGGTCGGCGTGTTAGGCAAACGGCGATGCCAATGAGCTGGCCAAGCGCACTGCTGGTGATCCGGGGCAGCGGGGGACTTAGCCGGAGCAGGGGTAGTTGTGTCGTCATTGGAGCAGCAGGGCTAAAGAGGGAGAGTTGGGGCGGCAGAGGCGAGCTGGCGGCGGTCAGGATGGCATGATAGCGTTGTAGGCAGCGAGGCGAGGCTAGACGAGCTGGCTAGCGGGTCGGCGGAGTTGGGCAGTGGCGGACGCAGTGGCGAGTTGCTACGCGCACGCAAAGGGAAAGAAGAGAGGAAGGAGGGAGCAGTTGGGCTTAGGGCGAGTGGTGGGATGGACAGCGTGGCGATTGGCGGGGTGGAGGCGCCAGGCAAGTGGTCGGTGATAGGGCGAGCGGTAGCGTGCGGCTGGGCTGGGGACTGGTCGAGCAGGAGTAGCGGCGGGGGAAGGAGAAAGGAAGAAGAAGAAGGGAAGAAGAAAAAGAAAGAAAGAAAAGGAAGAAAGAGAGAGGAGTGGACGTTGCATGGGGGAAGGGGGAGTAGACGTGCACGTAGTATGGACGCGGCAAAGGAGAGAGAGAGAGAGAGAGAGAGAGAGAGAGAGAGAGAGAGAGAGAGGGACAAAGTCAAAGCATTTGACTGCGATCCGACGGTCCTCGTTCAAACCCGAAAACGATCTAACAGCCCACGAAAAACTAATTATAAATTAAGAAAACGGCCAAAAGATAATAACTACATCACACTACGAGAGGTCTACTAGTCCAAATCCATATCCAGTCCAAATTTCACTTTTCACTTATCTCGAGCAATATTGGTGCTGGCCATAATCATATCGACACCGTCCAATTAGATTCGTCATGAAATTCCGAGAAATTTGATACTAAAGTTTGGGCTCTAAATAACAGCAAAATTTAATCGAGTGCAATTCTAGCGAAATCTCTAATTTAAAAATAACTGAAGAATGATCAGTTCCGGATGAGATTTTATTATAAGCACACTGACGAAATACACATCTTATAAATTTCAAAAATGGATATAAATTCGGAATGTCACATCCACTGCACTCCCAATAAATGGTATCAGAGTCGATGTTTAATTGGTGGCCCACTCTAAATGTGTATCAATGTTTGGCCAAAATTTTAAGCAAGGAATCTAACCAACGCGGTTTTGAGTAGCCTTCATGGTTCAATCTGGTGGAAGAGACCTAGAGTGAAGGTGAGTATTATGTTGGGAAATCCTCCGAATAGATTTTGAAGTTAACAAAACTGTCTATGAGATTTTTGTAAGTCTGACAAATGCTTTGAAATAATCTAAATCTAGGAAGTTATATTCTAGAGAAAGAAAAGTCTTACTTCAAGAAGACTAGACTTTACATGAATCAGAAGGAGAAGTTCAGATTCTATATCGCAAAAGACAAAGTTCAGACTTTATATGCGACAGATGAAGAACTTTAGAATCAGAATTTTGACTTAAGTTCTGAATGCGAAACAAGATTAATACTTTATCACAAAACGATTACAACGGCTAGTAAGGGTGCGCATGGAATGCATTCCGGAATAAAAATTTTGTTCCGGAATGCATTCCGAAACAGATTGGCGTTTGTTAAAAAATTTCCGGAATGCATGGAGCGATTTTTTCATTCTGGAATAAAAATGCGTTTGTTAAAAATACTTGATTCCAGAATGCATTCTTGATTCCAGAATGTGTTTTTGATTCCAGAATGAGTTTTTGGCAAGAAAAAGAGAAGCTACTTTTTGTAGCTTCTTGATTCCGGAATGCATTCTCCCTATTTTCTCACAATTTTTTTTTCAGAAAATGTATAAAAATTGAAAAATTCTAGAAAAATTCATAAAAATTTCCAGAAAATAAAAAAAGTCTAATTTCGAGAAAATATGAAATTTGGTGATTTTTTTATAAAAAAATAATAAAAAATAAAAAATTTCAAAACTTTACAGAATAGCTTAAAATACATGTAGCCATCCACTTTGAGTGAAATTTAAATTTTTTGAGGTGCCCAAAAAAAATAAAAAAATAAAAAATTTCACAAAATGGCTTTAAATACCCGTGGCCACCTACTTTAAGTGAATTTAAATTTTTTGAGGTGCCCAAAAAAAAGAAAAATAATAAAAAAATAAAAATTTTGAAAAATTCACAAAATGACTTAAAATACCCGTGGCCACCTACTTTGAGTGAAATTTAAATTTTTTGAGATGGAAAAAAAAGAAAAATAATAAAAAAATAAAAATTTTCAAAACTTCACAAAATGGCTTAAAATACATGTGGCCACCCACTTTGAGTGAAATTAAAATTTTTTGAGGTGCCCAAAAAAATAAAAAATAATAAAAAATTTCAAAACTTCACAAAATGGCTTAGAATATTTGTAGTCACCCACTTTGAGTAAAATTTAAATTTTTTGAGGTGCCAAAAAAAATTAAAAAAAATTAAAAAAAACAAAAAACTTCACAAAATGGCTTAGAATACATGTGGCCACCCACTTTAAGTGAAATTTAATTTTTTTAGGTGTCCAAAAAAATTTAAAAAATAAAAAATTTCAAAACTTTACAGAATAGCTTATAATGCCTGTGGTCACCCACTTTGAGTAAAATTTAAATTTTTTTAGGTGCAAAAAAAAAAATTCAAAACAGATTTCTATTCCAGAAATCAATTTCTAGAGCAGAATTAGTCATATTTTACCAAACAGATTTTTCTTCCAGAAATCAATTTCTGGCAAGAATTTGATTTCTGGAATAGAATGGTTACCATTCGCACCCTAATCTGGCTTGGATTTCACAAATGGAATGTCTTGATTGATTTGATCTTAAAAGGCTATTTTGTAAGGATTATTTATATCACAAAATATCTTTGATTGATTAACAATCAACCATGAGACAAGTTTATTTCTAAATGGAGAGGCTCTCTTCTTATGGAACCGAAGTCCTGGTTGTATGGGCAACCAAATTCAGTGAGATTAAGATATTTTTATTTAACGGATACTCAATCCTCTTTATACAAATCTATCTAAGATGAAAATTAGAAGATAATCCTCTAAAGGCTCTCCAACGGCTAGTTTGGAAGTGGAGGAGTATAAAAGGAGATGAACTTTAGAGGAGCAGATGGAGCGAGATGAAATCAAAAATCATCTATAACATCTTCAATTTCAGTCTCTGAGAAATGGCTATGGTTTAAGTTTGGTGATTTTCCAATCTAAGCTAATTTTACTCTTGTTCTGGAAAACCCAGATTCGGATCCTTTGTATCCTTTCGTTTTGTTATTTTTGTGGAGACTTTTGTAATCCGAATTTCTAAACACTTTCTTCTTTAAAGTTTCTCCTAATATCTTAAAGTTTTACATACTTTATTTTCAGAATTTTTGGACTTGATATGAATAGTACTATAGTCAAGAATTTTGTTCGAGCGAATTATTTTTAGTCTCTCTTTGAGCTATTAAAAGTTGTGTTTATAGAAAGATTTAGAATTCATGTTCTTCATGAAAAATGTTTTCTAATGCCTTTGTTATGACATATTCAAATTTGAGAATTTTCGGCATTCATTTACTATGTTTTTAAGCTCGATTTCTAGAATAGTGCAAAAACTACTGGTTTTATCAAATTTCAAAGATTCATCATTTTTTTATATGAGAACGTTTGAATCTCGACATGATGTCTTCTAGTGCTTTAATTGTGCTCATTTTGAGCTTTCAAATGAGATATTCTAAGGTTTGATTGGAGGTCACACGAAGGGGGAAACCGAGAGGGAGCTGAAAGACAAAAAGGAGGCTTATAGAAAGTCAAAACTTGATGAGTAAGTTGGCCAAAGCTTGGTAAGCAAGTTGGTCAAAACTTGGGGAACAAGTTGGCTTGGCTTGCCTATAAATAGACTTAGTTTCTCCCCTTAGTTACCACACACACACCTCCTTTTCCTCTCTCATCTCTCAATTTCACGTCTCTCTCTCATCTCTCACCCTCAAGCCAAACACTTCTCTCTCTCTCACCATTTGTCGCCGCCGACCGCCGTAGACGTTTTCTTGTGATTATAGGTGAGTGAATTCCCTAACACTTGGATAGGGCGGTGTGTTACGTTGTTGGAAAGTGGCATGGAAGTGGATTTTCTAATCTCGGGATATGAAGATATGATGCGTTGTTAGCTTGAGTTCTCACCCGAGCCTTTGTCGAGACTTACGTGTTGTCGTTTGTCTCGATGTTGTATGTATTG
Organism: Syzygium syzygioides; assembly: GCA_031216285.1. Lineage (NCBI taxonomy): Eukaryota > Viridiplantae > Streptophyta > Magnoliopsida > Myrtales > Myrtaceae > Syzygium > Syzygium syzygioides. The sequence continues at coordinate 43,489,811 of CM062249.1, forward strand.
CTTGTTACCATGTTTGATGTTCTCATCCATGCTTGTTGATTTATAAGAGGATAGAACGTGGTGTTGTGCGTTTGGCTCGAGTAGTGACCGTGTCTATGATGCTCGATATTTGCATAAGTGCTTGTTGTTTTGGCTCATGATCATAAGTCAAAGCACGTACAAGTCATGAATTGGGATGTCCTATGGTCTCGTACTCATGTTGTGGCGTCACAGGACGAGTTTGACTTGGTGCAGGTTTACATTGGGATGTATAGATCCAAGTCAAGTTCGGCTTTGAGTTGGCGCTCGGCATGGCGGACCGAACCATGTGCCCTCAACCTCGACTCGCATGTTAGGTGAATGTTTTAAAGATCATGATTACACAAGCACGGCACGCCTTTGAGCTTTATTGTATGGACTAATGAAATCAAGATAATAAATCAGCTTATGTGACCCATGATGTGTGATCACTAAATAAAATAAGAAAATTATCGTCACATAGCGTTGGCGGCGATGTCTCGGTAAACTAGTGCCGGGATGCCCTAGTTGAGCTAGGATGCCTAGGTTGAGTGCGGATGTCTCAGTAAACTAGTGCCGGGATGCCCTAGTTGAGCTAGGATGCCTTAGGTGAGCTAGCCTTGGGATATCTCAATTGAGCTGAGATGCCTTGGTTGAGCCAAGATGCCTAGCATGAAGCTAGATGCCCTGATTGAACCAGGATGATGATAAATGAATCTTATATATATATATATATATATATATATATATATCGATATGTGTGTTTATTGATAAGCCGAAGGATTCTGGAGGATGCTTCACGTATAAATTTTCTTGTGTATTTCTATATGACTGGATAAAGGTGAGTTTCCATGTGAACATAGCTAGGCCAAGGCCAAGGCCAAAGTTTTTGCTATTGATTTGTTAGACATAAGGTAGGGAAAATATTAATATACGTTAGTACAACGACAAGGCGTTATCTTGCACGAGTATTAGTGAATTTACTCACTGAGTCTCCCCAACTCATCCTCCGTTGTTTTCTCTTTTCAGATCCATAAGATGGCGGATAACATAAGGGAGCTAGGATTAATCTCGGCCTTCGCTTGTGATATGGTTTGTACGGGGAAACGGCCCATAGAAAAGGGCTTGTAAAATACATTTAAGTAAAATGGTAATAGTGTGTTTTGTTTGTTATGCTTTTCTTGGTTCCGAGGGTAAGATAAGGATGTTACATAATAATATAAGGTTTGCTCATAATACTTGTCATAACCTCGTTGTTTGTTATGATTGTAATTGTCCTGAATTAATTTCTTTTGCTTGTGCGTAGTAAAAAATAACAATGAACGGGACGTCGCACTAATAACCCCAAGGTAAGGACGTTATATCATCCATTCCAAAATCTGAGCATACTCCAATTAGTGATACTTGTCTTTCTTGAGCTAAAATTTGCAATATTGAGAGACCTTTTGTAAGAATGATTAAATGAGATAGAGTGGCAATTCTTGCATTGAGGGTTATCACTCAAAATCAGTAATCTCTTGATTGATCATATAGTGAAATCCAGTTAGTAGACTGTCAGCATGGAAGAGTGGACATAGGTTTGATCTAAACCGAATCACTATACATCTTGTGTGCAATTTCTCTTGTCCCTAAGAGCTCTTTTCATTTACTTCATTGCACATTTACATAATTGCTATTACAAGACTAACATTGTTTAGACTTTGATCTTGATATATTATTTTTGCTTTAAATACTTCAAGATCTATTTAAAATCACCTATTCACCTCCCTTTTAGGTGATGCTTGCTAGTCACCTCACATTACAGTGTAGCAATGTGGTATGGCGAAAGAACCTAGAGTGAAGGTGGCATTATGGTGTAGAAATGCGGTCCTGACGACAGCCTTTATGGTTAGGTATGGAGAAATAAACCTGGATTAAGGTGGACGTTGGAGATTTAAGTTGAGATATGTTGGTGTAAAAGAATCCCTAAATTAATGGGAGCAGATTTAAAATCGAGCTTACTAGTGAGGGGGAGGTTGTTAAGATGCACATGTTAGTTATCTTAAAAAAGTCTCACATTGCAGAATCGGTGTTGTGTGAAGTAGTTTATATTTAAGTTGACCCATAACTTATTAGCTTAAGTTTTTTATAAAATGTGAGTTTAACTAGATACATTAGCGAGCTCAAACTTGGACGCCCTCTTGGCGATCTTGACAAATGAAGATTTTTGTGTTTCTTTTGCGCTCCCAACAAATATAACATTGAATTGACTCTTGACTCTAGAAACATAATACATGGAATTGGACTCTATAGGAACATATAAATACTAAAAAACTTGTCAATTTCTTGAGCAACACTTAGGCTTTATTCATTTCACGGAAAATAACTTTCAAGAAAACGTTTTCCAGATTTTCCGGTGTTTGTTTCACGGAAAATAAAATAGTCATAGAAAACATTTTCCCTCAAGGGAGAAAACACCTTCAGAAGTGAGGAAAATGTTTTCCGCTTTTCACAAAACGGAAAGCATTTTCCATTTTTCACAAAACGGAAAGCATTTTCCATATATTCTTTCACCTCACTTCCTTTCACAAAACACATTTTAATTTTATTTTAATTTTAATTTTTTATTTACTTTTAATTTTTTATTTTTTAAAAAATCTATTTTTTAATTAGTTTTAATATTTTTCTTTTTTTCCTTTTTTTTTCTTTCTCTTCTTTTTCTTTTCTCTTCTTCCTTCCTTTGTCGCTATGGCCGACGACCAATCACAGGAGATGCTTAGCCTCGCTTGCTGGCCTTGGGTAAGGCTGAGAGTAGCCTCACCTCCCCAAATTTGGTGAGGCGAGGCCAAGCTCGAGGCTGCAAGCTTGAGCCTCACCTCGCTGGCCTCGAGCAAGGTGAGGTGAGGCCAATTTCAAGGTTGGTGAGCTCAAGCCTCACCTTGCCAGCCACGGGCGAGGCGAGAGCTCGCCGGCCTAGGCAAGTGAGGCCGGCGAGGCTGGCTTGTATCGTGTTGCCGGCCGTTGTTGTGGCCAGTGATCAGCAGAGGAAGGAAGAAGTGAAAAAAAAAAGAAGAGAAAAAGAAATATGAAAAATAAAAAATAATTAAAAATTCGAATATTTGTTTAAATAAATTTTAAAAAATAAAAAATTATTAAAAGGAGTGCAAGGAAGAAAATCAAATCAGATTTTCCATACTGAATGACGAAAAATATTTTTCAGTTCATTTTCAGGTTTTAGCTCAATAGTGGAAAATGTTATCGTTTTCCTGGAAAATGAATTCCTGAAAAATATTTTTCAGAAACGTCACATTTTTCACGAAACGAATGGATCCGTAGTATTTTGAGCGTGACTCTCTCTAAAAAAACTCTAAATTACATGACACTTTATCAATTTGAAGCTAGACGCATAGAGCTTTCCGTCTATATATTACGAGACCACATTGGAGCTGGAAATCATCATCAAAACTGAGTAGAAAGTGATCTTTGAAATTCTGCCCATAAACATGAACTTCACTCACCCCTAAGTAATTTTGCATTAAGTGTCGGATAAGTTTTACTTCTCTAGAAATGATCCTTTATCAAGGTTGCTGAAAACAGGTCTCAAATTCAAACCGTGAACGAAATTCTGCCCGAATTAAAGTGTACAGAAGGTTGATCACATGAAAGTGCATAACCCATGGAGTTGCTGCAGGAAAAGAAAAGTCCAACTTGGACTTGTATCAAAACCATGTATTTTCGGTTTGAGAAACACGACAATTTCCGAAATCAAGTTTGAAGTCGGTCTGATAAAAGGATTTCACCATTATTTAAAACAAATGGTTATTGTTTTGGGATTTGTCAGTGTGCTGAGTGCCGTTCCAAGAGGCGCCTTTGATGTGGAGAGAGTGGATCTGGTGCAATTGGTGGGTTTTCCTTCCAATTTGGTGAAGAAATTTCATCGTGAACTATACTATGAAGAACCAATGTCCAAGGCAGAAGAATCTTTTGGTACAGTTCTTGTGTATTCCTGTATGGAATAGAGTGATTATTTTGCAAGAAATTGTGACAAGTAAACACTTTGAGAGTTATTCGATATAATTGAGAGCTGAAAAACATTGAGAGTATTTAAATAACTTAAGTGCATGTTGTATCGCTTGATCTGCATTGGAATTTTGTGCTGCTCTTTTGGTAGGTAGATTACATTGACCAAACCATGTAAATTCGTTGTCAGAGTTATTTACTTGTTCCATTAACTATTGTGTTAGATCGCTTGTTTTGACAATGCTTTTCATTATGGTTAGCGTGATTCGTCTAAATTTACAATGAATACACTTTATTGCAAATTTGAACCCAAGAGAGCAAGGGTTTATGCATTTTAGAACTTTTTGGATGACTTAAGATTCGTAATATGTCATATTGCCAATCCACTTAACGGGGGATCAACTTCTCCCTCTGATAGCTATGCATTTGAATTATCGATGTTGACACCTATTTTAATTTGACCAAAATTAATTGCACAAAGTTTAGGAATTAATTTTCTAGTTCCTAAAACAAAAAATATTTCTATTTAAATGCATTGCATATGAAAATCAGGCATATTTTGCATTAATAGGGCCTATTAGAGTTTTAAAAAAAATTTCAAAATTAATTAAAAAAAGAGAAAAGAAAAAAAAAGAAGAAAAAAAATCGAGTTGAGCCGGATCAGGGCCAGACCAACCCGGCCCGTTCCTTTTTCCCCCCCGTGCGGGCCTCCTCCCCCGGCCCGCTTCTCTTTTTCCCCCCGCGCAGGCCTCCTCTCCCGGCTCGCTTCTCTTTTTCCCCCCGCGCGGGCTCCCGGCCCGCTCCCTTTTTCTTTTCTTGCGGGCCTAGCCCGTTTTCTTTTTTCCTTCTTTTCCCCCTGCGCGTGACTAGGCCTGGCCCGGCCTAGCCCCTTCCTCTCTTCTTCCCCCCTCGCCGGTCGCTCTCTCCTCCCCTGTTCTCCCCTGTGCGCGATCGAAGCGTGACGTATGGCGGCGCCGCTCCTCATCGTCGTCATCCAATCAGAGGAGGCCTAGGCGAGCACGCCACATAGACTGGCCATTAAGGCCAGTTCCGTCTCCCTCGTTTCCCGGAGCCCCCTTATCCCCTCCTCTCTCCTGGTTCTCTGTTCTCTCCTCTGCATCTCAGAACTGACACCCCCTTTGCACAGGCCTATGGCCGCGGAATTCGCGGAGCCTAGACCAGTGCAGGCCATCGTCATGCGGACGCCACGGAGGGGGGGCCATCGTTGTCACTAGCTATATATAGCCAGAGAGAGAGAGAGAGAGAGAGAGCTCCAGTTGACCATTTTAAAAGAAAAACCGAGGGAGAGAGAGACCGAGAGAGCATAGAGAGAGAAAGAGAGGAGAGTGAATTTTTATAGGTTCTCAGCCGCATCGCCGTCGCCACTTAATCAATCGGAAGCCCCCAGGTGCATCGTCAACGATGAGCTCTCCCCTTGGCCTGAACTGTCTCTGTTTTACCTTGTTTTTCTGCTCAATATGGCTGGGACCTACGCCGGCCGTTTTACGCGAGTCCCAGCCCATGCTGCCATTCCTCGCCGTCTGTGTGTCACCGTCGTAGGTGAGGTAAGTCCCCAGAGCCGACCGGCTAGCCGAAGGAGGTCAAGATTTCCAGTTTTGTTCATCACCCCCCACCTATTCGACAAAAAGCCTCGATGAAGCCGGTTTTTGTTTTGGTCGTCGGCCGACGAATGGTAGTCGGACGATGACCTCGGTGGAGAGGCTAGGTATTTATGCCAGGGGGCCAAATTGGGGGCGGCACCGGTCTGGGTCCGCTGGCGAGAGGCCGATTTTCGGCTTTACTGGCGGCTGCTCACTCAGTTCGGTCTGAACCGGTTCAGCCGACTCAACCCGGGTTAAAGCCCGGGTCGGATCCGTTGACCCGGGTCAGTTCGATCGACCCAGTTCAGTTGATCCGACCCGAGTCAACGATTCGGGTCGGATCCGTTGACCCAAGTCGGTTCCGACCCGATTTAATATTTTATTTTATTATCTTTTAAAAATTTTAAAACTTTTTTAAAAAATTAATTAATAAAAAAAATTTTAAAAAAAATTTCCTTTTTTATTTTCTCCTTCCATATTTATTTATTTTTTAAAAAATTTTAAATTTTTTTTTTTAAATTTGAAAGGATTTTCGAAAAGTTTTTCTTTTTATTTATTTATTTATTTTTTCTGTAAAAAAAATTTCGAAAAATATTTGTGGGTTATCTAAATGTTTTAATTTATTGTTGTAATCATTATGTATGCTATTGTCTTATTTAAATTAGACAAACCTAAGGTTGCGCGGTATTACGTGTTTTAATTTATCACCGTGGTATTATTATACATGTTTTTTAATATAATTACATGAGTTGTTTTATTTTTGAATGTCATCTGACTTAGTTAAGGTTAGAACCTTAGGCTGCATGAATTGCTATGTTTCTAACTGCTGATCGTCTATAATTATGCACTCGTTTGATATCCTCACATGTTAGAAGAAAAGTCCTAAAATCAATTCAAAATTGCCTGACAAATGTTTTTAAAAAATGAACAGGATAAAAAGGTATTGAAATGGCATTAGATATTCAACTAGTGTAATTAAGTCCCCGAACCCAGTTAATCTCTAGTTCGTAGGAATAGGGTGATTCTCCCATCACGCTATTTGGATTTTTAATCGACCTATCCCAAATCGATTAGTGGCGACTCCTGCATGTAAATCACCTACATGTTAAAAACTTAAACTCTAAGTCGCGATATGGTATTGGCTTAGGAGAGCTCGAGTTAAGTCTCGAACCTAGACTTAGCATGTACCAGGCGAGCCCTCCTTCTCTTTGCATGTCGTTTGCAAAGGCTCCAGGAGGTCGGTCGCGACAATCGATCAATATACTCTCTCCATTAAGAGATTATACGTCAATTGGGCGTTTTGACCAATCTAAGTTTTTACTCTTTCTTTTGAAATCATGCAAATGTGAGAACCATGAGATAACTGACGAAGGTGCATACTTTAACATTTAAAGCGTTTTGAGACGTACGTATCATTTTTAAAACTATGTTTATATTCTGTCCTAAAGGTAAAAAAACCAACTTGCCCTTTTCATATGATTTCAGAAAGCAATACATTTTGAAGAGCAACATATGATAACAAACTAAAAAAGGAGTTCAAAATTTCAAATGGATTGAATATTTCTATACCCACCCACAAGTAGAAAATGTCCTAATACATAAATTATCTACTGGTGGATATGATGAAAAACCCAATCCAACAATTTACCATAAACATTATACCTCATTAAAAGACTAGTTGTCAATACTAACTCGATAAAGAAAATTTACCCGTTGGATCCTATCATCTCGTCGCGAAGAAACCCAGTAGCAGAACCGTCGTTAAAAGCCAGTGGAGGCTGATTGGTAGCGGTCAATTGCGCGGAGTAGTCGGTGGCGGGTGGTAATGGTTGTTATCTCATGTGGTCTAGCTAATTCAGTGCCAACCGGAAATCATGTATCTGTTTCACATTTTCACACATCCGAACTAGAAGAATGCTAGTACTTGTTGCTATAGCTCCTGAATTATGGGAACCCGAATGGTCCGATCACGAGCATGATACTCCGATTCAGTTTCTTTGTGTTTTCCCTTCATTAACACCAGATGAATTCTTTTTCACGATCATCATAGAACGCAGCCCATGCAAGAACTCTTTTTTTTTGGTCGAACATGTAAAAAAACTCTTGAATCGCTAAAACCCTTAGGAAAGTACGCAAGGTGAAGGTAACGAAGAAATAGGATTCATGTCAGAGAGAGAGATCATGATTAGTTAATAATAATTTGTTCTTTTTGATAGCCTTTTAACCCGTAATCTCAATCCAAACTTCACAAAGAGAACAAATTATTCATGGTCTTCTCCTCAATGATCATTATACATCCCCCGCATCCACGGGCTCGGTCTCTGCATAAATTTCTGCAATACTCCTGTACTTCCTCTTCTTCTGCTGACAAAGCGAATTGCCTTGATCAAGAACAGCCTCGCTTCCCTTTTTCCCGGTCGCCTTCACCTTGCTCCGGCCCTGATGATTGCTGCCCTTGGACCGACCTTTGACGGCCCGGCTTGATTTGTTACTGCAACGGGTGCTGTTATTACAGCTCTCTTCATCACTCGGCTGCGTCTGATGCGTTGTCTGCCGCAGCTGCATGACCTGCTGTATCCCCTCGATATCGGATGCTGTGAGGCCCTCTCGACTCTGTAACTCGATCATTCTCTCATTCTTGTCCATTTCTATTGCTTCAGAATTTCAGGAAGAGAGAGGCTGATTCAGATGGGTCTCTCTCTCTATAGGCCGATTTCTGATATATAGGGGGCGGGGGGAGAAGTGGGGTTTTGGCGATGGCTTAGCTAGTACACATTTCAAGTTAAATCCGGACCATTAGATCTGATGGGACCCAAACGAGATCCATCATTTCTACGATTTGGATTCAATTTCTCTATAGTAGGCTCATGCAACGATCTTTCCTTAAAGGAAGTGGAGTAGACCGCACTTGTCATGATTACGATACGAGATAAGAGAGAAAATTTCAATGGTCATTCCATGAAAGGATTGGGATTGGTTATTACACGCTTTATTTTATGGTAATGTTGGTTGAATATCGGAAAATAAGTACTTTGTAAACCCATTTTCTGGAAATTAGTATTTTTTTGGTACGATTAGACGTGAACTTCTATAATTTCTTGAAATGCAATTGATTTGATCTCAATTGCTTGGGAATTTAAGTCAATATTGGCTCAGGAAAAAAATCTTTTTCAATTTTTTTAGGGGTAAAATGTCAATATTATAAAGCGAATGAAGTACAACCGCTTAGGGGTATCCCCCGGCATTACAAATGGTGCTAATAGCTCGAGAAGATGGAGATGGGAAGTCTCCACATAGTAGCCAATATAACATTTGTTTGAGAAGGTCTAATGTCACTCTACCTCTTACATTTTTACACACGTTGGCCAAAATAATATAGATATCAGTTCACTTGTTTTGAAACCGTCTTTAGTTGCGCTCCATCCATGTATCATAAATGGTTGCTAGAAAGGATACCTTAAGGAGTCTAGCCGCCAAATATTTGCCCTCTGTTGCCCTAATCATCCATTGAAGTTCCTCATTCCATCCTCCCAAAGGATGCCTAATCTCCTGTTGTGCAAGGATACTGTGCCATAAGTCGCTTGTCCACTCACACAAGAAGAATAAATGTGTTCTGTCTTCTATACCGGCCTTACAGAAGTTACACTGGATATCAATTGAGGTCATCCATTGAACGATGATTTCTACAGTTGATAGTCTGTTTCTACAAACGAGCCAGTCAATCAAATTGTGTTTGCTAATACCGCTGGTCCAGATTAGGTCATACCACTCCACAACCGGTCCCACATGTCTGAGTTCATCATAAATTTCTCAGCAACGATACCTTTAGCTATGGATAACTAAGATTCAAACATATCGTAATTTAAGGAGACATCGCTAACTCCAAGCCATACTACCCGTAATATTGATCTGCATTGGTTCCAATAGTTATTAAGAATCGTTTAACAATTACTAAAAATATCTTGGGACAAGAAATGGTTATTTTACTTAACCTCAAAGACACCTAATACTAGTTAACATGAATCTACAACGATATCACAAGTAACTATATCGATTATATTCATATCAGTGTAACAAAAAATTGTGCGTAAATTATTTTAATGGATTAATTGTCTATAATTGGGTCGGAAGTAGTTGCTAAAACTAAAGGAAATTACATTTTGTCATTTTATCAACTTTGTTTGTAGACACTTGCCTTTTTAAATTACCTATGAATGGCGAAAATTTTTATTAATACATCTATTACATTCTTGATTGCTGGAATCATGCTCGAGTGATGAGAATACACTGTGTGTCATCATTTTATTTTATCAAGTGGATATATACAAAAAAAAAAAGGAACATTAGTGCGATTTCATTTGATTGGATCAGCCGATTTGAAAAGAATTAAGAGTATTGGTGGAAAAATTGTTAGATTGATTATGTTTATGAATGAAATAACCACAAATAAAATTATACACCCACCATTTCGAAAAAAAAGAAAGGATAAAATGAAACATCAATTCCTCGTTATTTAGGTTTTGTATGTTTGTAAAATCGATACAAATTGACCCCAAACTTTGGTTCAATAAGCAATTTCATCCTTAAACTTTAATTTGATCAATGTGGTAGTTGAATCATTCCTAAAATTCAATCTGATTTTTTTAACTTTCAATTTGTTCAATATAATTCATCAACTTTCTATAACAAAGTCAAATCAATCCTTCAGTACTATTCACAAGTTTTCATAATCACACTATTGCTCCGATTTTAGAACATCTTCGCATTTCAATCCAATTCCTAAATAAAAAATGTATACATGGCGTGGACTGAAACTATGAACTTGAAGGTGTTTGCTTCCATTCGCTTACCAAAGGTATTTCCTCTCATCGAAAAACCTTCATGAAGATTCAATTCGTCAACTACTGTAAGTTTATTGCAATTTTCACCTGTTCATATTGACAATGATAAGAGATCATGCAATAAAAAACATTATTATCGCAATAAATTTTCTTACATTACTTGCCAGAGTAACTAAAATAAACTTAATAACGACAGCAAATGACGTGGAATTTTTTAAGTGCAAAAAAAGATACTCAATTTTAGACATAGCATGACTGAACCGCAAGAATTTTGCTCACTCTTTTTTCCACTATTCCTGTCCACAATCATCAAAATTATAACATTATATTTGGCAATAAAATAACTTGGTGACATTTGTGACTTAACTTCATAAAATATTTAAGCAAAATTTATTTCATATATGTATATCGAATTTATCGAATATTATATGAATCACACAGTAAAGAGAAAGCACCAAAATCCATCATACAAGCGCAAGCTACTAGTTTATTATGCATTATGGTAATTCTAATTTAATAGACAGGATTACACACATATTGAGTAAGTATATCAGCCATGATTAATGGGAATCGAACAAACTAGGCAATGAAATCTGATGATTATTAATTCACATTCCATCAAGCCTGTGTATATAAAGGGAGGCTTTTGTCCAAAGTGATAAAGCAAAACCTTTATTCATAAAATCGCGAAATAGAGAAACCCAATCTCGCTTGATCGTTTTTAAAGCCTCCTCGAAAAGAGGAAGTAAGATTTACTTAGAGACCGAGCCAAATGAATGAGAGGATATCTGATTTATTGACGAGAAGACCCTGAATAATTTGTTTTGTCTATTTTATTATTCGATTACTTGCTTCCGCAATACTAAACAACAATCTCGCTCCATTTTGTTCTTACTGATGGCGTTTTAACTTCTACGAACGACTAAAACCACCTAATCTCAATTCAAGCTTACATCCTTAGCTTCACAAAAAGCACAAACTATTCAGGGTCTTCTCGTCAATGGTTATCACATATCCTCTCATCCATTTGGCTCAGTCTCAGCGTAAATCTTGTTGATGCTCCTGTACTTCCTCTTTTTTGAATGAAGCACCCTGCCTCGATGGAGAAGTGCCTTGTTTTTCGTTTTTCTTCGTCGAAGTCGCCTCACTCAGGCTCTGATGACTGCTGCCCTTGGACCCACCAACGTTTGATGGCCTAGCTCTATCTTTATTGCAATGGCCGTTGTTGTTGCAGTTCTCTACTATTGGGAAAAGGGAAAAGTGCCAAAAAAGTCCTCAACTTATTGCGTTGATACCAATTCAATTCTAAACCTTTTAATTAGACTAGTTTAGTCCTAAATCTTTTCACATTGGTACCAATTTAGTCCATCTGGCCAATTTAAGTCAGAATTCGCTGACGTGGACGCTGATTGTCCTTCGAGGTATGGCGGACACTAACATGGATAATTTTTTATGTTTTTTTCCTTTCCTTTTCCTTCCTTAAACCTGTGGCCGGTGGCCATGGCCGGCGACCGGCCACAGGGGAGGATCACCCACACCAACGAGGGCCACCTTCGCAGCCTGAGGGAGGGCTGCCCTCGGCATATCTCGCGAGGGTGACCCTCGACCAGGCCGCAAAGTTTCAGCTCTCGCCAGATTTGAAGAGGGCCGCCCTCGCCAAGGCCGTGAGGGTCTAGGCCCTCGCCGGCCCCTGCTTGTGGTCGATCGTTGGCCACAAGTCCAAGGAAGGGACAAAAAAAGAAAAAAGGAAAAAAAATTAAAAATTATTAAAAATTATCCACGTCAACGAATTCCGATCTAAATTGATCGAATGGATTAAATTAGTACAAATGTGAAAAATTTTAGGATTAAATTGATCCGATTGAAAAGATTAAGACTGAATTATTACCAATGTAGTAGGTTTATGACTTTTTTGGTACTTTTCCCATTAGGAAAAACTCCTAATATATTTTGAAGTTAACAAATCTCTCCATGAATTATATCGATAAAATAAATGCAAAAGGTGTTTATGTTTCATGTAATATTCGCACTAAAGGAATTCTTTATAATTAACAGAGCGTCAGTAACAAGTCTAGAGGAATGAGGAGTTCATATTGACTTGGAAGTATCAAGGTTTTATCTATGTAACTATTGTCGTCAAAGTGTACTAATTAGAGTAGTTGATCATATTCAAGAAGCTGGAAACAATGAATTGCGTGGATATCAGTAAAGTAACTGCGTAAATATCAATAAGGTAACTGTGTGGATATCAGTAAGGCAAAAACTATATGTCAATAATAGGGCAAAGGTTGGATATGAGCAAGGGAAATGCTGGATATCAACAAAGCACTGAACTGAATATCACTAGAGTACTTGAATATTTGAATATTAGAAAAATAACTATTCTACCTGCAATGGAGTTTTTGCCACGAAAAATTCTTATCTAATTCATTACCACTAGTGATTTGGCATGAATTCCTATTATGGAAAGATATCATTGATCATTAATCTCAAAGTATATTTACATGAACGATTATAAATATCCGTGACATCTTTGCATAGTGGCAATCACCATGAAGGCTAAGAACTTTCCATAGTTAAGCTACTATATTTTAGGAATCAAGATTTGATTGTATGAACAACCAAATCTACGAGAATTTAGATTGATTGACCACAGCGGCTACCTAATCTTCTCTACAATCATCCAATGAGTAGATTGGGGATTAATCCTCATAAGATCGTCCAATGGGAAGCTTGGAAGTTGAGGAGTATTAAATAACACAAAAGACGTTGAAGAGGAGGGGAGAAATCAAGAGTTCATAATTCCAAATTCCAACGGCACTTTACATATTTTTTATTGTCTCCCTTGAGCACCAATTGTAATCTTTTCAAAGGTGTTGGTGCGCCCTAAATTTCCATAAAATTTGAACCTCGCATTTGTATATAAATTAACTTCACTTCCGATAAATAACTAACTTATCCTCAATTGTACAAATAATCTAACTTTAACTAATATACATCAAAACCTCCTATATAGTATAGAAACCTATCTCCACTTTTGCTACGCACTCTGATCCGATTCTTACTAGTGATCTTCGGAAGCGTTAATCTAATGCCCCTGAACTCCTAACCTGACAAATCTATAAAATATATTAGGGTAAGCCTAAGCTCAGTAAATGAATTCTCTAGGTCTAAGGTAGAAGATCATTCTACCACTCAAACTGGAAGCACAACAACATAAAAACAACCAATATTTCATCACGAAACACTTATAGGAATCACTATAATTAGAGAAAGGCATTTCACTGTCTATATAAATATAACCGATTCTTAATTAATCATGTATTCATAACAGAATAATACTCAAGAAGGACTATACACATCATGTATCATTCAAGCACTCGTCGTCCAACCCAAGTATGACATGTCAAACATTTCATCTTCTATGAACACGCATCACAATATACATCAAAATCTACCTCTTCAACCATATATTCAAATTGCTCATCATTTTCTCACTTTAGTAGCAAGGATATCAATAAAATAACGTGAGTTCAAGATAAGTACAAGATTATTATGTTCTACAAGTGAGGAAGTACATGCACTGCCTTTTCTATCATGATATGATGACGGAAATCATTAATAACATTGCATAAGATTATCCATTAAATACAAGTGGATATCATATCATTTCATGATGCACAAGTATCATCATAGTAGCTCACCAATATACACAGGTGAGTTCATATTTGTCACCGGCCAGGACCATTTCGATTAATGAGGCATCTCGACTAATGAGGCCTTGTTACTACCAATTCGTGGGGAATGGAATCATTCATACCCTTTGCCATGCCTCAACCTATTCATCACAGGTGTCCTCTACATCAACGAGGATAAATACACCATTGTACATCCGCATGATGATGGCCATTTCTTAATATCATACCATGACCATGTAAGCCATGTCATACCACGACTACACAAGTCATGTCATCATAGGATTTTATGTCATTTCAATCTTGTAGAGAACTGTCTCATGCGGTAAAACATCTGGCTAACTGCAGAGTCTCATCCACATACTCATACAAGAAAATTTGCTCGGTGGCGAATAGGCCATGACAAAGGTCTTAATCGTGTGGCATCATTCACATACATTTCATAACACACATAACAATCGACAATATGAACATCAATAACTCAAAGAGTCGACCACGTAATTAATCGGCAACACTTAGCTAGTATTTCAATAACTTGGTCGAATTACAAAAATATTATGATTATCAAGCCATATTAATTAAATTAAACACCAAAAGCCATTTATTTTTCATCTAAAACATATGTGTATTTCATTTACGCTCTGGGCATACCACATATTTTATAAAATTGCCAAAATAGCCTACTTCAAAATTAATTACACAATTAGGTCCAATTTTGCATAGTTAGATACTTTGTCAACATTAAGCAATTAACTCTAAAAATAACATAACCACCTATCGTAATAAGGTTCCTCCACTGTGAACAGTCCCCAGAACTTTCAGTATTTACAGATTCGCCCCTCAACTTGGTGAAATTACAAATTTGCCTCTAAAGCTTATGAACTCTTTTTTTTAACCGGTTTGATTTCCTTTAATTAATATTACTTAAAAACCCACTAAATGACACTAAAAATCATAAAATAACACTGTTCTCATACCCTCTTCATTTTTGTAAATTCGAAATTGCCCCATACCTTGACAAGAAAATTACCAAAATACCCTTTTTATGCCTAGTTTTACCATTTTCTCATTCTTTCCCATCTAAGGTGCAACGAAACCATTCGGGTATTCTTTCAAACACCTTTTAGGCTCGCATTAAAGATTTAAATATAGACAAGAAATCACTACAACTCTACTTGTAGATCTTAGAACCTATTTGCACTTAAGATCAAATTCAAACTAAACTAAACTAACAAACATAACCAACCAAGGGCCTGTTTGGTTTAGCATTTGAATGTTGCTTTGGGGCTCTAAGGCTGCGTTTGGTTCAGCATTGGGAACGGGCTTTCAGCCCCGAAAGCCCCTTCCCAAAAATGCTGAACCAAACGGCTAGCATTGAGCATTGAAAATGCTCAAAACTAGCATTTTCAATGCTGAAAGCCCAAAGCTGGCCGGGACTAGCTTTGGGCTTTCAGCTATGAACCAAATGCCAAAATATTTTTATACTTCCCAAACTACCCTCACTCAAATTTTAATATTCCGGTTTTACCCTCGCGTTACTATTCATCTTCTTCACCAAAGGGACTCCGGCGAGGGCGAAGGGCCGGCGACGGCGAAGGTTCGGCGAGGTCGCCCGACCCAGGCGACGGCCGCCCGGGTCGGCGACCTCAGGCGACGGCGGCCTGGGTCGCGCGACCCAGGCGGCGGTCGGCCTGGGTCGCGCGACCCAGGCGGCGGCGGCCTGGGTCGCGCGACCCAGGCGGCGGTCGGCCTGGGTCGCGCGACCTCAGGCGGCCGTCGGCCTGGGTCGCGCGACCCAGGCGGCGGTCGGCCTGGGTCGCGCGACCTCAGGCGGCCGTCGGCCTGGGTCGCGCGACCCAGGCGGCGGTCGGCCTGGGTCGCGCGACCTCAGGCGGCCGTCGGCCTGGGTCGCGCGACCCAGGCGGCGGTCGGCCTGGGTCGCGCCGCCGCCTGGGTCGCGCGACCCAGGCCGACCGCCGCCTGGGTCGCGCGACCCAGGCCGACGGCCGCCTGAGGTCGCGCGACCCAGGCCGACCGCCGCCTGGGTCGCGCGACCCAGGACGACCGCCGCCTAGGTCGCGCGACCCAGGCCGCCGGCCGCCTGAGGTCGCGGGACCCAGGCGGCCACGCCTGGGCGGTCGCCTGACCCCGGGCGGCCGTCGCCTGGGTCAGGCGACCTCGCCGGGGGTCGCCCGGCGACGGGCGATGGCCGCCGGCGCCAGATCTGGCTCGCCGGCGGCCGTAGCCCTTCGCCGGAGCCGGAGTCCTTTGCCGGAGCCGGCAAAGGGTATTTTTGCCTTTTTTTTTATAAAAACCCCCCAAAGCCCATTTGTAAAAAAAATTAACCAAACACCACTTGGGTCAAAGTAGCTTTGCAAATGAGTTTTTACTAAACGCCATTTGCATTTCCCACAAAGGGCTTTCACCCAAAAGCAATTGCATTCCCAAAGTAGCATTCCAAATGCTGAACCAAACGCACCCTAAAGGCCCTTGGGCAAATGCAAAGTTGTTTGACAAAGTTTTTTGCAAGCTTTGAGCAGATGCAATTGCATCTCTAAAGCTCCCCAAGGGCCTTTGGCTGAATGGAGGGATGAAGGAGCATTGGGGAAGTAGCATTTTTAGGATGCAATTGGTTGGTTTAATGAAAATTTGAAAACTTCTAATTTTACCCTCATTTATAACTGTAATTTCATTTTTGCCCCTTTTTAAACAAAACCCTAAGTCACTCTGCCCTCTCTTCTTTGCTGAAGACTTGCTTAGGCTTCGCTTTGCCCTCTCCTCTTCGCTGAAGATTGTTGCGCTCGAGCTCACTTCCCTCATGCCTCGAGCTCTTTTCGCTCACGCTCTTCCTTCACGCCCGCCCTCGAGCTCTCTTCCCTCACGCCCACCCTCGAGCTCTCTTTCCTTCAAGTTCACTTCCCTCACGCCGTGGTTGCCTCTTTTCCCAAGCACTCGGTAAGCTCCCTCCCTCCCTCCCCCCACCACCTTCCCTTTGCTCCGATTCTGCACACTAGAATCCGAGTCTAATTAACTCACTGGTTCTTCTATAGACCGTCTGCAAGGGGAGGAAGAAGAAGACAATCAAGTAGTTCGCCGTGAAGAGCGTTGACAAGTCTCGAAAGAGCAAGGTCCTCTACAAGGTGAGTATCCGTGAATCGCCCTGCAAATTTCGTCAATTTACGCATTGTGGGGGCTTGTGGGTGCTTGGGGGGAATTCGAGTGTAGGATAGGCTCTTTTAAGGAATTCTGTCGGTTATGGTTTGATTTGCTACGGGTGTGATGAGGTAATGTGCAAATTGGATGCGATGATTTGGTTTTGGTTCGTGTTTCTTGGTTTTAGTGGTTTGGCATGTTGATGGGGGGTGGATTGGTGTCCTTTTGATTCGGTTTGGTGAATTGGGTGTTGATGATTTTGCTTGATGCGGTTTTGGGATACGATTTTGTTCATGCAATTGATTCTTTTCACTGATTTAGAATTTTCATGATTCTTCATTTTAGCTGGGGAACTGTTCTTGGTACTGCAAAGAATTTTTTCCTTGTCTCTCTTCTTGGTTGAATTTGTTGGCTCTTTGGTGGATATTATTATTTGTTCAGCGTTACTTGCTGGTTGCATTATTAGCGCTTAAAACTTTTTAATGGATTCGTGGATTGTTACGACTTGCAGTTAGAGAGCAGTTCTTGCGATCACTGATAATGGGGTTTAGAAAGATTTGTAGAAAAAGTCGATGTGATCTCAGTTCCTGTATCAGTTATGATCTTATCATCCTATAGAACAATCTATTTCTCTTTGACTGACTATGTTTTTTTGTCTTTAGATAAAAAACATAATCATCAATGTACATAATTTGTTCTCTAAAAACTTTGACAAAATACATATGGCTCTGATGTTCAATGATTTTACTGCTCGAATATATGGATACAACTGATGTCTCTATTAGGTCTTTGCACAATCTTGAGTATAGAATTTGAAATAGAAGTTTTTCATTAATTGTGGAAATATTTTTTTGTACAAAGCTTGAGTGTATGTGAGAAATATTTTATATGTTTTTTGGTAGATCATATGTATATGTTTCCTGATTGTGTGTGCTATGCACGGCTGTGCTATTGTTGAGGGTTGTATGTCATTTTTTTGTGCCTGTCAAACTTGTTCATTTTCATATACTAGAAGATGGCAAATTCAACCAAGGAAAAGGCATATTGGACCACCGAAGATGTGGAAACATTTTGTTAGTTGTGCATTGAACAAATCGATAAAGGCAATCGTCTTGCAACCAACAAGACGGATGGATCAACAGTCATAATTACTAAGTTTGACGAATTGAGGGGCAAAAAGTATAATAAGAGTCAAATGAAGAGTAAGTGGGATAATCTTAAAGAAGAATGAAAAAGATGGAGGACATTGGTTCACAGTGAAACAGGACTAGGATGGGATTCAAGGAAGAAAACCATTGATGCGAGTAATAAATGGTGGGAGAAAAAAATTCAAGTATTTATCTTTTCTTCTTTTACTATTCCGTTAAGTTCTCATCTTCAATGATACAACTTACTCAAATGTTCTATTATAACAAGCCAATCCTAAAGTGAAGGTTTTTAGGATGAGAGACATACCTCCTAATCTTGAAGTGTTGTTAGAAAGAATGTTTAGGGATACAGTTGCTACTGGAGGAATCACATGGAATCCTGCTCAAGGTTTACGTATCTGTGAGGATGTTGAGACCATACAACCTGATATCGGTGATGGTACAGAATCTACTGATGATAATTTGAAGTGTCATGAGGGTGAACAGATTGCTGAACCAACTGTAACTCAGAGCCAGAAAAGGTCGGTGCAAACTTCAACGAGGTAAGCTTAAGGGAAGAAAGAAAATAGATTCAGCCCAACACAACAGTTTGGAAACCAAATTAATAGGCTATGTTCTACTGTTGAAAGTAGAATCACTGCCCTTGCTGCAGCTCAAGCAAATGAGGGATTCAGTCCTTACAAAGACCTCATAGCAATGTTGGATAGCATACCTGAGATTGCACAAGATGAAAAAATATACTTTTTTTGCAATCAAACATTTTAAGGAAAAGAAAGACAATATGTAGGTCTTCATGAGCTTGATGAGTGATGCATTAAAAGTCAAGTATCTCAAGCTTGAATTGGAAGAGCTTAATCATAATTAGGGTGTCATAGCATCTTTTTTTTAACTTTTTGGTATGCTCCTTTGTTCTCGTGCGACATCTCTAGTTGCATTACATGTGAACCCAATTTCTATTAATGTTTTAATGTGAATGTGGTGTTATCTTTATGTGGTTGAGTTTGCGTATATTTGATTGGTGATGTTGTTACTCTTGATGGATGATCAAGTTTATTAATTGTTGTTCTTGCTCTAACTCAATGTTTTGTTACGTTAAGCAGATATGGATGATTCTCCTGGAAGGGAAAACTGCGAAACACACGAAAATGAATTATGGGATGTTCTCTCAATTGCTCAAGCTTCGATTGTTTATCAAGCAACAAACCTTTGCAAACAACCTTGCATGACCTTGTCATATGCAGGTTATGAATAGTTGAGAGAATTGATGGATGAAGATGCTAATCCGATAAGGTGCTATCATATGTTTAGAATGCATAGGGTTGTATTTAATAATTTAACGCGCGAGCTAGTAATACGATATGGCCTTAAAGGATCTAGGAATACTGATGTCGCAAAAATGGTTGGAATGTTTCTTTTTATGTTGGAACATGGTATAGGTAACAGGTTAGCACAAGAGCATTTTCAGCGTTATGGAGAAATCATAAGTAGGCACTTTAGCTTAGTTTTAGATAAAATATATGACATGGGGAAGGATTTGATTCAACCAATCGATTGCTAATTTAAAGAAGTTCTAGAGAAAATCAAGAAAGATCAACGATTTTATTCATATTTTAAGGTAAGTTACGATTATACAATAAAAACGAAAAAAGGAAATGCAAATCATGTAATATTTGTGTTGTTTGTGTTAGGAATGCATTGGAGCTATGGGTGGTACACATATCCCAGCGGTGATACCTATGTACGATCAAATTCATTTTATTGGTCGAAGAGGAAAAGCGACTCATGTTGGTCGTATGTAATTTTAACATGGAATTTGTCTATGTTTCTGCCGATTGGGAGAGACAAGCTCATGATACCCGTATCTTTTATGATGCCATTGGAAGACGTGATGCACAATTTTCTCATCCTCTCGCAGGTTCATTAATTAATGGTTTATGTACATCCATATGTATCTATGTGGCATTTATTAATTAAATTTACATTATATTTGTGTAGGTAAATATTATTTAGTAGATGTTGGATATTCAAATCTCAAGAGTTATTTGGGGCCATATAGAGAAGTTAGATGTCACTTGCTAGAGTTTCGACAAGGTCCTACACCTACAGGTTATTGAGAAGTATTCAACCGTGCCCATTCCTCGCTATGCTTAGAAATTGAACGAGCATTTGGCATATTTAAAAATGAAGTGGAAGATTCTAACTATCACGCCAAGTTATCCATATGAAAAGCAAGTGCAAATTGTTATAGCGATAATGACTTTGCACAATTATATACGAAGAAATGCCGTGACTCATAAGGATTTTGAAATAGCAACTTTGGATCCCGAGTATGGATATTCAGTTAATCATGATGCTATAAATGAAGAGGCAAGTACTTCAAATGAAAATGCATCTTTTGACATGGTATATTTACGTGATGAAATAGCCTTGAGTTTATGTAATAGTTGAGGAGCTTTGTAATTTTTATGGATAACTTATTTCTTTCATCAGGACATATGTGATCATGTTTATTATACTGAAATTATTCTCTTTTTAATAGAGAAAGATCCACTTTCATGTGATTTTTAATTTATAAATTTGTTAAGATATCTTTTTTACATTAATCTCAACGTGAAAATGTAAAAGTTACGGTCATTAATTTTTTACTTTTAAATTAGTTAAAGTTAGAAAACTTAAATTGGCATAGTAAAGGACTTTCCAAATATAATATTTATCAAACAGCATTTCCCCCAAAGTTGCATTCCAAAGTACTTTTCAATTACAGTTTGCGAAACAGTATTTGCATTTTACCAAACCCCTTTCCTCTAAAGATATTTGCATTTTCCCAAAGGTTTTTCCCAAAAGCCGAACCAAACAGGCCCCAAGTCAAGAGTACTAAGTTGATCAATTTGACTTAGCCCCTAGAGTTTTCACTTACCTTGAATGGGATCTTGAACAACCAAAGCCTTTACTCACTTTGTAAGGCTATTGAAAGTTGAGACTAAAATCACAACTTAATAAGATAGTTGGAGGACGATCGAAACTTCGATTTGGAAAAAAGTTGTTTCGTTTATGGAAGGTAGGGAGATGAAGCAATTCTTGAAGTGGAAATTGAAGGGGGTGATGTCTTGGCCAAGAAAGGGGAAAGAGGGTGTTCTTTTATTTTCTTTTTCTTAACTTCACTAGTAATGATTGCTACAAACTTTGGTTAAGTTAAAATGTCATGAATGATGTCATTTTGATGACTAAGTTCAATGGCACAAATACAAGCATGTGGGTTAAATACTAGGTCTAGAATCAAGAGAAGTGTTCAAGTGAAAGGGTGACATGTGGCTTACTTTGGTTGATTAAAAAAAGAAAATATTTGATGCTTCATCAAGATAGTTTGCAATTTAGTAAAGACACAAGAAAATCAATGCCTGTTCTAAACATTGATAAGTCTGAAAAATATTTTATACTCAATGAAATTATCCACAAAAGCTATCGAACGTTAGGAAAATCTCAATTTAGTGAATCCATAGGGTGTCGAAAGGTGCATAGAGATGAAAACCAACTGAGGCTCGGCAGTCTTTTGATTCTTGTTGTTGTGGCAGGAGAGCTTGAGTTTGGCGAGGCTGTTGAAGAGCTTACAAGAGACCTGTGGAAGAAGATGGAGCACTGTTGTACTCGAGGTGACTCGAAGGGCTAGCCTCTTTGGGAATGAGAAGAGGATTAGAGGTTGCGCAGTGACGGTTGCGGCGGTGACGATGGCAATAGTGGTAGTGGTGGTGGTTGGGAAGTAGAGGATGGTGGGACCGGGTGGTTAGGGTTCAAAGGAGATGGTGACAAAGAAGAATATGAACTGAAGTAAAGGGGAAAAATGAAAATAAGAAAAGAAAAAAAATTGCCCGAGATGACAATATCTTTGGCCAGGGCTTCGAAAGTGGCAAGTGAGATGTAGGGGTGATCGGTTCCAGGGTTGGTTCGGTCCAGACCTGAAACCTGAAACCAACCCTGTTATAACCGGTTTCTAATTTTTAGAACCTGAAACCGACCCTGTTTTCCTTGGACCCTGTTTTGGAACCGACCCTGTTTTTTCGGTCCGGTTTCAGGTTCTACCCAAGAACCTGTTTTTTTTTTCCTTTTTCTGATTTCATTTTTTTTCAAGTATAATGAGCTTGCAACATATAGAGTTTCGAGTTGAGACGAACCACTGAAGTCAGGTATGCAACCAACGCTTACATTCTTCCATTATACAAACTCAGAAGTCCAAGAAGCAAGAGATAAAAATTTCAAAAAAAAAAAAACTCAGACAAGCCGGATTCCGCAAGATCAGATGGTGTCTATTCCTTCAAGTCCTTCACTGATCATCAAAACTTAGAGAATCTTCTACACCAACCCAAGCCCGCAGAGAAAAACCCCTAAAACTCTATCAAACGCAAAACCTCAAACTCGAACTCGAACACTTCCCCAACATTAGAACAGATTCGAAGCTCGAGCTCGAAACCATCTGACCTTGCAACAAAGACGAAGAAGAGAGATTTTGAGGGAATGGAGGACTCCCTCGGATCAACGAAAGCCGAATGGGTGAAGTGAACGAGGAGCCTCCTTGGTTGCATAATTGCGTTCTTGCGGCAATCGGCGAAGAGAGAACTGAGACAAAGAGAGAACCGAGACAGAGGAGCGGCGAAGAGAGAACCGAGACAGTGATTGTGATCTAGATCTAGGATTTTTTTTGTTTTTTTTTTTATATTATCTTCAAACCGGTTCTAAAACCGGTCCGGGTTGGTTTTTACTCGGAACCGGAAACCGGACCGGTTCTAACCGGTTCCAAAAAAATGGAACCGGTACCCGGACCGGTTTTAACCGGAACCGGTTCCCGAACCTGTTTTTCGGGTGGGTCGGTCCGGTTTCCGGGTAAACCCGGTCCGGTTGCACACCCCTAGTGAGATGTACATGCTTGCCAGTCGACATGCGTCAACGAAGATTTGGCTAGCTAATGAGCTCAAAGCCTTATTTGAGATTTTGTTAGTCACCTTCAAGGTTTTATTTATGACGAAGTCTACTTTGGGCCATATTATGAAAATAACAGCTCCATTTCGGACCCTTAGATGAATTTTCTGTTACTTAAATTACTAGGTTGAAGTTATTCCTCATCATTTTGAAATATTTCTAAAGTGAGAACTGTGAGATGACTAATGAAGGTACATGATCTAGTATCTAGAAGTATTAATACTATGAAAAAACTTAAACTAGTACACATGTGATAAATTTACCCAAAACTAATTTTTTGACCATAAAAAATTTCAAATCGGTACGTCCATGACAAATTCACCAAAAACCCCAAACTAGTACATTTATGACAAATTTACTCTATGTTGGTTTCCGTTAAGTTAAATTAATACCACGAAAAAATATAAACTGATATACCTGTGATAAACGGAGGATAAAACCCAAAACTTGTACATCCACCAATTATCACGTGTCATCAAACTCAGCAATTCAATAGTAAAATTTAATGGAAACTACTAGAAAATAAATTTCTCACAGGTGTATTAGTTTAGGGTTTTTTGTGGTCAAAAAATTAGTTTGATGTAAATTTATCACAAGAGTACCAGTTTGGAGCTTTTCGTGGTATTAACTCTATTTATACGCATCATTTTTAAAATAAGCTTGTGTTTATTTTTCTTGGAAAAAGGACACCAAAAATACCACAACTTTATAAGCACTCATTTCGATGCCAAAACTTTTAGAGTTATCACTTGGGTTCCAATTTTGTAAACAAAAGATCATCTTAGTGCAATCAAATCTGATGTGGCAACTTTTTAGTTTTATATGTCCGACATGGCTTGTCGGCAAAGTGAGTCAGCATAATTGGTGCTAAACAACATCGTTTAACACATTAATTTGTCCCATATTGAGTAGCTGGGGCTAAATCACAACTGTTTTTCAAACCCTAACCGTAAATTGAGGAATTGTGGCAAAGAGGAAGGCTCTATAGACGAAAGAAGTGGAGAAGGAAAGAACGCTAACCTTTGCTTGAGAGGAAAGAACGCTTTCCCGGAGGTTAGAGAGAATATGAACATTTCTTGGAGGGTAGAGAGAATTTGAATGTTTTATTCATATCCAAACCATTGCTTTAGATCAAAGAGGAACATCAACAGCAAATCAATTTTCTTCTTTCCTCTGAAACCACAGCCCCAAACAACAAAGAAAAAGGCGATGTTCATTGAGTTTTCTCAAGACTCGGTCTTGCCCTCATTTTCTCGGAGGAGAGAGACTGAGGGGAAATGCCAGAAAATTCTGGGCTTACGGCATGCGAGGCATCTTCACACGGTTGCAGTAGTGTCACCACTACTTGCAGTAGGAGCTCTACTAAAGATGAAGGGCATACTGAGCGGATCGAGAAGAGAGAGATGGTGAGTAAATTAAATAAATTTGCCAGGTGATCTTGTCGTTTATCTATATTGGAGATCAATTTCTTTTTATAAAAAATTCATGTTGGAATTAAAATCTCATTAAAAAGCCACCTAAGATGAACCATAGGAAGAGGCACTAAAATAATCGTTTTTCATCAATGTAGCACTCAAGTGAACGCTCGAAAAGTTTTGACATTAAAGTGAATGCCCATAAGAAAGTTATGTCAATTCTAGTATCTCTTTTGGATGATTTGAGGCGACTATTACTTATTGAAGAGCAACATCAAACAAAGTCAAAAGATGAATCGACTTGCTTGAAACTGCAAATTGACGAAATTTTTCAGTACTCACTAGAAAATTCACAATAAAATTTAAACAGCATCAAAACTTCGTTTGTTTTGCAAAAAATAAATGATTTGAAAAATATTTTTTTTACACTGATTATTTGTAGGAAAATGTTTAGGAAAATATTTTTCAAATCATTCATTTTCCGGAAAACAAATAGAGCTCAAATGACTATTTGTCAATAATAACTCCATCAAGGAAATTTCCACATATGATCCTATGGAAAATTTCTCCTCGCAAAAGAAATCCAGTAGTAGACTGTGTTAAAGGCTGGTGGAGGCCAACTGGTGGTGGTCAATCGTGCCGTGTGGGCGGTGGTGGGTGATGTAGCTAGTAATGATCACCTAGAGGAGGGTGAATAGATGATCTTAAATAATTTTTGATAATTTATGCTGAAATAAAAGAACACAGTTGATTCTAAATAAAATTCAAATTCAAGACAATTTATATAGACAGTGCTCTTGATGTGCAGAATGTAAATAAAGAGATAAGGGATATAAAAACTGCACATAAGTTTATAGTGGTTCGGCTTATAGCAAGCCTACGTCCACTCTCCCATGCTTA
Source organism: Syzygium syzygioides (assembly GCA_031216285.1). Classification (NCBI taxonomy): domain Eukaryota; kingdom Viridiplantae; phylum Streptophyta; class Magnoliopsida; order Myrtales; family Myrtaceae; genus Syzygium; species Syzygium syzygioides. The sequence continues at coordinate 43,515,531 of CM062249.1, forward strand.
CAGTCTACAGGCTGAATTTCACTATGTAATCAAAAGGAATTTACAAATTCTGAGTGACAGCAATCTTGTGTACGATAGGACTCTCTATCTCACACAATCACCCTTACAAAATATTCCTTAAGATCTTAATCTTTGGCTCAGAACGACAAGAGAAATGATTGGAGTATGCTCAGACTTTGGACTTATTGATTCTTGATTCTATACTTCATTCTGCTGCTCGTTGATCTCCTTAAATACTCCTCTACATCCAAACTAGCCGTTAGATAGCTTTCAGAAGACCATCTTCCAATCTTCACCTTGAACAGATTTGTATAATAAGGATTAAGTAGCCGTTGGATGACAGATTCTGAATTCCACTGATTCTGGTCGCCCATACAATCAGAATCTTGGTTTCCATAAGTAGAACTTTATCCGTTGTAATGCATACTTGTCGTAGTATTTGATTGTCAATCAACTATAGCCTTAGATTAAAACAGTCACAACTTTCCTTCTATGAAATCCATACTAGATTACTAGCTGTTATGTTACGTTCTAAATTCTGCATCTGAAGAATTTCTGCGTCTGCATCTGCTTTTGAAAAATTTTAGCTTCTCCATCTGCTTCTGAAAAACTTCTTCGTTTGCGTCTGAATAATTTCAGCGTCTGATTTTCAAAACTTAGATTATGTGGGTCTTTAATAAGACATAAACCAGTTTGTAAAGTTTGAAAAACTTCCTTCTGAGCTTCCAGAATATATATACATACCTGAAATTAAATAGTTCAGAATAAGTATCAGATTTACAAAAACATGGAAGGTTTTGTCAACTTCGAAATTAATAGGAGTTTTTCTCAACAATCTCTCCCTTTTTTTTATGGTGACAAAACTTTCCTACAGATTGAATTAATTTGAAATTGATTTAAAAGTAAATAAACATATTAAGCTCATGAAACACAGATTGAAAGAGCAAACTCTGTTGATATTTGTGTCTTTTTCTTCCTTTGTATGTAACCTGTATATGATCTGCATATTTGATGTTAGTATGGCAAATCTGCATATAATTTCTCCCCCTTTTTGTCAACAGCAAATAATAGAGAGAATAAATCATTGATATTAAGCAATCAAACAGTCTAACAAGCATTGTTAGAAATATTACAGACCAAAAAATAATAGATGGTTTTGAAAAACAGGCTATCTTTTGGAAGGGATTCGAATTAGTTGAAAATTTTCCAGAATGGAAATAGCTTCCGTGATCTTCATGCATTCTCCCACAGCTTTGTCCATGTTGGTTGAACACAAAGCAATAGCCTCTTTAAGTTCTGCTTTATCTTTAGCTGCCTGAAGATGTTGAGTTTTGTTGTTTTCCTCAACAATTTTGTGTAGATTCTTCATATCTTGTTCAAGTGCAGCTTGCTTGTCCTTGATCTCAAGCAGAAGAGAGAGAATGGTCTCATTATTTGAAGGCTGTTCCTGGACATTTTCTTATTTAGACTGATTGAACCTTGTTGCTTCTGGAATCTCCCTCTGAACACGTGCTTGATCTTCAGAAACATGTTCTGTAGGAATTGGTTCAGAAACCTTTGGAATTGGTTTAGAAACATGTTCTGGAGCATCAGTATGGCCTGTACCAAGGTGCTCTGCTTCTGCTTCATCACTTTCATCATGCAGAAGAATTTTTCGTTTCTTTCTGTACACCTTAGTAGGATTGGAGAGTCAGTCTGCTTGCTTGTTGACCCTGCCCCTTTTCTCTGCACTGTCTTTTTGACATTTGTCTTTTCAACATATTTTGCTTCAGAAGATTGAGCATCCTTTCCTTTTACTCTTTTCCTTAAATCATCAAATTGCTTCATTTTTTAAAGCATTCTTTCTCCAACATACATACAAGGTATAAGGGTTTTGCTCATCTCAACAGGAATGGATATCTTGAGGAACATAAAGATTCGCGAAATAAGAGCACTATATAGAAGTTGTCCCTTGTCCTTCTGTAATGTTCTATACATATGAAAAATGATGATATGGGAGAGAGAAAAAGATTGACCTTTCAGGATTGCCCAGATAAGCTTAATTTCTGACTTGGATAAGTCAGTCTTGGATGCTACTTTGGGCTTCAGACAGTTGATAATGATCTTGTATAAAATCACGGATGTTCTGGATAGATCAGAATATGAAAGGTGCCTTTTAGATTCCTGAGTAAAGTTTACATTCTTTGAGGCCACCCTGGAAGCATCTTCGAGGCTCACTTCCAGTGGAGTAAATTTGGAATGTTTTGCTGTAATTATTAATGCCAATTTAGTCGCTTTTAAATCAAACTTTTTGCCACCAACAGTGAATTGAATCCAGTTGGGTGACAAAATGGAAAGATTAGAGTAGAAATATGTAGTCAGTTCGGCATAGACATTTATAGATTGCAAACAAAACTCATAAATGCCCAATTTCGCAAACAAATGCTTCACTGAAATTCCAGCATTTTCAAGATAATCAAAATCTATTATCCGATGGTTCATGATTCCTCTAGCAAGCAACAACTTATAAAAGGTATTGTGCTCATTGTTTCTAAATAAGCCTCCAGTTCCTGGTATACCAGATGCAATCCCAACTTTTATTTGAAAACTATCAAAGAATTTACCATCATCATCAGGAATAACAAACTTGGTTACATTTGTGGTTTTAGGGCTGATTTGAGTAGATTCTTTGTCAGAGTGTTGATAATTTTTCGACTTTTTCTTTGCCCTTTTTGGAAGTAGGCTCTTTTGGTGTAGAGTTGGCCGGAACATTGTCAGTGTTAGCGCAAACTTGAGAGTAGTTTTGCGTAAGATGTTCTTCAAAGAAGAACCCATTGTCTTTTAGACAGTCACGTAGTGTAGATGCAGAGCCATTGCTTCTCTTCAACCTCTGATAAGCATTCCATATAAGCTTGATGCTCTTAAAACGAAAATCTATTTTACCAGAAGTTTTGGGTGGCGACGATTAATTAGGTGGTATCGCTTAAGAAGGATCTTCATGATGGTTCGACTCTGTCTGAAATTTCCATATACTCCGCTGGTGCTGTAGACTTGGAATCTTGGTTGAGCATGCGTGAGGATCGTCTCTTGAAAGGCATTTTGAACACTTTTGGAGCGAAAAGATTAGATTTTTGGAGAAGGAAGAGACGAAGACGACTCTGAGTATCGAGAGGTTTTGGAGAGACAAAGTACGTATGATAGGGTTTTGTAAAAAGAGAAAGACGAGTTTATAAAGGAGGAGGACAGGTTTTGGAAGGAAAACTTACTTTTAGAAAATAAAAAGAGATCCCGAACAAATAGGAAGAAAATATACTTTTTGAAGTACAAACAATCGTGATGACATCATAATAATATATTAAGCACAATTAATCAGATAAATTAGAATACATACTTGATTTGCTTCCAAAAGTAACGATTATGAAAATATCCTGCCAAAAATGCCAAAAATATATCGCCAAAATTTGAATAAAGGACGTATCGTTCTTTGTGAATCCAAAAAATGTTTAGACTGAGAACATTTGAGTCTGAAAAAAAATTCCTGTCTATCAAACACTTCAAGAAAATGGATAAGTGATACACAGTTTGTTTCTTATGAATTCAAATGAAGATTTATCAAGAGGTTTTGTGAATATATCAGCTAATTGATTCTTAGAATCAATGAATTGAATATTCACATTACCATTTTGAACATGATCTTGAATAAAATTATGCTTGATTTTAATATGCTTAGCTCGAGAATGAAAAATGGGGTTTTTTGTTAAATTGATTGCACTTATGTTGTCACATTTGATTGCAACACTTGATTCTTCAATAGCAAAGTCTTATAACTGTTGCTTCATCTACAGAATCTGTGCACAGCAACTTCCCAATGCTAAATATTCTGCTTCTGCTGGAGAAAGTGTAACTATATTTTGTTTCTTTGAGTACCAGGATACTAACATATTTCCAAGCAGTTGACATGTACCTATAGCACTTTTCCTGTCCACTTTACATCCAGCTAAGTCAGCATCTGAATAACAAGTAAGAGTAAAATCTGAATCTTTGGAATACCAAAGACCTAACATTGGATAAGTTCCAATGTATTTGATTATTCTTTTTACAGCAGAAAAATGAGATTCCCTTGAGTCTGATTGAAATCTCGCGCACATATAGACACTAAAAAGTATGTCAGGTCTAGATGCAGTAAGATATAATAAAGATTCTATCATGCTTCTATATACCTTCTGATCAACCTTTTTACCATTTTCATCTTTGTTTGGCTTGGATGATTGAAACATTGGAATGTCTGTCTTTTTGCAATTTTGCAATCCAAACTTCTTGACAATCTCCTTGGCATACTTCTCTTGGAAAATGAAAATGAATGTACCATCTTCTGTTTGTTTTACTTATAGGCCAAGAAAGAATGTTAATTCTCCTATCATACTCATCTCGAACTCGTTCTGCATATTCTTAGAGAATTTCTTGCAAAGTAATTCGTTAGAAGATCCAAAGATTATATCATTAACATAAATTTGAACAAGTAGAAAATCCTTATCCTTTTTCTTAACAAATAAAGTTGTATCAATCTTACTTTTGGTGAAATCATTTTGCAGAAGGAAGTTATTTAATCTTTCGTACTAAGCTCTAGGTGCTTGTTTCAGACTGTAAAGGGCTTTTTTGAGTCTGTAGACATAATCACTCTTCCTTGGTTCTTTGAAATCAGGTGCTCGTTCTACATATACTTCTTCTTTAATATATCCATTTAGGAAGATACTTTTCGCGTCCATCTGAAATAATTTAAAGTTATGGAAATAAGAATAAGCTAATAGTAGCCAAATGGCTTCTAACCTTGCAACTAGTGCATATGTTTCATCATAATCTATGCCTTCTTCTTGAGAATAGCCTTTTGCTACCAGTCTTGTTTTGTTTCTTGTGACTTTCCATTTGTCATCCAGTTTATTTCTAAATACCTATTTTGTTCCAATTACTGGATGATTTTTGGGTCTTGGCACAAGCTTCCATACTTTATTGATTTTGAACTGCTGAAGTTCCTCCTACATAACTTCGATCCAGTTTTTATCTGATAAAGCTTCCCTAACTTTTTTTGGTTCTATTTCTGATATCAATGCCAAGTTGATGATGTTCTCCTTATGTTTGGATCTAGTCTTGATACCATCTTCTATTTCTCCAATGATAAGGTTCTTCGGATGACTGGATTTATGTTTTCAGTTTTTATCAAATCTTTCCTTTTGAATATCTGCAGTCTTTGAAGGTTCTGGTTGAGTCTGTATTGTATCTTCTTTTGCTTCTTCTACAGATTCTATGATTTTTGGAGATTCTTGATGACCTTCTGATAATTCTTGAATGTTGGGAGATGGTTTAGATTCATCTTTGTGAGTCTGAATATTTTCTTTAAACCTTACATTCATTGTTTTTTCCACAATCTGAGATTTATTGTTGAAGACTCTGTATGCTTTACTTATAATAGAATATCCAAGTAAGAATCTTTTATCTGCTTTCTCATCAAACTTATCAGGACGATTATTTGGATTTTTGAGAATAAAGCATTTACAATCAAACACACAAAATATGAGATACTAGGCTTTCTACCTTTGTAAAGCTCATAGGGGGTTTTCTCAAGAATGGGTCTGAGAAAAACTCTGTTAATGATATAACATGCTGTAAAAACTATATCTGCCCAGAAATGAAGAGGAATCCTGCTTTCAATCAATAAAGTTCTTACCATTTCTTGCAAAGAACGATTTTTCCTTTCCACAATACCATTTTGTTCTGGTGTATAAGGAGTAAAAAAACTGTGTTGAAAACCATTTTCATCATAGAAATCTGAAAAACTTTGATTTTCAAATTCTCCCCCATGATTAGTTTTAATGTAGGAAATGATATAGCTCTTTTCATTTTGAACTCTTTTTGCAAATTTTGAGAAATATGAAAATGCTTCATTTTTATGAGCAAGGAAAAATACCCAAGTAAATCTTGTGAAGTCATTAATAATAACTAAATAATATTTCTTACCACTAATACTTTGTGTTCTGATTGGACCAAATAGATCCATATGAAGAAGCTGCAAAGCACGATTAGTGGAAACATGATGTATAGATTTAAAAAAAACTTCTTACTTGTTTTCCTAGAGTGCAGGCATTGCATAACTCTGTTTTCTTGTATTTCAAATCTGGCAGACCTGGAACCAGTTTCTTATTTTGAGATTTGTTTCATACTGATATGTCCCAATCTTCTGTGCCATAGATCTTCATCTTCTTTGATTGAAATCAAGTAATGAGTAGAATTTGGATTGATATCAAGAAGATAAATATTGCCATGTCTTCTTCCTATGAAAGTTTGAGAAGAATCTTTGCTTGTTCCTGAGCATGTATCTTCTTGAAAATTGATTCTGAAACCTGTATCACATAGCTGGCTTATGCTTATCAAATTGTAGTTCAGTCCTTTTACAAATGAAACATCATTGATTGTAAGTCCTCTAATTTCAACCGTTCATTTGCCAACGATTTTTCATTTGGTATTTCTTCCAAAGGAAACTTTTCCACCATTCAAACTGTGTAGATCAACGAATATGCTTGGATCTCCTGTCATGTGTCTAGAGCATCCACTGTCTAGTTACCACTTTCTTTTTCTCTTTGTGGTAATCTGCAAGAATCACAAGATCTCAAGTTTTCTTTGGTACCCAAATTTGTTTGGATCCTTGAGTATTAGTATAGGCTATCTTAACAAAATCTCTTTGAACAAGTCTCCAGATCTTAGGATATTCATTCTCAAAATATTGTGGACCTTCATATTTTGAGCACTTGAGTGCACTCTGGCCAACAGGTTTGACAAAATTTCTTTTGAAATGGTTTTTATAAGCTTGTCAAGAAGGTCTTTGTCTTAATCTCTCCTTGACCTTTGGAAAATCAATCAAGCTATCACTTTCATTCACAAATCCGAGACCAGATTTGTTATAGTAAGAAATTTGAATAGAAAGGATATGCTTCAAGGTTTCTGAACGTTTTGAAAACTTGGAAGTCATTTCTGAAACTTTCTTTTTCAAAACAGCATTTTCTTTGGAAATAAAATCCCAACTTTCCTTGATTTGATGAAATTCTTTTTAAAGGAAATCGATTTTTTCTTTTTGAGAAACATCCTGTTGCCTCAGTGATGAATTTTCCTTTTTCAAAGAAAAGATTTTTTTAAGAGCAGTCTTATATTCAAAGCATAATTCATCAATATAATTTGATACTTCAATAGGCATATCAGAATGCTTTACCTCAATTTTCACTTTAGGATCAGAATCAGAATCTAAATCTGAGTCTGACTTAACCATCAGACAAAAATTTGAGATATATTCATCTCTGTCTTCACACTCTGTATCACTTCAGGTTTCTGCTTTTAAGGCCTTCTTTACTTTCTCAAATTTGGTCTTCTTTTTCAGAAGAGGACAATTTGGCTTGATATGTCCACATTTCTTACAGTGAAAGCATATAACATCTTTTGATCTCTCTGTTTCATCGAAAGACTTCTTCTTCTCAAAAGGCTTCTTACCTTTGAAGTTTCTTCCTTTGATCTTTATTTTCTTATACTTCTTTATAAAGAGAGTTAGTTTTTCATCGTTAACATCTTCATCTTCAGAATCTGCATCAGAATCAATGTTAGTCTTTAATGCAATTGACTTATTACCTCTAGATTCATTCTCCTCATTTCGTTTCTCAGTCTCATATGATTGAAGAGTTCCAATTAACTCATTCACTGATAGAGGCTTGATCCTTTGTGTCTCTCGAAGAAATGTTTTGATGTTATCCAACTGATTTGTCAATCCTCTCATTAGTTTGTTGACTTTCATTGCATCTGGAACTGATTGTCCTTGATAAGCAAGACCGTTTACTATGTCAGTAAACCTATCATACAAATCAGCAATTGATTCTCCAGGCTTCATTTTGAAGGATTCATATTGATTGAGCAAAAGGTTGATTTGAGTTTCCTTGGCTCGATCTGTTCCTTCATAAGTAACATGGAGAGTATCCCGGATTTCCTTAGCTGATTCACAAGTAGCAATTTTTTTATATTCGATAGGTGATAAAGCACAATAGAGAGAGTAAATTGCTTTGGAATCTAAAGTTTCTCTTTTAGATATCTCAGTTTGAGATAAAGGAGGATCTGCTGCTTTGCTTGCATCTGCCTTTTCTTTTGAATCAGAGGATTTTGGATTGACTCCTTTGATGATGACATCCCATTGCATGTGAACAATTGACGTTATGAATGCCTTCATCTTATTCTTCAAGACACTATATTCCTTGCCATCGAAATATGGTGGTATGTTGTTGCTCTGTCCTTCAATGAGCCTTGGAGCACCAAAGCTAGCCATGTAGATCGTTAGCTCAGAAGTAAAACACTTCAATAAATGAGCAACCTTGCTCTGATACTAATTAATGTAGTTAGCAAGGATCAACTAGAGAAGAGTGAATAGGTGATCTTAAACAATTTTTGATAATTTATGCGGAAATAAAAGAGCACTGTTGATTTTGAATAAAATTTAGATTCAAGACAGTTTATATAGACAGTGCTCTAATGTGCAGAATATAAATAAAGAGATATGGAAAAACTGCACACAAGTTTATAGTGATTCAGCTTATAGCAAGCCTACGTCCACTCTCCCACGTTTACAGCTTACCAGCTGAATTTCACTATGTAATCAAGAGGAATTTACAAATTTTGAGTGACAGCACTCTTGTATATAATAGGACTCTTTATCTCACACAATCACTCTTACAAAATATCCCTCAAGATCTTAATTTTTGGCTTAGAACAACAAGAGAAATGATTGGAGTATACTCAGACTTTGGACTTGTTGATTCTTGATTTTATACTTCATTCTGCTGCTCGTTGATCTCTTTAAATACTCATTTACATCCAAACTAGCCGTTGGACAGGTTTCAGAGGATCATTTTCCAATCTTCACCTTGGACAGATTTGTATAATAAAGATTGAGTAGCCGTTGGATGATAGATTCTGAATCCCGCTGATTCTGGTCGCCCATACAATCAGAATTTTGGTTTCCATAAGTAGAACTTTATCCGTTGTAATGCATACTTGTTATAGTATTTTATTGTCAATCAATTATAGTCTTAGATTGAAACAATCAAAATTTTTCTTCTGTGAAATCCATACCAAATCACTAGCTGTTATGTTACGTTCTAAATTCTGCGTCTGAAGAATTTCTGCGTTTGTGTCAGCTTCTGAAAAATTTCTTCGTCTGCATCTAAATAATTTCAGCATCTGAGTTTCAAAACTTAGATTATGTGAGTCTTTAATAAGACATGAACCAATTTGTAAAGTTTGAAAAACTTCCTTCTGAGCTTCCATAATATATATACATACTTAAAATAAAATAGTTCAGAATAAGTATCAGATTTATAAAAACATGAAAGGTTTTGTCAACTTCAAAATTAATAGAAATTTTCCTCAACAGTAGGTGGTAACGGCAGTTGCCTACTTCGTCTAGCTTAAGTATTCCATAACGATTTCTCATTCTTTGAAATGCAACTCAGCACCAACGGGCAAACATATATCAGTTTCACATTTTTCGCGCATTTGAACTAGAAGAATGCAAGTTCTTCTTTCTATTGCTCCTCACTTATGCCAACCCGAATGATCCGATTACGAGCATGATACTCTGATTTGATTTCTTCTTCTTTTCCTATCACTAAAACCAAAATAATTTTTTCGCGATCATCATCAAACCCAGCTCATGCAAGAACTCTTGAATCAGTAAAGCCCTAACAAAGTAGGCAAACTGAAGGTAACGAAGAAATAGGATTCTTCTCCGAGAGAGAGAGAGAGAGAGAGAGAGAGAGAGAGAGAGAGAGAGAGAGAGAGAGAGAGAGAGAGAGTGGGGAGGGAGATCATGATCAGTCAATAACAATCTTGCTCTCTTTTGGTCTTTTTGATGGCCTTCTGACTCCTATGAACGATTAAAACCACCAAACCTCAATCCAAACTTACATGGTTAGCTTCACAGAAAGAACAAATTATTCATGGTCCTCTTGACAATGATCATCACCTATCTTCACGTCCACTGGCTCAGTCTCTGCGTAAATCTCGCTGATACTCCTGTACTTCCTCTTCTTCTGTGGATGAAGCGCCTCGACTTGATTGAGAACCGCCTTGGTTTTCGTTTTCCCCGTTGACATAGCCTTGCTCCGGCTCAGACGATCGCTGCCCTTGGACTGATCTTTGGCTGGGCCGCCTCGATGGAGAACCGCCTTGGCTTTCGTTTTCTCCGTCGGCGTGACCTTGGTCTGGCTCTGTTGACTGCCGCCCTTGGACTGACATTTGAGGGCCCCGCTTGATCTGTTGCTGCCATGGCTGCTGTTGTTGCAGCTCTCTTCATCGCTCAACTGCATGAGCTGCTGTGCGGCAATGATCTCGGAGGCTGTGTGGCCTTCTTGGCTCCATAATCTAACTAATCTCTCAGTCTCGTCCATTTTTATGGCTTCTCTGGGTTTTCAGGAAGAGAGAGCTTGATTCAAATGGTTCTCTCTCTCTCCAGAGGCTGAGTTGTGATATATAAAGGCCAATGGCTTAACTAGTACACACATTGAGATAAATCTGGACCATTAGATTTAGTGAAACCCAGATGAGGCATACCATTTCTAATGATCTGGATTTAGTTTATACATACTTGACTCATACAATGATATTTCCTTACAAGTACGGCGTAAACGGCAATCTTCATAATTATGTGAACGGGACAAGAAAGAAACTTGCGGTACCCATTCCATAAGAGGAATGGTTATGACATGCTTTGTTTTATGGAAATGTTGGTTGAAAATCCAAAAAGTAGTTTTTATAAACTCGTTCTATGGACATGCGTTTTTTTTTTGTGGGATTAGATGTGAACTTCTATGGTTTCTTGTAATGCGATTGACTTGATTTCAGCTGCTTGGAGTTTAAAACTCCATATTGGCTTGCTGGTATATTTTCCAATTGGTTCTAATAGTTGCCAATAATTGGCTTATACCTATGAAAGGCATAGAATGTCCTTAATACATCTATTAAACTCTTGCTTGTCGCATTCATATTCGAGTGACGAGAAAACATTAAGTGTCGTTGTTTTATTTTATTAGGTCAATGATATACAGAAAAAAAGAGGCATTAATGCGGTTTATATTATACACCATATGAAAACAATGGAGCATGAATTTATCATGTATAAAAATTTGATTGTGTCTCATTCAAGGAAAGAAATTTTTTGATTTTGAGTAGTTTTTTCTCCCACATCTTGTGGGAAAAAATGAATTTAATACAAATATTATTTTTCACCCTCTGACCGGAAGATTAAATTCCCCCAGCTCCCTCGGTCTATTGACTGGTTGACCTCTTCTCTCAATTAGTTGGCTAAATCTGGTCCAAAACCAAGAGGCCCTCCTCATATTTTTTATACTTTTTTTTAGGTTTGAATTGAATAAAGTACCTAATGTCAACTTTCTTGCTATATTTTATGACTTCTAATTTGTTTCAATGCTCAAGTTGGCTAACCGGAACGTACTGCAAAATTAAATCTATCGTCACACATACCACAATCTTGACTGGGTCCGCCTAGTTCACACGAATCAAGATTAGATTGATTGTGCTTATGAATAAAGTAACCACAAATCTACTGTAACTTTCAGTGTGAGGCTTAATGGAGAACCTGTCCCTTTTTTCAAACCAACTAGAGGTATTCGGCAAGGAGACCCCTTATCACCCTACCTCTTCATTCTGGTTACAAATTGTTTATCTTTTCTGATGAAAGAAGCTATGGAAAATGAGAGCATCAAGGGGATTAAGTTAAACAGGTATTGTCCAACCTTATCCACTTGTTATTTGTGGATGATTCCATCTTTTTCTTGAATGGAACAGTATTAGAATGCCAAAATATTTCAGCAGTCCTAAATCAATATTGTTATGCTTCTGGACAAGCAATAAACTTGAACAAGGGATTTTTTTTTCAGTAAAGGATGCCTGCCATCATTGAGGGATAACATGGTAAGGGAATTTAGGATTCCAGAGATTAGCCATACAGGGAAATATCTTGGAATTCCGTCTAATTGGGGTGCTTCTAAAAAAGATATGTTTGCTTGGATTTTGGGGAGAGTAAATTTTAAACTGGAGGGTTGGAATGAACAATTGATATCAAAGGCTGGGAAAGAAATTTTGCTAAAAACTGTGGTCCAAGCATTGCCACAATATGCCATGTCCATATTTAAAATCCCTATCTCTGTTTGTAAAGCCATAGAATAGAAAATAGCTAATTTTTTGTGGAAAAACAGCACCTCAAGAGCTGGAATGCACTGGAAAAAGTGGGAAATTCTAAAGACCAGGAAAGATGAGGGCGGCATGGGCTTTAGAGACTTGCTCACGTTCAACAAAGCTATACTGAGTAAACAAGCTTGGAGGTTAATCACAAACCCAGCTATTTTATGGAGCAGAATACTGAAGGAAATTTATTTTAGCCAAAAGGAATTTTGGCATGCTGAAAAAGGAACAAGACCATCTTGGGGATGGCAAAGTCTACTGGTGGGGAGGGATGCCATTGCAAATTCAACAATGTGGTCTATTGGAAACGAACAAAGAGTAAATATCAAGGAAGATAAATGGTTGAAAAGGGGAGTGATTGGAGGGCCAGCAAATGTTAATGAACCTAAGAAGGTATCAGAATTGATAGATGTTGCAGAGGGCCAATGGAATGAGCAAAAGCTTGAAGAACTCTTTGATTAACAAACAAATCAAGAAATTCTGTCCATTCCAATTCAACCACAGGAAACAAATGATGAATTACTCTGGAAGGGAACAACATAGTAAAAAATGGGTATAATATAATCAGGCAAGAATCGAGTAAGAAATTGGCAGAACAACCCTCATCCTCTACTCAAACACCTAGAGCACTGTGGAACTCTATATGGAATCTAAAGGTATGCACAAAAGTGAAAATTTTTCTATGGAGTACATATCAGAACGCATTACCAACGAAGGAAAATTTGTGGAAAAGGAAAATAGTACCTGATCCATTGTGCACTCTATGTCGAAGCGAAGTGGAAACAACATAACACACTTTGTCGCTCTGTCCCTAGATCCAATAGGTATGGTCTAACCCAAAACTCAAATTATCTGTTTCAAAGCAAGGGATAACTCAAATTGAAGCATGGTTAATGAAGTTTACAAAGAAACAGAATGGATTACCATCTCTGGAAATGGTGGCGACTACTCTGTGACAAATCTAGAAATCCCGGGACAACTCGATCTTTAGAGGCCAAAATCCAAATGCGGAGGAAACTGTAGAAGTTGCACAAGTGATGGAAGAAAATTATGAAAAATGGGGGATTCATATGGCAAAAATAGGGAACAAAAGAGAAGGGGCAGCTTCACCAACCTGGATTGCACCGGAGAGAGGGAGGCTGAAAATCAATGTTGATGGCTCGCTTGTGGAGGGATCAACCGACGGTGCGATAGCGTGCATTTGCCGAGATCACACCGGGGTTCTTGTCGATGGACTCACAAAATCTGTCAAGGCATCCTCGGTGGCTCAAGTTGAAACACTAGTTGTATTGGAGGCAATGAGATTTGCAAAACACCGAAGTTTGAAGGAAGTTATAGTTCAGTCAGATAGACTTGAACTGATTCATACATTGTCGGGTGCAGATCAAGTCAATTGGGAGATTCGAGTGCTCATTAAAATATGCAGGGACCTTCTTGGGGACCTTCCTTTGTTGCAATTGGAGTATTGTCAAAGGAGTTCAAATTCGGTTGGCAGCGAAAAACCACCGAAACCAACTTCTTCCACTAAACTGGCTATCTTCCCCACCCCCGACCCTCTGGGCCTTGCTTTGTAAAGATGCTTCGCGTCTGGGCTTAGCTACTCTATCACGTTTATGATATAAATAAAAATCTACTTTGGTTGACCGAAAAAAAAAAGTAACCACAAATCAAAAGAGACACCCATCATCCGGAATGTAAGAGAGGATAAATTGAAACATACATTTCATGTCAAATTGGTTTTGTATCTTGATACATTAGTTATGATTGTTTCGATTGAAGTGTAAATGGGAACCGCTAGGGAGAAATTGTACAATTGGTCTTAAACTTGTTTTACGGATGTTAATTCAGTCCTAAAATTTCAATTTGTTAATTTAGTTCTAAATTTTTGTGCAAAATTTCAAGATAGACCTTCTAGCCAATTTTTTGTAAGAAATGATTGACGTGACGGTTTAATCATTGACGACCATCCTACGTGACATACTGTCACGTCAATGATTTCCGGCGAAGGTTAACTAAAACAACTATACTAAAATTCCGCACAAAGGTATATGATTAAATTGACAAAATTAAAAAATTTAAGACTAAATTACCATCCACATAATAGATTTAGGATTGATTGAGTTATTTTCCCACGTCGCTAGTCAAGTGGGTATTAAGAGTAGCCTTTGTTTTGGCTTCTCTTTTTTTTATTTTAATTTTTTTGGAGGTTTTAAATCAGACTATTAATTAATGTTTAGCGCATCAAATATTACAAAATACATACGCAACAATGTTTATAATAACCTGTGTCTTGCTAAATAAAAAAAATTCACCGACGGCCATTTATTTTGGCTCAAAAACTAACATGAACTCAGTATGCAAGTCCTTTTTGGGGCCAAGAGAATAATTAGAGAGTCAAGGAAACGGAGCGTTGACGCGACCCGTAGAATAGCAAGACTTAAATTGTTTGGCCAAATTCTTATCAAGACTTGGTCAATAAAATCATCCTATGTTGATTTTGTCTGCTCTAATGTAATTGGTAAAAAGCCTACCGTTGCGTAAGCACGTCATTCATCAAACCCAGGAAAAAGTAAACAGGACCAAGTCCTTATGGTCCATCTCGTGAAAGACCTTTTGCTTTGGACATTCTTTTATCTCGGTGCTTGAAGAGCAAACAGTTCGAAACTTTGCGATGCTTCACTGCGCACATACGAGAGAATGCCAAACTCGCACCTTCCGCACAATGACAGGAGTGAAGGATACAATACAGCCCTTGATTAAACTGGTATATTTAGACTTCACGACCGCAATATCGTCTGCAATCATATAAGCGAAGCAATGATTAAAGAAAAGGGAAACCATGAGTCCCTCCATCACAGACAAGAATTCGAAATGCAAATTCAGCTCATAGATTATCAATCCCTTCCATCGATGGTACACAACCTGTAAGAAATTTGCTGGAAATGCAATCAGAACACTCCCTAGCTAGAATATAATATACATGAATCTCAGCTTTCGAAATTCAGCAAAAAAGTTTTGCTACCCAAAAGATATTACCTCCCAATGGAGCATGAAACGATGCATTGCCTGGGGCAAGCTGAACAGTTTCACGTCTTCCACACCTTAATTGTGCCATCTACGGAGGCAGTGATCATACAGTCTTCCTTTGGATGATAACTTACACTTGTCACCTGCAAGAGAAAAGAGACAACAACCACAGTGAATTGGAATATTTACAACGGCGAAAGTCTGGGCATTGTGATGAAGATCCATGGTGAGTTCTATCCACAACACTCCAAAGAATCAATGGCATCATTAAAGTTGATTGAAAATAGACTGCCCTTGTGACCTTTGTTCAGGCCGTGGGAATATACCTTTGTCCTCTAGGATTTTAAGGACACTTGATTGCTGGGACTATACCTGCCCCCTAGAATTTAAGGCTGACTGATTATCATCAAGCAAATTAATGAGCCAAACTCAACCTAGAAGGAATTCTGGATGGAACTCAAGAAACAGGATGGCCCATGGAATGAAATAAGAAAAAAAAAAAAGTAGGAAGGATTTCCACCATTAAATGACATTCAAGCCGCGAAATGGGAGAAGAAGATAAATTTTCGGCAAATCCATGTTGTCGATGCATGAAGGCTATTAAATTGGAAACATATTTGCTATTTAATCATTTAGAGGGCAAAATTCATAAGTTCAGTGCAGTGAAAAAGATTTTTATGGATGTAACTGCTGTGATAGACACTGTAAAATGCATATTCACCCTAATACAAGCGCCTGCTTCCGGGCTTTGTGCTATTTCTGTACATTTCACAATCCGTTGATGCTTCTAAAAATAAAAACTTCGAACTAAACCAAGATCACCCCATCTTATGTTCCATCTCAAACACATGTTGAGTTTAAGATCTAGCGGTACGGGTAGGGGCTGGTTACAATGTATAATCAGAAAGACAAAAAATTAAATCACAAATTGATAATTGAGAAGAAACTCATGACTAATCGTCTTTATAATTGACAATGCAGCTTTCTATATGAAAGGGCACATATAAAATACAACACAGGTTATGAACGATCAGCATCATGTATCAAGACATATGCTACAACATGTACAGCGTAAGCAAGAAAAGACTCACCACAGACGCATGAGCTCGGAATTTGGATATCACTGATGCATCAACCAAATCCCAGAAGAAGACGTAGCCATCCTCAGATCCACCAGTCACATGTGCATCACTATTAGTAAGACAGCAATCCAATTTGTAGGACTGACGAATCATATCAAACAAGAATCATTGTTACTACATAAGGATATGACCCCGCCATAAAAAAATTGAAAAGAATGAGTGCAGGGCAAAATTTCGAGTGAGCAAGTGTAACTAAATGGCACATCTGCCAAAGCTAATTTACAGAGGACATTGAGGAATCTAAACAGATTAACTTATCTTGAACCAATGGATGTATAACAGGTGAAGTTTATACCATGAGATGGCACGGAATGGAAAACAAAGCGGCATTTTCTTGGTGCACCAACAATCTCAGACTAATAATTATCTTAAAAAATCAATCTCTACATTGATAACGAATCACTACTGTAAGAAAGTGTCAAGATTTACTAAATTTTCGAGTGCAGGGAAAAATTTCATGTGAGCGAGTGTAACTACATGACACATCTACCAAAGCTGATTCACAGAGGACATTGGGGAATCTAAACAGATTAACTTATCTTGAACCAATGGATGTATAACAGGTGAAGGTTGATACCATGAGATGGCATGGCATGGAAAACAAAGTGGCATTTTCTAGGTTCACCAACACTCTCAGACTAAGCATCATCTTAAAAAACTAATTTCTACATTGTTAACCAATCACTAGTGTAAGAAAGCATCAAGATTTACTAAATTTAGTCATATGAAAACCTTGCAAGTATGGCCCTTATATTCTTGCAATAGCTCACCAGTAGACCTGTCATAATAAAGGACAGTCAGCAGGAGCAGTGAGAGCAATGCAAATTAAATGACTTCAATTGCTTACCTATCTACAAGACGCAGTGTTGAATCTAAACAGCTCGCCAATATGCAGTTACCATCATTTGACATTGCAATACAGTTGACAGGTTGCCCCAAGTCGTCAGATATTTCTCTACATGATAGGGCGACAACACAATTATTAGAGAAAGGAATCAACATTTTCTAGCTATATGGAGGTGTCAAATACTTTCAGTTTATTGTGACCTTACAAAGAAAGAAGAAGAAACGAATGCACAAGGTACAGCCAAAATTCATAGTTCAAAATAGAATTTTGACCTTCTTCTAAAGTAGAGAGATTTGCCTTTCTTAAGCTTCAAACAACTTTTATACGCGGTAGTGTTTAGAAAGCAAGAAGGTATGTTCACGACACAATGCACATACCTACCAATACGAATATCAAATGTTCGAACGGTACCATCAACGCTTCCACCAATTATTTCAGTTTTTGTTAAGCAAACAGACATAACACTGTCTTGAAATGTGTTGATGATCTGCAGTTCAATCAAACAATTCAAGCCAGTTCATTTACACGGGCATATATAATTAAAAAAATTCAACAACGTCAGCTGGCAAGTTACCTGAATTGGTTCAGCATTATGAGATCTGCAGTCCCAAGCACGCACTGAACGATCATAGCCAGCTGATACTACGACAGACGCATATTCGTTAAACTTTACAGCGTTCACCTGTGAAGAGAAAGGGATTAGGCGGACATTATGAGAAATTCTGAGAGATATAGGATATGGCCAGTCGAGAAAAATTTACAGTTCAAATTGTTGTGAGTGCGAACCTCACTATCATGCCCACGAAATTTCCTAATGACTCGGCCAGTCGACACATCCCAATAGAATATCTGCCGGTCACCGCCACAAGATATCAACTTCGAATTGTCCCTACATTACAAGGCGAAAAAGATTCAGCATTCGGACTTGCATCGTCAACTCTCAGTCGGAAAAAGAAAAGGGCATCCAATAGATTCATACATCACTTTCCTTTTCCACTTCCTAACACAAAAAATCAACATAGCAAGAGAGCAATTTTCTGATCCTGACAACAGAACCAGGAACCTTCTCGGTTCAACACTACACAAACCCATTTCAGATTCACAATCTCGACGAAACTAGTCCAGCCCCAATCAACTGCCGCCCATCGTACACAAAACGATGCAAACCCAACACAAAACTAAAGCGATTCACTCTTCTTCACGATCAAAAAGCATCTACCCTGAGCCTCCGACCGAACACACACGTCAGAGCAAGAAAACCGATGGCATCGTTGGAATTGCAGAAATGGGTCGCGAGATGGCGGGGAAGGAGGAGGAGGAAAATTACGAGGTGCAGTGGACGTCGCGGACTTCGCGGCCGTGGGACTTGTAGGTCTTGATGTGGATGCCACGGTGGGGGTTCCAGAGGCGGATGGTGCGGTCCTTACCGCAGCTGAGGCAGTAGTTGCCGTCGCCGTTGAACCGGGCGGCCAGAACCGCGCCCTCGTGGCCCTTGAGCACGGTCGCCTCCTTCTGGGGGAGGCCGCTCTCGCTCATCTCGAAGCTCAGAACAGCCGCCGGCGGGCGGCGGCGGAGAGGACAATCTTTTAAACCGGGTTGCCCGCCCGACGGGCCCGACCATTGTTGCGGGCCGGACTATGACTCCGGCTAAACGGGCCGGGCCGGGCGAAGCCTATTCCAACCTATAAAATCTTTTGTACCTTAGTTTACACTTCAACAAAAAAAAAACACAAAAAAAAGTTCTCCATCAAAGTTTATCTAGCTTCAAAAGCATACAAAAAAATTATATGTGAATAGATGTGTCGAAATTTGTATATCATGACGGTTTTGGGTATTGCGGGTTAAGAAAAAGTCAAATTGCTTTTGTCGAGAAATTTGAATTAATTTAAAATTTTATTCAGACACGCCATGAAAATTTCTTCATCTTTCTGCACGCATACATGTGTGTGTATGGCATTCTTCCAGTAATTGGTAAAAGAGCATGTCTGCAAATAGAAAAGTGTAAAGTCTTTGGTTTTTCCAAGAGAAAATGTAAATATTTGAATATCTAGTTTGCCATTTATCATTGTACGAATACGATTATCTTGATGATATACGTGGGCTTTCGAGAAAGTTAATGGCAAAAGATTGAGGTCGAAATCAAAGGATATTAAATGAGGATCTTAGTGACGAGTAATAGCAATTAGACACATCCATTAGTTTTGCCAAAATACTGGAACTTATATTGCAAAGGATACTCAATAAAGCTGCTCTTGGTTCAGTTTTCTCAGGAGATTTTAGGTCTCTAAACCCTTTTGGAAATTTTTTGAGTGTTTGGCTAGTTTATTTGGGACCCTTTGGCCAAATGTTGGCCTTGGCAAAGTTGAAAGCGGGGAACTTGAGCTTTCAGCACTACTTCCATTAATTAATGAAATTTGATCAATTGCTTTTTTTGCCCTCAAAAGCTTATTAAAAGTCCAATTTTACTCCTTTTAAAATATAAAACCCTACTTCTCGTGACGCTTCACTCGGTTAGCCTCCGCCTATCATCGCTCAATTGCTCTGTTCTTTTGCTTCACTCTGTTTCTTCGATGAACTGCTCCATACTTTCGCTTGGCTCAATTTCATACGAGAGCCTCCGCCTATTCGCTCATTTTTCTCACGATTGCTCGTTCTCTGGCATTTCATGTCATAATATTGGGAAAAATTTTGAAAAATAATATTTACATACTTTTTTGCAATTTTGGCCATGCTTTGATCGGACATATCCAACGTCCCATTGACTCTTTTTTTTTCACCTACCGAAGCTCCTAACTCGATTATTTCAAAAATTCGGTTTGATTTTCAAAGAAAAAGTGGGATCGCGAATTTTGAAGAATTGGACCGAACGGACGACTACAATATTTTCTTTAATATCTGATGGCCGTGATTGACCCTAAATAACTTAGAAGATTAGAAAGCTCTAAACCTGACAAGGTCCTATGTTGTAGGAAGTTTAGGTCAAATGACTGAGTTAACCTCGTTCAATTGCCTAAGCTGAAGAAGATATTTTCAAATGGTATCCAAAACTTTAGCATTTGAGCGTCGAAGAGTGCTACGAAACTGAGGAGATTATCATTGTATCCAAAAATCCGTGCTTGGACTCAAGAACAATTCGAATTCTTAAAATGCTAGTACTTCACGATCTTCTGTAGATTGACTCATTGATTTCCCCTTTAGCAGGAGAATGCTATCAATTTAAGATCCATTGAAGAATGCTATTTAAATTTTTTTTTCGAATATGATTAATAGAAAATTCTCATACTATAATTGATAAACCTAATCGTTGGATCAGCAATCTTGACCTGGTAAATATAATAATCTATGTCTATAATAAAATAATCTAAATCTGCAAGTCAGGTACTTTATTAATTATCTATGTGCATCTATCATGACATTTGCAAGAAACCTTTCATATCCCTAAATTCCTCCGTTTATGAACAAATCAAATCGAATTATTATTACAACATTAAATCATATTTATTCATGGCATGCGATGCAAGTCCTTTCATTCCCCTCCCATCATCCATATAAATGAACACCAAGCCTTCAGTATTTCTCCATCCTCTCTCGCGGCCTTAAGCCTTCCTTAGCCGCACATCCTAGCTTCAATCATGGCCTTGAAATGCTTGCTCCTCTTGCTCGCCCTCGCCAGCATGCTGGCCGATGGAGCTGCAGCTCGCAAGATAAAAGCCCCTGGCCACTACAAGCCAGGCCTCGACTTGGCGGCGCGGCTCGAGGCCGTCGAAGCCAGTGGCGGGCTGGTCGAGTGCTGGAACGCGCTGGTGGAGCTCAAATCGTGCACCAACGAGATCATCCTCTTCTTCCTTAACGGGGAGACCAGCTTGGGGCCTGGCTGTTGCAGGGCCATCGACATCATCACCCGCAACTGCTGGCCCGCGATGCTCACTTCGCTCGGTTTCACGGCCGAGGAAGGGAGTATACTGCGTGGGTATTGCGACGCGGCGGTGGCGGGAGCTCCAGTTGGCTCGCCAACTCCATCTTTGGACATGGGTGTGGCTTAGACTAGGATGAGGTTGATGGAGCTAAGAGAGGGCAAAAGTGTGATTCTGTCTGTTGATAAATAAAGTTGAATTTTGAGAGGCTTGTTATATCTGTGGGTGTTGCTTCAAGGGCACAAGTGAAATTTTGGTATTTTTCTTAATCTATATCTATATTATCTATCTAATACTTATCTTCTTCTATGTTTTTACTAATTATATAGAGAAAAATCTTATCACCCACCAAAATATCAAAATGGTTAGAGAAATGCATGCCACTTATCTACTATCTCAAAAAAATGATAAATCGCTTACAATGGGCTCCACTTATCAGCTAATTCGTGCCACTTATCCACCAATCCATAATACAATATCTATTCATAATTGAGGCAAGTGCACATTGCTGCCAATCTCTTACTACATGATTTTTTTTTTTTGCAAAGTTTTGAGTGAAACATATGTTGATTCACGCATTACTCAATTTGATTCTTCATATTTACATACACATTGTTTTGGACGTCGACATTGAATGAGTTTTTTTATGGCACCAGAAGAGCATGAAAGTAACCACGCATGCGCAGAGTGCGTGCTCAAGGTCTAATCTATGTAGAGCCAAAATTCAAATGGGATGCCCACCTGCGAATAGACACATAAAACCTACCCACTATTAGACAATCCCTAGAAACATGGTGAAAATGTGGAACCCCTTGGCAGATATCAACATGAATCCATCTTCTCATGTTCTGCACTTGAACGAATCATGAATTTGGCTACAAAAGAAGAGTGTATACATCAAAAAAGATCGTCACATCTTTTGAAAGTTGTTTGCCTGTCATGAAGCTTTCTCAGCTTTCCTTAGCTGTTTGTGTGAAAAGAAGTTATATGCTAAATTTATTAAGTGTGACTTCTTGCTTAATCATATAGAATTCCTGGGTCATGTGATCTCTAAAGGTGGCATTTCAATTGATCCAAAGAAAGTTGAAGCAGTTGTTCAGTGGAATCACCTTATTAATGTTACAAAAGTGGGGCCTCGGTCCAATTTAGATCGTTGCCTTGACCCTCGCGCTTGAAGACCATGCAAATCACCAGTGTGATCGCTTGGAAATGGCTCTTGGAGGTCACTGTGTGGCCTTAGAGTTGGCCTCAGACAGCCATGAGAAAGCAGTACTCCCATATAATTAAATTAATCATGCATGATAAATCGATAGTGTACTACTATTAAGTAGGGGTGTAAACGGTTCGGTTCTGTTCAGTTCGGTTTTCTTGAAAAACCGAACTAAACTGAACCGTTAAGGGTGCCTCCTTGAACCGAACCAAATAGGGACCGAACCGAATTGGAACCGAACCGATAAGCCGATTTGGTTCGGTTTGGTTTTCGGTTTCTTCTTCTTCTTTTTTCTTTCTTATTCATGGCTCAGTTTTCTGTTTTTATGAAAAAAATTTCATGATAATTTTTTTATGATAATTTTTTGATAATAATGTGTATTCATGATAATTTTTTTATGATAAAAAATTTAAAAAGCTCTAGAAATTTCATCGCGTTGTAGAAAAAGATAATGGCTTTAGTAGATTATGTATACTTAGTTTGATCTATGCATAGCTAATTTAAGAAGAAGAAGAAGAAAGAAACCAGGAAAATTTTGATAATATGCATGAATTGGCATGATAATTTAACATTAAAAGATGTTTAATATTTAATTACTAGTTCTTGATAATAAAATGTATTTATGATAATTTTAGATGGTTTTCTCCCTATCAATATTTACCGTTAGCCTCCTATTTAGACTATGAATTAATATTTACTGTTACGCAAGTCATTTGAGCTCGCATTATCCATGGTTATAGAAAAAATATTTTTAATCCCCCAACTAGTCAAGCATTTCTCCATTGCTTTTCCTATAATTCCAGTAGAATGTCCCCGGATTTGACAAAAGTTCAAGATTTTCTTTTGCAACTTCCAATCACCATCAACAAAATGAGCAGTGAGACACATGTAACTTATATTTTGACAAGAAGTCCACGTGTCTGTTGTGAGACAAACCCTTGGAGATGTATCGAAAAAATATTTTTTCAATTTGCATCTTTCCTCCAACTATAACTTATAACAGTCCTCCCTCAATGTGTTTCTTGAGGGGATTGAAAACTTCGGTTGGATTCACTCACAAATTGCCGAAATGCCTCATTTTCCACAAACTTAAAGGGTAATTCACCAATGATAAAACATCGCTGCTAGGTCTTTTCAACTAGTTTCTTGGTCAAATTTCCATGGACCAAATGAACTAGAACTACCAACCCCAACATGTTGACCGGAGACACCTTTTTGCCTTTTCTCAACATTCGCATATGAAAATTCCTTACATCTATCTAAATGATTACGCATCGCACTAGTCCCTTGAGAGGTAGAATAACCAATAAGAGCCTTGCAATATAAACATTCAGCTTTGTCTATGTTTTCTGTCCTTTTAAAGTGTTCCCAGGCAATAGATCTCATCCTCCTCCTATTTGTGCCACTAGATTCACTCATTGAAGTAGACATCTACCAATCTATGACAATTAAAACCTGAAATTATTATAATTCAAGTGGCTGTGTCAAGTTAACAAACTTTGTATCACAAGCAATACTTAATAGAAGGGGTGGCCATTAAAGTACCATAAAGAAAAGAAAAAAGATAAGGCGAAGGGTAAGAACAGAAACATACAGCCTATATAACCCATTAGTGGCCAGCAAAACACGATCTCAAAATATTGGGTAAGGCAAATACTGCAATTCCATTAAAAATAAGCTAGGAATTATAATTCCATTCCGAAAACCGTCATTTTAAATTTTCCCTAAAAACTTCGCTTGAAAAAATTGAACAATATTAAGAAAGAAAACCCACTGCATATGCAGTACAATCAAATTCTTAGGCACCACATATAACCATGCAATTTTCATGACAGCAAAGGCCTTGACAAAAAGACCAGGACTAGCTAAGTCATAGATAGAATATACCTCAACTCATGGCTGTCGAGGAAGTAGATTTGCTACAGTAGTGCCTACCACTGCATGACCAGCTTCATGGTGTGCAACAACTGCCTTCTCGCTTCCTTGCAACTTCACAGTTTTCTTCTCGATGCCCCGGTACAGGTTAACAAAGAGACCATTTATCTTACCAAACAACTACAAGCTTCTACACGCTTGTTGGTTCATTATCCAACATTATTGGAACCAAGAGATATCTATTGAATCACTTGCAATCTCAGAGGAAATGAAGTATGAAAGCCACGATTATAATAAAGCAATAAATCTAATAAAAAAACATCTATGATCAACCATACATCGCCACCCTTCAAGAGCAATTACTTCACTCAGAAAAGTTGGGTGATCGCAA
Source organism: Syzygium syzygioides (assembly GCA_031216285.1). Lineage (NCBI taxonomy): Eukaryota > Viridiplantae > Streptophyta > Magnoliopsida > Myrtales > Myrtaceae > Syzygium > Syzygium syzygioides. The sequence goes on from CM062249.1 coordinate 43,540,201, forward strand.
ACGTAACAGCCTAAAGCCAAATCTTTTTCACTGACAAGACATATGGATACTAAAACACTCACATAGGTAAATCGCGTCAAACATTATTTATGAGCATAGCTAAATTGGGCAACCAAAACATGTAACTCCTAAATCATCTCAAAAAAATGCTTACTGAACATCTGCCAAAGTAACAAAAGCTTCAACAAACCAAGATGCCAAGAAGCTATCAACGAGAACCCAAAGCGGGTGACTGAAAAACTTCTCGCTTACACCAATACAATCTAGAAATGGCAACATTTCACAAAACCAATGCACTTGATCAACATAAACAGCAAATGTGGGCACGACATTATCCATTCTAGAAACCCCTAGTCGACGTACAGGAAGATCAAGAACATGCAAGACAGTGGCCCTGTTCATCAACTTCAGATCCATGAGGATGCAGAAACCCGCGATTTGGAGATCAAACATCTCTCCGTTATGGCAGAAACAAGCACGATGGTGCAAGCTACGGAATCCACCCACCTCACGCTTTGCATTTTCACAGTGAGAAAATGCATACAGAAGAACAGCCCCCACTTTGCGAAGAAACAGAAATCCACGCCGATCCCATTGATCATCATGCAAAGACAACCAGCGGCAAACGGAATTCAAAAGCGAAAAAGGGAAGAGCAATTACCCCCATCGGAGGGAAAACAATTAGCAGGAAAATCGAGAAGCAGAGAGAGAGAGGGAGAGAGGTGGCCTGTAGGAGCCGAATCTTGGACAAATTGTTGGAGGCTTCTTGCTTTGAGCGACGCAGGAGTTGGCGCCGAGAGAGAAAGCCCTAAAAGCTTTGAGTCGACGTAGGAGATGGCTTCTTGCTTTGAGCAACGCAAGAGTCGGCGTCGAGAGAGAAAGCCCTAAAAGCTTTGAGTCATTGCCTCGAGCAAGAGCCCTGTAACGAGCAGGAGAAGGAGAAGGCGGAGCCGGAGCGCGATGATTCGCCGAGGCCGGGTACGTAGAGGAGGTGCAGCGCCTGCAAGATGTCGTCCTCGTTCGGTCGTTCTGACCCTATGAGAGAGAAAGCACCAGATGCAGCGCGAGCGAGATAGCCCTAAAGCGAAGGGTAAAAACTGAAGCATTTGTTTTAGCTCGGTTCGATCCGAACCGATCCAAACCGAACTGAAATAAACCGAGCTGAAAAAAGAAATGGTTAATTTTGATGTTTCGAACCGAAATCAAAATCGAAATCGAACCGAAATGCACGAAATTTTCAGTTTGGTTCATATTTCGGTTCGGTTTTCCGGTTCGATTCTGACACCTCTATTATTAAGAGAGAGATTTGATGATGGACTTTCACAAAATTGACCAATTTACACTCACTATAACTTCTCTAAGTTCTGCAACCTTCTTTAGCATCCATGTTCTTTTCTGCGCATTTATTGTTCTATTTTTTTATGAACGTTTCTCCTATGCTAATGTAGTTTAAATGAGACATCGAAACATGTGCCCATAGTGCGTCGGAGCCTTGTTTATTAACTGATTGATAATTCTGTATAATTGAGAAACTTACATTTTGTTTTGTATGAGGTGTAATTTTTTCCATTTTTAGCATTTGTTGAACCTACTATAATCGGTCGAACACAAAAAGATATGGTAGCAAAAGTTCTGCTAGAGTGAATTTTAAGCAGGGACACGTCATATATATTAAATTGAAGATTGCATCTACATGTTGTTCTTCATCTAAGGTTGGTCCTCTATCTTGCCTTCCCTTGCCAAATTATCTCTTGTTGAACATCAACCTTCTTATCACATTCCCACAATAGTGCCACGTAGTGCTTCTCAAGTTCCCTTGATAACCTGAGGTTTTGCATAGGTTAAAGACATGCTTCACTAGGTTATCGGCTTCCTCCGCTCTCTTGTTGTGGAGCCACTTGTGCCGCGCCAGGCGTACATCCTTCAACACCAAGACCCACCTCATCTTCTTCTATTACTCACCGTAGGGTGAGAGGGCTACCATAAAGTAGCCACCGCTGAATGTGCCAGACGCCATCAAAACCGACCTTGAGACGAATGACGAGTCCTGTTTTTGGAGGAATTCTTGGGCGATTGTTGGATTGATTACAGGAATGACATGCATGCTCCCTAGATGGATGCATGCTATCTCGGAGTTCATCTTCTTCATCAGGCGATAGATCCACGGGAACATGGGCTTGTTGCAAAGCATGCCCAGGGCGCAACGGACCACCAGCCACGGAACAGGGCGTAGAGGGAGTGGGAATGGATTGTGTTTGTTTTTGATAATTTTGCGACAAAACTGCCGTTTTGCAATATTACATAAAGTGAGGAGTGCCAAGAGAAGTAGGGCATAGATGGTGGCTGAGAATAAATACCATGATCAAATGCGAATTAAAAGCACGAGCAAATTAACATGCATCTATGCAATAGGTTTAGGGCCAAACTTGCGCATGCATAGTAAATTGGCACAAAATTGACACCAAATCAGCACAAAATCAGCCCAAAATTGGCACCAAAAAAAGATTTATGACTAAATTAGCATCAATGTAATAGGTCTAGAGCTTTGTTGACACTTTTCCCATGCATAGTAAATGGAAATGAAAATGAGTTTTCCTTCTTTCTAAAGTGTTCGATCAAATATAAACCAAAAAAAAAAACTGTCCATCCTTATTGGTGTCTCCAACATGAACATGCAAGACCTAATATGCAGGAGATTATGATTGAAGCGGTGGAACAATCCATCAAAAGCAGTCGAATGGGGCAATGGCAGAGGTTGATCCCAAAAACCATGCTTTGCAAATTGCAAAAAATATCAGCTTCGGACGCGCCCTTTCTGAGAGTGGCCGCAGCCTCAGGGAAATTCGTCAACAACCATCCCTGCAGCCCGTCCCAACATCTCTTTACTCGCCTGACAAGGGGCCAAGGATACATGCAGAAAGCTTCCCTCCATTTTTGATAAGCCGCCTAGGTATGTACATCACATTTAAAAGACATGCATAGTCAAGTCTCAATCACAAAAATCGCAAATCAGACAACCTCGGTAAAATCACCCGAGGCCGGCGAGGCTCGAGGTCGCTAGAATCGGGTGACCTCGAGGCCGGCGACCTCGAGCTTCGCCGGCCTCCGGCGAGGTTGTCCCGCCCCGGTGGCCAATCGCCGTGGCCGACCATCGGCCAGAATAAAAAAAAAAGAAAAAGAAAGAAGAGAAAATAAAAAAAGAGAAAAATAAAAGAAAAAGAGAAAAAAATAATTAAATTTCGATTTTTTTAAAACATTTTTGTAAAGAGGGAGAGAGTGTGTGGATGGTTCTAGTAGGTGGATTGGACATGGGTTCCAAACTCAACCTATTTAGACCCATTTATCTTTAAGATTTAAAATTTAAAACCCATTTAAGGTTAACTCTTTAAAATTAAAATGACTCATATATGACTCATTTATTTTTAAATGGGTCATATATGGGTTTAAGACCCATTTTGACACCTCTACTTTGCATGTTTAACTAGAACACACAAAACTTGCGCATTATAGAGTGTCCCCTACCTTTCTTTTCCCATGTCCTCTACGTGTAAAATTACACTGAATAAATTTGAAAGTGCAGGGCTTGAAGGTAAAACAAATTATGATAGGAAAAAAAATTGATATATAAAGACACAACTCTTGACATCTGAATGATTCGAAAATATGAACGAACAACAAGCAAAAATCCTATAATAGCAACTGCTCCAAACAACTTCATAAATAATGGTAATAACACACATACAACTGCTGGACTTACACAATTTCAAGAGGTGGAAATTACATTGAAGATACGGAATTTCTACATCACTACGTTAAAATACTTCTCGAGTATGAGCCCGTAAATTACATTGGAGAATTCTTATTTGGGATGTCCGCCTTTTATCCAACAGACATCTGATTTTATTTTATTAATATCGGTTATGCATATAATGCATCAACCGAATTACATCACCATGACTTTGTACTTGTATTTATGCAAGATAGAGGTGACTTGGCAACCGCAGCTCCGCTTCAGCTACCAGTGGTTCGGCGAGGAACAGGTCATTTCTCGCCTCGGCAAGGTTGATGCTTGATAAATTGGAGGGTTTACTCCAACTAAACCCTTGGATTAGCCTCGCGAGGAGCATCACGGTCATTGTTGTCCCAAGCGTGGCGGCCATGCACCCGCGTCGGCCAGTGCTGAAAGAAATGAAGCGCAAGTCGGGTTCCGTTAGCACGACCTCCGCTTGGTCACTCATGATATGCCGGTCTGGCTTGAACTTGAGGGGTTCATCCCAAACCTTGGGGTTTCTACCGAGGCCGACCCGGCTCAAAAGGACATGGCTGCCCTTGGGGATGCGATAGCCGGCCACCACAGTGTCTGACATGGCTACATGTGGAACGTTGAAGGGCGCGATCGGGTGGAGCCTAAAAGCTTCCCGAGCACATGCTTTGATGTAGTTGAGCTGGGGGATATCGGATTCTTGGACTAACCTCTCCTTACCCACAACTCTATCTATTTCTTCTGTGGCTTTGTTAAGGAGTTCGGGCTGATTTATCATCTCCGCCATTGCCCATTCAACTGCGTTTGATGGATTGTCCACCGCTTCAATCATAATCTCCTGCATATTAGGTCGTGCATGTTCATGTCAGAAATTAAACTATTTAGACTACTTTGTGCCCGTGGCCTATACATATTGAGATACCAATCAGGATGCACAGTTCTTTTAGTTTATATTTGATCGAACAATCTAGGAAGGAGGATATAACTTTACCATAATCAGCGCTCGAACTTCTTGTGGCGTCAGCAGTGGCTTCCCTTGTGAGTCTTTAAGCATAATCAGAACATCTAACAAGTCTTGAGGCTCTTTTTCATTACTCTCCGAACTCAAATCGTCCCTCCATTGTTTGATCCTCTCGCTTATGATGGGTTCATGCAACCTCCTAAGGGTCCTCGCACTCTCTTTTACTTCCTTCTCATGCCCATCAAGGTCAAGCCCCACCAAGAATGGAAAGTAATCAGAAACACAAAATGCATAGAGATAGAACAGTGCATCGAAGATTGCATCTACATGTTGTTCTTCATCAATGGTTGGTCCTCCATCTTGCCTTCCCTTGCCAAAGTATCTCTTGTTGAACATTAACCTTCTTATCACATTCCCACAATAGTGCCTCGTGGTGGTTCTCAAGTTCACTTGATGATCTGAAGTTTTGCATTGGTTAAAGACATACTTCACTAGGTTATCGGCTTCCTCCGCTCTCTTGTCGTGGAGCCACTTGTGCCGCGCCGGGCATACGACCTCCGACACCAAGACCCGCCTCATCTTCTTCCATTGCTCCCCGTAGGGCGAGAGGGCTGCCGTCAAGTAGCCACCACTAATTGTGCCGGACGCCATCGTAACCGGCCTCGAGGCGAACAACGAGTCCTGTTTCCTGAGGAATTCTTGTGCGATTGTTGGACTGGTTACGGAAATGACATGCGTGCTCCCTAGACGGATGCACGCAATCTCGGTGTTCATCTCCTTCATTAGGCGATGGATCCACCGGAACACGGGTTTGTTGCGAAGCATGCCCAGGGCGCAACCAACCACCGGCCACGGGGTGGGGCCTGGAGGGAGTGGGAACGGATTGCGTTTGTTTCTATTGATTTTGCGATAAAACTGCCGTTTCACAATATTACATAAAGCGAGGAACGCCAAAAGAAGTAGGGCATAAATGGTGGCTGGGGTGGTGGAGCTCATTGTGGCGGCGGCACTCGGAGCGTTTGCCGATGGCTGTTGCTATATAAATCTTTGCCTGTGGAGGTTTTCGGCCACTAGTCTACGAAGAAGCAAAAGGGTGAGTTTGCATGGTGAAGTGAACATGCACGTAGGAAGCCTTTAAATAGAAGCGAAGAGCCAACTAATGTGCTGTCTGTTCTCAACAAGCGTCCGTATTCATTCCAATGACAATGACAATGACGCGTGGAATGTTGCGCGTTTCGAGATAAACGTGCATGGTGCTTCCTTGCTTGCCTATTTTTCAACACCCGGATCACCCAGATGAAGATAAATATGGGTTTCAAACGTGAATTTTTACGAGACATGCCGTTAGGCATTTATATATTTAATTTGTCTTCCCTTAATTGATTGGCATTCTTATCTACTCTTAAGGAGCAGCAACCAATTAGAGTGTTGTACAGATTAGTTCACCGCCCCCAAACACCCAGAAAAGCTCCGCTAAGGAAAATGATTCGCTAACCGTACCGTCATTCTGCAAAATGCACCGTCCAACGTCAGCCACACATTTTTATTGAGGAAACAGGAATACTGGTTCTACCGGTGGCAATTTTTTTTTTTTTACTTCCTATGGCTTCCTATTTTCTTAGCTTAATTTAGCATTTAGAGAATTTAAAACAGTACTGAAATCACAATCGAAAAATTGCAGTAAGTGGATACTTTTCCATCAAAGAAAAGATTTGAGTAGACTCAATTTTTTTTTAAAATTGCAACATTTAAAAGAGTGAATACCATTCTCCACCAAAGATAAGATTTGGGGATACCCTTTCAAATAAAATAAACTCGATAACTCAAAAAACTAGGAAGGTGACTATCCAATATACTTAATTGAACTTCTGATTATAAAGTATTTGGTCGAATTGCCTTACCGTTCTACGAAAATTTCCACATATACTAACCAAAATTCCAACCAAAGACGTAGATAGACATGGTTATAAACATGGAATTTGTTGGTTACAAGACTTATGCTTATAACATTTACTTCTTAAATTTGTCTACCCATGAAAGATCGCATTTTGTCTGCCCTTAAAAGACTAGCAACCAAATAGAGTGTACAGAAAAAACAACACCGCAAAAAGGCTTAACTTTTTTGAAATATCCTTACATTCTTGAGTTAATACCACGAGAAATCCTAAACCGTTACATTTGTGACAAATTTATTTCGGACTAATTTTTTGACCACCAAAAATCCCAAACTGGTACATTTATGACAAATTTCTCCAAAACTAATTTTTTGACCTTCAAAAATCCTAAATTGGTTCACTTGTGATAAATTTACTCTCCGTTAAATTTAATTAATACCACCAAAAATCACAAATTGATAAATATGTCGGAGGGGTAAAATCCCAAACTGGTATATCCATCAACTGTCACATACCATCCAACTCAGCAATTTGACGATAAAATTTAACGGAAATTAACGGAGGGTAAATTTATCATAGGTGTACCGGTATGGGGTTTTTGACAGTCAAAAAATTAGTTTAAGATAAATTTGTCACATGTGTGTCGGTTTAGAGTTTTCATGGTATTAACCATACATTCTTTGAAAATTCACACATATACCAACCAAACTCCCAGCCCAAGATGAAGATATATACGGTTAAAAACAAAAAATTTGTTGGTTACAAGATGTGTTCTCATAACATTTACATCTTAAATTTGTCTACCCATCCTTAAAAGATTAGCAACCAAATAGAGAGTACAAATCAAATACCACCCAAAAAAAAAAATTTGACTTTACCAAACTACCCTGACATTTTATAAAATTCACAATATACCAACCAAAATCCCAACCCATGATGGAGATAAATATGGTTACGAACATGAATTTGTTGGTTACAAGACTTGTGCTTATATATTTGCATCTTAAAATTGTCCATTGTTAAAGGGAAATGAGAGGGTGACAGCACCGTGAATCCCACTTGGTGGGTTCCGCCAAGCGGGGGATTATTTAGATTTAAAAAGCCAATAAATCAAATTTAAAAAAGAACATAGAAAAAAAAACTTATTGAAAACATCATCAATATAAAATATCTTTACATTCAATATAAAAACATCAGTTGAACATATTTATTATAAGGAAAATTTAATGTAAGATATTTATTAACAGCATCTTTGTAATATTAAAAGAAAATATTCATCATTTAACAAAATGAACACAATTGTCTAATTTTAAACTCGAATACCTAATTTACACAACTTAAAGCATAAATAAATCCTACTCGAGTCTGGCAGTCCAAGTTAACTCGAAATCAAAATTATGATCATCTCCTGACTAACTAAAAATGAAATCTATCGAAAACATTTGAAGTATATAGGATTTGTTTGATTACAAATTTTCACCTCACTGCTTTTTTCTTTTGGTACAACCCTGCCTTTTCACGGTGCTACCCAACTTTCAATTTTTTTCACTTGTTCGGTAATCCTGTGAAATCTTATAAATTAGGTTGAAATACATGAGTGGGTTGGAAATTTGAATTTCATTGTATCTAGAATTGGTGAAAATGTTTTCGTGACTACACTGCAAAAGAATTAAGTTTTACATTTAAGTATTTATTCAAAGTATCACAAAAAGTTTACAGGCATTGCCTTCTTGATGCTTTCATTTTCTTTATGGAAAAAAGAGTTCTTGTCCTATATTTGAAAACTTTCTATCTATATTTATTTTCCAAATTTGTTCCATATTATGATTCCGATTGCCCATTCCCATCGAATGGCAATTTGCGGTCCACGGGGCACCGTTATTCCCCGTGAGTAACCGTGCCATTCCCCAAGGGACTAATGGTGCCACAAAGAGAGAGAGAGAGAGAGAGAGAGAGAGAGAGAGAGAGAGAGAGAGAGAGAGAGAGAGAGAGAGAGAGAGCTGCTGTAGATAGGGGTATAATTGAAGTGGAATCGAATAGTCTCCACCCCAATATTCAAGACCTGATATTCGTCTCCAAACTCAACTTGAATATGTTTTCAAATAAACTGAAGCTCAATTTTACTCATCTTGATTGGTCGATAAATCTCACTTGAATTTTGAATAATCTCAAACTCGAGCTTGAATTTCGAAAATACATATAGTTAAAGAGTTAACAGTGAATTCATATCAATGAGCGTACATATATAACTAGTAAATGCAATTGTTTGATCAGCTGGTCACGAGCTACTCAGGTTAAAGTATTCAAGCTCGAGCTTGTCTCCACTGTTTTCGGGTTCTGAATCGCATGGAGCTTGAACGCTGACATAATTGGGCCGGCTTGAACTCCAAGGTTGGCTTGTTGAGCCATGCCGGTGGCGCTCGTTGCACCACCAGTTAGGTTAGGGATGACAGCGACATTATGCTGCCAATCTCCCATTCAAGAAATCCCGTTCTCAAATGCAAAAACTCTCTTTCTCCTTTTCTTTTCTTTTTTCTCGGCCGTTTTACTTCTGAGACATAAAACTTAAATGAGTTCGAAGTAGCATTTTTCGCAGCAGCATCAAAAGCAGTTGTCTCGGCTCAAGGAGCAGGTCAGAGCTCATTTCATTTTGATGCGAAAACTTTCCAGATTCGATATGCCACCACCATCCAGAACAACAATGGGGTTGTTTCGCCTTGACCATTGTATCAGTCAAGATGTGTAAGTACAGAAAGAGGGAACTTCTCCATCTCTTATTGCGCGACAGAAAGAGATGAGTTTTTCATTTCGTCTTGGTAATCAAGATTCACGCGTAATCAGTTTCTCACGAGAGAGCTCCGTGTAAGATGGAGAGATGCTAACATTGGTTACGTAATGTGGGTAGGTTTGAGTGGTAGAGACAGAAACGTGAAGCCCCACATCCGTTCCATGTGAAGCCCCATGTCCGTCCCATGTGAAGCCCCATATCCGTCCCATGTTCCTGTCTCTCGAGCTGTTTAACGTGTAAAACGTTAATTTTCCATTTTCAGATCACCGGCCCACTCAGCGCAGTTTCGACCCTCTCAGTTACGTTGTTAATTTGTTTTGTTTCTTCTCTTAAACGTTTGTTTTGTGCCCTTCAAACCCTTTTGACTCGTGCTCATCCGTGTGATCGATTTCTTCCTTGACCCGGCATTAGCAGCTTCGTCAATTTGCTCACGCTGCAAAAATTGTCGCGTGATGCTGGAATGGCACTCCATGTTGGAGAGAGAGAGAGAGAGAGAGAGAGAGAGAGAGAGAGAGAGAGAGAGAGAGAGACGTAACATGGATTATTTCGTGCAATGATGCGAGATTCTGCGCAAACAAATTGTGAGAGTATTTACATATTAAACTAAGCATTCATCTAATAGCTTAAACTTTTTAAACAGTTGGCAGTGACTCCACAAAATCTTCATATTGGTATAAAAGCAGAAGTTTCCGAGTTCAAATATTTTTAGGTCTCGATTTGCCTCCAAAATTATATATTTTCACGCTTTAGACTTAGGCTTAAATCTAACTTACGTACGAGGGATAATGTTAGAATATTTAAATATTGAGTCACTGTCTTCGGGTTCTTAATCGCGTGGAGCTCGAAAACTGACATAATCAGGGCTGACTATCATGGGTGGATGGTCGGGGGGAGCAAGCCCCAAAACATCCTCTCCTCTTCTTGTTTCGAAGGTGATATGCTCCATTATCGCAAATAGTATGTGTGGAGATTGATATCGTGTGATGCAGATGTTAATTGGGCCTAGTCAGTTTGAATTGTGGAGCCATGTCCGTGGTGCTCGTTGCAGTGCCGGTTAGATTGGTGACAATAGCGATGGCGTACTGCTACTCTCACGTTTTAGAAGTGCCATCTTCGTACTCGAACACGGTGCGTTCGTTTTGCAAAAAATGAGTAATTTAAAAAAAATTTCCGAAAATTAATTTCTTGTATCGATTATAAAAATAAATAAATGAAAAATTTTTTCATTGCCCACGAAAATAACGAGACATAACTTATTATCGATTGATAAAGATATTTTATGTTGACTAATTTTTCCAAATGATTTAAGCAATCATTTTTCGGAAAATGATTTCCAAATTACTCATTTTCCGCGAAACGAACACACATTTCCTTCTGAGACCATTTCACTTCTGAATTATGAAGGCTGGAGTTGGACCTGCTAATAAATCTTTCCCCCGTCTCTTTTCCTCAGAGTTAACATTTCCACTAAAACTTAACGAGTTAAAAGTTGCATTACTCCGGGACGATCGTTGCGCAAGTGCTTCATTTTCAAGAAAATTATCTGATAAGTCCTAAATTGATTATAATTTTGTCAATTCAGTCGTAATCCTTTTAATTTTGACAAATGAGTCCATCCGACCAATTTTAGCCGGAAATTACTGACGTGAACTCCGGGCGTCCTACGTTGCACGATCGGCGGTAACGTGAAAAATTTAAAGGTTTAGGACTGAATTGATAAAATTATAATAAATTTATGACTTTTTAGATAATTTTCTTTTATTTTTAGGACAGCATCGATAAAGTAATTGTCTTAGGTCAAGAGACTGGGTCCAAGTTCATTTCATTTAAGGCAAAAACTTCCCAGATTTCATACCTGATAGCGACGGTACGTTTATGGTCCTAGCAGTTCTTTGTCCAAGACTTTGGTTTTAAATAATCGTGCGTGCGTGGTGGGGACAAAAGCGTTTGCAGCCCCATATTTTTCCTATGGTTTCGTGTCTCTCGGGCTTACTCAAACGTGTGAAACGATTCTTTTTCCGTTTTGCAAATCGGTGGCACGTAAGTGCATTTTCGTCCCTCTGAGTTGTTTTTTGCTGTCCAAGTTCGTCTCTCAGACGTTTGTTTTGTCACTTCCGCGCCATTCAACCCCTTTCAACTCGTATTCATCTGTGCGATCGAATTCTTCTCTGCCCACCCATTAGCAACTTTGTCGGTTTGCTCACATGGGAAAAATTGTCGGGTGACGCTGACAGAGAAAATATTGTGCACCGCAAGTGGTGCCATGTCAGCAAAATTATAGTCCACTCAGTGATGGACACGTGTCGTCGGGGGGGCCTACCGTCGGGGATATTTTCTCCTGTGTGGGGCCACTTTCTCTCTCCCCTCCTGACCCTCACGAGACTCCCTCATCGCTTTCTCTCTACCGGCTTCCTCTGCAATGCCTCATCTTCTCCATGGAAACCAAAAGCGGACGACGACGGTGTGCCTCATAACAGCTCGTCCAAATCGGCGTCACCGACGTCTTCTCCATCCCCGGCACCGGAGCACGAGCCCGAGGCTCGCGGCCGGCCCATGGCCACGGAGCTCGACCTCGAGTAACCATGGTCGCGAGCTCGTGGTCAAGCGACCATGGTGGTTTGGAGGGGCAAGCTCTTGAGCTTGATTTTGCGGAAGCAGGGGGAGGGACGATGGGTGGAGATGGAGCGGGCGGGCTTGGCGGCGACGGGGACTTTCGGCGCGAGGTTCCCGACCGTGAGGCACACGAAGGGACAAGTATCCATCGGCGGTGAGGCCGTTGCCAGAGACTCCGAGGGTCCTCTTCGCCGTGGCCGACAAGGGAAAAGGGGTGAAAATTTGGCTGACACAGGTGGGCCCGGCGACACGTGTCCATTACTGAATGGACTATTATTTTGCTGACATGACACCACTTGGGGTACCCAATATTTTCTCGGTGGTGACACGGGGAAAATTATCTAAAAAAATTTTAAATTTATTGTACTTTTATCAATTCAATTTTAAACTTTTTAATTGTATTAATTGTGTCATAACTGTTTTCATGTTTTTTCAATCAAGTTCATCTGATCAATTTTGGCTAAAAGTCACTAACATAAACGCCAGTCAGCATATGTGGCATGGTCGGCACTAACATGGATAATATAAATAATATATATTTTTGATTTATTTATTTATTTATTCTTTTTTTTTACGCCTTTGATTGCAAGGCCAATCATCACTAGCCATAGGCGAGGGCTAGCGACCCTCGCTTAGCCCGGGTGAGGGCGTCACAGTCCTTGCCAAGGTCCAAGCGACCCTCGCCTGGTTTGGCCGAGGGGTTTGTAGCCCTCGGTGGCCATAGACGAGGGCGTCGGCCCTCGGCTCTTCGTCTTCGACACCATTAAAGACCAACTCATCGTCTTCCCAAGTGCGTGAAGAGAGAGAGAGAGAGAGAGAGAGAGAGAGAGAGAGAGAGAGAGGTTTCAAAGAGTTGTCCCTCGCCAGATCCAAGTGAGGATCGCGAATCCCTCACTTGTGGCTAGTAAGGCATTGCGGCCCTCGTCTAGATCTGGGTGAGGCCCAATGCCCTCTCCTATGGACGACAAGGGCACGTAGAACCTTGCCCGTGGCCGGCAACGACATGACGCCATTGCCCAGATGACGCATGTGGCTGGCGACCTCGCCGGCTAGTGGTGTAACAAAAGGATAAGAACAAGTAAAAAATTAATTAAAAATTGGAAAAAATATTATTTAAAATTATCCACTTCAATGGCGACTGTGCCATGTAGGATAGCCAGCGTCCATGTCAGTGATTTTGCAACCAAAATTACCCAAATGAACTCAATTGGAAAAATTAAAATATTTATAACTAAATTGACAAAAGTGCAATGAGTTTCAAACTTTTTGGACAGTTTTCCCTGCTGACTTGGCAATGCTTGTCGGAGATCGACGATGATTGCACGAGGTTGAATGTGCATTAGGTTCGATTGTCATGGGTCATTGCTATAGGGGCTGCATGGCCCCCAACCTCTCCTAAGGTGATATGCTCCATTTACAAGAATACGATGTTTGGAAACTCAGGAAAATGAGGATGGAAGCTTGGACGAAAGATGGAAAGAATTTCGAAAATTTTGTGAGAAGAAAACAATGAGGAAATTTGATTTTTGTTATAGTTTCTTTCCATAGTTTCCTCACTCCATCCTCCCAAATAGAGAATAAGAGGAAGTTCCCGTTGTGAGATTTTGTGAGACCATTGTCAATTGTTTTAAAAAGCTTTATGGTTTAATATTTAATTATTAAATCTCACGCTTAGTCTAGAACACCTGGCAATGATCTTATAAAATCTCACATGGTATCGGAGCTGGGGATTCTAAGTTCAAATCTTTCCAAACCCCATTTTTTTTCTCAATTGAATATGTCAACGATTAGTACTAGGCAAAACAACCAAATTAAGTGTGAGAAAAAGTGTTAGAGTAATTAAATATTAAACAACACCTTCATCTAATAACTTAAACTTTTAGAGTGATCAGTTGTGGTTCCAACAAAATCTCACATTCATCATGTCAACAAATCGATTTGCCAATTGGAGGAAATGAAAGAAGTCAAGCATAAAGTCAAAAGAACTTGGTTACACAAGAAATTGTACAATTGGTTTCATGTCAAATTGGTTTTGTATCTTGATACATTAGTTATGATTTATTTTGATTGAAGTGTAAATGGGAACCGCTGGGGAGAAATTGTACAATTGGTCTGAAACTTATTTTACGAATATCAATTCAGTCCTAAAATTTCAATTTGTTAATTTAGTTTTAAATTTTTGTGCAAAATTTCAAGACAGACCTTCTGGCTAATTTTTTGTCAGAAATGATTGATGTGACGGTTTACTCAATTGACGACCATCCTATGTGACATACTGTCACGTCAACGATTTCCAGCAAAGGTTAACTAAAACGGCTATACTAAAATTCCGCGCAAAGGTACATGATTAAATTGACAAAATTAAAAAATTTAAAACTAAATTACCATCCACATAATAGATTTAGGATTGATTGAGTTATTTTCCCACATCGCTAGCCAAGTGGGTATTAAGGGTGGCCTTTGTTTTGGCTTCTCTTTTTTTTATTTTAATTTTTTTGGGGGTTTTAAATCAGACTATTATTTAATGTTTAGCGCATCAAATATTACAAAATACATACGCAACAATGTTTATAATAACCTGTGTCTTGTTAAATAAAAAAAACTCACGGACGGCCATTTATTTTGGCTCAAAAACTAACATGAACTCAGTATGCAAGTCCTTTTTGGGGCCAAGAGAATCATTAGAGAGTCAAGGAAACGGAGCGTTGACGCGACCCGTAGAATTAGCAAGACTTAAATTGTTTGGCCAAATTCTTAGCAAGACTTGGTCAATAAAATCATCCTATGTTTGATTTTCTCTGCTCTAATGCAATTGGTAAAAAGCCTACTGTTGCGTAAGCACATCATTCATCAAACCCAGGAAAAAGTAAACAGGACCAAGTCCATACGGTCCATCTCATGAAAGACCTTCTGCTTTGGACATTCTTTTATGGGAAAAAATCACCAAAAACCCCAAATTTTATCTCTTATGACACATTTATCCCGAACTTTTTTTGTGACACCAAAACTCCAAACTTTCTTATTTGTAACACATTTATCCTAATGTACATTGTCCATGGGCATTTTCGTATTTTTTGCCTTTTTTTTTACTTTTGTTTCCTTTCCAGCGAGGAGGGCCTCGCCGGCGTCGAGCGAGGGCAGCCATCGCCGGCGTCGAGCGAGGGCAGCCATCGCCGGCGTCGAGCGAGGGCAGCCATCGCCGGCGTCGAGCGAGGGCAGCCATCGCCGGCGTCGAGCGAGGGCAGCCATCGCCTGGCGTCGAGCGAGGGCGAGCCATCGCCCGACGCCGACGAGGCTCCCCCTCGCCAGATTGGCGAGGGCGACTCTTGCCAAATCTGGCGAGGGCGACCCTCGCTGGCGTCGGGCGGCCCTCACTCGACGCCGGTGAGGCCCCCCTCACCGAAAAGGAAAAAAAAAGTAAAAAAAAAAGAGAAAAATACGAAAATGCTCATAGACAATGTACACTGGGGTAAATATGTCACAAATAAGAAAGTTTGGGATTTTTGATGTCACAAAAAAAGTTCAGGGTAAATATGTCACAAGAGGTAAAATTTGAGATTTTTGGTTGTCTTTTCCCTTCTTTTATCTCGGTGCTTGAAGGGCAAACGGTTCGAAACTTTGCGATGCTTCTCTGCGCACATACGAGAGAATGCCAAACTCGCACCTTCCGCACAATGACAGGAGTGAAGGATACAATACAGCTCTTGATTAAACTGGTATATTTAGACCGCAAGACCGCAATATCGTTTGCAATCATATAAGCGAAGCAATGATTAAAGAAAAGGGAAACCATGAGTCCCTCCATCACAGACAAGAATTCGAAATGCAAATTCAGCTCATAGATTATCAATCCCTCCCATCGATGGTACACAACCTGTAAGAAATTTGCTGGAAATGCAATCAGAACACTCCCTAGCTAGAATATAATATACATGAATCTCAGCTTTCAAAATTCAGCAAAAAAGTTTTGCTAACGAAAAGATATTACCTCCCAATGGAGCATGAAACGATGCATTGCCTGGGGCAAGCTGAACAGTTTCACGTCTTCCACACCTTAATTGTGCCATCTACGGAGGCAGTGATCATACAGTCTTCCTTCGGATGATAACTTACACTTGTCACCTGCAAGAGAAAAGAGACAACAACCACAGTGAATTGGAATATTTACAACGGCGAAAGTCTGGGCATTGTGATGAAGATCCATGGCGAGTTCTATCCACAACACTCCAAAGAATCAATAGCATCATTAAAGTTGATTGAAAATAGACTGCCCTTGTGACCTTTGTTCAGGCCGTGGGAATATACCTTTGTCCTCTAGCATTTTAAGGACACTTGATAGCTGGGACTATACCTGTCCCCTAGAATTTAAGGCTGACTGATTATCATCAAGCAAATTAATGAGCCAAACTCAACCTAGAAGGAATTCTGGATGGATCTCAAGAAACAGGATGGCCCATGGAATGAAATAAGAAAAAAAAAAGTAGGAAGGATTTCCACCATTAAATGACATTCAAGCCGCGAAATGGGAGAAGAAGATAAACTTTCGGCAAATCCATGTTGTCGATGCATGAAGGCTATTAAATTGGAAACATATTTGCTATTTAATCATTTAGAGGGAAAAATTCATAAGTTCAGTGCAGTGAAAAAGATTTTTATGGATGTAACTGCTGTGATAGACACTGTAAAATGCATATTCACCCTAATACAATCGCCTGCTTTCGGGCTTTGTGCTATTTCTGTACATTTCACAATCCGTTGATGCTTCTAAAAATAAAAACTTCGAACTAAACCAAGATCACCCCATCTTATGTTCCATCTCAAACACATGTTGAGTTTAAGATCTAGCGGTACGGGTAGGGGCTGGTTACAATGTATAATCAGAAAGACAAAAAATTAAATCACAAATTGATAATTGAGAAGAAACTCATGACTAATCCTCTTTATAATTGACAATGCATCTTTCTATATGAAAGGGCACATATAAAATACAACACATGTTATGAACGATCAGCATCATGTATCAAGACATATGCTACAACATGTACAGCGTAAGCAAGGAAAGACTCACCACAGACGCATGAGCTCGGAATTTGGATATCACTGACGCAAACCAAATCCCAGAAGAAGACGTAGCCATCCTCAGATCCACCAGTCACATGTGCATCACTATTAGTAAGACAGCAATCCAATTTGTAGGACTGATGAATCATATCAAACAAGAACCATTGTTACTACATAAGGATATGACCCCGCCAAAAGAATGAGTGCAGGGCAAAATTTCGAGTGAGCAAGTGTAACTAAATGGCACATCTGCCAAAGCTAATTTACAGAGGACATTGAGGAATCTAAACAGATTAACTTATCTTGAACCAATGGATGTATAACAGGTGAAGTTTATACCATGAGATGGCACGGAATGGAAAACAAAGTGACATTTTCTTGGTGCACCAACAATCTCAGACTAATAATTATCTTAAAAAATCAATCTCTACATTGATAACAAATCACTACTGTAAGAAAGTGTCAAGATTTACTAAATTTTCGAGTGCAGGGAAAAATTTCATGTGAGCGAGTGTAACTACATGACACATCTACCAAAGCTGATTCACAGAGGACATTGGGGAATCTAAACAGATTAACTTATCTTGAACCAATGGATGTATAACAGGTGAAGGTTGATACCATGAGATGGCATGGCATGGAAAACAAAGTGGCATTTTCTAGGTTCACCAACAATCTCAGACTAATCATCATCTTAAAAAATTAATTTCTACATTGTTAACCAATCACTAGTGTAAGAAAGCATCAAGATTTACTAAATTTAGTCATGTGAAAACCTTGCAAGTATGGCCCTTATATTCTTGCAATAGCTCACCAGTAGACCTGTCATAATAAAGGACAGTCAGCAGGAGCAGTGAGAGCAATGCAAATTAAATGACTTCAATTGCTTACCTATCTACAAGACGCAGTGTTTAATCTAAACAGCTCGCCAATATGCAGTTACCATCATTTGACATTGCAATACAGTTGACAGGTTGCCCCAAGTCGTCAGATATTTCT
Source organism: Syzygium syzygioides (assembly GCA_031216285.1). Taxonomy (NCBI): domain Eukaryota; kingdom Viridiplantae; phylum Streptophyta; class Magnoliopsida; order Myrtales; family Myrtaceae; genus Syzygium; species Syzygium syzygioides. The sequence goes on from CM062249.1 coordinate 43,558,281, forward strand.
CTACATGATAGGGTGACAACACAATTATTAGAGAAAGGAATCAACATTTTCTAGCTATATGGAGGTGTCAAATACTTTCAGTTTATTGTGACCTTACAAAGAAAGAAGAAGAAACGAATGCACAAGGTACAGCCAAAATTCATAGTTCAAAATAGAATTTTGACCTTCTTCTAAAGTAGAGAGATTTGCCTTTCTTAAGCTTCAAACAACTTTTATACGCGGTAGTGTTTAGAAAGCAAGTAGGTATGTTCACGACACAATGCACATACCTACCAATACGGATGTCAAATGTTCGAACGGTACCATCAACGCTTCCACCAATTATTTCAGTTTTTGTTAAGCAAACAGACATAACACTGTCTTGAAATGTGTTGATGATCTGCAGTTCAATCAAACAATTCAAGTCAGTTCATTTACACAGGCATATATAATTAAAAAAATTCAACAACGTCAGCTGGCAAGTTACCTGAATCGGTTCAGCATTATGAGATCTGCAGTCCCAAGCACGCACTGAACGATCATAGCCAACTGATACTACGACAGATGCATATTCGTTAAACTTTACAGCGTTCACCTGTGAAGAGAAAGGGATTACGTGGACATTATGAGAAATTCTGAGAGACATAGGATATGGTCAGTCAAGAAAAATTTACAGTTCAAATTGTTGTGAGTGCGAACCTCGCTATCATGCCCACGAAATTTCCTAATGACTCGGCCAGTCGACACATCCCAATAGAATATCTGCCGGTCACCGGCGCAAGATATCAACTTCGAATTGTCCCTACATTACAAGGCGAAAAAGATTCAGCATTCGGACTTGCATCGTCAACTCTCAGTCGAAAAAAGAAAAGGGCATCCAATAGATTCATACATCACTTTCCTTTTCCACTTCCTAACACAAAAAATCAACATAGCAAGAGAGCAATTTTCTGATCCTGACAACAGCCAGGACCCTTCTCGGTTCAAAACTACACAAACCCATTTCAGATTCACAATCTCGACGAAACTAGTCCAGCTCCAATCAACTGCCGCCCATCGTACACAAAACGATGCAAACCCAACATAAAACTAAGGCGATTCACTCTTCTTCACGATCAAAAAGCATCTACCCTGAGCCTCCGACCGGACACAGACGTCAGAGCAAGAAAACCGACGGCATCGTTGGAATTGCAGAAATGGGTCGCGAGATGGCGGGGAAGGAGGAGGAGGAAAATTACGAGGTGCAGTGGACGTCGCGGACTTCGCGGCCGTGGGACTTGTAGGTCTTGATGTGGATGCCACGGTGGGGGTTCCAGAGGCGGATGGTGCGGTCCTTACCGCAGCTGAGGCAGTAGTTGCCGTCGCCGTTGAACCGGGCGGCCAGAACCGCGCCCTCGTGGCCCTTGAGCACGGTCGCCTTCTTCCGGGGGAGGCCGCTCTCGCTCATCTCGAAGCTCAGAACAGCCGCCGGCGGGCGGCGGCGGAGAGGACAATCTTTTAAACCGGGTTGCCCGCCCGACGGGCCCGACCATTGTTGCGGGCCGGACTATGACTCCGGCTAAACGGGCCGGGCCGGGCGAAACCTATTCCAACCTATAAAATCTTTTGTATCTTAGTTTACACTTCAACAAAAAAAAAACACAAAAAAAAGTTCTCCATCAAAGTTTATCTAGCTTCAAAAGCATATGAAAAAATTATATGTGAATAGATGTGTCGAAATTTGTATATCATGATGGTTTTGGGTATTATGGGTTAAGAAAAAGTCAAATTGCTTTTGTCGAGAAATTTGAATTAATTTAAAATTTCATCTAGGCACGCCATGAAAATTTCTTCATCTTTCTGCACGCATACATGTGTGTGTATGGCATTCTTCCAGTAATTGGTAAAAAAGCATGTCTGCAAATAGAAAAGTGTAAAGTCTTTGGTTTTTCCAAGAGAAAATGTAAATATTTGAATATCTAGTTTGCCATTTATCATTGTACAAATACGATTATCTTGATGATGTATGTGGGCTTTCGAGAAAGTTAATGGCAAAAAGATTGAGGTCGAAATCAAAGGATATTAAATGAGGATCTTATTGACGAGTAATAGCAATTAGACACATCCATTAGTTTTGCCAAAATACTGGAATTTATATTGCAAAGGATACTCAATAATGTTACTCTTGGTTCAGTTTTCTCAGGAGATTTTAGATCTTTAAACCCTTTTGGAAAATTTTTGAGTGTTTGGCTAGTTTATTTGGGACCCTTTGGCCAAATGCTGGCCTTGGCAAAGTTGAAAGCGAGGAACTTGAGCTTTCAGCATTTTCGAAAGACTACTTCCATTAATTAATGAAATTTGATCAATTGCTTTTTTTGCTTTATTAAAAGTCCAATTTTACCCCTTTTAAAATGTAAAACCCTACTTCTCATGACGCTTCACTCAGTTAGCCTCAGCCTATTATCGCTCAGCTGCTCTGTTCTTTTGCTTGTTTCTTCAATTTACTGCTCCATACTTTCGCTTGGCTCAATTTCATGCGAGAACCTCCGCCTCTTCGCTCAGTTTTCTCATAATCGCGCGTTCTCTGGCATTTCATGTCATATAATTGGGAAAAATTTTGAAAAATGATATTTACATGCTTTTTTGCAATTTTGGGCAAGCTTTGATTGGACATATCCAACGACCCATTGACTTTTTTTTTTCGCCTATGGAAGCTCCTAACTCGATTATTTCAAAAATTCAGTTCGATTTTCAAAGAAAAAGTGGGATCGCGAATTTTGAAGAATTGGATCGAATGGACGACTACAATGTTTTCTTCGGTATCTGATGGCCTTGATTGACCCTAAATAATTTAGAAGATTAGAAAAATCTAAACCTGACAATGTCCTATGTCGTGGAAAGTTTAGGTCAAATGACTGAGTTAACCTCGTTCAATTGCCTAAGCTGAAGAAGATCTTTTCAAATGGTTTGATCAAGCAACTATCCCAACTTTAGCATTTGAGTGTCGAAGAGTGCTACTAAACTGAGGAGATCATCATTGTATCCAAAAGTCCTTGCTTGGACTCAAGAACAATTCGAATTCTTAAAATGCTAGTACTTTACGATCTTATGTAGATTGACTCATTGATTTCCCTTTAGCAGGAGAATGCTATCAATTTAAGATCCATTGAAGAATGCTATTTAAAATTATTTTTTTTCAAATATGATTAATAGAAAATTTTCATACTATAATTGATAAACCTAATCGTTGGATCAGCAATCTTGACCTGGTAAATATAATAATCTATGTCTATAATAAAATAATCTAAATCTGCAAGTCATTTCCTTGCCCACGAAAATAACGAGGCATAAATTATTATCGATTGATTAAAATATTTTATGTTGACTAATTTTTCTAAATGATTTAAGCAATCATTTTTCGGAAAATGATTTCCAAATTACTCATTTTCCGCGAAACGAACACACATTTCCTTCTGAGACCATTTCACTTCTGAACTATGAAGGATAAAATTGGACCTGCTAATAAATTTTTCCCCCTTCTCTTTTCCTCAGAGTTAACATTTCCACTAAAACTTAATGAGTTAAAAGTTGCATTACTCCGGGATGATCATTGCGCAAGTGCTTCATTTTCGGGAAAATTATCTGAAAAGTCCTAAATTTATTGCAGTTTTACCAATCCAGTCGTAATCCTTTCAATTTTGACAAATGAGTCCATCCGATCAATTTTAACCGAAAATTACTTACGTGAACTCTGGACATCCTACGTTGCACGATCGGCGGTGACGTGAAAAATTTAAAGATTTAGGATTGAATTGATAAAATTATAATAAATTTATGACTTTTTAGATAATTTTTTTTATTTTTAGGACAGCATCGATAAAGTAATTGTCTTAGGTCAAGAACCGGGTCCAAGTTCATTTCATTTAAGGCAAAACTTCCCAGATTTCATACCTGATAGCCACGGTACGTTTATGGTCCTAGCATTTCTTTGTCCAAGACTTTGGTTTTAAATGACTGCACGTGCGTGGTGGGGGCAAAAGCGTTTGCAGCCCATATTTTTCCTATGGTTTCGTGTGTCTCGAGCTACTTAACGTGCGAAACGATTCTTTTTCCCTTTTGCAAATCGATGGCACATAAGTGCATTTTCGTCCCTCTGAGCTGTTTTTGCGATCCAAGTTTGTCTCTCAAATGTTTGTTTTGTCACTTCGGTGCCATTCAAGCCCTTTCAACTAGTATTCATTTGTGGGACCGAATTCTTCTCTGACCACCCATTAACAACTTTGTTGGTTTGCTCACATGGGAAAAATTGTTGGGTGACGCTGTCGTTGGAAAAATTATCTAAAAAATCTTAAATTTATTGCATTTTTACTAATCCAATCTTAAATCTTTTAATTTTATCAATTGTGTCCTAAGTATTTTCATGTTTTACCAATCGAGTTCATCTGATCAATTTCGGCTGAAAATCACTGATATGAATACTGGACTTCCTATGTGACGCGGTCAGCACTAACGTGAATAATTTAAATAATATATTATTTATTTCTTTTCTTTTCTTTTTTTTACGCCTTTGATTGCAAGGCCGACCATCGCTAGCCATAGGTGAGGGCTAGCGACCCTCGCCTAGCCTGGGTGAGGGCGTCACAGTCCTCGCCAAGGTCCAGGCGACCCTCGCCTGGTTTGGCCGAGGAGTTTGTAGACCTCGCTGGCCACAAACGAGGGCGTTGGCTACGCCCTCGTCTCTTTGTCTTCAACGCCATTGAAGACAAATTCATTGTCTTCCCAAGTGTGTGGGAGAGAGAGAGAGAGAGAGAGAGAGAGAGAGAGAGAGAGAGAGAGAGAGAGAGAGAGACGTTTGAAAGAGTTGTCCCTCGCCAGGTCCAAGTGAGGGCCGCAAATCCCTCACTTGTGGCTAGCAAGGCATTGCTGGATTTGAGTGAGGCCTAATGCCCTCTCTTGTGGATGACAAGGGCATGGAGAACCTTGCCCATGGTCGGCGAGGGCATGACGCCATCGCCCAGACCACGCATGTGGCTGGCAACTAGGGGTGTCAACGGGTCGGATTTTCATGATACCCGACCCGATCCGAAACAATGAATATATGTGCTTGACCCGACCCGAAACAAGACCCGAACATGATATAGCTGCACAATCGGGTCGGGTTCGTGTTTAGAGGATTACTAATCGTTATTGAAATGATACAAACTGATGTCTGAACCGAATTAAATCGGTCTGTTCAATTTTATATGTTTACTTTCAATTTCATCAGGAGGTAGAGTTGCAGGAGGTCTTCAAATTGCGAATGGTCAAATTATTTCACTGTTTCCTGAGAAATGGGTGTTCAGAACTTCTAACCACACATAATGACCTGTGAAGCACTTCACTATGAAGTACAAAATACAGAAGAAAAGAAAAGATAACTATATAAATCGAATCTGTACAAATTAGAGATGATATCTGCATGCGGTCTTTGTATTCTGACAAAAGAAATCTGATAAATATCTTTGGTCAAAGAGGAAAATAGATCATGAAATTGAATAAACATAGAAATGAATCAAACAAGAAGCCCAAGGAAAGCAGTTCGGTTGAAGAAGTCGTAAAACGGGGGACTGCACTCCAAAGACTTAAGGAAGAGAAGAATCCCGTGGATTAACACACAATGTGGCCAGGGATAACCGGAGTATAGAATGGAAAATAACCTCCGTATATGATATGTTTACTATCGATTCGATAGTAATAGAACTTGTTATACAACCAGAGAGGACAGACTACTCTTGAGCAAAGTTCCCCAAAATCTCCTTCACAATTTCCTGGATTTCGTCTTTTCTCCATTCAAAAACACTCTTATCAAATGATTCCCCTCCAATATCTTCTCCGTGACATTTGCCAGTTGCTTTTCGTCTTCTAAGAGCTGCAAGTACAATCAAGTGAGCACACCAGAGATGCTAAGAGGAGTCACAACAGACCTATCAAAATTCTTGGTGCGGAAAAGTGCGCAGAAAGGAAACATAAAAACATCTTCTAAATTTGGAATCTCTTATACAAAAACTCTAAACATATGCTGGGGAAGGTTAAACAGTTTACAAACTCTGTTCAAGTAAATTTGCAAACTCTGTTCAAGACACAAGTAAATTTGCAATAAGAATAAAAAATATTGGATTAGCAAGTACCAATTTCCAACTTCATCAATCATCAAGAGAAATCGATATCGAGTTCGGCTCCATAATTGTAGTTGAACACTCTGCATTAAATTCACAATCAAAATGAGAACTTAAATATCCATTGTAATATAGAAAAGAATAAATATTCCACAATTATGTTTTCTGACCTGACTCAAAATTTTCTTGTTCTTCTAAGTCATCCTCAATTGAAAGTGAAAGTGGAGAGGATCGTAGCCAATCTTGAGCACATATAAGACCCTCCACCATTCTTGGGGTCAAGGAGCTACGAAAGACATCAAGTACACGACCTCCCGTGCTGAATGCGGCCTCTGATGCTATAGTCGATACAGGTACGGCCAAAATATCTCGAGCAATGGAAGAGAGGATAGGATATCTTGAAGAATTAACTTTCCACCAAGTTAAGATATCAAAGTCGGGGCTATAACGTTCACATCCTTCCTCCAAATATTTATCCAATTCAGATTTTTCTTCCAAAATTTGTTGTCCCGTTTGGCTAAGATACTTTGCAGTCATAAAATCTGCACCAACCACGGGAGACTTTGACACATTTACTGTCCTTGTACCCTTTAATCTCAAGTTGCCTTGCGGGTATTTACCAGTGCGGTATTGCTCGTACAATGATGTCAGCGATGATGTTACTTTATCATGTAAAATTTCTACTTGCTTGCTCTCATAAACATCATTAATCAACCATTTCACATATTCCCACTTATGTCGAGGGTCAAGTATGCAAGCAATGAACAAATTAAGATTGATGTTGTTCACATTGCCATAATACTTACTGAATTTAGTCTTCATTTTTTTAGCCATTTCCTGCAAACTTTTATCCTCATTCTCACAATATTCATTAATCATCCCAAAAAGCCCATAGACATCTTTTGCCAAATCATTACTAGTGACATAAGAAGAACCTGAAACTTTTGAAGTCGTATCAAAAAACAACTTCAGGAAAGGAAGAAGGTGACGGGCATAATCCCAATCATCACTAGTAGGCAACCCTTTCGCCTTGGACAATTCTTCAACAAATTTACTATCTTGAATTTCCAATAAGAAAAAAGCTTTTTGAAACTTCAAAGCCGCCTGCAACATCATATATGTCGAGTTCCAACGAGTCTCCACATCCAAACATACCAGACTCTTGGACTCAATATTCTCTAGTGCAACACAATCCTTAAACCGCCTCAACCTCCCAGGAGAAGACCTCACATAACGTACAGCCGAACGTATTCTAACAATGGAATCATTTATGTCTTTTAACTCCTCTCTCACAATCAAACTCAATATATGAGCAAAACACCTCATGTAGAGTAACTCACCTCTCAATACCAGAGTGTTCCAAGAGTTAAGTCTTCTTTTCAAGTATTGAATTCCTAAATCATTGGAACTTGCGTTATCCACGGTGATGGAAAAAATACTTTGAATCCCCCAACTAGTCAAACATTTCTCAAATGTTCTTTCCTATTATCTCGGCAGAATGACCTGGGATTTGACAAAAATTTAGGATTTTCTTCTGCAATTTCCAATCAGCATCGACAAAATGAGCAGTGAGAGACATATAAGTCAAATTTTGACAAAAGGTCCATGTGTCGGTCGTCAAACAAACTCTAGGACATGTGTCGGCAAAATATTTCATCAACTTTCTTCTTTCCTCCGCATATAATGCATAACAATCACTCCTCAACGTATTACGTGTGGGGATTGAGAACTTTTGCTGGATTCTATACACAAATCGCTGAAAACCCTCATTTTCTACAAACTTAAAGGGCAATTCGCCAAGAATGAACATGGTCGCTAGTTCTTTTCTACTAGCATCTTGGTCAAATTTCCATGGTGAACTACCAACCCCAACAGGTTGACCCGAGGCATTTTTTTGCCTTTTCTCGATGTTTACATATGGATATTCCTTACATCTATCTAAATGATGATGCATTGAACTAGTCCCTTGAGTATTAGAACAACCAATGTGGACCCCGCAATATATACATTCAGCCTTTTCTTGGTTCTTGTCTATACATGGAAGCCTTTTAAAGTGATCCCACATAATGGATCTCTTTCTTCTATTTGTGTGGCTAGAATCCGTCGACGAAGACATCTAGCAATCAGCAAAATAATTAACATTCTAGAATCAACAAAAGCCATCATTGCCCAATAATTACTATGTGCTATCAACAAAATTATGCAATGAAACCATCATCTACGCAACTGTTACTATGCAACGACAGATGACTAAACAGGCATTATAAGTGTGTACTATGTGTCTGTCATTTGTAATTTAGTCAGTGTATTAGTATGGCAAGAATGCATGTAAAGCTTGTGACACTCACAACACAATTCAAGACCACGAAAACAGGAAGGTTAAGAAGTAGTACCAGAGTAGGAACACAAGCTAGTGACGCTACTGGTATTCTTTCTGAAAAAGCTCAGCTTTAGACAACAAGGGAGGCAAGGTATATCTTCATGTGAGAATGCACGGCCCTCTAGCCAAACCACCTCCAAGAACTATATATGAGACATTGTGAGCAGTGACGTACAAGAAAATAATAGAGAATTCATTGAAAGCAATTAAAGAAAGATCAGAATGCATAGACAGAGCTATCACCTCCTCCTGCTCTACAGTATGGGCAAGAGCAAAATGACGTGGCTACTAGGGAAACCACCAGGTCTCACACATGGAATGGCATAAGGACTAGTTTTCAGAGATGCAGCTGAGTATGCATCAATTCCATGGTCAGCCCACTCAGAGCGCTGCTCCCTCAGAAAGTGTACAAGCACAGCAGGCGGAACATTCTGTAAAGTGCATTAAGAGAGGCATAGACGAAGTTAATCAGGAAAGTAAGTTCAGAGCAACAACCAAGAAACTATAAAGTAACAGCTGGTGGAAGAAAAAGGGCCTTCAGCCACCGTTACTGCAAAAAGGCTGGGAGAATAACTGTAGTTGAAACTAACTAAACAGTAGTTTATATATTCATTTTCAGTCAAAGATAGCACAACAACTGCAAGAGTGAATTCAGTAGTTTATATATTCATTTTTTCCGGACTCTCTGACTCCTTTAATTAAGGCACGCCGATTGACTTAAACTCACGAAAGAAGGCAAGGCAATTTTCAAGTAGCAGAAGAAAACAGGTGCATAGTTGTGGATATGGACAAGAGGAGGGGCGGGCTTGGACGGCAGGGGGGGACTTCGGGAGATGAGAAGGTTGCTTTGTCTTTTGGTGGGTTTTGCACTAAACAACAGCACTGAGAATCAACGCAGCATGCTTGAACAAATTAAATAAAAAAAACACAAGTAAAAACATAATTCACATTAAACATCTCTAGCTCTAGATTCTGCCGACCCAATTGGAGATGCGAAACAGCCAAAACACCCCATTCCCTCAAAATCGAAAAACTCAACCCACACCCCCAACAAACAACACGATCGAGGGGAAAAGTCAGGCCGACACACTGGCGCCTCCTCCTCAATCAAATCAATGAGCTCGTCGTAATCCATCGCCAGATTATTATCATCCTCCCCAGGACCAAATTCGGCAGAGCCCCAAGAAACCCAAGCTCTTGTCCGCCATCAACATCGCTCGATTCGGGCCGAAAAAACCCCCCGATAGCAGACCCCCCGCGAAACCCTCCAAGCTGGCGGGCACCTTGTGGAATTCACCGAAGCGAATCTTCCAGCATACAATGCTGGAACAGAGCCGGAGGCTATTCCTCTTCCGAGAGAAGTCGATCGGGCATGGAACTGCGAGGTCTATGGCATCGGGCGGGAAGGAGGACTCACACGGAAGGCTGGGACGGCGACGACGACCGCTGCGACAGAGCCGACGGAGCCATGGCGGCGGTTCCTAGGAGTCGGCGATCACGAGCTCCGCCCAGGCATCGGCGAGAGAGATCCAGCAATTGAAGCAGGGAGAGGGATCTCCAGCGGGCGAACTCGAAGCTTGCGAGAGCCTCGGATATGGAGGTCGAAGTAAGGAGGGAAGGAGACGATGAAATTCCCGTCGTGAGGAGGTTCCGTCCGTCACTGGAGCTTTGGAAGAAATTATAGGGTTTCTGGGACGCTTGGAACAAGAAGGACAAATGGGTGGGCTTGTTTCGGGCGGGCTTGGTTGATCCAAAACAAGTTTAAACCTTGTTTTTATAGTTTCCCAAACAAATTAAAATCAACCCAACCCAATATGAAAATTTCTTGTTTGGATTGGGTCGGTTCGGGTTGGGTCATGTTTGAGCGGGTACTTTTGACACCCCTACCGGCAACATCGTCGGCTAGTGGTGTAAAAAAAGGAAAAGAAAGAGTAAAAAATTAATTAAAAAATTGAAAAAATATTATTTAAAATTGTCCACGTCAACGGAGACTGTGCCACATAAGACAGCCGACGTCAACGTCAGTAATTTCCAACTCAAATTACCCAAATGGACTCAATTGATAAAATTAAAATATTTATAACTAAATTAACAAAAGTGCAATGGATTTGAGATTTTTTGGACAGTTTTCCTTGCTAATGTGGCCATGCTTGTTAGAGATCAACGATGATTGCACGAGGCCGAGCGTGCATTAGGTTCAACTGTCATGGGTCATTTCTAGAGGGGTAGCATGGCCCCCAACCAACGCTCTCCTAAGGTGATATGCTCCATTTACCAGAATACGATGTTTGGAAACTCAGGAAAATGAGGATGGAAGCTTGGACGAAAGACGGAAAGAATTTCGAAAATTTTGTGAGAAAGAAAAAAATGAGGAAATTTGATAGTTGTTATAGTTTCTTTCCTTAGTTTCCTCACTCCATCCTCCCAAATAGAGAATAAGAGGGAGTTCCCATTGTGAGATTTTGTGAGACCATTGTCAATTATTCTAAAAAACTTAAACTGTTAGATGAAGGTATGATTTAATATTTACTTATTAAACCTCACGCTTAGTTTAGAACAGTTGACAGTGATCTTATAAACTCTCACATGGTATCAGAGTTGGAGGTCCTAAATTCAAATATTTCCAATCCCCATTTCCTTTTCTAATTAAATATGTTTACACTTAGTACTAGGCAAAACGACCAAACTAAACGTGAGGGAGAGTGTTAGAATAATTAAATATTAAATCACGTTTTCATCTAATAGCTTAGGCTTTTAGAGTAGTTGGCTGTAGTTCCACCAAAATCTCACATCCAATATGTCAACGAATCGATTTGCCAATTGCAGGAAATGAAAGAAGTTAAGAATAAAGTCAAAAGAACTTGGTTACACAAGAAATTGGCTAAATCTTGTATTCAATAGCTTGTAATGCAACCTCCTTGCAATTGATTTGAGTACGGCCTAGTTCGATTCAAGTTCAAGTAGCACGTTGGAAGTCCTTTCGAACGCGACTTCTATGGGTTGCAAACCTAATTAAAGCTGCAAGTACCGTGTCATGCTGACTGTGACTTCATTTCGATGATAAATCGATTCGACTCAACCTCGAATGGGAATGGGTCTTTCACTTTTGAATTTGGCTTTCATATTTTTACTAATTGACCAAATTCAAAAGTTTTGAACTGAATTGGTCGCTATTCAATAGGTTAGGATCTTGTCCTTCTTTTGGACAAGTATTCCTGTTGCCAATCTTTTTAGCTACATATTTCAACCCTCTTCTTAAAATATCTTACAAAAAAATATCTATATATTTTTATTATAGCTTGAACGAATCTAGAATTCTTGGAGAAGATAAGTACATCTTTTTCTTCAACATATATGACTTGTATCTAAGCAAGATAGAGATGACTTGCGCATGCATAGTAAATTGGCACTAAATTGACACAAAAAAAGGCATGTGACCAAATTGGCACCAACGCAATAGGTTTATGACTTTTCTGATACTTTTCCAATGCATAATAAATGAAAATGAAAATGGGTTTTCCTTCTTCCTAGAGTGTTCGATCAAATATAAACCAAAAAACAAAACAGCAAAACTGTCCATCCTCCCAAAAACCATGCTTTGCATGTTTAACTAGAACCGACAAAACTTACGTATTATAGATTGTCCCCTGACTTTCTTTGCCCATGTCCTCTACGCATAAAATTACACTAAATAAATTTGAAAGTGGAGGGATTGAAGGTAAAACAAATTATGATAGGAAAAAAATTGATATATATATATATATATATATGTATATATAGACAACTCTTGACGCCTGAATGATTAGAAAATATGAATGAACAACACGCAAAAGTCCTATAATAGCAATTGCTCCAATCAACTTCATATATAGTTGTAATAACACACATACAACTGTTGGACTTACTCTATTTCAAGAGGTGGAGATTATACTGAAGACACAGAATTTACGCATCACTACGTCAGAATATGACTCCAGTATGAGCCCGTGATTCGCTCTTATTTGGGGTGTCTGGCTTTTATCTAATGGACATCTCGATTATATTATTAATATTGATTATGCATATAATACATCTACACCACCATGATTTTGCACTTGTATCTAAGCAAGATAGAGATGACTTGGCAAGCGTAGCTCCGCTTGAGCTACCAGTGGTTCCGCGAGGAACAGGTCATTTCTTGACTCGGCAAGGTTGATGCTCGACAAATTGGACGGTTTACTCCAACTGAACCCTTGGATTAACCTAGCGAGGAGCATCACGGTCATTGTTGTCCCGAGTGTGGCGGCAATGCAACCGCGTCGGCCAGTACTAAAAGAAATGAACCGCAGTTCAGGTTCTGTGAGCACGACCTCTGCTTGGTCACTCATAGTGTGTCGGTCTGGCTTGAACTTAAGGGGTTCGTCCCAAATCTCGGGGTTTCTTCCGAGGCCGACCCGGCTCAAAAGGACGTGGCTGCCCTTGGGGATGCGATAGCCGGCCACCACGGTGTCTGACAAGGCTACGTGTGGAACGTTGAAGGGCGCGATCGGGTGGAGCCTCAAAGCTTCCCGAGCACATGCTTTGATGTAGTTAAGCTGGGGGATGTCGGATTCTTGGACTAACCTCTCCTTACCCACAACTCTATCTATTTCTTCTGTGGCTTTGTGAAGCAGCTCGGGCTGATTTATCATCTCCGCCATTGCCCATTCGACAGCGTTTGATGGCTTGTCCACCGCAGCAAGAATAATCTCCTGCATGTCGTGCATCTTTATGTTAAAATTTAAACTATTTAGACCAATACACCGCAAATGAAAGGGCAAATATACTAGAATTATCAATACACTACTGATTCCAAAAATGTTACTATATGTTCTTACAATTTCCAATAGCTACCGAAGCAATCCAGTTTATAAAGTAATCCTGCTTCGTGTCGATGGCATATAAATATGAAGACATCAATTCGGATGGACAAGATTTTAAAGTTCATATTCGATCGAACACTCTAGGAAGAAGGACATAATTTTACCGTGGTTATGGCTCGAATTTCTTGTGGCATCAGCAATGGCATCCCTTTCGAGTCTTTAAGCATTATTAGAACATCCAATAAGTCTCGAGGCTCTTTTTCATTACTCTCTGAACTCAAATTGTCCCTCCATCGTTTGATCCTCTCGCTTATTATGGGTTCATGTAACCTCCTAAGAGTCCTCGCACTCTCTTTTACTTCCTTCTCATGCCCATCAAGGTCAAGGCCCACCAAGAATGGAAAGTAATCAGAAACACAAAATGCATAGAGATAGAGCAGTGCATTGAATATTGCATCCACATGTTGTTCTTCATCAATGGTTGGTCCTCCATCTTGACTTCCCTTGCCAAAGTATCTCTTGTCGAACATCAACCTTCTTATCACATTCCCACAATAGTGCCTCGTAGTGGTTCTCAAGTTCACTTGATGACCTGAGGTTTTGCATAGGTTAAAGACATACCTCACTAGGTTATCGGCTTCCCCTGCTCTCTTGTCGTGGAGCCACTTGTGCCGTGCCGGGCACACTACCTCCGACACCAAGACCCGTCTCATCTTCTTCCATTGCTCCCCGTAGGGCGAGAGGACTGCCGTCAAGTAGCCGCTGCTTAACGTGCTGGATGCCATCGAAACCGGCCTTGAGGCGAACGACGAGTCCAGTTTCTTGAGGAATTCTTGGGCGATCCTTGGACTGGTGACTGGAATGATGTGCGTGCTCCCTAGACGGATGCATGCTATCTCGGTGTCCATCTCCTTCATCAGGCGATGGATCCACCGGAACGTGGGCTTGTTGCAAAGCATGCCCAGGGCACAACCGACCACCGGCCATGGGGCAGGGCCTGGAGGGAGTGGGAATGGATTATGTTTGTTTCTGATGGTTTTGCGACGAAACTGTTTTTTCACAATATTAGATAAAGCGATGAGTGCCAAGAGAAGTAGGGCATAAATGGTGGCTGGGTTGGCGGAGCTCATTGTGGTGGCGGCAGTCGGAGCGTTTGTCGATGGCAATTTCTCTATGTTTGTTTGCCTGCGGAGGTTTTCGACCACTAGGGTTTTGCTGTGAAGAAGAAAAAGGGAGAGTTTGCATGGTGAGGTGAACATGCACGTAGGACGCCTATAAATAGAGGCGGAGGCCAACTACTGCGCTGACTATTCCCAACAAGTGTTCGCATTCATTCTAATTACGATGAATTTCCTTGTGTTTCGAGATAAATGTGCATGGTGCTTCCTTGCCTGTTTGAACACCCGTGTCCTAACTATTGAGGATTGCCCTATTGACCACTCTTCTTATTTAAGAAGGGCAAGACGGACAGTTCAATTCCGTACCTTTTCGGGGGATTAGGGGGTGGGAACGCGTAATTTTAAATGTGAGCTTCAATTCTCACGCTCTACAAGAGGTAGAAGAAAAGTCTAAAAGTGAGACAAGAGGTAAAGTAAGAATAGGACTGATAAAAAACAAAAAAGAACATCCGTGTCCCACGGATGAAGAGAAATATAGTTCCAAACATGTATTTTTCGGTTACGAGACGTGCTTATGGATTTTTCTCTTCAATTTGTCTACCCTTTAATGATCGGCATTTTGTCTACTAAGGATCAGCAACCAATTAGAGCGCCAGATTAGTTCAAACTCCACACCACCTAGGAAAGCTAAACTTTGTCAAAACGCCTTTATATTCTGCGAAAATTCCCACATACTAACCAAAATCCCAACCTAAGATGTAAATAGACATGGTTACAAACATGGAATTTGTTGGTTACAAGACGTTTGCTTATAACATTTACACCTTAAATTTGTGTACCCTTGAATGATTGAATTTTGTCTACCCTTAAAGGATTAGCAACCAAATAGAGCGTACAGAATAAACACCACCGCAAAAAATTCTTAAATTTTCCAACATGCCCTTACATTCTATGAAGATTCACACATATGCCAACCAAAATCCAACCCAAGATGAAGATAAATATGGCTACAAACATAAAATTTGTTGGTAACAAAATGTGTGCTCATAAATTTAGAGCTTAAGTCTGTCTACCCTTAAATGATCGCACTTTGTCTATCCTTACATGATTAGCAACCAAATAGAGTGGATTAAACACTGCCCTCAAAAGCTTGACCTTTCCAAACTGTCCTGACATTCTGTAAATTTCACAATATACCAACCAAAAATGGTCCAATTGACTGGTTTCCTTGAGAAAACTGTGAATCCCATTTGGTTGGTCCCATCAAGTGGGGAACTCTTTAGATTTAAAAACCAATAAATCAAATTTAAAATAGAAAATAGAGAAAAAAACTTATTAAAAACATCATCAATATAGAATATCTTTACATTCAATATAAAAACAATGGTTAAACATATTTATTATAAGGCAAAATGAATTTAAGAGATATATTAATAATATCTCTACTGTAAAACATTTTTCACACTTGTAGTCGTAAAAGAAGATATTCAACATATAACAAAATGGATACAATTGTCTAAATTAAAACTCGAATTCCTAATTTACACAACTTAAAGCATAAACTCGAGTCATAGGGTGCGTATGGTAACATTTTTGTTCTCGGGAACAATTTTTGTTCAGAAATAATTTTTTTTATTTCTATTCCTATGACGAGTTTCTGAGCAGAAGAACCCATTTGGTAATTGTACAAAATTTCTATTCCTGAAATTGGAAAAAGAATATAAATGCATTTGGCACGCCCAAACAATTTATATTCCCAATTTTTTCATTTAAATTATAAAAATATCAATTGAGACTTAACAATTTATATTTGGATAAAACTAGACTTTTGTAAGGACTTAACTAGTCAAGATATTCTAAGATGGCCTAAAAAAATCCAACATAATATGTAATCAAAGATGGATAGCTGGAAATGGCAATAGAGAATTCCATTGGTTTATAACTCACAATGTGAGGAAGTTGATAGTAAATCTTTGGGCATTACTATAAATAGGTGCATAGATCTTTTGATCTTTAAGGTGTCCGGTGTAAAGTTTAAGTATAGGGTGTAAACCAACCAAATCACTTTATTAGCGTGATAGGAATCCCAACTAACGTTATTATTCAATTTCGAAACTTCCACTTTGCAATGACCGATCTTTGTTCGCTGCTAATCACATGGTATGACTATTAACAACCTCGTCTAGGCGAGGAAGAGTAGCACCATCGGCCCTTGGCAGCAGGTGAGAGCCAGCAATTCTCGTTGTAGATCAGCCATGACCACAAAAGGTTGGCCGTGCATTGGGGCCAACTATCATTAACGCGAATACTATGTTTGGAGATCGAAATCGGGTGATGCAGATGTTAATTGGGCCTACTCAGTTTGACTTGTCAAACCAATGTCCGTGGTACTCGTTGCACTGCCGGTTCGGTTAGGGACAATAGCTACAAATGTACTACTCCTCTCACGTTTTAGAAGTGCCACTTTCGAATGCAAATTCCGCTTCCTTCTGGGACCATTTCACTTCTGAATTATGAAGGCAAGAGTTGGACCTGCTAATTATCTATCCCCCTTCTCTTTTCCTCATAGCTAACGCTTCAACTGAAACTTAAACAAGTTAAAAGTTGCATTACTCTGGGATGATCATCGCACAAGTGCTTTATTTTCGGGGCAGCATCGAAAAGTAGTCATCTCTACTCAATGGTCGGGTCCAAGTTCATTTCATTGCAGGCAAAACATTTCGGATTCGATATTGCACCGCCATCTAAAACAATTGGGGTTGTTTCGCTTCGACCATTCTACACCATTTCTTGTTTCGATGCACTTCGATTAGAAAAGAAACGAGATGTGGAAATACATAAAGAAGGAACCCCTCCATCTCTTGGTTGTTTTCCCATCTCATCCGGGCAAAATCTTCTTCCCTCAATCAAGATTGGGGTGTGATCAGTGTGGATCACGAGAGAGCTCCGTGAGATGGACAGATACCGACGTCGGTTACCTGTCCGGGATTGTTGACCCAGAAAAGTGCAAATGAGCTTAGGGACTTCCACGTGTCGGACAGCGACGGTATGTTTGCGGTCCCAGGTTGTCTTTGCCATAGTCTCTGGTTTTAAACGATTCCACGTACGTGATGGGGACACATGCGTTTGCGGCCCATATTGTTCCTATGGTCTCAGCCTCTCGAGCTGTCTGACTTGTGAAACTATTCTTGTTCCCTTTTTTAAATCATTGAGATATGAGTTCATGTGCGATCCTCTCAGTCAACTCCGCTCTGCAATATCGCCTCTTAAACGTTTGTTTTGTGCCATTCCAACACTTCCGACTCGTGTTCGTTTTGTGGGGTTGAATTCTTCCCAATTCTCCTCTGACCCGCCTTTAGCAGCTTCGTCGGTTTGCCTGCACGGCAACAATCGTCAGATGATGCTAAAGTGGCAATACGTGTCGGAAAGAGAGAAAAGCGTGAGGGCGATTATTTCGTCCATTGATTGTAGGACTGAGATAGTGGAGCCGAGAAATTAGATTATCAACATGATAGATATTCCGACTAACGTTATGGATGAATTTTGAAACTTCCAGTTTTTTTAATTATCTATTTTTTTTTACATTGCCACGGTCACATGGTAAGACTATTATACATAGGAGTGTGCAAAATGAACTATCCGAACTGGAAACTACTTGGACCGGACTGAACCGATCGGTTGGGTCTGGTTTTCAGGAATGTCAATCCGGTTCCTTGTTCCAAAGTAGAACCAAACTGGACCGGACTAATTACACATATATATTTTTTTTATTTCTTCAAAACAAGTACAAGTGTGCAGACATGAATACATGTAAGCAAAATTGGGATTGCCGAGTCTTTAGCAACTAGCAAGTGATAAAATAGAACTCAAATCAACAGAGCTTGTTTGACCAAACAAAAAAAAAATCTTGCAAAAACCAATTTCTCTCACGGTCATCCTTTTTATTCATGTTCTTCATCTTCAATAACAATCACAAACCACTCAGGAAAGAACTCTAAATCATTTTAACTTTCCCTTACGTTTTTTCCAAGTAGTGGGGAGAACAAAAGTAACCGATTCCATTGGACAGAATTGGACCACCAGTCCTTAGACCTATCAATCCAGTCTCCGGTTCCCAAAATTGGGAACCGGTTCTCCTAGTCCAAACCGAACCGGAACCGATTACCCCTAATTATACACCTTTTCTCGGGGAGGAAGAATAGAACCATCGCCACTCAACAACGGGCGAGAGACAGCGACGCTAATGATCACACGAGGCCAACCATGCATAAAGGTCGACTAGCACCAGTCAATGGTGGAGGGGTCACCGGTCAATGGTGGAGGGGCCGCATTGCCCACCACCCATTGACCCGAATACGGTGTTTGGAAGCAAAGAAAAATGAGGATGGAAGCTTGGACGAAAGATGGAAAGAAATTCGAAAGTTTTGCGATAAGAAAACAGTGAGGAAACTTGAAATTTCTTGTATTTGCTCTCCTGATTCTCCTCGCTCCATTTTCCCAAATGGAGCAGAAGAGTGCAGTTCCCATCATGTCAACAAATCGATTTGCCAACAACAGGTAATGGAAAAACTTAAGTAAAATGAGAAATAACTTAGGCAGCATTTGATTCGATTTTCCAAATGGGTATTGGGAAAATGCAAATGCCTTTGACTTAAAGCCCTTGAAAAAATACAAATTGCATTTGATAAAAAAATTATTTATAAAGCTATTTTGCCCTAAGTAGTGTTTGACAAATATTTTTTTGCAAAGAGCTTTTGGGTTTATTTTTTTATTTAAAAAAAAAAGCAAACCCTTCGCCGAATCCAACGAAGGGCGAAGGCCGCCGGTGGCCGTCACCAGAGGTCAACAACCCCAAAAGACAAGGCCTAAGGTCATGTGACCCACGCGACAAGGCCTAAGGTCACTAGGCAATAAAGCCTGGGTTCACGCCACCTTGCCAACCCCTAGCTAGCCCTTCGCTGACCTGATCTAGCCTCGTAGGCTCTGGCCGGCCGCCTCACGCAAAGAAAATGAATAGTAACAACGAGGGCAAAACCAGCAAATTAATGAATTACTAAGGATAATTTTGAAAGAAAAGAATTAATTTCAGCATCTAGCCAAATGCCATAAGCCCAATGCTAGTCCTTACCAACAATAGGCTTTCAGCCAACAATGGGCTTTCAACCTTCTCAATGCTGGCTTTCACTTGAAAGCCGTTTGGAAAAGCTTAGCAAACGCTGAGAAATCTAAACCAAACATACCCTCGGATACACGAGAAATCGACTGGATCAATCTCGTCAAACACACACGTTAATGGTTCATTCCATTGACCAATCTCGTGCTCATATATCTAACCATAATCACGTATAATGCCTTACGACAAGGTGACCAAGATTTCTCCTTGACTAGATCTCCATATATATTGTCAGTGGCTCGGCCCACAAGGATATCTTATATTAGTATGCGCATACTCACAAACCACCCAATGGGTTCACAAAAACACTAAGTATCAATACTTACGCACAATAACATTCTCCACAATCCACAAAGCCAAATTCATAAACTATTTCATATATCACAATACGTTTCCCAAATCTTTTCGGAATTCATTTCGTAAACCAGTTCACATATCAGTATATAAGATTTCATAAACCAAATTTAAAGTTGAGAGCTCTTCATAATTCTTTCACAAGCCTATTTGCATGCAATCAGCTCAAACCCAAATCAAAAAGGTAACTTTTCATTTCTAATTGACAAAACACCAGTAAATGCTCGATCTAGGTTTATGCAACTTTTATCTCATAATATATCTAATCCATATCGTTTTCGAAACATGAATTTACAAATTCAAAAAAAAGATAATACCACTCACCTAGAAAAGTCGAAAACCAACATATGGTGGTTAATTAAGCCAATGTACTCGAAATTCCCAACAATTAATTAAAAAGCGATACCAGAAATTGAGTAAATCAATATTCTAACAAATGACTCGGCTAATTACGCGTATTATTCGATAAAACCACACCTAATTGCCCAATGAAAAGCTCGCCTATAATGCAAACCCTTATTCTATCTGCCTTGCGTAGCTCGCACGCTAAATTTATTTGCCCCATAACTTCCTCTACCGAACTCCGTTTCAATCGAATTTACAATCCAAAGAAAGCTCTTTCGACGTACTACAAAACCTCCAACTTCACCAAACTTCAAAAATTCACTTTGATCAAACTGTAACTCCAAATCAATTTTTGTCAAATCCCACGGCTCCACAACATCCTATAATTTCATTTATATATATATACAATACAAAAAAAACACAGATTTTGCGACGGAAATTTGCGACGAAATTTTTTCCGTCGCAAATTCCGTCGCAAATTTGCGACGGAAAATATACTACGTTGCAAATTTCGTCGCAAATTTGCGACGGAAAAAATTTCGTCCCAAATTTGCGACGGCATTGTCAGTCCGTCGCAAATTTGCGACGAAAACACCCGTCCGTCGCAAATTCGTACTTTATCAACCCGTGCTATCTCTCTCTCGCTCACTCTTGTTGTCTCTCACTCTCTCTTGCTGTGTCTCGCTCTCTCTCGGTCTCTATCGCTTTTCTCCCGCTTTCATATATCTGAAATCAGTAAAATCCGCGCACGCACGTATTAATCTCGGTGAAGCGTTTGTACTGGTAAGTGCAAAATTGCTAACTTCATAACTATTCGTGGTTGCATTGTAATTTTTATTTTAATATATGTTTATGTTTAATTTTTTTCGTATCTGCATCACCGGTGTAATGACCGGTGACCGGTGAGACCTCGCCGGCCTTCGGATGAGCAGAATGGCCACGCCGTTTTGCGACGGAACCGTTTTTCCGTCGCAAATTTGCGACGAAATCGTTTTTCCGTCGCAAGTTTGCGACGGATAATTGAAAAGTACGTCGCAAATTTGCGACGGATATCTGTTTCCATCGCAAATTTTGCGACGGATAGTATTTCCGTCGCAAATTTGCGACGGAACCGTTTTTATCCGTCGCAAATTTGCGACGGAGAGTGTTTCCGTCGCAAATTTGCGACGGAGTGCGGTGTCTGTCGCAAATTTGCGACGGAGATCCGTTTCCGTCGCAAATTTGCGACGGAGTGCGGTTTCCGTCGCAAAAACCGCTCTCCGTCGCAAATTGCGACGGAGCACAATTTGCGGCCTATCCTATTTTCCGTCACAAATTTACGACAAGATTTTCATTTATTCATCGCAAATTTGTGAGGGATGAATTCCGTTTCCATCGTTTATTAAAAATTAATAAAAAATATAGATTCTTATGTGATTAATCTTTTCTGGGTTTGTACCTAATTGAAGGTCTCGCAATCCAACTCGCAATCCAAGTGGACTTTGCAATTCTCATCAAATTGATCACTTAGTCCTACTAATATTTCAGTTAAATATTTAGGTAAGTCTTCTTTACATTGTAATTTTTTCTATTTTTGCAATTTCATATTAATTGTTGCGTGACTAAAAAAAATTATAATTTCCAAAATTTTATAGTTTTAATTAAGAACAATAGATATGATATTTTAATTATTTTACCAGAATTTTATATTTTAATACAGACACAATGCAAAGAGAAAGGGCTTGGATGTATAATAAGAACTTACCTGGACGTCAAGGATTAACAGATGAGCCTCGTACTGGGTTGGAACTATTTTTAGACTTTGCTAGTACTAAATATGAGTTTATGGATGGAAATAAGTTAAGGTGTCCGTGCAAAAAGTGCGGTAATGGTAAATTTCTTGTGTGTGATCAAGTTAGAGAACAACACCTTACTAGATTTGGGTTTACTCCGAACTATTATAATTGGACTTTCCATGGTGAACCATTTATATCTGATGAAGGATATGGAAGAAGTGACCAATTTTCAGTTAGGGAAGAATGTGGCTATTATGAGCAATTGAACCCATACGAGAGGATGGTGATTGATGCAGCTAGTTATAATTTTGTCCCAGAATCAAATCATGTAAGTACTAGTTTTACTCCTACACGTGAACAAACGAGTACTAGTCATGCTTCACAATTGGAAGATATAGGAGTAACGGGTTTTAAGGAAAATGTGGATAATGAAACTTTTCAATTTAATCAGTTCTGGGATGTGTTGAAAGCAGCAGATGAACCTCTATGGGCAGGTTGTGAGGACCACACTAAGTTATCGGTGACAGCTCGACTATTAAATATCAAGGCAGAGCATAATGTGTCTGCGGATTGCTTCAACTCTTTTGTTGAAGTAATGCGAAAATCATTGCCTCATGATAACAACATGCCAAGTGATTTTTATGATATGAAAAAACTTGTGGAAAACTTAGGCCTTCCAGTTGTAAGAATTGATGTACGTAGTAGGGGTTGTATGCTATATTAAAGAGATGATGAAAATGCAGAATCTTGCAAATTCTGTAGCCAACCTAGGTACAAGATTAACAGGAGGCTGGGTCGTAATCAGAAGCGTAGACCATGCAAGCAAATGTTTTATCTGCCATTAATCCCCAGATTGCAAAGGCTTTATGCGTCTAAAGCCACTGCTGAACACATGACTTGGCATGCAAATCATGAAACAGAAGAAGGTCTAATGTGTCATCCTTCAGATGCGGAGGCATGGCAACATTTTGATAGAACATATCCTGAGTTTGCAATGGAACCTCAGAACATCATATTAGGTTTATGTGCCAATGGATTTGCTCCATTTAGGAAAACAGGAAAAAGTTATTCATGCTGGCTAGTTATCTTAACGCCGTACAATATTCCACCTGGTATGTGCATGAAGACACCTTATATGTTTTTGACATTGATCGTGACAGGGCCGCAAAATCCGAAGAAGTTGATAGATATTTATATGCAACCATTGATTGAGGAGTTACAACGACTATGGGTTGAAGGTGTCCCGACGTATGACGTTTCTACCGATCAAATGTTTGTAATGAAGGCTGCCCTTCTTTGGACAATAAATGACTTTCCAGCTTATGGAATGTTATCTGGATGGAGTACAGCTGGGATCTTAGGCTGTCCGATATGTTTGGAGAGGTCAAAGTCATTTAGATTAAAACATGAAAAGAAGCCTTGCTATTTTGACTGTCACAAACAATTTTTACCGCCAAGACATCCTTTCAGAAGGAATAAGAAAGAGTTCACCAAGAATAGGACTGAAAGAACGCGTCCACCATTGAGGTTGACCGGCGATCAAATTTGGGAGCGTGTATAGGACTTTCCAACCGTTGTTGAGAACCCGCATGGCACAACTTTTGCGTACGGAAGTTCACATAAGTGGACAAAACGCAGTATATTTTGGGATCTACCATATTGGAAGACGCATCTTATTCATCATAATCTTGACGTCATGCACATAAAAAAGAATGTTTTCGACAATGTCATAAATACTGTGATGGATGTCGTTGGAAAAACAAAAGACAACTTGAACGCAAGAAAAGATATGACAGTTATTTGCGATCGGTCAATACTAGCTGTGCATGCAAGCAGCAGGGGACCAAAACCGAAAGCAGTTTATACATTGGATAAGGAGTAAAGGCGAGTTGTTTGTCAATGGTTGAAATCTGTGCGGTTTCCTGATGGATATGCTTCGAATCTCGGAAGATGTGTTGATTTGAATGAATGCAAGTTGACAGGTTTGAAGAGTCATGATTGTCATATTCTGATGGAAAGACTAATTCCAATAGCTTTGAAGGAAGTTCTACCGAACTTTGTATAGGGCGCAATTACAGAATTAAGTAATTTCCTCCATGATATTTGCTCGACAGTGTTAAAAGCATCGCACATGGAGAAACTAGAGAGAGATATTTCAATTATTCTTTGCAACTTAGAAAGGATATTTCCTCCAGCGTTTTTTGATTCGATGGAGCATCTGTTAGTTCACTTGCCTTATGAGGTCAAAGTTGCAGGTCCCGTCCGATTTCGATGGATGTATCCATTTGAGAGGTAATATTTTTTTTTAAAATACAGTTCAAATTAGTTTATTATATAATATGTTCCGACAAGCTTCTTTCTATTTCAACTAGATTCTTATATCATTTGAAGAAAAAAGTGAAGAATAAGGCACGTGTTGAAGCTTCAATTTGTAATGCATATATTGTGGAAGAAATGACAACATTTGTATCATACTATTTTGAGCCGCACGTTCAGTGCAAGAGTCGGAGAGCAGGCAGAAATGATGAGGGCTCCATTGATCTTAATTGCACGGCATTCTCTATTTTCAATTATCTGGGTCGACCATGCGGTACATGTCGACCCAGATACTTATCAGGCGAAGAATTTCATGCAGCCCATACTTATATTTTACTGAACTGCCCAGAAGTCGAGCCATACTTCAAGTAAGTGTAAATTTGCAAATATATGTTTTGCGTGTCAAATATTTTCTAATAATAATAATATGATTTTTAATATTAGGATTTTCCAAACTTCAATGGCTGGACTACAACCAAATGAGTTTGACCGTTTGTGCGATGAACAATTTGCAGCATGGTTCAAGACATATGTAAGTTGCCTATGGATTAAAACCAAGTTATTAAAATTATATACATTATACATCATTTAGTAAAATATATATTATTGACTTTACATGTGTAACTCTAGGTTCACAGTAATTATGATGAATTTGGAGGGCAAGGATTGCTATATTATCTATCATGGGGTCCACAGTTAAAAGTTCGAAGTTGGCCAGCATATTTCATAAATTGATATAATTTTCATACTCAAGAATACGGAATGGGAAAATCCACAATGAATAGTGGTGTGTCTGTTCGGTCATCCAATGGTGACAGTTGGAAAGATGATTTTTATGGCTTGTTGGATGAAATCATAGAGATAGAGTATCCTGGACCATTAATGATGCGGGTTGTGTTATTTAAGTGCACGTGGTTCGATCCCATCAAAGGAATGAAGGTGCATACGAAGTTCAATTTGATCGAAATAAATCACAAGAAAAGGTATATGAAGTATGAACCATTTGTCTTGGCACAACAAGCAATTCAAGTATGTTATGCATCATTTCCTAGTTTGAAACGTGACAAAGCTGATTGATGGGCTGTATGTAAAATCAAAGCACGGAGTAAAATCGAGGAACACTGGAAGGATAGAGCCTACCAACAAGAGGAAGTGTGTAACACGGTTGAAATTGAGGAATATAACATACCAACTTTACGAGATCCGTGTGGAGCAATGATAGATGTAGATCCAACTGAAATTTGCGAATTAAATGTACAAGAATATTCTGAATCTGATTTTCAGACAGATGAAGAAGACGAGGACGAAGATGAGGACGAAGACGAAGACGAAGACGAAGACGAAGACGAAGACGAGGACGAAGACGAAGACGAAGACGAAGACGAAGACGAAGACGAAGACGAAGACGAAGACAAAGATGAAGATTAAAATTTTTGTCACAACACACTATAGATGTGTAATTATTAATGCCACAGGTGCTATTTTTTATGTTGTCATCATTATTGTTATTGTGCCTTTTTATTATTGTTATTGTCGATTATTCTTTATATTTTAATTTATCGTCGGAAATTTTGTCCCGAAATGCCGACAAGTCAAATATTATTCACGTGTCGTAACATTTTCGATATTTCAATTTCCATTGCAAAATTTGAGATGCTAAAATTTTGGACTGAAAAAAAGACGTAGCAAATTTAGGACCCTAATCAATGAGACGCTAAAATTTTTGATAGAAAAAGACGTCACAAATTTACAACGATCATTTAGTCTGTGCAAAATTGCGACGGACTCGCAACCTGTCCGTCACAAATTTTGTTAGGGAATATTTACCAGTAAAACTTTACGCTGGATTCAGATTTGTCAATTGCAAATTTTGAAAATTTTTAGCCGTCGCAACAATTATACCTGACCGTCGCAAATTTGCGACGGACATACAAAGATCCGTCGCAAAATTTTGCGACGGAAATACACAGATCCGTCGGAAAATATTTGCGACGGACGTGTTTTGTTCCGTCGCAAATTTGCGACGGACAGACAAATTTGGACGGAAATTACAAATCCGCCGACGGGACAAAATACGTCCGTCGCAAATATTTTGCGACGGACATAGAGATGTCCGTCGCAAATTTGCGACGAACCTAGAGACGTCCGTCGCAAATTTTTGCGACGGACATAAAGACGTCCGTCGC
Organism: Syzygium syzygioides; assembly: GCA_031216285.1. Classification (NCBI taxonomy): domain Eukaryota; kingdom Viridiplantae; phylum Streptophyta; class Magnoliopsida; order Myrtales; family Myrtaceae; genus Syzygium; species Syzygium syzygioides. The sequence continues at coordinate 43,584,882 of CM062249.1, forward strand.
AAATTTGCGACCGTCAGTGTATCCGTCGCAAATTTGCGCAGGAAGTTAAACCGTGCGAAATTTGCGACGGAGAAGACAAGTCCGTCGCAAATTTGCGACGGACACGCACTATCCGTCGCAAATTTGCGACGGATACACATTGTCCGTCGCAAATTTAACGAGGGAATTTTCCCGCGGCGGATTTGTAATTTCCGTCCAAATTTTTTTATAGAAAATTTGCGACGGACCTATCATGTCCGTCGCAAATTTGTGACGGACATGCCTGGTCCGTTGCAAATATTTGTCGGTGAAATATTTGCGACGGACCAGTACTTCCGTTGCAAATTTGCGACGACAGACCGCTGTCCGTCGGAAATTTGCGACGGCACTCCCTTGGCCGTCCCAAATTTGCGACGGACGTGCTTTTCCGTCGCAAATTTGCGACAGACATCCGTGTGCCGTCGCAAATGTGCGACGGACGGTTTCCGTCGCAAATTTGCGACGGAGGTGGTAGTTCGCGTGTCCGTCGCAAATTTGCGACGGACCTCCTAATTCCGTCGCAAATTTGCGACGGACACGCAAAGTCCGTCGCAAATTGTCGCGATTTATTTCCGCCGGATCGCGACTCTCGCCCACCCGACTCAGATCTGGTTTGTGCTTGCAGAGATCCGTCGCCGTTGCAGTCGCCGCCGAGCCGTCCCGCCTCGCCGCCACCGTTGCAGCTCCGCCGCCCTTCACCGCCCTCGCCCTCCCGCCCGTCGCCGGTCTCCCTCGCGCCGCCCCCCGTCCAGCCCCGCCCCCACCCGTTGCCGGTTTCCCTCGCGCCCGCCCCGCAGCCCTCTACCTGTCGCCCGCCCCGCAGCCCCCAGCGTCGTCGCCCCCGCCCCCTCGTCGCCCCCGCCTCGCCCCCGCCGTCTCCCCTCACCCTCGTCGCCCCCGCCCCCGCCCCTGCCCCCACCGTCTCCCCTTGCCCTCGTCGCCCTCGCCCCCGGCCCCGCCATCTCCCCTCGCCCCGCCCCCCGCCGTCGCCCTCGCCCCTTCGCCCTGGCCGCCGGCCAGCAGCCGCCGCCGCCGCCGCCCCTAGCCCCCGCCCCGGCCCCGCTGTGTCCCGTCACCCGAGTCCCCGCCCCTCCTCACCCCCGCCCTCGCCGCCGGCCAGCCGCCTCCGCCGCCGCCGCCGTCGTCACCACCGCCCCGCCGGGAAGCCCCCGCCGCCGCCGTCGTCACCACCGCCCCGCTGGCCGGCCGCTGCCGTTGTCACCACCGCCCCGCCAGCAAGCCGCCGCCGCCGCCATCGTCACCACCGCCCCGCCGGCCAGCCGCCGCCGCCGTCGTCGTCACCATCCCTTCCGCCGCCCTCGCCGTCACCCACGCCCGTGCCGAGACCGCCACTGTCCAGAAGACAAGGTTTTGTTGTCCTTAAACTACGTAGGTCTATTTTCTAATCCGTAGTTAGTCGGATTTGGTTATGGATTATTTAGGATTACTTTTGATTGGCTAAATTACGGGTCGATTTTAGGATTGCATATGACTTTGATTGATGGTCGACTGGTTAATTTGTTTATTATGTGGATGATTAAGCGTTAAATGACGATAGGATAATTGATTAAACGTTTTCGCAGAAAATACTTGAAAATTAAATAATTTTATAAAAAATTATGGAAAATTAAAAAAAACGGTAAATACTGACAACATATATGAAATTTGACCATAAAAGTTTTTTAAACTTTTTAACAAACTAAAATTTCATCATATCACAAAATTGCAAAAATTAATAGTGCCAACCCATTTTCCATGAAATTTACATTTTTTAACGTTCCGGCGAAAAAATTATTAAAAAATTTAAAATTTCCATAACATGATAACATAGCTTAACATAAATGTGATCACCCATTATGAGGGAAATTTTTTTTTGTGAAGAAAAAGTAAAAATATTTAAAATTTAAAAAATGCACCGAATTGCCTAGAAAACATATGGCCATCAACTTGCGATTTAATTTTAATTTCTTTAGATGGCAAAAAAAATTAGAATTTAAAAATTTCCAAAATTTTACGAAATGGTTTATAATACCTGTGGCCACCCACTTTTAGTTATATTTAATTTTTGTAACGTGCCTTAAAAATTGTAAAAATAAAGAATAACTAAAATTTGGAAAACTTTACCTAATAGTTTAGACGACTTGTGGCCACCCAAGTTTAGTATGGAATTTTTTTTCACAAGAAAAAATTTATATTAAAATTAATAATATAAAAATTCTTAAAATTTCAAAACTTTACATAATGTCTTAGAATATCGGTGGCTACCAACTTTTAGTGAAATTTTTTTTTACCTCCAAAAAAAAATTTAAGAATAACAATAATAATTTATTTCTTACAAAAATTTATAGAATGATTTAGAATATTTGTGGCCATCCACTTTCAGTGAAATATAAATTTTTGTACGTGGTAAAAAAAATTAATGAAAATGCATGCGATTCATATAGTGATGTTTGATACCTGTGGCCACACATATCGTGCTCATACATTGATGTTTCATATGAAAATGAATGGGATTCATAGTATATTTATTTGTAGGAAATTACACGTTATAAGCACTCGACATTGGCTCATTTGAAGGAAACATTTTCTCAGTCTTTTCATCAAAATGGTAAGTTTCGTCATATACATCATTATGTGTTCGTAATACGTGTCAATAGTTCTTTACATATTCGTATAACCTTCCTACTTGTCAGTTTAAACGTGGAGGATTTATGTCTAGAAGACAAGGCTCTTCCTCGTCCTCGTCCCCGTCCCTTTCCTCTTCTCATGTCCCGGCATTGAACCCTCAACCACAATATGGTCCGTCACAATATGAGCATGTTGGCCCTTCCTCCCATAATCAACAACATGTTACGGGACTTCACCACATGCCAACTGAACATTCTCCAGTTCAATCTCCTGTAGCTCCCCCTCCTTCCGTTCCACCCCATTATTCGGCGGAACAATTGAATATTGACGGAAACAGAGGGTAAGAAGACAACCGGTTCTTTATAAGTCCATTTGGAGATTCGTAAGTACTTCATTTTTATTTTAGTATATGTCATATTTAGGGCTTTAAATATTGATGTTAACTGAATTATCCATGTTGCACAATATTTGTATAAATGCAGATTCACGGATGCTACGTCTGTTGTGAGAGAATTGAACAAAATAGTCAGAAACTTCTGGATGGGAGAGTATCTTAATTACAGAAGTGTTCCACAAGAAGTAAAAGAAATGTGGTGGAATGAGTTCAAGGTAAGTTGTACATATTTTATTTTCTCAGAAATTAAGTTTGGTGTAGTATATTGATGGTCAAGAATGATGTAAAGGGACCAGAACAACTTTGTAGTTTTTTATATCTAAAGGATCAGATATTTTTCCCGACATGAACTTTACAAAATCTGTCTATATGTGTTTGGTGCATGGTTATGGATATGTGATCATCATAATAATTTTGAATTTGTGTTTTTATTTATTGCAGCGGAAGTTTACATGGGACGAAACGGAAGACAATGAAGTGAGACGAATTTTCGATAAAAAAATAAGTGATTTTATGCGAAATTTTATGAATAGAGCGAAGAGCAAGCAAGCGAAGCCGTCTTTTTTTTACAGCTGACAATTGGGTGGCAATTAACACATTTTGGGCATCTGAACAGAGTCGGCAACTCTGTCAGCAGAATAAGAAGAACCGATCTTCTAGTTCTAGTGATGGGTCAGCCACATATGCTGGGGGCTCTATCAACATTGCGGAGCATCGCAAACGACTGGTAAGTCTGTTAAATGAGTTAAAGGTTAATTTAATTCAGTTACTCAAGTTTACATTTTGTAGGCACATGAATTGGGGACGGAACCGACATTTGCAGCTACATTTGAACGCACATTCCAAAAGAAAGATAAGACATGGACTGGCGATCGAGCAAAAGCTGTTAAGGTATGTAAGGTTATACTTTAACTTATATGTAAACTATAATGCAAAACCGTTAATGCTTTCAATATTTATGGTATATATATAGTAATTTTATTTTCATCTACATTGTTAATGTAGGAAAAATATGATGATCTGTTAATTGGTGCAAGTGATAGTGCTAGTGGTAGTGATGATTGTCCTGAGTCCCGGCCACCAGTTGATAATATGGCATTATGGATGGAGGCATCGGGTGGGCCGAAAAAAGGGAAAATATTTGGGCTGGGATCGTTGTCAAGGATGTACATGCCGAATAATTCTGGAAGTTCATCAGCCGCTGGGATTGGTCGAAGGAAGTCACGAGTGGAGGAGCAATTGAACCAAGAAGTGGATCGTCTGAATAATTTACTTTTTAAGAAGGATGAACGAATATATAACTTGGAAGAACAAATGAGAGTGGTTATGGAACACCTTAACCTCCAACGCAATGCCGGGCCTCCTGTACCTCCAGCCAATCCAATAGGTGATGACCAACACATTAATGCCGAGAATGCTGATGCTGATGCTGATGATGATGGTGATGATGATGATGATTTTCTCCGGTCTCCCTAGTTAAAATTTTGGGTAAGCTTGTTTCATAATCTTGGTTTTTCATAATTTCACTCATATTCATATGTAAGAACATTTATGTTCGTCCTGAAACGTATTTTTGTTATTTTTGTTATATTCTGGACTGATTTTTGTATCGACATTTCGTCAGGTCTTGACGAAGGTGACTATTTTTGTTGTCCTGCCAGCGTACCAAAGCCGCCTCTTCTTATGTATGGTTTTTTTGTGTCTTCTATGGTTGTCCTGTCCCTTAGTTCATGTTTTGAATGTATTGTAATATTGGATATCAAATAGCATCATGTCAGACTTTATAACTTTCGTTATGTTATTTATTTCAATTATATGTCATTGTGGCTGATTTGTTAGAATTTATGGTTTGTTCGTTTTTCTGTTTCAATTATATGTCATTGTCTCTTTTGATTGATATGAACAATAATTTGTGGTCGAAGTGATGTAAAAATAACGACGAATATTTTAAGCCAAATTTTGTTATTATTAAAGTTTTTTGCTAACTTGCGACGAAATTCGTGACGAATTTTCCGACGAAATTCGTGACAAATTTTCCGATGATTTTGCGACCAATTTTGTAAAGAAATAAATTAGCGACGGATCGTGTCCGTCGTAAATTTGCGACGAAATTTGGGACGAATGAGCGACGGATTTTTGCGACGGACCTTCACACGTCCGTCGCAAAATTTTGCGACGGACCTTCACACGTTCGTCGCAAATTTTGCGACGGACCTTCACACGTCCGTCGCAAATTTTGCGACGGAAATAGTCTGTCGCAAATTTGCGACGGAATATTTGCGACGAAATTTGCGACGGATTGGATTCGTGGCTAATTTGCGACGAATTTTTTCCGTCGCAAATTTGCGACGGATTTGTTAATTTTCTGCCGCAAAATTTTGCGACGCCCGAGTAGCGACGGAATTTTTTCCGTCGCAAATTCCGTCGCAAAAAACAAGTTTTTTTGTAGTGATATATATATATACACACACGTAGTTCCAAAAACCATCAATCGGATGCAATAATGGAAAATTGACAGCTTCAAATCTGTACCATAAATTCGAAAATTCCTTTGATTAGATGAATAGAGGCTTCAATTTCTTACCCAACATTACAAATCGGCATTTAATTGGCTTCGGATCGTGAACGCACGATGATTTTCTCTCTTTCTTCCTCTTTTTCTCTCTTCCACGAGCGAGCTTCCTCTTTTCCTTGTTGTCTCTGCCGAACTTTCTTCATTTGCTAAAGAGAAAATGAGATGGTGGCCTGGGCTTGGGCCTGGGCTTGTTGTGGAGACACCTTGGCCGTGGTGATCTCGGACGACAGTTTTTTGTCGGAGCAACGGCAGCAAGCATCGAACGGCGAGGACCGAGCCAGGCGGGGGCACTGCTCGCACCCGAACAGGATGGAGTTGAGGTGCGTACGGCGGTGACGGGAGCTGCTGCAGCATCGTTGGGAAGGAGGCGAGATCCTCGGCTGCCTCAACTTCAGCGTTGCTCTGTTATGTTATATCGTCTTCGTAATATTTCTTCTCCATCATCACTCACGAAGATATTGCAGAGAAATAGAAAATCGGTCCCTCGGCTTGAACGTCCCAATTTTCTTCCTTTTTTTTCTTTTTCGCTTTTGCTATAAAAGTTCATCGAGAGAAATCCCATGTCAATAACTTATTTTACAATCCCCACACCCACTCTTTATGCTTTCCTGTTCTCTGTATATATTGCTTTCCTTGCATTGGAGGAGTGGAAACGTGAATACATGTATTGGGTTCAAGAATAATTAAAAGAAATCCACCAATTTCCAGAATCTTTTTACTTTCCAGTTCTTCTTTTTTTTTCTTTCTAATTAAAACGTAACTTATCTGGGACACGATGCTATTAAACGAAAATGCTTCTGATTATGCAAATGTAATTTAACAATATTTTATTTGGGGGCCAGGTGGATCCAGAATCTTTCTATTCAATGAAAGATTGAATGGGTCATCAAAATTTAGGTGTCAATAGTCCTAACCTATTGTACCATAGCAAATTCATACCTAAAATTTTCAATTTAGTCTTAAACCTTTTGATAGGTTTGTCAAAAGAATTAAGACAATTTTTAATTTGGCCAATTTCGTTGACATGGCTATTCAGTCAGCATCGGCTGTCCTATGTGGCACGGCCAGTACTACCATGGACGAATTGTGCACTGACGCCCCAGCGATTGGCAGTGGGAAATATGAAAAAATAGAAAAATGAAAGAAAAGAAAGGAATGGAAACAATTAAAAAAATAAAAAGTTCGAAATATTCACAAAAAATTTCAAAATTTGTCTTCGCTAGAGCTAGCTAGGCCGTGTAGACTGGCTAAGTTCACGTAAGTAATTTCCTGCCAAAATAAGCTAGAAGGACTACATTGACAAATCGTCAAAAGTTTTAAAAATAATTGACCAAATTCGAAAGTTTTGAACTGAATTGGTCGCTATTCAATAGGTTAGGATCTTGACCTTCTTTTGGAAGAGTATTCCTATTGCCAATCTTTTTAGCTACATATTTCAAGCCTCTTCTTAAAAATGTCTTACAAAAAAATATCTATATATTTTTATTATAGCTTGAACGAATCTAGAATTCTTGGAGAAGATAAGTACATCTTTTTCTTCAACATATATGACTTGTATCTAAGCAAGATAGAGATGACTTGCGCATGCATAGTAAATTGGCACTAAATCAGCATTAAATTGTGCATGCATAGTAAATTGGCACTAAATTGACACAAAAAAAAAGGTATGTGACCAAATTGGCACCAACGCAATAGGTTTAGGACTTTTCTGATACTTTTCCAATGCATAATAAATGAAAATGAAAAAGGATTTTCCTTCTTCCTAGAGTGTTCGCTCAAACATAAACCAGAAAACAAAAAAGCAAAATTGTCCATCCTCCCAAAAACCATGCTTTGCATGTTTAACTAGAACCGACAAAACTTACGCATTATAGAGTGTCCCCTAACTTTCTTCGCCCATGTCCTCTACGCATAAAATTACACTGAATAAATTTGAAAGTGGAGGGATTGAAGGTAAAACAAATTATGATAGGAAAAAAAATTGATATATATATATATAGACAACTCTTGACGCCTGAATGATTAGAAAATATGAATGAACAACACGCAAAAGTCCTATAACAGCAATTGCTCCAAACAACTTCATATGTAGTTGTAACAACACACCTACAACTGTTGGACTTACTCTATTTCAAGAGGTGGAGATTATATTGAAGACACTGAATTTATGCATCACTACGTCAGAATATGACTCCAGTATGAGCCCGTGATTCGCTCTTATTTGGGGTGTCTGGCTTTTATCTAATGGACATCTGGATTATTTTATTCATATCGATTATGCATATAATACATCTACACCACCATGACTTTGCACTTGTATCTAAGCAAGATAGAGATGACTTGGCAAGCGTAGCTCCGCTTGAGCTACCAGTGGTTCCGCGAGGAACAGGTCATTTCTTGACTCGGCAAGGTTGATGCTCGACAAATTGGACGGTTTACTCCAACTGAACCCTTGGATTAACCTAGCGAGGAGCATCACGGTCATTGTTGTCCCGAGTGTGGCGGCAATGCAACCGCGTCGGCCAGTACTAAAAGAAATGAACCGCAGTTCAGGTTCTGTGAGCACGACCTCTGCTTGGTCACTCATAGTGTGTCGGTCTGGCTTGAACTTAAGGGGTTCGTCCCAAATCTCGGGGTTTCTTCCGAGGCCGACCCGGCTCAAAAGGACGTGGCTGCCCTTGGGGATGCGATAGCCGGCCACCACGGTGTCTGACAAGGCTACGTGTGGAACGTTGAAGGGCGCGATCGGGTGGAGCCTAAAAGCTTCCCGAGCACATGCTTTGATGTAGTTGAGCTGGGGGATGTCGGATTCTTGGACTAACCTCTCCTTACCCACAACTCTATCTATTTCTTCTGTGGCCTTGTGAAGGAGCTCGGGCTGATTTATCATCTCCGCCATTGCCCATTCGACAGCGTTTGACGGATTGTCCACCGCAGCAAGAATAATCTCCTGCGTGTCGTGCATCTTTATGTTAAAATTTAAACTATTTAGACCAATACACCGCAAATGAAAGGGCAAATATACTAGAATTATCAATACACTACTGATTCCAAAAATGTTACTGTATGTTCTTACAATTTCCAATAGCTACCGAAGCAATCAAGTTTATAAAGTAATCCTGCTTCGTGTCGATGGCATATAAATATGAAGACATCAATTCGGATGGACAAGATTTTAAAGTTCATATTCGATCGAACACTCTAGGAAGAAGGACATAATTTTACCGTGGTTATGGCTCGAATTTCTTGTGGCGTCAGCAATGGCATCCCTTTCGAGTCTTTAAGCATTATTAGAACATCCAATAAGTCTCGAGGCTCTTTTTCATTACTCTCTGAACTCAAATTGTCCCTCCATCGTTTGATCCTCTCGCTTATTATGGGTTCATGTAACCTCCTAAGAGTCCTCGCACTCTCTTTTACTTCCTTCTCATGCCCATCAAGGTCAAGCCCCACCAAGAATGGAAAGTAATCAGAAACACAAAATGCATAGAGATAGGTCAGTGCATTGAATATTGCATCCACATGTTGTTCTTCATCAGTGGTTGGTCCTCCATCTTGACTTCCCTTGCCAAAGTATCTCTTGTTGAACATCAACCTTCTTATCACATTCCCACAATAGTGCCTCGTAGTGGTTCTCAAGTTCACTTGATGACCTGAGGTTTTGCATAGGTTAAAGACATACCTCACTAGGTTATCGGCTTCCCCTGCTCTCTTGTCATGGAGCCACTTGTGCCGTGCCGGGCACACTACCTCCGACACCAAGACCCGTCTCATCTTCTTCCATTGCTCCCCGTAGGGCGAGAGGACTGCCGTCAAGTAGCCGCTGCTTAATGTGCTGGATGCCATCGAAACCGGCCTTGAGGCGAACGACGAGTCCAGTTTCCTAAGGAATTCTTGGGCGATCCTTGGACTGGTGACTGGAATGATGTGCGTGCTCCCTAGACGGATGCATGCTATCTCGGTGTCCATCTCCTTCATCAGGCGATGGATCCACCGGAACGTGGGCTTGTTGCAAATCATGCCCAGGGCACAACCGACCACCGGCCATGGGGCAGGGCCCGGAGGGAGTGGGAATGGATTATGTTTGTTTCTGATGGTTTTGCGACGAAACTGTTTTTTCACAATATTAGATAAAGCGATGAGTGCCAAGAGAAGTAGGGCATAAATGGTGGCTGGGGTGGCGGAGCTCATTGTGGTGGAAGCAGTCGGAGCGTTTGTCGATGGCAATTTCTCTATGTATGTTTGCCTGTGGAGGTTTTCGACCACTAGGGTTTTGCTGTGAAGAAGAAAAAGGGAGAGTATGCATGGTGAGGTGAACATGCACGTAGGACGCCTTTAAATAGAGGCGGAGGCCAACTACTGCGCTGACTATTCCGGACAAGTGTTCGTATTCATTCTAATTACGATGAATTTCCTTGTGTGTTTCGAGAAAAACGTGCATGGTGCTTCCTTGCCTGTTTGAACACCCGTGTCCTAACTATTGAGGATTGTCCTAGGGACGACTCTTCTTATTTAAGTAGGGCAAGACGGAGAGTTCAATTCCCTACCTTTTCGGGGAGTTAGAGGTGGGAACACGTAATTTTAAATGTGGGTTTCAATTCCCACGCTCTACAAGAGGCAGAACAAAAGTTTGAAAGTGAGACAAGAGGTAAAGTAAGAATAGGACTGATAAAAAAAAAAACATCCATGTCCCACGGATGAAGAGAAATATAGTTCCAAGCATGCATTTTTCGGTTACGAGACGTGCTTATGGATTTTTCTCTTCAATTTGTCTACCCTTTAATGATCGGCATTTTGTCTACTAAGGATCAGCAACCAATTAGAGCGTCAGATTAGTTCACACTCCACACCACCTAGAAAAGCTAAACTTTGTCAAAACTCCTTTATATTCTGCGGAAATTCCCACATACTAACCAAAATCCCAACCTAAGATGTAAATAGACATGGTTACAAACATGGAATTTGTTGGTTACAAGACGTTTGCTTATAACATTTACACCTTAAATTTGTCTACCCTTGAATGATTGCATTTTGTCTACCCTTAAAGGATTAACAACCAAATAGAGCGTACAGAATAAACACCATCGCAAAAAATTCTTAAATTTTCCAACATGCCCTTACATTCTATGAAGATTCACACATATGCCAACCAAAATCCAACCCAAGATGAAGATAAATATGGCTACAAACATAAAATTTGTTGGTAACAGGATGTGTGCTCATAAATTTAGAGCTTAAGTCTGTCTATCCTTAAATGATCGCACTTTGTCTATCCTTACATGATTAGCAACCATATAGAGTGGATTAAACACTGCCCTAAAAAGCTTGACTTTTCCAAACTGTCCTGACATTCTGTAAATTTCACAATATACCAACCAAAAATGGTCCAATTGTCTGGTTTCCTTGACAAAACTGTGAATCCCATTTGGTAGGTCCCATCAAGTGGGGAACTCTTTAGATTTAAAAATCAATAAATCAAATTTAAAATAGAAAATAGAGAAAAAACTTATTAAAAACATCATCAATATAGAATATCTTTACATTCAATATAAAAACAATGGTTAAACATATTTATTATAAGGCAAAATGAATTTAAGAGATATATTAATAATATGTCTACTGTAAAACATTTTTATCACTTGTAGTCATAAAAGAAGATATTCAACATATAACAAAATGGATACAATTGTCTAAATTAAAACTCGAATTCCTAATTTACACAACTTAAAGCATAAACTTGAGTCATAGGGTGCGTATGGTAACATTTTTGTTCTCGAGAACAATTTTTGTTCAGAAATATTTTTTTTTTGTTTCTATTCCTATGACGAGTTTCTGAGCAGAAGAACCCATTTGGTAATAGCACAAAATTTTTATTCCTAAAATTGGAAAAAGAATATAAATGCATTTGGCACGATCCTAAAAATTTATATTCCCAATTTTTTTCATTTAAATTATAAAAATATCAATTGAGACTTAGCAATTTATATTTGGATAAAACTAGACTTTTGTAAGGACTTAACTAGTCAAGATATTCTAAGATGGCCTCAAAAAATCCAACATAATATGTAATCAAAGATGGATAGCTGGAAATGGCAATAGAGAATTCCATTGGTTTATAACTCACAATGTGAGGAAGTTGATAGTAAATCTTTGGGCATTACTATAAATAGGTGCATAGACCTTTTGATCTTTCAGGTGTCCGGTGTAAAGTTTAAGTGCAGGGTGTAGGGTGTAAGGTGTAGGGTTTAGTGGTTTAGGATTAAGGATTATGGTGTAGGGTGTAGGATTTGGGATTTGGGATTTAGGGTGTAAGGTGTATGGTTTAGGGTTTAGGGTTTTAGGTAAGTTAGGCTAAGCATGTTTCTCTAAAATGGCCTTGTTTCTCTTTTTGTTCCCAAGAAAAAAATTAGTTTTTTTTACTTTTTATTTCTATTCTAAATCTATTCCCTGACCAGTGATATATTCTTGGGAATGGAAAAATTAACTGAAGTACACAAATAGATTTCTGTTTGTTTTCTATTTTGGGGAATGAAAGAACAGAAAACAGAAAAACAGAAATGCTATCAAATAGGTCCATAGCAGTCCAACTTAACTCGAAAATCAAAATTATGATCATCTCGTGACTAACTAAAAATGAAATATATTGAAAAATTTAAAGTATCTTGGATTTGTTTGATTAAAGTTTTTTTACCTCACTGCTTTTTTTTTCTGTTCGTACAACCCCACTTTCTCACCATGCTAGCCAACTTTCAAATTTTTTCACTTGTTCATTAATCCTTTGAAATTGGGAAAATTGTCTAAAAAGTCTTAAATCTATTGCATTTTTGACAATTAAATCTTAAACATTTCAATTTTACCAATTGAGTCAATCTGGCTAATTTTGATTGGACTTTGTTGATGTGAATATTAGCCGTACTACTTGACACGGTAAGCGCTGACGTGAATAATTTATAATAATATTTAAATATTTTTTTCTAATTTTCTATTAATTTTTTTTTCCTTTTTTCCGTTTTTTCTCTTTTCTTTCTTTATTTTTCTAAATTGTGACTGGCAAGGTTCATTGGGCCCTCATCGGCCACTAGGTGAGGGGCGTTAGGCCCTTGCCCAGCCTCGCCTAGATCTGGTTGGGCGAGGCCAGATCTAGGCACATGGCTTTCGATTTCGGCTTTCTTTTCGCGACATGAACGATCATCTGCTTGCCGTTCGGAATTTGGGAGGTAAGTGAAATAGGGCAAGAAAGTTCAACCAATTCCAATCAAGGAAAGTCTGATTATTTACCAAAGGAAGGTGAGATTTGAGGCGACCCTAGCCTAGAAGGCCATCGCGGCCGCAGGTGAGGGCTGCAAGGGTCCGTGGCCGGCGAGGGCCTGGTGACTGTGGCTGGCCACAATACAAAACGTAAAGAAGAAATAGAGAAAAAAAAAGGAAAAAAGGAAAAATAAAATAATAATTCAAAAAATTCAAAAAAAATATTACTAAAAATTATCCATGTCAGCGACGGCCATGCCACGTAAGACCAGGCATCTATGTCAACAATGATGGACTCAATTAGCAAAATATGAAAGGTTTTGGACTTAATTGACAAAATTGAAAGGTTTAAGATTGAATTGACAAAAGTGCAATAGGTTTAGGACTTTTTAGACAATTTTCCCTTTGAAATCTCATAAATTAGGTTGAAATACATGTGTGGGTTGTCAATTTGAATTTCCTTGTATCTAGAATTGGTGAAAATGTTTGGCGCGTACATTGCAAAAAAATTGAGTTTTACATTTAAGCACTTATCAAAGTATTACGAAGGTTCACAAGCATCAGGTATATTTGAGAATTTGTTATCAATATTTGTTTTCCAAATTTGTTCCATGTTATGATTACGGTTGCCCATTCCCATTGAATGGCAATTTGTGGTCCACAGGGACTAACGGTGCGTTTCCCTAGGAATAACCATGCCGTTCCCCTAACAACATCCATAAATGATCAACAACAAAATAGAGCGTGCATATTAGTTCACAATCAACGAGAAAATTATTTAAAAAGTCATAAATCCATTGTACTTATGCCAATTCAATTATAAATATTTTAATTGTATCAATTGAGTTATAAAAATTTTCATGTTTTGCCAGTCGAGTCCATCCGGCAAGACCGGTGTTCATATGGATTTTTTTAATGAATTTTTGAATTTTTTTCTTTTCTTTTCTTTACTTTACTTTCTTCTTCTTTTTTCTTAGACTTAGGGCCGACAAGGGTCGCCGGCCAACCCTTGCTGGTCAAATGCGAGTGTGTAATCTATAACTACTAGTCCGAGCTTCTATTTCCGACCATATCTATGACTGAAAATTTTACTTTATTAATATTTCATATTTTTCGTATGTCTAAATATGAGTTATAACCAGTAAATTGTAAAAGCAAATGGTAATCATTAGAACTGATGATTCACTGCAATCATTCAATTAAGAATATAGATAAAATCTGAGTAGATCATGGAAGTGACTCTAGAATCTGTGACATGATAGATTTCAAGTTTCGAAAATTGAGGAACCGATTCTAACGGATAGATTTCAAGTTACAAGTGAAACCTGGACAGACCTTACAACTGTTCACCTCTAAATATATTTTTTTTGGTCGCTGTTCACCTCTAAATCGAATGCTGATATAATTGGGCCTGAACACCAGGTTGGCCTGTGCAGCCATACTAGTGGTGCTCGTTGCGCCGCCATTTAGGTTAGGGATAATAGCAACAGTGTACTGCCAATCTCCCCTCCTAAAAATCCCATTTTCAGACGCAAACTCTCTTTCCCCTTTTCTTTTTTTGTTTTTTTCTGGGCCATTTTACTTCTGAAACACAAAACTGAATGAGTTAAAAGTAGCATTTTTCCAGGATAATCGCAGCGCAATTACTTTATTTTCACAGCAGCATTAAAGCAGTTTTCTCAGCTCAAAAAGCAGATCCGAGTTCATTCCAGTTTATGCAAAAACTTTTCAGATTCCAAATCGCACCACCATCCAAAACAATGGGGTTGTTTCGCTTCGACCATTGTACAGTCAAGATGTGTAAGTACATAAAGAGGGAGCTTCTCCATCTCTTATTGTGTGACAATGAGATTCACGTGTGATCAGTCGATCACGAAAGAGCTCCGTAAGACGGAGAGATACTATTGTCAGTGACCTCATGTCAGTGGTAGAGACAAAAACGTGAATGAGCTAGGGTCTTCCGACACATCGGATAGCCACAATATGTTTGTGGTCCTAGGATTTCCATGTAGGCTTTGGTTTTTGTATTCGAGTCATCGTACGTGAAGGACACAAATGTGTTTGCAGCCCCATATTTTTCGTATGGTCTCGTCCCTCGAGCTATTTAACGTGTAAAACTTTTATTTTCCATTTTCACATCATTAGCACATAATTTCGTGTTCAACCCCCTCAAATACGTTATTTGTCCAATTTCGTCTCTTAAACTGTTTTGTACCATTCAAACCCTTTCAACTCGTACTCCTTTGTATGATTGAATTCTTCCCTCACCCTGCATTAGCTACTTCTATTGGAGCTAGCAATATCACTTAAAGGGGGTCAATATGTGATTTTAAAAAAATGTGACAATTTAAAGCGGAAGTAAAGTAGAGTCTGAACAACGCCGGTGATATGATGATGTCCGCATAGCACTAAAGCCATAGTCTAAATATTAATAGAGGTGCAATGTGATTCAGTACAATGCACAAGTCTATCAAAAGTAATTAGCAAGAGTTTTGAGATAGAAGAAATTGTACACTGAATATATAGTAGTTTGGCTTAGATGAAGCCAACGTTCACTCTCCTATACTGATAGCCTACATGCTAGATTTCACAAATAAATCAATAAGAGGTTACAATTGTTATATGAGATCTCACTCAATCACTCTTTTAGTGTCTCTCAAAGATTATAATTTGTAGTTCACGAAAGACAAGTATGTAACATTGAAGTTCTCTTGCACTTTGGAATTTTTTTCTTTTTGACCTCTCTTTTCTCTTGCAGCTTGGTTTCTTTTTATATTCCTCTATTTCCAAACTACCCGTTGGACATTCTATAGGGGATCACTGTCCAATCAATCGATTGGACGAGATTACATAATGGAGGTCGAGTAGCCGCTGACTCCATGTTAATTTGGTCACTCATACAAGTAAATCTCTAGCTTCCATAAGTAGAGTTGTTCGATTAGGTAAAATAGCTTGTGTATAAAGTGATGGTCAATCAATCAAAGATGTCTTACATGAAGGATTTTGTTGCAAAACAATATTTAAGATCGAAGATCAATACTTCCAAAGATAGAAATTCAAGCTAGATCACTAACTGTAATGGTTAAAGTTTTGCATCTAAATATATTTTCATTCATCTGAAAATATTGCATTTGAATATGTTTCCATGAGTAGATTTTGCAATATGAAGATATCCAGCTTTAGTGTAGAGTCTGAAGTAATCATATGCATCCGCATATCAAAATAGCTTATATCCATATTATAGCACTGATCATATCCAAGCAATAATTATCTTTATCCACAACACTTGAACAATCATAAAGTAGAGTGTGAGTAATATCCAGATTATTATAGACTTTTCTTCATGGACGAAACATTCAAGCCTTTATAGATTGAATCTGAATAAACTTCTCTTCATGAATAGTTCCCGTAAAAAAGACACTACTTTTCAATTATCAAATTTAAAATAGATTATGGATGGTTTTGTCGGCTTCAAAATCAAGTAGAAAGTTTTCTCAACAATGTCATTTTGCTCACGTGGCAAAAATAGTCATGTGATGTTGACATGGCATTCCATGTCAGAACGAGAGAGAGGTGCAACACGAATCATTTTGTACATTGATGTGAGATTTTTGTGCAACTAATTGTTAGAATTTAAATATTAAATTACGTATCCATCTAATAGCTTAAACTTTTTAAATAGCTAGCGGTAGCCCCACAAAATCCCTCACATGGTATGAGGGCAGGAGATCGTAAGTTTCAAATCTTTATAGGCCTCTATTTACTTCCCCAATTATATATTTTCACTTTTTAGGCTTAGGCCAAAGTTCAGTCTACGCGCGAGGAAGAAAGTTAAAATATTTAAATATTAAACCACATATTTATTTAATAGCTTAAGTTTTTAATGATTATTAATCTGAGGTGGTGTAAGACAACCAAATAACTTTATTAGCGTGATAGGAATCCCAACTAACGTTATTATTCAATTTCGAAACTTCCACTTTGCAATGACCGATCTTTGTTCTTTGCTAATCACATGGTATGACTATTAACGACCTTGTCTAGGGGAGGAAGAGTAGCACCATCGGCCCTTGGCAGCAGGTGAGAGCCAGCAATTCTCGTTGTAGATCAACCATGACCACAAAAGGTCGACCGTGCATTGGGGTCAACTATCATTTGGAGATCGAAATCGGGTGATGCAGATGTTAATTGGGCCTACTCAGTTTGACTTGTGAAAACAATGTCCGTGGTGCTCGTTGCACTGCCGGTTCGGTTAGGGACAATAGCTACAAATGTACTACTCCTCTCACGTTTTAGAAGTGCCACTTTCGAACGCAAACTCCGCTTCCTTCTGGGACTATTTCACTTCTAAATTATGAAGGCAAGAGTTGGACCTGCTAATTATCTTTCCCCCTTCTCTTTTCCTCATAGCTAATGTTTCAACTAAAACTTAAACAAGTTAAAAGTTGCATTACTCTGGGATGATCATCGTGCAAGTGCTTTATTTTCGGGGCAGCATTGAAAAGTAGTCACCTCTACTCAAGGGTCAGGTCCAAGTTCATTTCATTGTAGGCAAAACATTTCGGATTCGATATTGCACCGCTATCTAAAACAATTGGGGGTTCTTTCGCTTCGACCATTCTGCACCATTCCTTGTTTCGGTGCACTTCGATTAGAAAAGAAACGAGATGTGGAAATACATAAAGAGGGAACGGCTCCATCTCTTTGGTTGTTTTCCCATCTCATCCGGGCAAAATCTTCTTCCCTCAATCAAGATTGGGGTGTGATCAGTGTGGATCACGAGAGAGCTCCGTGAGATGGACAGATACCGACGTCGGTTACCTGTCCGGGATTGTTGACCCAGAAAAGTGCAAATGAGCTTAAGGACTTCCACGTGTCGGAGAGCGACGGTATGTTTGCGGTCCGAGGTTGTCTTTGCCCTAGTCTCTGGTTTTAAACGATTCCACGTACGTGATGGGGACACATGTGTTTGCGGCCCATATTGTTCCTATGATCTCAGCCTCTCGAGCTGTCTGACTTGTGAAACTATTCTTTTTCCCTTTTTTAAATCATTGAGATATGAGTGCATTTGCGACCCTCTCAGTCAACTCCGCTCTCCAATTTCGCCTCTTAAACGTTTGTTTTGTGCCATTCTAACACTTCCGACTCGTGTTCGTTTTGTGGGGTTGAATTCTTCCCAATTCTTCTCTGACCCCCCTTTAGCAGCTTCGTCGGTTTGCCTGCACGGCAACAATCGTCGGACGATGCTAAAGTGGCAACACGTGTCGGAAAGAGAGAAAAGCTTGAGGGCGATTGTTTCGTCCATTGACTGTAGGACTGAGATAGCGGAGCCAAGAAATTAGATTATCAACATGATAGATATTCCAACTAACGTTATGGATGAATTTTGAAACTTCCAGCTTTTATAATTATCTTTTTTTTTTTACATTGTCACGGTCATATGGTAAGACTATTATACATAGGAGTGTGCAAAATGGACTGTTTGAACTGAAAACTGCTCGGACCGGACCGAACCAAGCGGTTGGGTCTAGTTTCTAGGAATGTCAGTCCGGTTCCCTGTTCCAAAATAGAACCAAACCGCACCGGACTAATTACACATATATATTTTTTTAATTCTTCAAAACAAGTACGAGTGTGCAGACATGAATACATGTAAGCAAAATTGAGATTGCCAAGTCTTTAGCAACTAGCAAGTGATAAAATAGAACTCAATTCAACAGAGCTTGTTTGACCAAATAAAAAAAGCTTGCAAAAGCCAATTTCTCTCACGGTCATCCTTTTTATTCATTTTCTTCATCTTCAGTCACAATCAAAAACCACTCAGTAAAGAACTCTAAATCATTTTAACTTTCCCTTACGTTTTTTCCAAGTAGTGGGGAAAAAAAAAGTAACCGATTTCATTGGACAGGACTGGACCACCGGTCCTTAGACCTATCGATCTAGTCTCCGGTTCCCAAAATTGGGAACCGGTTCTCCCAGTCCAAACCGAACAGGAACCGATTACCCCTAATTATACACCTTTTCTTGGGGAGGAAGAATAGAACCATCGCCACTCAACAACGGGCAAGAGACAGCGACGCTGATGATCACACGAGGCCGACCATGCATAAAGGCCGACTATCACCAGTCGATGGTGGAGGGGTCACCGGTCAATGGTGGAGGGGCCGCATTGCCCACCACCCATTGACCCGAATACGGTGTTTGGAAGCAAAGAAAAATGAGGATGGAAGCTTGGACGAAAGATGGAAAGAAATTCGAAAGTTTTGCGATGAGAAAACAGTGAGGAAACTTGAAATTTCTTGTATTTGCTCTCCTGATTCTCCTCGCTCCATTTTCCCAGATAGAGCAGAAGAGTGCAGTTCCCATCATGTCAACAAATCGATTTGCCAACAATAGGTAATGGAAAAACTTAAGTAAAATGAGAAATAACTTAGGCTGCATTTGATTCGATTTTGCAAATGGCTATTGGGAAAATGCAAATGCCTTTGACTTAAAGCCCCTTGAAAAAATACAAATTGCATTTGATAAAAAATTATTTATAAAGCTATTTTTCCCTAAGTAGTGTTTGATAAATATTTTTTTGCAAAGAGCTTTTGGGTTTATTTTTTTATTAAAAAAAAACAAACCCTTCGCCGAATCCAACGAAGGGCTAAGGCCGCCGCGGCCATCACCAGAGGTCAACAACCCCAAAAGACAAGACCTAAGGTCATGTGACCCACGCGACAAGGCCTAAGGTCACTAGGCAATAAAGCCTGGGTTCACGCCACCTTGCCAACCCCTAGCTAGCCCTTCGCTGACCTGATCTAGCCTCGTAGGCTCTGGCCAGCCGCCTCACGCAAAGAAAATGAATAGTAACAACGAGAGCAAAACCAGCAAATTAAAGAATTACTAAGGATAATTTTGAAAGAAAAGAATTAATTTCAACATCTAGCCAAATGCCATAAGCCCAATGCTAGTCCTTACCAGCAATAGGCTTTCAGCCAACAATCGGCTTTCAACCTTCTCAATGCTAGCTTTCACTTGAAAGCCCTTTGGAAAAGCTTACCAAATGCTGAGAAATCTAAACCAAACATACCCTCAGATACACAAGAAATCGACTGGATCAATCTCGTCAAAACACATGTTAATGGTTTATTCCATTGATCAATCTCGTGCTCATATATCTAACCATAATCACGTATAACGCCTTACGACAAGGTGACCAAGACTTCTCCTTGACTAGATCTCCACATATATTGTCGGTGGCTCGGCCCACAAGGATATCTTATATTAGTATGCGCATACTCACAAACCACTCAATGGGTTCAATAAAACACTAAGTATCAATAGTTATGCACAACAACATTCTCCACAATCCACAAAGCCAAATTCATAAACTATTTCATATATCACAATACGTTTCCCAAATCTTTTCGGAATTCATTTCTTAAACCAGTTCACATATCAGTATATAAGATTTCATAAACCAAATTTAAAGTTGAGAGCTCTTCATAATTCTTTCACAAGCCTATTTGTATGCAATCAGCTCAAACCCAAATAAAAAAAATAACTTTTCATTTCAAATTGACAAAACGCCAGTAAATGCTCGATCTAGGTTTATGCAACTTTTATCTCATAATATATCTAATCCATATTGTTTTCGAAACATAAATTTACAAATTCAAAAAAAAAGATAATACCACTCACCTAGGAAAGTCGAAAACCAACATATGGTGGTTAATTGAGCCGATGTACTCGAAATTCCTAACAATTAATTAAAAAGCGATATCAGAAATTGAGTAAATCAATATTCCAACAAATGACTTGACTAATTACGCCTATTATTCAATAATACCACACCTACTTGCCCAACGAAAAGCTCGCCTATAATGCACACCCTTATTCTATCTGCCTTTCGTAGCTCGCACGCTAAATTTATTTACGCCATAACTTCCTCTACTGAACTCCTTTTCAATCGAATTTACAATCCAAAGAAAGCTCTTTCGACGTATTACAAAACCTCCAACTTCACCAAACTTCAAAAATTCACTTTGATTAAACTGTAACTCCAAATCAATTTTTGTCAAATCCCACGGCTCCACAACATCCTATAATTTCATTTATACACACACACACGTAGTTCCAAAAACCCTCAATCGAACGCAATAATAGAAAATTGACAGCTTCAAATCTGTACCATAAATGCGAAAATTCCTTTGATTAGACGAATAGAGGCTTCAATTTCTTGCCCAACATTACAAATCGGCATTTAATCGGCTTCGGATCGTGAACGCACGATGATTTTCTGTCTTTCTTCCTCTTTTTCTCTCTTCCACGAGCGAGCTTCTTCTTTTCCTTGTTGTCTCTGCCGAATTTTCTTCATTTGCTAAAGAGAAAATGAGATGGTGGGCTGGGCTTGGGCTTTGCTTAAACATAAATGGGCTGGTTGGGCTCAAATATTACATTGGGGACTTGCAACGGGGCTGGTGGTGATTCGCTGGAAAATCTACTGGACACGGCTCCTGTAGGTTGTTGTGGAGACACCTTGGCGGTGGTGACTCGGACAACAGTTCTTTGTCGGAGCAACGGCAGCAAGCATCGAACAGCGAGGACCGAGCCAGGCGAGGGCACTGCTCGTACCCGAACAGGATGGAGTTGAGGTGCGTACGGCGGTGACGGGAGCTGCTGTAGCATCTGTTGAATATATGTCTCGAGTTTAAGCCCGAAGCGAAAATCTAAATATTTTGAATTGGATATTTTGGGGACGTCCGAAATCGAGCAAAAGAAATATTGGAAATTTCTTTCCTAATATGCAAGAGTTGGCAGCAAAACAAGAAGAAAAAAAATACGGAAATTGACTTTCCTAATTGGCGTTGCATTCAAGACTTTGACTTTGTCTAGATATGGCTATTTCCTTGTTTACGAACTGGGGTCAGACTCCTTGGAGGTGCTATACGATATATAATTGTTTAAGGGCTTGTTTTCGGAGAGTAGAGCTTGCATGTGTTTTGCAAGTGACACGGTGAACAGAGGGTGTGCTATTGTTGCCGCAGAAAGATTGCCCGAAGCGCCGCTCCGCAAGCAAGTGCTTGGTTGTGGGTTCGTGATTTTGTTCGTGGAATTACATCTGAGTTCAAGTGTTCGTAGCGATTAAATCTTGTGTTAAGATTTGTGTACAATTCTTTTACGAGATTGAAAGATTATTTCGTGAGGAATTGTGGGGCTAAAACTGCGTGAGTTATTAGGTGTAATTGGGGCTTGGGAAACACCGAGAGTGTATGAGTAACTCGAGTGTGGTTGTAATCTCCGTTGTATCGCTTGATCTATAGTGGAATTCCGTGCTGCTCTCCC
Source organism: Syzygium syzygioides (assembly GCA_031216285.1). Lineage (NCBI taxonomy): Eukaryota > Viridiplantae > Streptophyta > Magnoliopsida > Myrtales > Myrtaceae > Syzygium > Syzygium syzygioides. The sequence continues at coordinate 43,607,075 of CM062249.1, forward strand.
CGTGGACGTAGGTCGCTACGACCGAACCACGTAAATCTGGTGTCCAATTTATTTTCTTATTTTGTCAAATTTATTGTTCGATCGCTTGGCTTCCGCAACAATTGGTATCAGAGCTTGGCTTGGCCGAGTTAAAGTGAATCGATGGCGATAGAAAAAGGAAAAGTGAGAATCGACAAATTTGATGGGAAGGATTTTGGTTCCTGGAAGATGCAGATTAAGGATCAACTATATCAGATGAAACTACACGTGCCCCTGTCTAGGGAGAAGCCAGAGACGATGAAGCAAGCTGATTGGGAATTGCTAGATAGACAAGCTTTGGGTGTTATTCGGCTGACGTTGGCTCGTAACGTCGCGTTTAACATCGTGAATGAGAAGACCACTGCGGGTTTGATGAAAGCCCTGTCGGACATGTACGAGAAGCCCTCTGCGACCAACAAAGTCTACTTGATACGACATTTGTTTAATTTGAAGATAAGTGAAGGTGCATCAGTTGCTGATCATATTAATGAATTCAATGTGATCGTTAGTCAATTGAGTTCAATTGATATTGACTTTGAAGATGAGGTACGTGCTTTGATTCTATTATCCTCATTACCTGATAGTTGGAATACTACTATTACTGCTGTTAGTAATTCCTCTGGGTCAACAAGTTTGACGTTTGATGGTGTTCGAGATTTAATTCTGAGCGAAGATATCCGTAGAAGAGAATCTAGCAAACATATATCTGCTACTTTAGTAGGTCAAAATAGAGGAAGAACTGGTACACATGTTAGCAGAAGTAGTATCAACTCGAATAGACGAAGTCAGTCTAAAACTAGTAGTATTATCTATTGGAGTTGTGGCAAGAGGGGGCATCTTAGAAGGGATTGCCTTAAGCTTAAGAACGACAAAGGTAAGGGAATTAGAGTTGATCCTCTGGATAATATTGCAGCTATAGCTGATGGTAATTCGAATGATGCTGATTATGTCTTGTTTGTCACATCGTTTGATGAATGGATTATGGATTCTGATTGTTCTTTTCATGCTACATCAAACAGGAACTGGTTTACTATTTATCAGTGCACGGATAATAGTAAAGTGCAGTTGGGGAACAATGCTGAATGCAATGTTATTGGTGTTGGTGATGTCAAAATCAGAATGCATAATGGTATTGCGTGGACATTGACTGGAGTGAGGCAAGTTCCAGAGTTAAAGAAAAATCTGATTTCCTTGAGTGCCTTGGATTCAGCTAGGTATCGGTATTTTTCAGAATGTGGAGTTCTAAAAGCTGTTCAAGGTGCCTTGATGATAATGAAAGGAATTAAGTATAATGGCCTATATGAGCTTCAAGGAGAGACAGTGACAAAATTCGTTGCGGAGACATCGAATGCATCAGTTCGAGAGTCTGAATTGTGGCATATGCGTTTGGGACACATTAGTGAGAGAAGTTTGAAGGTTCTAAGTGAAAGAAATTTGCTATGTGGTTATGTGGCTAACGAACTAAATGTATGCAGGTGCTGTGATTTAGATCAACGGCGAAAAGTGCAGTTTAGTACGGTTGTTAGAGAAACCACGGGTATTGCAGAATTAATTCACTTGAATGTTCGCAGGTTGTCGTGATTTCCTTCGAGGAAGAGTGCCACATTTATGTTAACAGTTGTTGATGACTACTCGAGGAAGATGTGGGTGTTTGTGCTTAGGCATAAGTTTGATGCTGTTGACAGGATAAGGCAGTTAAAAGCTTTGATCGAAAATGAGACTAGTAAAACGATCAAGCAAGTGCGGACTGACAGTAGTATGGAATTTTGCTCATAGCTATTAAACAAATTCTACATGAAGGAAGGCATAGTAAGACACTGCACTAGTATCAATGAACCACAGCAGGTTGCAGAGTTGATGAGCAAAATATTACTAGAGACGGCCTATAAAATACTTTCTAGTGCTGGTATGGCTAGAAGGTTTCTAGCGGATGCACTTAGTATGGCGAAATACCTGAAGAATAGATCCCCATCGATTGCGATTGAATGCCGGACTCCCGAAGAAGTGTGGTCAGGTAACGTTGCTGATTATTTTGTTCTTAGAATATTTGGTTGTCCATGTTATGTTCGAGTTAGTGATGGTAAGCTCGATAGAAGGACAAGAAAGTGCATGTTCCTAGGTTATGCACAAGGTGAGCGGGGCTATAAGTTGTGGTGCCCGGAATTAAATTCATCTATTATTAGTAAAGAAGTTACATTTGACGAGTCTCCAGTACTTCTAGCTAGGAGTGTTAATAGCAGTGTTCATACGAATCTAAACGGTGTTCAGCTTGAGGTGGAGTTGCAACCAGAAACTCCTGAGGTAGCGGGTGCTAGCAAAGTAATCGATACGGATGGTGCTTGTAGCAAGGTGAAGCCTATTGAGCCAACAGTTGCTGTAACTGCTGATATTGACATAGTGCGTATTTGAACTTCTGAGAGATATGGATGCAATAATGGTTTTGCTTTATCTGCGATTGAGGAGGTTGTTTCAGAAAATCCTTGTAGAGCAGTTAAAGGTGCATGTGGAGTTGGTGTTCTGATGAGGTCCACGGCTATATCAAAGTTCAAGCACGGCTTGGACTTGAAAGACATCTGTGGCGGTTGAGCCCATTGGGGCTGTAAGAGAGTAGTAGCGGAATTCGGATTCTATTAAAACGATTATGATTTGGCTCTAACGTCGAGCCAAGGTGGAGATTGTTGAATATATGTCTCGAGTTTAAGCCCGAAGCGAAAATCTAAATATTTTGAATTGGATATTTTGCGGACATTCGAAATCGAGCAAAAGAAATATTGGAAATTTGTTTTCCTAATATGCAAGAGTTGGCAGCAAAACAAGAAGAAAAAAAAATACGAAAATTGACTTTCCGAATTAGCGTTGCATTCAAGACTTTGACTTTGTCTGGATATGGCTATTTCCTTGTTTACAAACTGGGGTCAGACTCCTTGGAGGTGCTATACGATATATAATTGTTTAAGGGCTTGTTTTCGGAGAGTAGAGCTTGCGTGTGTTTTGCAAGTGACACGGTGAACAGAGGGTGTGCTATTGTTGCCGCAGAAAGATTGCCCGAAGCGTTGCTCCGCAAGCGAGTGCTTGGTTGTGGGTTCGTGATTTTGTTCGTGGAATTACATCCGAGTTCAAGTATTCGTAGCAATTAAATCTTGTGTTAAGATTTGTGTACAATTCTTTTGCGAGATTGAGAGATTATTTCGTGAGGAATTGTGGGGCTAAAACTGCGTGAGTTATTAGGTGTAATTGGGGCTTGGGAAACACCGAGAGTGTATGAGTAACTCGAGTATGGTTGTAATCTCCGTTGTATTGCTTGATCTATAGTGGAATTCCGTGCTGCTCTCCCCGTGGACGTAGGTCGCTTCCGTGCTGCTCTCGCCGTGGACGTAGGTCGCTACGACCAAACCATGTAAATCTGGTGTCCGATTTATTTTCTTATTCTGTCCAATTTATTATTCGATCGCTTGGCTTCCGCAACAGCATCATTGGGAAGGAGGCGAGATCCTCGGCTGCCTTAACTTCAGCGTTGCTCTGTTATATTATATCATATTCGTAATATTTCTTCTCCATCATCACTCACGAAGATATTGCAGAGAAAGAGAAAATCGGTCCCTCGGCTTGAACGTCCCAATTTTCTTCCTTTTTTTCTTTTTTGCTTCTGCTATAAAAGTTCATCGAGAGAAATCCCTTGTCAATAACTTATTTTACAATCCCCACACCCACTCTTTATGCTTTCCTGTTCTCTGTATATATTGCTTTCCTTGCATCGGAGGAGTGGAAACGTGAATACATGTATTGGGTTCAAGAATAATTAAACGAAATCCACCAATTTCCAGAATCTTTTTACTTTCCAGTTCTTCTTTTTTTTTTCTTTCTAATTAAAACGTAACTTATCTGGGACACGATGCTATTAAACGAAAATGCTTCTGATTATGCAAATGTAATTTAACAATATTTTATTTGGAGGCCAGGTCGATCCAGAATCTATCTATTCAATGAAAGACTAAATGGGTCATCAAAATTTAGGTGTCAACAGTCCTAACCTATTGTACAATAGCAAATTCATCTCTAAAATTTTCAATTTAGTCTTAAACCTTTTGATAGGTTTGTTAAAAGGTTTAAGACAAAATTTTTAATTTGGTCAATTTCGTTGACATGGCTATCCAGTCAGCATCGGCTGTCCTATGTGGCACGGCCAGTACTACCATGGACGATTTGTGCACTGACGCCCCAGCGATTGGCAGAGGGAAATATGAAAAAATAGAAAAATGAAAGAAAAGAAAGGAATGGAAACTATTTAAAAAAATGAAAAGTTCAAAATATTCACAAAAAATTTCAAAATTTGTCTCCGCTAGAGCTAGCTAGGCCGTGTAGACTGGCTAAGTTCACGTAAGTAATTTCCTGCCAAAATAAGCTAGAAGAACTACATTGGCAAATCGTCAAAAGTTTTAAAACTAATTGACCAAATTCAAAAGTTTTGAACTGAATTGGTCGTTATTCAATAGGTTAGGATCTTGTCCTTCTTTTGGACAAGTATTCCTGTTGCCAATCTTTTTGGCTACATATTTCAACCCTCTTCTTAAAATATCTTACAAAAAAATATCTATATATTTTTATTATAGCTTGAACGAATCTAGAATTCTTGGAGAAGATAAGTACATCTTTTTCTTCAACATATATGACTTGTATCTAAGCAAGATAGAGATGACTTGCGCATGCATAGTAAATTGGCACTAAATCAGCATTAAATTATGCATGCATAGTAAATTGGCACTAAATTGACACAAAAAAAAAGGTATGTGACCAAATTGGCACCAACGCAATAGGTTTAGGACTTTTCTGATACTTTTCCAATGCATAATAAATGAAAATGAAAATGGGTTTTCCTTCTTCCTAGAGTGTTCGATCAAATATAAACCAAAAAACAAAAAAGCAAAACTGTCAATCCTCCCAAAAACCATGCTTTGCATGTTTAACTAAAACCGACAAAACTTACGCATTATAGAGTGTCCCCTAACTTTCTTTGCCCATGTCCTCTACGGATAAAATTACACTGAATAAATTTGAAAGTGCAGGGATTGAAGGTAAAACAAATTACGATAGGAAAAAAATTGATATATATATATATATATATAGACAACTCTTGACACCTGAATGATTAGAAAATATGAATGAACAACACGCAAAAGTCCTATAATAGCAATTGCTCCAATCAACTTCATATATAGTTGTAATAACACACATACAACTGTTGGACTTACTCTATTTCAAGAGGTGGAGATTATATTGAAGGCACAGAATTTATGCATCACTACGTCAGAATATGACTCCAGTATGAGCCCGTGATTCGCTCTTATTTGGGGTGTCTGGCTTTTATCTAATGGACATCTCGATTATTTTATTAATATCGATTATGCATATAATACATCTACACCACCATGACTTTGCACTTGTATCTAAGCAAGATAGAGATGACTTGGCAAGCGTAGCTCCGCTTGAGCTACCAGTGGTTCCGCGAGGAAAAGGTCATTTCTTGACTCGGCAAGGTTGATGCTCGACAAATTGGACGGTTTACTCCAACTGAACCCTTGGATTAACCTAGCGAGGAGCATCACGGTCATTGTTGTCCCGAGCGTGGCGGCAATGCACCCGCGTCGGCCAGTACTAAAAGAAATGAACCGCAGTTCAGGTTCTGTGAGCACGACCTCTGCTTGGTCACTCATAGTGTGTCGGTCTGGCTTGAACTTAAGGGGTTCGTCCCAAATCTCGGGGTTTCTTCCGAGGCCGACCCGGCTCAAAAGGACGTGGCTGCCCTTGGGGATGCGATAGCCGGCCACCACGGTGTCTGACAAGGCTACGTGTGGAACGTTGAAGGGCGCGATCGGGTGGAGCCTAAAAGCTTCCCGAGCACATGCTTTGATGTAGTTGAGCTGGGGGATGTCGGATTCTTGGACTAACCTCTCCTTACCCACAACTCTATCTATTTCTTCTGTGGCCTTGTGAAGGAGCTCGGGCTGATTTATCATCTCCGCCATTGCCCATTCGACAGCGTTTGACGGATTGTCCACCGCAGCAAGAATAATCTCCTGCGTGTCGTGCATCTTTATGTTAAAATTTAAACTATTTAGACCAATACACCGCAAATGAAAGGGCAAATATACTAGAATTATCAATACACTACTGATTCCAAAAATGTTACTGTATGTTCTTACAATTTCCAATAGCTACCGAAGCAATCAAGTTTATAAAGTAATCCTGCTTCGTGTCGATGGCATATAAATATGAAGACATCAATTCGGATGGACAAGATTTTAAAGTTCATATTCGATCGAACACTCTAGGAAGAAGGACATAATTTTACCGTGGTTATGGCTCGAATTTCTTGTGGCGTCAGCAATGGCATCCCTTTCGAGTCTTTAAGCATTATTAGAACATCCAATAAGTCTCGAGGCTCTTTTTCATTACTCTCTGAACTCAAATTGTCCCTCCATCGTTTGATCCTCTCGCTTATTATGGGTTCATGTAACCTCCTAAGAGTCCTCGCACTCTCTTTTACTTCCTTCTCATGCCCATCAAGGTCAAGCCCCACCAAGAATGGAAAGTAATCAGAAACACAAAATGCATAGAGATAGGTCAGTGCATTGAATATTGCATCCACATGTTGTTCTTCATCAGTGGTTGGTCCTCCATCTTGACTTCCCTTGCCAAAGTATCTCTTGTTGAACATCAACCTTCTTATCACATTCCCACAATAGTGCCTCGTAGTGGTTCTCAAGTTCACTTGATGACCTGAGGTTTTGCATAGGTTAAAGACATACCTCACTAGGTTATCGGCTTCCCCTGCTCTCTTGTCGTGGAGCCACTTGTGCCGTGCCGGGCACACTACCTCCGACACCAAGACCCGTCTCATCTTCTTCCATTGCTCCCCGTAGGGCGAGAGGACTGCCGTCAAGTAGCCGCTGCTTAATGTGCTGGATGCCATCGAAACCGGCCTTGAGGCGAACGACGAGTCCAGTTTCCTAAGGAATTCTTGGGCGATCCTTGGACTGGTGACTGGAATGATGTGCGTGCTCCCTAGACGGATGCATGCTATCTCGGTGTCCATCTCCTTCATCAGGCGATGGATCCACCGGAACGTGGGCTTGTTGCAAATCATGCCCAGGGCACAACCGACCACCGGCCATGGGGCAGGGCCCGGAGGGAGTGGGAATGGATTATGTTTGTTTCTGATGGTTTTGCGACGAAACTGTTTTTTCACAATATTAGATAAAGCGATGAGTGCCAAGAGAAGTAGGGCATAAATGGTGGCTGGGGTGGCGGAGCTCATTGTGGTGGAAGCAGTCGGAGCGTTTGTCGATGGCAATTTCTCTATGTATGTTTGCCTGTGGAGGTTTTCGACCACTAGGGTTTTGCTGTGAAGAAGAAAAAGGGAGAGTATGCATGGTGAGGTGAACATGCACGTAGGACGCCTTTAAATAGAGGCGGAGGCCAACTACTGGCGCTGACTATTCCGGACAAGTGTTCGTATTCATTCTAATTACGATGAATTTCCTTGTGTGTTTCGAGAAAAACGTGCATGGTGCTTCCTTGCCTGTTTGAACACCCGTGTCCTAACTATTGAGGATTGTCCTAGGGACGACTCTTCTTATTTAAGTAGGGCAAGACGGAGAGTTCAATTCCCTACCTTTTCGGGGAGTTAGGGGTGGGAACACGTAATTTTAAATGTGGGTTTCAATTCCCACGCTCTACAAGAGGCAGAACAAAAGTTTGAAAGTGAGACAAGAGGTAAAGTAAGAATAGGACTGATAAAAAAAAAAACATCCATGTCCCACGGATGAAGAGAAATATAGTTCCAAGCATGCATTTTTCGGTTACGAGACGTGCTTATGGATTTTTCTCTTCAATTTGTCTACCCTTTAATGATCGGCATTTTGTCTACTAAGGATCAGCAACCAATTAGAGCGTCAGATTAGTTCACACTCCACACCACCTAGAAAATCTAAACTTTGTCAAAACTCCTTTATATTCTGCGAAAATTCCCACATACTAACCAAAATCCCAACCTAAGATGTAAATAGACATGGTTACAAACATGGAATTTGTTGGTTACAAGACGTTTGCTTATAACATTTACACCTTAAATTTGTCTACCCTTGAATGATTGCATTTTGTCTACCCTTAAAGGATTAACAACCAAATAGAGCGTACAGAATAAACACCATCGCAAAAAATTCTTAAATTTTCCAACATGCCCTTACATTCTATGAAGATTCACACATATGCCAACCAAAATCCAACCCAAGATGAAGATAAATATGGCTACAAACATAAAATTTGTTGGTAACAGGATGTGTGCTCATAAATTTAGAGCTTAAGTCTGTCTATCCTTAAATGATCGCACTTTGTCTATCCTTACATGATTAGCAACCATATAGAGTGGATTAAACACTGCCCTAAAAAGCTTGACTTTTCCAAACTGTCCTGACATTCTGTAAATTTCACAATATACCAACCAAAAATGGTCCAATTGTCTGGTTTCCTTGAGAAAACTGGTCCCATCAAGTGGGGAATTCTTTAGATTTAAAAACCAATAAATCAAATTTAAAATAGAAAATAGAGAAAAAAAAACTTATTAAAAACATCATCAATATAGAATATCTTTACATTCAACATAAAAACAATGGTTAAACATATTTATTATAAGGCAAAATAAATTTAAGAGATATATTAATAATATCTCTACTGTAAAACATTTTTCACACTTGTAGTCGTAAAAGAAGATATTCAACATATAACAAAATGGATACAATTGTCTAAGTTAAAACTTGAATTCCTAATTTACACAACTTAAAGCATAAACTCGAGTCATAGGGTGCGTATGGTAACATTTTTGTTCTCGGGAACAATTTGTTCAGAAATAGTTTTTTTTATTTCTATTCCTTTGACGAGTTTCTGAGCAGAAGAACCCATTTGGTAACTGCATAAAATTTATATTCCCGAAATTGGAAAAAGAATATAAATGCATTTGGCACTACCCAAAAAATTTATATTCCCAATTTTTTCATTTAAATTATAAAAATATCAATTGAGACTTAACCATTTATATTTGGATAAAACTAGACTTTTTAAGGACTTAACTAGTCAAGATATTCTAAGATGGCCTCAAAAAATCCAACATAATATGTAATCAAAGATGGATAGCTGGAAATGGCAATAGAGAATTCCATTGGTTTATAACTCACAATGTGAGGAAGTTAATAGTAAATCTTTAGGCATTACTATAAATAGGTGCATAGACCTTTTGATCTTTAAGGTGTCTGGTGTAAAGTTTAAGTGTAGGGTGTAGGGTGTAAGGTGTAGGGTTTAGTGGTTAAGGATTAAGGATTATGGTGTAGGGTGTAGGGTTTGGGATTTGGAATTTAGGGTGTAAGGTGTATGGTTTAGGGTTTAGGGTTTTAGGTAAGTTAGGCTAAGCATGTTTCTCTAAAATGGCCTTGTTTCTCTTTTTGTTCCCAAGAAAAAAATTAGTTTTTTTTACTTTTTATTTCTATTCTAAATCTATTCCCTAGCCACTGATATATTCTTGGGAATGGAAAAATTAACTAAAGTACACAAATAGATTTCTGTTCGTTTTCTGTTTTGGGGAATGAAAGAACAGAAAACAGAGAGACAAAAATGCTATCAAATAGGTCCATAACAGTCCAACTTAACTCGAAAATCAAAATTATGATCATCTCGTGACTAACTAAAAATGAAATATATTGAAAAATTTAAAGTATATTGGATTTGTTTGATTAAAGTTTTTTACCTCACTGCTTTTTTTTTCTTTTTGTACAACCCCACTTTCTCACCATGCTAGCCAACTTTCAAATTTTTTTCACTTGTTCATTAATCCTTTGAAATTGGGAAAATTGTCTAAAAAGTCCTAAATCTATTGCATTTTTGCTAATTAAGTTTTAAACCTTTCAATTTTACCAACTGAGTCCATCTGGCTAATTTTGACTGGACTTTGTTTACGTGAATGTTAGCCATCCTACGTGACACGGTAAACGCTGACGTAAATAATTTATAATAATATTTAAATATTTTTTTCAAACTTTCTATTAATTTTTTTATTTCCTTTTTTCCTTTTTTTCTCTTTTCTTTCTTTATTTTTCTAAATTGTGACTGGCGAGGTTCACCGGGCCCTCATCGGCCACTAGGTGAGGGGCGTTGGGCCTAGCCCGACCTCGCCTAGATCTGGCTAGGCGAGGCCAGATCTAGGCGCATGGCTTTCGATTTCGGCTTCCTCTTCGCGACATGAACGATCCTCTACTTGCCGTTCCGAATTTGGGAGGTAAGTGAAATAGGGCAAGAAAGCTCAACCAATTCCAATTAAGGAAAGTGTGATTATTTAGCGAAGGAAGGTGAGATTTGAGGCGACCCTAGCCTAGAAGGCCATCATGGCCGTGAGTGAGGGCTGCAAGGGTCTGTGGTTGGCGAGGGCCCGGTGACCCTAGCTGGCCACAGTACAAAAAGTAAAGAAGAAATAGAGAAAAAAAAGGAAAAATAAAATAATAATTAAAAAATTCGAAAAAATATTACTAAAAATTATCCACGTCAATGACAGCCATGCCATGTAGGAACTGGCATTCATGTCAACAATGATAGACTCAATTGGCAAAATATGAAAGGTTTTGGACTTAATTGACAAAATTAAAAGGTTTAGGACTGAATTGGCAAAAGTGCAATAAGTTTAGGACTATTCGAACAATTTTCCCTTTGAAATCTCATAAATTAGGTTGAAATACATGTGTGGGTTGTTAATTTGAATTTCCTTGTATCTAGAATTGGTGAAAATGTTTTGGCGCGTACATTGCAAAAGGATTGAGTTTTACATTTAAGTACTTATTCAATGTATTACAAAAAGTTCACAAGCATCATGTATATTTCCTTCTTGATGGTTTAATTTTCTTTAAGGAAAAAAAAATCATTGTCCAATATTTGAGAATTTTTTTATCAATATTTGTTTTCCAAATTTGTTCCATGTTATGATTACGGTTGCCCATTCCCATTGAATGGCAATTTGTGGTCCACAGGGACTAACGGTGCCTTTCCCTAGGGAATAACCATGCCGTTCCCCTAACAACATCCATAAATGATCAACAACAAAATAGAGTGTGCATATTATTTCACGATCAATGGGAAAATTATTTAAAAAGTCATAAATCCATTGTACTTATACCAATTCAATCTTAAATATTTTAATTATATCAATTGAGTCATAAACATCTTCATGTTTTGCTAGTTGAGTTCATCCGGCACGACCGACGCTCATATGGACATTTTTAATGATTTTTTGAATTTTTTTATAAATTTTTTCTTTCCTTTTCTTTTCTTTTCTTTACTTTTTTCTTCTTTTTTCTTAGACTTAGGGCCCACGAGGGTTGCCGGCCAACCCTCGCTGGTCAAATGCGAGTGTGTAATATAGAACTACTAGTCCAAGCTTCTATTTCCGGCCATATCCATGACTGAAAATTTTACTTTGTTAGTATTTCATTTTTTTTTGTATGTCTAAATATGAGTTGTGATCAATAAATTGTAAAAGCAAATGATAATCATTAAAACTGATGATTCACTGCAATCGTTCAATTAAGAATATAGATAGAATCTGAGTAGATCATGAAACCAACTTTAGAACCTGTGACAGGGTAGATTTCAAGTTCAGAAAATTGGAAAACTGGTTCTAACGAGTAGGTTCCAAGTTACAGGTGAAACCTGGATAGACCCTGTAACTATTCACCTCTAAACTTTTTTTTTGGTCGCTATTCACCTCTAACTCGAATGCTGATATAATTGGGCCTGAACACCAGGTTGGCTTTTGGAGCCATACTCGTGGTGCTCGTTGCGTCGCCAGTTAGGTTAGGGATAATAGCGACAGTGTACTGCCAGTCTCCCCTCCAAGAAATCCCATTTTCAAACGCAAACTCTCTTTCTCCTTTTCTTTTCTTTTCTTTTTTTCTGGGCCATTTTACTTCTAAAACACAAAACTGAATGAGTTAAAAGTAGCATTTTTTGAGGATAATCACAGCGCAATTACTTTATTTTCCCGGCAGCATCAAAGCAGTTGTCTCAGCTCAAGGAGCGGGTCCGAGTTCGTTCCAGTTTATGCAAAAACTTTCCAGATTCAAAATCGCACCACCATCTAAAACAATAGGGTTGTTTTGCTTCGACCATTGTACAGTCAAGATGTGTAAGTACATAAAGAGGGAGCTTCTCCATCTCTTATTGTGTGACAATGAGATTCACGTGTGATAAATCGATCACGAAAGAGCTCCATAAGACAAAGAGATACTATTGTTGGTGACCTAATGTGGGTGGTAGAGACAGAAATGTGAATGAGCTAGGGTCTTCGACACATCGGATAGCCACGGTATGTTTGTGATCCTAGATTTCTTTGTAGGCTTTGGTTTTTGTATTCGAGTCATCGTACATGAAGGACACAAATGTGTTTGCAGCCCCATATTTTTTGTATGGTCTCGTCTCTCGAGCTATTTAACGTGTAAAACTTTTATTTTCCATTTTCATATCATTAGCACATAACTGCGTGTTCAACCCCCTCAACTAAGTTGTTTGTCCAATTTCGTCTCTTAAACTGTTTTGTACCATCCAAACCCTTTCAACTCGTGCTCCTTTGTATGATTGAATTCTTCCCTGACCCTTCATTAGCTACTTCTGTTGGAGCTAGCAATATGGGTGAATATATGATTTTTAAAAAATGTGACAATTTAAAGCTGAAGTAAAGTAGAGTCTGAACATTCTAGCAAAAAAATAGTAGAGTCTGAACAATGTTAGTGATATGATGATGTCCATAGAGCACTAAAGCCAGAGTCTAAATATTAATAGAGGTGCAATGTGATTTAGTACAATGCAAAAGTCTATCAAAAGTAATTAGCAAGAGTTTTGAGATAGAAGAAATTGTACACTGAATATATAGTAGTTCAGCTTAGATGAAGCCTGCGTTCACTCTCCCATGTTGATAGCCTACTGGCTAGATTTCACAAATAAATTAATAAGAGGTTACAATTGTTATATAAGATCTCACTCAAATTTAAAAACCAATAAATCAAATTTAAAATAGAAAATAGAGAAAAAACTTATTAAAAACATCATCAATATAGAATATCTTTACATTCAATATAAAAACAATGGTTAAACATATTTATTATAAGGCAAAATGAATTTAAGAGATATATTAATAATATCTCTACTGTAAAACATTTTTCACACTTGTAGTCGTAAAAGAAGATATTCAACATATAACAAAATGGATACAATTGTCTAAATTAAAACTCGAATTCCTAATTTACACAACTTAAAGCATAAACTCGAGTCATAGGGTGCGTATGGTAACATTTTTGTTCTCGGGAACAATTTTTGTTCAGAAATAACTTTTTTTATTTCTATTCCTATGACGAGTTTCTGAGCAGAAGAACCCATTTGGTAATTGTACAAAATTTCTATTCCTGAAATTGGAAAAAGAATATAAATGCATTTGGCACGCCCAAACAATTTATATTCCCAATTTTTTCATTTAAATTATAAAAATATCAATTGAGACTTAACAATTTATATTTGGATAAAACTAGACTTTTGTAAGGACTTAACTAGTCAAGATATTCTAAGATGGCCTAAAAAAATCCAACATAATATGTAATCAAAGATGGATAGCTGGAAATGGCAATAGAGAATTCCATTGGTTTATAACTCACAATGTGAGGAAGTTGATAGTAAATCTTTGGGCATTACTATAAATAGGTGCATAGATCTTTTGATCTTTAAGGTGTCCGGTGTAAAGTTTAAGTGTAGGGTGTAAACCAACCAAATCACTTTATTAGCGTGATAGGAATCCCAACTAACGTTATTATTCAATTTCGAAACTTCCACTTTGCAATGACCGATCTTTGTTCGTTGCTAATCACATGGTATGACTATTAACAACCTCGTCTAGGGGAGGAAGAGTAGCACCATCGGCCCTTGGCAGCAGGTGAGAGCCAGCAATTCTCATCGTAGATCAGCCATGACCCCAAAAGGTCGGCCATGCATTGGGGCCAAGTATCATTAACGCGAATACTATGTTTGGAGATCGAAATCGGGTGATGCAGATGTTAATTGGGCCTACTCAGTTTGACTTGTGAAACCAATGTCCGTGGTGCTCGTTGCACTGGCGGCTAGGTTGGGGACAATAGCTACAAATGTACTACTCCTCTCACGTTTTAGAAGTGTCATTTTCGAATGCAAGCTCTGCTTTTTTCTGGGACCATTTCACTTCTGAATTATGAAGGCAAGAGTTGGACCTGCTAATTATCTTTCCCCCTTCTCTTTTCCCCATAGCTAACATTTCAACTAAAACTTAAACGAGTTAAAAGTTGCATTACTCTGGGATGATCGTCGCTCAAGTGCTTTATTTTCGGGGCAGCATCGAAAAGTAGTCATCTCTACTCAAGGGTCGGGTCCAAGTTCATTTCATTGTAGGCAAAACATTTCGAATTCGGTATTGCACCGCCATCTAAAAGAATTGGGGTTGTTTCGCTTCAACCATTCTGCACTATTCCTTGTTTTGGTGCACTTGGATTAGAAAAGAAACGAGACGTGGAAATACATAAAGAGGGAACCCCCTCCACATCTTTGGTTGTTTTCCCATCTCGTCCGGGCAAAATCTTCTTCCCTCAATCAAGATTGGGGTGTGATCAGTGTGGATCACGAGGGACCTCCGTGAGATGGGACAGATACCGACGTCGGTTACCTGTCGGGGATTGTAGACCAAGAAAAGTGCAAATGAGCTTTGGGACTTCCACGCGTCGGAGAGCGACGGTATGTTTGCCGTCCAAGGTTGTCTTTGCCGTAGTCTCTGGTTTTAAACGATGCCACGTACGTGATGGGGACAAATGCGTTTGCGGCCCATATCGTTCCTATGGTCTCAGCCTCTCGAGCTGTTTAACTTGTGAAACTATTCTTTTTCCCTTTTTTAAATCATAGAGATATGAGTGCATTTTCGACCCTCAGTCATTTCCGCTCTCCAATTTCGTCTGTTAAACGTTTGTTTGTGCCATTCAAACACTTCCGACCCGTGTTCATTTGTGCGGTTGACTTCTTCCCAAATCTTCTCTGACCCCTCTTTAGCAGCTTCGTCGGTTTGCCACGGCAAAAATCGTTGGGTGATAATGACATTAGTCATGGCCATGGTTCGAAGCCAGCGATTCTGATTCTTGGCTATGTATGAGCCGGAACCGTCCGGTTCCAGGCTAGTTCCGGTCCAATTTCAGTTCCGGGCTGGTTCCAGATCGGTTCCAGGCTGGATTCTTCCGGTTCCGGCCGGTTTCGGTTCATAATTTAAAATTTTTAAAATAATTTATCAAATAAAAAAATAATGAAATTATGAAATAATGAATTATTCAATATAAAATGTAATCAAAATGTAAATTGTAATCAAATTTATGAACAAAAAGAGAGAATGAGGAGGCTTGAACTTAATAAATTATCATTAAGCGCCTTACAATTCGTTATAATAATCTATACAAAAAAAAGGAGCATAATATATATACCCTAAAATGACCCAAAAACCTAAGCCTATCCAAATCCCCGCATTCTGTGCGCAAGGGTCACATGTAGTCAGATTATACTTCGGTTTCCCTAAACTCACGTGGACGTGCCCAGTATGAGAAACAAGAGTCTCCGAAATATTTGCCAACTCCAACAGTTCTTTTATCCTCAGTCGTCGCTATCCGTTCCGGTTCCGGTAGCGGTACCGGTACCGGTGCCGGTTGTATATCTGCCGTTAAAGAATTATGATTCATTATTCCGATCTATCTCTTATTGTCGGTATTGAGCCTTCGTCCAATTATTGACACAAGCTTGCATCTACACTGAGTCTGGAGTTAATCTTGAACGATGTTCGTACAAAATATTACCTCCGGCATTGAATGCTTGTTCGACTGCAACTATAGAACAAGGGGTTGCAAAAATTTGTTTTGCAATAAAAGAAATGATTGGGTATTGGCTTGCGTGCCTCTTCTACCAATCCAAAATTAAAAAACATATAATATCTTCGGATTCAATAAACTCAAAGGAAACGGTTAGATAAAACTCTAATTCAGAAATATTTCCTATTACTCCCTTTTGTTTTTTTTTTGTCTATTTAATAAAAGTTAGTACCCTCTACTAAATTTACCTGTACTCTTATTTTGTGTCTCAGTAAATTGAGAAGATCCAATATCACCTAAATTATATTTACTATAAAATTCATTATATAATTCTATTACTACGTTTTTAACCTTACTTAGTATGGTTGTAACATTTACCGTATCATAATGTAAACATTGATAATACGTATGCAAATAATCATTTAAACCATCTAATTTGCAACGCGGATAAAAAACACAATGAACTAAATAAATAATGGGAATTTCGCCATAATAATGTAGCCACTTCATTTTTATTGTTACTATAGTATGTTGTAATTCAATATTATTTTCATATTCGTCAAAAATTCCGACAATATTAATACACTCTACTAAAAATAAATGCGTAGTAAGATAATAAACACCGGACAAAGTATAAGTTGCATCATTAAAAACCTTTAAAATATCTAAAAAAATTTTGCAAATACTCCACTCTTGTGGGTATAAATTAATCTGATGTATATTATTATAAATGAATGTACATATAAATCTTTATATTCATAAGATTCACTAAGCAAGTGGAAAGTAGAATTCCAACGAGTTGGAACATCTCTTGAAAATCTTTTTGGCTTTTTGGCATTTTATCTACAAACTTTACCCCATTCTTTCATTTTTTGGCGATGTTTCCATAAAAATTGAATCGCCGTTTTTATTGATTCAAAAAAAATATCAAAAGTTCTCAAACCATCTTGTACACATAAATTTAAAATATGACAAGCATATCTAACGTGAAAAAATTTTCTACCAAAAGCGGGTTTACAAATATTTTCTAAATCGACAATTGAAGCGGTATTTGCCGCGGCATTATCAAAACCAATTGAAAAAATTTTGTTAAGCAAATAATATTCTTCTAAAATAATTCTATAAATATTATTTGCCATATGCTTACAATCGAAAACTCTAAATGCAATAACTCTTTTTTGAATACTCCAATCGTCATCTATCCAATGACATGTTATGCCCATGTAAGAATGTGTTTGCCAATGATCACTCCAAATATCATTATCTATATGCACATATCCATTAAATTGTATAAAAAAATTTTGTAAATCTTTTTTTCCATTTCTGTAAAAG
Source organism: Syzygium syzygioides (assembly GCA_031216285.1). Lineage (NCBI taxonomy): Eukaryota > Viridiplantae > Streptophyta > Magnoliopsida > Myrtales > Myrtaceae > Syzygium > Syzygium syzygioides. Next base: position 43,624,375 of record CM062249.1, read on the forward strand.
ATCTTTAATTATTCATTTAAGTGAATTTATAGGAACACGTTTTGCTTATGGAGCACATGCTTTTTGTATAAATTGATTAAAATCAAATCTTTCTCCAAAACTAAATGATAAATGCTCAACGGAAACAAATTTACCTAATTCTTCTTTATAAGTTTTTCCATTAAAATGAAAAAAAGGGGAAGTGTTAGAATTGACATACCCA